>JAVUPR010000477.1:1200000-1827500 GCA_036785695.1 Gentiana straminea
GCTCGGGTGATCCGGGTTAGATTAGGATGTCGTTTTTCTTCCGTTTTCGATTCATGGATTCAATCGTGTACCAAACTACGTGAGTTTATTTATTTAATTTATTCAGTCCTTATTCGTTTTTTATGATCTTTAATTTATTTTGTATCGTTCTATGATTTTGATGCTATTATGTGAATTAGATCGAGAGATCAGTTTGCTAGTGATGTTTACAACATACGGAAGTTGCGTAGACTAGATCACCATAGAAAGATAGGATCTTTAATCATTAATTATGTGACAAATTAATTGGTTAATTATCTAGGTTGTTAGATTCTAAAATACGAGAGTTAACCTGAATCTACACCGAGTTTTGTTTGGTAAATTGATCTCAACATTCGGAAGCTGAGAGATTGATAAATTGGACTCACTAAGGAATTAGGAATCCATAGCTTGAGATTAAATTCACTAAGGAATTAGGGATTTGTATCTCGTGTAAAGGTGAAACCACAATTTGAATTAAAATCATGAGATGAACTAGGATTGAAATCACTTGGTTTGTGCACTGTTTGATCCCATGTATCTTTAGTTTAGTTTAGGTTGTGTTATTTTATTTCGTAGGTTAGATTTATTTTAATTGCTCTTTCGTTTATTTTATTTGTTCTTTCGTTTATTCGTTTTTCCTAAGTAACAATCGAAATGAATTAGTGAAATTAGATTCAACATCCCAATTCCCTGTGGATCGACCCCTTACTCACTTCGCTCTACTATCAATTACCCGGTATTCGGCCGGTTAGGAGTTAGTTTTGCATGGTAGTTAGGGTTTATAAATTTTCTTTTGTTTAATGATGCAAAATCCCTCCAACAAAAGTGGCGCCGTTGCCGGGGAATAGGTGTCATGTTGAATCTGATCTTGTTATTTCTCGATTTTTGTTACGATTTATTTTTCGTTCAATAAAAGTAGCGATAAATAAGTTGAGAGTTTTTATTTTTGCCGTGTTTCGATGACCGTAGGGTTAAGAATGTGCAAAAAGTTTTTTACTCAACTTATGAAACGTGAATTATGTGTTTAGTTGTTACCTAGTCTAACCCCTGTGCTAAAATTTATACGTGGTCATTATACGTGCTCTATCTTTGTGTTGTGCTTATGAGATTTAGGGTTTCTGTGTCTCTCCTGCATTGTCTGTGCAAATTCGTTGTATGGACGAGCGTTCAGGTAAGTGAACGCCCGTCCAGTTCATAAGTTGCAGGTGAACGCACGTCCGGGTTTTAGGACGCTCGTCCGTCCCAGAAGTTTCGACTATGCTCTGATTTCAGGATCCAGACGAGCGTCTGATTTGTTGGACGACCATCCGAGGGAGAAATCACCAAGTGAACGGCCGTCCGGTATTCTGAACATTCGTCCGGTCTGTCTTCATGGCAGACGAGCGTCTGAAAGGGTGGAACGTTCGTCCAAAGCTGTATTTTGAGGTGAACGCCCGTCTGTTGTGCTGAACGCCAGTTCAGTAGTCCAGGTTTTTCTTGATCTCATTCCTAATGCTTTTATTTAGTATGGATTGCTTACATTCGAGCATCGTGGCCTATTTATTTTTCACATAGATGTCTTGAATATGAATGTTATACCTTTCCATCTATGAATTCATGCTAAGTAAATGATCTTATTCCTTTTACATGATTCATCTATGCAAGTTATAGTTCTTGTCGGTTCTCGTATGCTATAAGCGGTCTTATTGTTAATTAGTAGCTAATGTCGGTTTCCGTATGCTACATACCGTTATGATGAATCTTGTGAGCTTTGAGACCTACGTGCTTTCTTTGTATTTTTGTAACTCATATGGGTAGCTACTGTCGGTTTTCGTAATGCTACCATCTTTGGCATATGAGTTATATCTGTTTAGTATAGCTAACTGTTGGTTTTCCATAATGCTATCACCTTTGATGAGTCTTAAGGCGCGTCTACACTGCATGTAATGAACAATACGTCGTTTATCGTGCTCGTCATTATACGGTAGACGTTTATTATATACATGTCATGTTGCTAATTAGTGGGCTAGTTTTCTTTCTTTTATTTTCTTTTATTTTTGCATATCATTTAGATGCATATCATTTAGTTTCATGTCATCTAGTTGCATTGTTTTTTTCTATTTTTCTTTTATTTTTCTTGAGCGTAGTTAACTGTCGGTTTCCGTAATACTACCTCGTTTTCTTTATTTTTAGTTTTCGCATAGGCCGTAGTCACCGTAGGGTTGTCCTCCCAACTTGCTCGGCTGAGCTGTCGAATTTATTTTTTTATTTATTTTATTTTTAGGATTGCATATCATGTAGGCTGCATTGTAGTATACTTTCATGTAGTTGCACCTAGCCTACTATTTTGTAATATTCCATGTATATGTTCCATCTCTGGATGAGCTAAATCGAAAAATCTTTCGACTCTTTTCCATGTATAATCCTCTATCATTATTAGTTGGAGTTTGATGTTTCTGTTTGCACATGTGGTCTATATTATTTTACAAGCTTCTGTGGCTTTTTTCTTAGATGTCCTGAGTTTAAGTGTTGATCTTTCCATCTGAGCTATTATTTCTTTTTGTGCTTATATCAAACTTCCATATTTAGACGCTTAGATGTTCTGTACTTTCCATGTTTGATTTTTCCATCTGATGCGATTCTATTTTGTGCTCTGTGTGTTCTATTCCCCCTTGTCCCCGAGATATTTCCATGTTTGTCAAGTGTGCAGGGTGTTTGCATTAGCAATTGTGCGCTTTTAGATGAGGCCAGTTTTCCGGTGGATGGTCCACAGTTTACTGCTTTCATCCAGCATTTCTGGATCTGACTCATGACCACTTCCAGACTTGCACCTTCGAACTACAATCAGCTAAGTACTTTATCTTTTCTTTAATTCTTCACAACTTGAGGACAAGTTGCAATCTAAGTGTGGGGGAGAGGATGGTTTATATGTATCTATGAGTCGTTTGCTCAATTTCTGTTATACTTCTATAAAAAGTGCTAAATTTTCAAAAAATTTTGTTTAGTCCTGAGTAACATTTCAACGGCATGCTAGTTTTATAAACGGCACCTTTAGTTGTTATCGGTAGTCATATCATGTTCGAGAATAGGTTTAGTAAGTCGATACTCACTTGAATTTCATTTCACGAACCTATTAGATGAAGAGCCAAATATAGAATAGTTTCCGGTTAGTTACGGGAAAGTTAATTCTTGATACGAGATAACACTTATTTAGCATTAATGAAAGTTAAGAACTTGTGCTATACTCACGGTTAGAATCTCGTACCTTAGTGTTCTTGAGAACTTTGAGAGTCTTGAATGTGTTAGAAATATATTTGACCGAGAGTTTCCAAAGAGTTTGAAAAATATAAAAATATATATATCTATAAATAATAAATGAATAGAATTTCTTTGCGGGAATTTTGTTTGTAACTATCACCTCGAGTCCATTTGGATACTGCCCCAATTGGGGAGTGTGGTTTACCTTGGACAGTAAGGGATTGAGTGATCTCAGGGTGACTGCCTCTAATGTAGGGGAGTGTGTTATACTTTTGAGACGCGACGATAGGAAATATAAAATATACGTTTCTTTTGGAATTCTAAGTCAAGTTGATCTAAACCCAGTACAGACCCGAAAGGTATTTTCTTGGTACTAAGTTAAGGAATTTAGTTGTGAGTTGGTTACTATGTTCTTGGTAATTAGTTTTTGTTAGGTAAGTGCTTGTAGATAGAATGAAGTTTTCGTTTAGTTGACCGGATAAGCGTTAGTGCTTGATGTATTATATCAAGAGAGGATCGGTGGAAGTTTGGTAGGTTACGCACACACATCACCGAGTGAGGTCGATTTGCTTGAATACTAGCTTGTCATGATTTTGACTATATCTCGTGTCAGGTTATGTGGATTCTTGATGGTATGTTCTTGTTTTGTTTTACTCGAGGACGAGCAAAAGTTTAAGTGTGGGGGTGTTGTTCAGGGTCAATTTGTAGTGTTTTTAATGATATATTTTATATCAATATTCCCCATATATGGATGTTTTTCATAGAAATCGAGCCTTATATTGAGATATTGAGTAAATGGTGTTTTTAATAGGTTAATTGCAAAACGTAACGATTTATGTGCTTAAATTGTGATTTTATGTTATTTTGGGATTGTGTTACGCCTTGGTATATTTTCCTATGTTATAGATACATATTTTGGCATGCAAGAGGATTAAATGATGAGGTTTTGCATGAAAGAGAAGTGAAATGGAAGGAAGATGGAGATAAAGCTTGGAATGAAGCTTTCAAGCAGCCGAACTTCCGATGCAGTTCTTGATATGATATACACTGATTTGACTCTCGACCTCAAGAGAAGATTTGTAGGGATTGAAGAGAGGATTCTACAGGATTTTGAATCACTTCATTCCGACTTATGAGGCCCGAGATATGAGCGTTACAAGTTTGGATGCTGTTGCTAAAACTAGTGGAAAATCCCGAAAACGACTCGTAATACGACGGGCTAGTCAAAAAGGCGTTTTCTGAAGAAGAGTCCTTAATGGAAGTTGTAGAGTTTTCCGAGAGCTTAATTATGACATTCGGATCATAATTTTTGGAGGTCTACAACTCAAGATATGAATTTTAGAAGTTTCATTCCTAAAAAAGAATTATTCAACCGACATAAGATTCGTAGCAACCGCCTTTGATGATTATAAATACAGCAGCCCGCATGAACCCTAATTACACACAAATTATTCAGCCGACTTTTCACACAAAGCGGCGGCCTCTTGAGAGCAAGTTTCAAGGCCGGTCACCCGAGCCTTGTGCTCGGGTGATCCGGGTTAGATTAGGATGTCGTTTTTCTTCCGTTTTCGATTCATGGATTCAATCGTGTACCAAACTACGTGAGTTTATTTATTTAATTTATTCAGTCCTTATTCGTTTTTTATGATCTTTAATTTATTTTGTATCGTTCTATGATTTTGATGCTATTATGTGAATTAGATCGAGAGATCGTTTGCTAGTGATGTTTACAACATACGGAAGTTGCGTAGACTAGATCACCATAGAAAGATAGGATCTTTAATCATTAATTATGTGACAAATTAATTGGTTAATTATCTAGGTTGTTAGATTCTAAAATACGAGAGTTAACTGAATCTACACCGAGTTTTGTTTGGTAAATTGATCTCAACATTCGGAAAGCCGAGAGATTGATAAATTGGACTCACTAAGGAATTAGGAATCCATAGCTTGAGATTAAATTCACTAAGGAATTAGGGATTTGTATCTCGTGTAAAGGTGAAACCACAATTTGAATTAAAATCATGAGATGAACTAGGATTGAAATCACTTGGTTTGTGCCTTTGTTTGATCCCATGTATCTTTAGTTTAGTTTAGGTTGTGTTATTTTATTTCGTAGGTTAGATTTATTTTAATTGCTCTTTCGTTTATTTTATTTGTTCTTTCGTTTATTCGTTTTTCCTAAGTAACAATCGAAATGAATTAGTGAAATTAGATTCAACATCCCAATTCCACGTGGATCGACCCCTTACTCACTTCGCTCTACTATCAATTACCCGGTATTCGGCCGGTTAGGAGTTAGTTTTGCATGGTAGTTAGGGTTTATAAATTTTCTTTTGTTTAATGATGCAAAATCCCTCCAACAGGATCCCGCTCAATTAAACCAAATTTTGATGCTAATGTTGCAGAACCAGCAACAGCAGCAAGCCTGGATAAACTAGCAGATGCAACAACAACCTCAGAGAGCTGTTCAACAGCAACAGTCCCAGGCGGCTGCAGCTGTTGTGCAGCAAGACCCTTATGCGCCATATCTTGATCAAGATTTCTTGGAAGGGCATAGACCAATTCGGCCTCCGGAGATGGGATGAATGCATTTTGATTTAAAGAATGGAGTTGTGGGGATGGTCCAAAATAGTTCATTCCATGGCACTACTCCAGAAGACCCACATGACTTTCTGTCTACTTTTGTGCAAATATGTGAAGCAGGTCACTACCCTGGCGTTCCTTCAGAAGTTGTTAAATTGAAACTTTTCCCGTTTGCTCTGAAGGGTGAAGCAAATCGATGGTTTAAGTCCTTACCCCATCACTCTCTTCATAACTGGGCTGATGTTAAAAGAGCCTTTGCTCTGAAATTCGTTTCACCTGGAACGATAATGGACCGTAAACGAGATATAGCTACTTTCGAGCAATTAGAAGGAGAAAGTGTGGGAAAGGCCTGGGAGAGGTTGAATTTGTTAATGAGGAAATGCCCTAACCATGGATACAATCGACATGAACTTCTAGAATTATTCTATCAGGGTGTTTCTCAACCCAATAGAGATTACTTAGATTCCACAAACTCATGGATCGTTTTTAGGGGGAGGAGATGATGCTGCCTACAGGGTAGCAGAAACAATAGCTAAAAATAACATGTGGGCTACTCAAAAGAAGACCCATGTTAGTGGAAGCAAAAAGGAGGCTGCTGCAAGTGATTCGGAGACAAAAATGCTAGTTGCTCAAATGGAAATAATGAACAAGCAAATAGCCAACCTACAAATGAAGCAGCAAGAAGGGCTAGCAGATGTGAACTACTTGGGCATGCAGGCCGGGAATATGATGAATGAGGAAGTGCATGCAATGGAGAACCAGAATCAACCTTTCAGAGGCTTCAGTCAAAATTCTGGTCAATCGAGCCACACTCAAAACCGTAACTATTCGGGAAACTCGCGAAATAGTTATTATACACCACCTGGTGCATCCAATAACCAAAGACCCCAAGGTAACTGGGCTCAAACGCAAAATCAACAGCCCACCTATGTCTCTCAGAAGAAATTTGATGAGCTAGTAGACATGGTGAAAACACTAGCCACCGGTCAAAAAATGATGGAGAGACAGATTGGTCGGATGGTGATCAACAAGCGAGCGAGACCTCAAGGAAGACCGCCTAGTTATACGGATAAAAACCCTAAGGCGGATGTCGGTGCTTGTAATGCCATCACACCGCAATGGGATGATGGACAAGAGGAGGAGTTGAATGCGGTCACCCTCGAAGCGGAAGAAAATTTGGACCCAAAAAGTTATCGGGAAACGAGTAGCCCCTCCTGACGCCATGAGTTCAGGGGGTAAGCAGGAGATAAATGCCAAAGAAAGCAACAGTGAGGAAGAGCTGAATGATGATGATTCTTCGGGGGATAGTGATGAGGATGCTGAGAAGAGAAGTCAGGTGGCTGAACCCCTGACTAAAAAGAAAACTGAGAAGTTTGTCAGATGGAAGGATAAGGAGGACGAAGCCATTAAAAGTCAAACTATAATCACTCATTCGAAAACCCTTCCGTATCCAGCAAAGAAAAGAGAGAATATCTTGAACTCTGACAAATAGTATGACGGATTGAGAAAGATGCTTAGGGATACTATGGTGACTATGCCACTTGCTGAGGTATTAACTGAGATGCCTAAATGCTTTAAGTATCTTAAGGATGCCCGTGGAAGTAAGAGGAAGCTGAAGGGATTGGTAGAAGAGGTGCTAAGAGAAGAATGTTCAACGGTTTCACAGAGCGTTGCAATCAAGCGAGGTGACCCCGGACGACCTTCAATCTCTTGCATGATTGAAGGCCACACGTTCCACAATGTCTTATGCGACTCAGGGGCCTCTGTGAATGTGATGCCATTGAACGTCTGCAAGAGTCTCGGGTTGGACAAAAGGCTAAGGGAGCGTCCCGTCTCTCTTCGGTTGGTGGACCGATCTAGCCGTTTAGCGGTGGTTGTGTTAACAACGTCCTTATCCGGGTTAAACATTTAGTTTTTCCAACTGACTGGGTCATACTGGATTACCAGTCTGACAAGGAGATGCCCTTGATTCTGGGCCGGCCCTTCTTAAACACTTCTGCCTCCACCATTGTCTTCCAAACTGGCCAAATCACTCTGAGAGTAGAGGACACTTCCGTTACCCTCGAGCAAGGAAAAAGTTCTGCGGAAGCCCCAACCCAGGAGATTTCATTCATTGAAGCAATCTATGGAGATGAATCCGAACCTGATGAAGAGCTCACGGAGATAGGAGCCCTGGATGTTGTAATTCACGAAGAAGGGAATAACTGTTCACGGGCCGTAATCACTGTAGAGTTGTCTCGACAACTTGCGCACACTGAGCCTATGAGTGAACGGAAAATCTGGGACATTCCAGGGATGAGCATCAATGATTTGAAGGAGCTCAACCAGGCAGACTTTAACCCTGAAGAGGAGGAAGTTTTAATGGGTAGTTGGGACGAAATAGATTTCTGGAGAGAAACTACCAATTGGGAGTTGGATGATTGGGAGCAGCTTGCAGAGGAGCTTGAAGAAGAAGAACTTAAGAAGATGGTTAAGCATAAGAAAGAAAAAACGGAAGTTGACAGGAAGATTCCTCTAGATGATGTCATTCAATACCTTTCTGGGGTTACTGACGTGGCCTTTTCTAGTGCTAATACCAGTCCTTAACCGACAAGTGTATCGGGTCAAACCGTGTAGTGCTAGTATGGTGAGTCGAGTATCGTATCCTCGGGGAACTTTGTAATTCTTCTAAGTGTGGTTAAACACCAAAGAGCTTTTATTAACTCGATCTAAACCGCAATTTTATAACACGGATCACTACTATTCTAGTCAACATAAAATAAATACGTAAATTAAAATTTTATTCTAATATAATATATATAGATATATAAATATATATAGATGTGCATGAGTTGCAAAGTATATATATAGATATAAATATATAGATGCCCAAATATATTATTAGAGAACTAGCCAAAGTTTATATAATTGATTTATACGATCTTTTCAGTGAATGGAATGTGCTCGATCTTTAGGTTCAATTGAGTAAATGAAACGGTATACTCCTAAGGTTAACAATTCGTCCTCACATTAGCGTACGAAATTGTCATATGTCCATTGTCATCGGTCCAAATCCACAATCGTTACGGTTTTTCCGAACGGGTCCCGAGTACGATTCTACCTTTGAATAAAAAGGAGTCATTCCGTTCGTCAAACGGTCAATTTTATTTAAAGGCTCCGGTTGTCAAGGCCGGGCGATTCAACTTTCCGGTTTAAGTTTCAATTAACTCGATGATTTTAACATTATTACGATCTTGAGTACAAATTTTAATAAGATTTATCTTTTTAGGACAAATCGCCCCGAATAGGAAATTGGATTCCGTTGTCACGTTTTCACTCGGCCAATTTTTACCCTCCGGTTTTTCTATTAACGAGTTCATAACTTAATTACGAGGCGTCAATTCATAATTAGATTATGAATTCTTTCAAGTCAAACTTTATCAATAGAAAAAGATTCAATTAGCTCAATTTTATTCAATTTTACTTAGACAACATTCCTTTACCGAAAAGATCGAAATAAAACGATTACATAACTTTGGCTAGTTATTAGATTTAGCCTACTAACATTATACGAAAAGATAAAAAACAAACATAATAAACATAAATACTTTAGAAATTTTACCCGATTACAACGATTGGATCGAGAAGATGTATTCGTCTGGATGCTACAACAACTTCAACAACATTGATCTTCTGATAATTTCTCGAGCATTATGACGATACTACTTTATTTATGGCATAAGGCCTATATATATACATACTACTACTACTAGAAAGAGGTAAAAGAAATATATTTGGTACCCTTTTTGTGCCTGCAATGCTGCCCTTTTATAGGCAATTTTTCCCTTGCCGGATCGATCCGAGAAAGGGCCGGATCGATCCGGGAATAAAAAATATTATCCCAGGATATTCTCTGCAGGGCCACATGCTGGATAATCATTATGCCTCCTCGGATCGATCCGAGGTAAATCCGGATCGATCCGGATAGATTTTTTTCCAATCTTAATCCGAAACTTGATAAAATCATAACTTGAGCTCTGGATCTCCGAATGACATAATTCAAGATGCGTTGGAAAGCTCTTGAGGAGATCTATAACTTCCATGAAGACTTCTTTTTCAGAAAATGCCTTTTTGCTGGGCCATTTGTTCGTTGAAAATATAACTTGATACGGCGTCACGAACCACTGATCCACTTGAACTTTAAATCTCGTGGCACTTCCTTTATTCCTTCAAAAGATATGATTTTACTCCATAAAATGTCGTCACTCGGGGTCTTGGTTTACCTAAGATCTGTAAAATACCAAAAATACCCACGTGAATCTGACACGACACTCCGGTTATTAACCCGGTACAAAATTTATAACTTTTTATCATTTTTTTACTAGATTTTTATAGTATTTAGATTTATTCATAGCTATTAGTATTTTATAAGATTATCTGTTATAATTACTTATATTTTATATAAAAAGAGTCGATAACGTATATAAAACATCGTAATTTTTATCATATAAATGTTACACATCAACTACTCCCCACTTAGCTCTTTGATCGTCCTCGAGCAAAATAAGCGGTAATACATAAAAATTACGATAAAAAAATATAAGTAGTAGATACAATTTTTAAATTAGTAAAATATCATTTCAATATTATAAACATATTAATTATATCTTTCTTAGAAATTAATAAGATAAAAAGTGTAGATAACTTTGATAAATTATTTATCAACTATTATTCAAATGAAATTTCACAAAATCTACTCAATAAATATAATTAAAATTCTAGAATTATTTTCCTATCTCAACTTATATGAAATATTTGGAATCAAAGACTAAGTCAAGTAATTGACAAGATGGCTTTTTAGGATAGGACATTGGTTAATCGAAAAGATAGAAAAAGAAATCAAAAAGAGAAAGAGGCAAGTCGTACGTACTTACACCTTCACGTTTGATCAAAAACAGATTTCGATTAATAATATCTCCTTTTCCAACTATTTTTCAGATTTTCTCTCTTCTTTTTCAATATTAAGAACTAAAAGCGTGAGTGTGTGTAGAAAATCAAATTTACAAGCATTGCTTCATCAAGATTGATCGGAGTAATACTCTTTCGATCTAAAATTACGAGTCCGGTTTCCTTAAACTCGTAATCATTCTTGAGATCTTATGATTCGAATTTTTATCGGGAGCTTTATACCTCATAGTGATATAGGACGTTTCTAGATAACACCCTACCGCACTCAAATCATTGGAAGCTACTACCGATATCCGTCGATCAAAGATAAGGAAGATACCGGTATTCGATTAATTCTCGTAAAATGGTGCTTCGTTCTTATATATATCTTTTTTTTTTTTTTTTTTTTTTTCACCTCGCCTACACCATCCTTAGCTTCTGTGCTATCATCTCCTTTCATAAGTACGTACAAGCTCGTGGGATTTTTAGGAAATGTAGACCAAAATAAGCCAAGGGTCGGTTATGATCAAAAATGGCTATTTCGAGTGAGGTCTTGATCACTCTAATCAAGGTTGGGGTAATTTTTTATGGTGTCAAAAATCTCATCATTCCTAATCCGATTCCATATTCATATTTCGTTTTACAAAGAAACTTATTCTAAAAAATTCATTATAAATATAAGTATATTTGCTAAAATTTCATATGAAACTTACTTGATAATATTTATGTATAGTTACATATACTTAAAATCTTATAAAGATCTAAAACTCGACATATATAATATACTTATAATATATCTAATTTATTTTACTTAATTAAAATCTATTCTTACCAATTTATATTGTTTTTATTCATATTAATTATATATTATCTAATTATTTTGTTCCAAGAAAAATTAAACTAAGTATTGAGCAATTAAGTATACATTTATATAAGAAAATTTTAATTTTAATTTACTAACTTACTTCCACTCCCCACTTACGAACTAACATCGTCCCGATGTTCAGTGAGTAAATAAAAAGTAGGTGGCAAATAAAATTAAAATTTTATATGATTTTGATTATTATTTCTTACTTTAAGCAACCATATATTATTTTGATTAAAGAAAATGACATATATATTAAACACTATTACAAACTATAAATAAAAGTAATAAACAACAAAAAACAATTAAACAACTAATTTAAACAACTACCATCTTAACAACACAACTTCTAACTGATTATCAAACCGTAGATGAACATCCGGGAGTCTCCACCGGAAGTAATCCTAACTGAGAATCACGAGATGGAAAAATCTCGTCAGTAGCAAACTCAGGCACGTGATTCAGTTGGATACAAAGGTGAGAGATAACCCAGGCAAATGGTAGCGGTTTTCCCCTATTACGTCTTTCTACTGCAAAATTAATTGCAGTCTTAAAAATCAAAACTCCCCAATCAATGTATGCTCCCACAGTCAACGCATACAACAGCAGCATCTCATCATCCGTAACCCCATAAAAATCTCTAGTTGGATAGATCCGAGAATTAATGAAGCGTTTCCACGCCCTTAAATGAGGGGGTAAAGCCAGAGTTGAAGAATCATAGTTATGATCAAACAACGGAAATACGAACTGAAAGGCTTCTGCAGTACGGTTTACAACATTATACGCATCCCCAAGTTCCCAAAGAAACTCGAAGTGTGGGTTTCGATCAAAAGTACATGGTGGAATTTGATAGATTTGATTTATGATGACTGGTGAAAATGAAATAACGATTCCCCTAACTCGTAATAAGTTGAGATGAGGCTACGTCGTTATCTCGGTGAGAGACGCAAAGAAATCTCTAACTATCGAAATGTTTACTCGACCTGCGGGAGTCCTTATCAACTTTTTCCACCCGCAACCTCGGATTAGATTACGTCCCCACTGATCAATTTTTTCAGTGTTTAAGCCTTTCTCCATCAGAATAGGAGAACGGACGAACTTTAGATGTCTCGGGACGTCATTATGAAAACAAGAGGCATGCCCTTCGGGGACCACACCATCAGGCGTATGTGGTTCATAACTATTAACCGAAGGAGAGGAGCGGTTAGACATTTCTGATACAGAGATTTAAAATAGAAGAAAGGAAAGAATGAGCAAAAAGGTTGGCTGTTGCTCTTTCCTTTTATAGAATACATCCATCAAGCAAAAGTAGAAAAGATCTACTTTACGCGCGTTTGTACTTACCGGATCGATCCGAGAAAGGGCCGGATCGATCCGGCCTCCGAATCGTAATGTTGTCGGTCGGTATACTCACGTCGGATCGATCCGGTGAAAAGCCGGATCGATCCGGAACATTCTTGTTCACGGACGAGTCGATTTTTCTTGAAAAAAACTTAGTTTTTTCTAGGTGACAAGTTTTCTTCCTATTTTTGGTTCATTTTCATTACGTTATAACGATAAATTTTTCTACACGATGCTTAATACCATAATATGCAATGAAAACATGAAAATCATATTAAAATAAAATCCTACTATGATCAAAACAACTTAAAATTTAACGAAAAAAAGAAAAAGTGCACGATAATAAAATTGTTTCAATGTCAAAAACCATAGAATGTTTAAAAATTATCACTCCTCTTCATCACTCAGCTCGACGTGGCTTGAACTTGGCATAGCTTGAGAACGGGTCGATTCTTGGGATGGATCTTGAAAATAAGTTGACATCCGTACCGAGCTATCTAGTCCCATCGAGCTCATTTCTCTCGTAATATCAGAAAAAGTGCTTCCCCATCCCGTCGTGGTATGTCCAAATGATCCAGATCCAGTCCATTCTGATGTTGCAGCTGCCGTAGTACCTGTCGAAAAATCTCCTACACCACTAGTTTGAAATCCAAAAGAATGTGGCATTTGTTGGAAATCTGAGTGAGGTGGCATCGGTGGAATGAAATCGGGCAAGGTATAAGGCGGGTTTGGCATTGCGGAATATCCATCTCGGCATAGGTAGGGTTTTGCAAGTATATTCATTTGATATAAACCTCGTATGCCTTGACGTAAATCTTCGACCATAATTTATTCCTTTCCGCAAAAACGACCATATTGGCATTAGCACGATGAACATCATAGGCCATGGATTGAAACATATCGTAAGTGATGGTATTGGGAAGATGAGTTTGAGTTTGACCTGGATGAAGGAGGGACAAAGCGAGTGGATGGAGTAGGCCGAGGTCGTTGACGGTTAGGGTCCAAAAAGTTTATTCTTCCCGCCGGCCTAAGTGGTAAACTAGGACCTATAAGTGTGTCATCCACCATCATCAAATTATCATTTGGGAGCTCAGGGACTCCTATCTGACGACACAAGGAAGAAATAAAACACGGAAAAGGCATGTGACTGCCGGGTCTAGCAGTCAGGGCAAATTCCTTGGCCCTTCTACACATTACTCTGCCTATATCCACAGGTACATCATTAACTATAGCCCAAGCAATACACAAATCCTCTTTACCAAAAGATGTAAAATGCCGAGTCGGGTAAAGAGTGTGACTGATAAAACGTTTAATGGCTTTCATATCCCGGATACATTTCCCATAGGAAAACCTGTTTTCATGCCAGACGGCAGTGGGATCTAACTCATTCGGGCTACCGCAACAATATGATCAAAGTCTCCGCCGGCTCATCCAAATTCCAAACCGTATAATAATCCTCATTCTCCGGTATATCGGGAATACCATAAATAGTATTAATAATGTGAGGAGTAAACGGTACCGTCCTAGTTCTCAGTCGACGAGAGGTTAACTCACCATCTTCCGTAGCATTGTGAGTTGCTACCAAAGAATAAAATTCAGCTACTAAGGTGGTGTTAATTTCTCCCGACCTTAAACTCGGCTAATTCCATCCAATGTCGCCTTTCAAAAATTTCCTTCACCTCCCTTCCCAAATCTTTGAAGTCTAAGCCCCTCTCTATTGCAACTAAACACTTGTCCAAATTTATTTTTCAATGCTTTCTTAGCTGCGCGAGACGCGGTTCTTTCAAAACTAGCGCCAATTCTTCTTTCGTTAAAGGCCTAGTTTCTATAACCCGGAATTTGGGTAGGGATATGCGGTTTGCGTTTTTTACTAGCTTTCGATGATTCGGCCATTCTACGATAATGACAAAATAACAAACAACACAAAACAACAAAACAACACAAAACAACAGTACAAATGTGAGTGACAAAACAGTTGAAAATAAAAAATTGCATAAAATAAAATAAAACGAAATTAAGAAAATAAGTGACTACAATGTTACCTTACAAAGCTTAAAAAGGTTGAAATTTGGCCGGAAAAGATGGAAAGTCGCCGGAATGAAAGTTGAAGCTTTCCCTTGAAAATTACTTCAATGTAAATGCAAATTTGAAGAGAGGAGTGGAAAATGAGAAAAGTTTAAGAAGTGGTGTAGTTTAATGGTGATAGTGTGTGATGATTTGAAGGAAAAAATTCGAATTGAGGGGAAAAGGGGAGGGGCGGCTGTTTTTAGAAAAATGGAAGAAGAAGAAGAAGGAGGGATCCCGTCCCTTTTTTAGGTTTTTTTAGGTTCCGGATCGATCCGGGGTTAGGTCGGATCGATCCGACCACTTTTTTTTTTTTTTTTTTTTAACTTCTACAAAAATAGAAAAAACTTTTTATAAAAACTTTATAAAACTTTTAAGTAATTTCATAAAGATCCTATTTATAAAATTTTCAAAAGTTATATAAAAATTTTATAAGTACTACAAAATTCACGAGGGTCCTAATTCTAATACTTCTAAATCTTCCAGAGTTCTGATGTAACGTTCTATCATCCTAACCTTAAGAAATGAGGCGTTCGAATTTTCTCTTTGATCTCCATCGGGATTTTCGGATAACCACCTAATCGTTCCCTTCTTAACAATATTCAAACACTCATCCTGTGATTTGGTTGTGCTTTCCCTACATTTCCCTTCATGCTCACTTTTTCCACAGCTTCTACACCTTCTTAAAAACTTTGCCCTTCTCTTTATCGAACTTCTCGAATTTCCATTACATATTTCTTTCAGTCTGATCTCTCTCAACAATTGCTTGTTTTTCAAAAAAACCGAAGCTTCTATTTTAAACGCGACATCTTTATCCAAGCCTAATTTCAAAAGCAATATAAAAATTCCTATTCTATCTAAAAAAAGCATCCAGTTCTTTTACGTCTATCCGGTAAAAGACGAAACTACTTTAAACATAACTAAAACACAAAAAAGTAGAGTAAAGATAGATAGCACCTGGTATTCGGCTGAGTTTAACTCCTCTCGCTTTTCGTTTCTCGATTTCTCTCGCTTTTTACTTTGTCGGAGGATCAGTCGGTAGCATTATTTCTTCTTTCGGTGCGGTTCCTTCTCCTTCCACAAATAACTTTACTCTATGGCCATTGGCTATAAAAGTTGTATTTCCATCGTTAGTTCAACGACTCCGGATTTGTAAACTCTCGTTACTTTAAATGGACCTGTCCATCTTGATTTAAGCTTTCCGGAAATAACTTTAAACGTGAATTGTACAAGAGCACTCGATCACCTACATGGAACTCACGACTATAGATTCTCTTATCGTGAAAGGATTTCGTGCGTTCCTTGTAGATTCGAGCGTTTTCATAAGAATCGAGACGGAATTCTTCTAGTTCGTCAATTGAAGCAATCTATGATCACCGACGACCTTAGGATCGAAATTCAAAAATTTAATAGCCCAGAAGGCTCGGTGTTCTAACTCAACTGGGAGATGACACGACTTGCCAAAAACTAACCTATAGGGAGAACAACCAATTGGTGTTTTAAAAGCGTTCTATATGCCCATAATGCATCGTCTAGTTTAAGCGCCAGTTTTTCGATTTGAATCCTTTGTCTTTTCTACAATTCTTTTGATCTCTCTATTAGACACCTCTACCTGACCACTGGTTTGCGGATGATAGGGCGTTCCTAACTTATGCGTTACACCATATTTTTCAATTATCTTGGTAAATGGTTTATTACAAAAGTGCGAACCTCTATCACTAATGATAGCCCTCGGAATGCCATAACGTGTAAATATATTCTTTTTAAGAAATCGTATGACAACTTTGGTATCATTAGTGGGAAGAGCTTCACTTCTACCCATTTCGAAACATAATCTACCATTACTAGAATAAATCTTTTTCCAAAAGATATAGGAAATGGTCCCATGAAATCTATACCCCAAACATCAAATAACTCACATTCTAAAATAGGTTGCATAGGCATTTCATGTTTTTTAGATACATTTCCCCATTTTTGACAAGATTCACAAGATTTGACATATTTATAAGCATCTCTATATAGCGTAGGCCAATAAAAACCACATTGTAAAACTTTAAAAGCGAGTTTTCCATCCTCCATGATGACCTCCGCCTCACGATCATGACAAAATGATAAAATACTTAAAATTTCATTATCAGGCACACACTTTCT
The DNA here is from genome assembly GCA_036785695.1 of Gentiana straminea. Taxonomy (NCBI): domain Eukaryota; kingdom Viridiplantae; phylum Streptophyta; class Magnoliopsida; order Gentianales; family Gentianaceae; genus Gentiana; species Gentiana straminea. The sequence goes on from JAVUPR010000477.1 coordinate 1,217,192, forward strand.
GATTATCCCATCCGAACATTTACGGAAAAGGTCTGGTTCCTCCCAGTAATAAAATTTTAAGTCATAAAAGAATTTCTTTTCTCACGCCAAGTCCAATGAGACGGAATATAATCACGGGTTAAGTAATTAATGATATCTCCAAACCAGGGTGACATTTCCTTAGAAGGAATTCTATTCTTTAATAACTCGCATGGTTGAAGGAGTATCTATTCTAAAAAGTTGTTCATCGGAAATGAATCTTTAATTTCTATTCCCTTTCCTCCATCAATTTCCATTCTACTTAGATGATCCGCTACTACATTCTCACTTCCCTTTTTATCTTTAATTTCCAAATCGAACTCCCGAAGTAAGAGAATCCATCTAAGAAGACGTGGTTTCGCATCTTTCTTACTCGTAAATACTTCAAAGTGAATGGTACGTATAAATTATTACCTTAGAACCAACAATATACGATCTAAACTTATCTAAGGCAAAAATTACAACCAACGCAGTTCTTTTTCGTAGTTGTATAGTTCGGTTGAGCCGCATTTAACGTATGAGATGCATAGTAAATAGCTTTGAGAATTTTGTTATATCTTTGACCTAAAACTCGCTCCTATGACTAAATCACGGCATCACACATAATCTCAAACGGTAAATTCCAATCGGTGCTATTAGCACCGGTGCAAGTAGTTAATTTCGCTTTTAAGGTCCGAAAAGCTTCCTTACATTTACTATCGAAGTTAAAAGGTACTTCCTTTTCAAGCAAATGACTTAGGGGCTTTGCTATCTTTGAAAAATCTCGCAATAAATCTTCTATAAAATCCCGCATGTCCAAGAAATCCTCTTAGAGTCCTTAGATTAAGCGGTGGTGGTAATTTTTCAATTACTTCAACCTTAGCTTTATCAACTTCAATTCCTATTTCGAGAGATTCTATGGCCTAGAACAATTCCTTCGATACCATTAAATGACATTTTTCCCAATTTAAGACCAAATTGGTATCCTCACAAACGAGCGTTGCAACACTCTTTCTAAGTGCGATAAACATTTACCAAAAGAATCTCCGTAAACACTAAAGTCGTCCATAAAAATTTCCAAGAATTTCTCAACCATATCGAAAATATAGCCATCATGCATCTTTGAAACGTAGCCGGAGCATTACATAAACCAAACGGCATTCTTTTATACGCAAAAGTTCCATAAGGACAAGTGAAAGTAGTCTTTTCCCTATCTCCCGCCGCAATGAAAATCGTAAATAACACGAATAACCATCTAAGAAGCAAGTAATATTTATGACCACTTAACCGTTCCAACATTTGAACTATGAATGGAAGTGGATGATGATCTTTCTTAGTATGATCATTTAGTTTCCTAAAATCAATGCACATTCGATATCCCGTAATTTCTCTTGTTGGAATCCATTCATTTCTATCATTTTCTTTCACCGTGAAACCTCCTTTCTTTGGTACCACTTGAGTTGGACTTACCCATTCACTATCCGATATGGGAAAAATTATTCCCATCTCTAATAGCTTAATGACCTCTTTCTTAACAATTAACCGCAAATTTGGGTTGAGGCGGCGTTGCGGTTGAATACAAGGCTTAGCATCTTCCTTCGAATTATCTTATGAACGCAAATCTCGGGGCTAATACCTCGAATATCAAGAATCGTCCATCCAAAAGCTTTCTTATGCTTTTTCAACATTCTAAGTAATTGATCTTCTTGTTGCTCGGTTAAAGTGATGAAATAATAATCGGTAATAGATTATCAGTTTCAAGAAAAGCATATTTCGATTTAAAGGTAATGGTTTCAATTCCGGGTTCTTTGGCGGATCTTCTATTGACGATTTAAGAACTCGGTCCTTCTAGTTCTAATTCCAAGTACTTATGCCATGGTGGCTTAAAGGTAAAACTTTCGTATCTAAAGAAAGAATTATCTCTTTCATTTCAATGTCTTCCTCATCTTCTTTATAGATAGACAGAGTTAAGCATTCTTCTAATCTGTCTTCAAAAGTTGGTAATCGATTATCATAGACGAATGAATATCTTCTATAAAAGAACATGATTCGATGATGCATGATTCATAGCTTTGAAAATATTGAAAGTAACTTCGTCTTCATTGACTCTTAAGATTAATTCTCCTTTCGCACATCGATTAAAGTTCTTCCGTAGCTAGAAATGGACGACCTAGAATAAGAGGTGTCTTTGAATAACCGTCTTCCATTTCCATAACTACAAAGTCTACTTGGAAAATAGAATTTGTCTACTTTAACCAATATGTCCTTTATAATTCCTTTAGGGTACTTAATCGATCTATCCGCCATTTGCGAGTCATTTCGATCTTAGTAAGCTTTCCTATGCCTAACTTTCTATAATCCTCATAAGACATGAGATTTATACTCGCTCCTAGATCACATAAGACCTTCTTAAACGAAATCCTCCAATTTCACACGGAATGGTAAAACTACCCGGATCTTTCGGTTTAGGTGGTAACTTATCTTTTGAGAATTGCGGAACATTCTTCATTTAGGCATATATTCTCATATTCCTCTAATTTTTTCTTGTTTGACAGAATTTCTTTCCGAAATTTTCCATAGGCCGGTATATTAATCAAAGCTTCGATAACAGGGATATTAACTTGAATATGACGAAAAGTGTCAAGGAAACGAGCATACTTCTTATCAGTTTTTGCCTTTTTGATTTGATCTTTAGGAGGGTAAGGTAAAGATTCTAAATCTATGACCTTTGGCTCCTTTGTCGTTTCTCTTTTCCTTTTTCCTTAAACCTTTGAGTATTACTCGGTCGCCATGTTTCAGTTCTTGAATTCTTTCTTTTAAATTGTTCCCCGAATCAATCTCTACTTGATTCCTTCATTTCTTCATGTTTTTCATCCTTGTTTTCATTTTCTTCCATTCTAATATGTTCCTTAAATAAAGTCCTTAAATCTTTATCCATGGGATCTTTCGAGAATTCTAGGGATTTTTACCCAATTTTCCCTTTCACTTTCGGGTTCCGAACTTTTATTTCTTTTCAAGAAGTTGTCTATAATTTCTTCTTCCTCATCTCGTAAATTCAAGTTCATCTTTAGTTTTATCATTCTTACCATCTAAGTCATCTTCTACTTCATTATCCCCAAGGTTTTCAACTCCATTACTTCCACTGAGCTTCCTACTTCTCGTAACTACAACATTTACCTCTCTTGGGTTCCTTTCAGTGTTACTTGGTAATCCTCCGGGGGTCCGTTGTTATTACGTTCACCGCCCTACTCAAATGATCTTCCATATTCCTTAATGAGGCTTCTATCGTTCTCATCCTGGTATCATGTCCACTCATAGATGTTTTCATTGAACTCATGTCCTTAGTGACTGTACCAATAGAAGTCACCATCGTTTCTATATTTTTAGCTTGAGTAGATACTACACCCATCATATTTTCCATTAGTTTTTCCCATTTTTCAACTCCTTCGCAGTTGAGTTGAACTTTGAGTTTGGTATACTTTGAGTGGTATGTTGAGGATAGGATCTAGGTAATGATTGTAAATTCGATTAGATGTGTTTTCTTGATAAACTTGATTATTATTCAAGTTCCTATATGGAAGCCGGATACGGCGGTTGTCCTTGCTTGCTAGGGTTTTCGGACCATCGATAAGTAGGGTGATCTCTTCTAATAGCATTGAACGAGTTTGAATAAGCATTGTTTAAATTTCTATCTTCTGTGAAGAAAACTCACCTCCTCTCTTGAACATCCTGTCGGTTCTTCAATCCCTAGTGGTATTTTATCCTGATTTGAGTATTCAGTTGATGCACTATTTTCTGAACTTTGGTTCTTATTCGTTGTAATCCATCAAATTTCCTACTCAAATTTTCTAAATGTGCTAGAACTTCCGTATTAGACGTACATTCTCCCGCAAAAGCTACTTTTCCGGTGCTAGAACCGGTTTCCCACATTTCGTTATTTTTGGAAATCTTTTCGATGGCATCGTAAACTAATTGAGCTTCACTCATCATTAAAGAACCACCACATGCATGGTCTACATCAAAGCACGTGAATCTTTTCTTAATTTACGACGAGAAAAGTTGAATTTGCATGTCTAAGGAATAACCATGGTCGGGACACGCTCTTAGTAATTTTTTAAATCTTTCCCACGCATTCCCAAGCGTTTCTTCAGATCCTTTGTCTAAAATTAGCAACCTCGACTTTTAATTCCAAATTCCGTCCAGGAGTGAAGTATTGTTTCAGAAATTCAGTTTGAATCTCCTCCCAACTTGTAAGTGAATGATGCGGAAGAGACATAAACCAATCTCGGGCTCGTCCTTTTAGAGAAAAAGGAAACATAGTCATCCTTGTTAATTCCTTGTGTGCACCTTGACTTTTGGCTGTATTGCACAGTTCTTCAAAAAGATAGAGATGATGATGCGGATCTTCATCATCTTCTCCTAGGAATTGGGCTCTAGCGTCAATTAAACCAAAAAGATGAGATTTAATCTCGAAATTATTCGCTCCTTCATTAGGCAAAAGTATGGGATTATTAGTCTGATTTCTTCTTATGGTTTGGTCACGAGATAGGCCTTGGGTTTATCGGGTTGTTACGATTATTCGGTTCCGATTCGATTATTTCTATTATTATTATTATTTTGATTATTAAGGTTAACGGGGTTTTGTCCATGCCCTAGAGCATGTTCCGGCCCTTGTTCGGGTGTTTCATCACCGATTTCGACCATTCTCGTATTTCGTTTGAAGATGATTCGTCGGGATTTCCACGACAAGTATGACCACGTTTTCTCTCTACTCTTAACTCGCCTTTCGTAAGTGTTTATGTCGGGCTTATAAGGAGTGAGTGGGGCCTTACCACTTCTGGTCATCAACTAACGAAATTAGAAAATAACACGAAATTGATGGTAGTAAAATTTGGTAACTTACCTATAAGGTAAGTACTGACGAAAATAAAATTAGAATTGAGATAAGAAAAGTGTTGACTTATTCTCGAGAATTTTGAGCTAATACAAGTAGTAACCATAGACACAAAAAAAGAAATTAGCGTCGTTCCCCGGCAACGGCGCCAGAAAGCTGACGTGGCCTTTTCTAGTGCTAATACCAGTCCTTAACCGACAGTGTATCGGGTCAAACTGTAGTGCTAGTATGGTGAGTCAGAGTATCGTATCCTCAGGGAACTTTGTAATTCTTCTAAGTGTGGTTAAACACCAAAGAGCTTTTATTAACTCGATCTAAACCGCAATTTTATAACACAGATCACTACTATTCTAGTCAACATAAAATAAATACGTAAATTAAAATTTTATTCTAATATAATATATATAGATATATAAATATATATAGATGTGCATGAGTTGCAAAGTATATATATAGATATAAATATATAGATGCCCAAATATATTATTAGAGAACTAGCCAAAGTTTATATAATTGATTTATACGATCTTTTCAGTGAATGGAATGTGCTCGATCTTTAGGTTCAATTGAGTAAATGAAACGGTATACTCCTAAGGTTAACAATTCGTCCTCACATTAGCGTACGAAATTGTCATATGTCCATTGTCATCGGTCCAAATCCACAAGCTCGTTACGGTTTTTTCGAACGGGTCCCGAGTACGATTCTACCTTTGAATAAAAAGGAGTCATTCCGTTCGTCAAACGGTCAATTTTATTTAAAGGCTCCGGTTGTCAAGGCCGGGCGATTCAACTTTCCGGTTTAAGTTTCAATTAAGCGATGATTTTAACATTATTACGATCTTGAGTACAAATTTTAATAAGATTTATCTTTTTAGGACAAATCGCCCCCGAATAGGAAATTGGATTCCGTTGTCACGTTTTCACTCGGCCAATTTTTACCCTCCGGTTTTTCTATTAACGAGTTCATAACTTAATTACGAGGCGTCAATTCATAATTAGATTATGAATTCTTTCAAGTCAAACTTTATCAATAGAAAAAGATTCAATTAGCTCAATTTTATTCAATTTTACTTAGACAACATTCCTTTACCGAAAAGATCGAAATAAAACGATTACATAACTTTGGCTAGTTATTAGATTTAGCCTACTAACATTATACGAAAAGATAAAAAACAAACATAATAAACATAAATACTTTAGAAATTTTACCCGATTACAACGATTGGATCAGAAGATGTATTCGTCTGGATGCTACAACAACTTCAACAACATTGATCTTCTGATAATTTCTCGAGCATTATGACGATACTACTTTATTTATGGCATAAGGCCTATATATATACATACTACTACTACTAGAAAGAGGTAAAAGAAATATATTTGGTACCCTTTTTGTGCTCGCAATCTTCGCCCTTTTATAGGCAATTTTTCCCTTGCCGGATCGATCCGAGAAAGGGCCGGATCGATCCGGGAATAAAAAATATTATCCCAGGATATTCTCTCGCAGGGCCACATGCTTTGGATAATCATTATGCCTCCTCGGATCGATCCGAGGTAAATCCGGATCGATCCGGATAGATTTTTTTCCAATCTTAATCCGAAACTTGATAAAATCATAACTTGAGCTCTGGATCTCCGAATGACATAATTCAAGATGCGTTGGAAAGCTCTTGAGGAGATCTATAACTTCCATGAAGACTTATTTTTCAGAAAATGCCTTTTTGCTGGGCCATTTGTTCGTTGAAAATATAACTTGATACGGCGTCACGAACCACTGATCCACTTGAACTTTAAATCTCGTGGCACTTCCTTTATTCCTTCAAAAGATATGATTTTACTCCATAAAATGTCGTCACTCGGGGTCTTGGTTTACCTAAGATCGTAAAATACCAAAAATACCCACGTGAATCTGACACGACACTCCGGTTATTAACCCGGTACAAAATTTATAACTTTTTATCATTTTTTTACTAGATTTTTATAGTATTTAGATTTATTCATAGCTATTAGTATTTTATAAGATTATCTGTTATAATTACTTATATTTTATATAAAAAGAGTCGATAACGTATATAAAACATCGTAATTTTTATCATATAAATGTTACACATCAGTTACACCTCAGGAAGATGAGGTGTTTTTCAGTCAACCGGTCCAAGCTCACAAGGAAAAAGGTGGTCCTTTAAAATCTAGTATCGAGCAACCACCTGCTGACTTAGAGTTGAAACCACTTCCGCAGCACCTAAAATACATCTTCCTTAAAGACGATGATAACTTGCCCTTGATCATCTCGTCTAAACTCGAGCCGGAGCAAGAAGCAGAATTAATCAAAGTGCTTGAGAAACATATCCTCGCGTTCGGATGGCGGTGGGCGATATCGGAGGAATCGGCCCGGACGTGTGCATGCATAAGATTCGAACGGAGGAAGGAGCGAAAAAGGTCGACAACCTCAAAGGAGGTGAATCCGCACATGCAGGAGGTTGTCAAAAAGGAGATCATCAAATGGCTTGACATGGGAATTATTTATGCCATAGGCGATAGTGAGTGGGTCGGCCCCACTTAAGTTGTGCCAAAGAAAGGGGGAATTACAGTGGAAAAAAAAACGAAAAAGGAGAAGAAGTAGCTTTACGCCTCGTGACGAGGCTATAGAGTCGCATAGATTATCGTAGACTTAATGAGGTTACCGCCAAAGATCACTTCCCCTTACCCTTCATTGACCGGCTTCTCGAAAGACCGAGTGGTCACAAGTACTATAGTTTCCTTGATGGCTATTCGGCTACTTCCGGATAGCCATTGACCCTAATGACCGGAAAAGACCACGTTTACGTGTCCATCCGGCACTTTTGCTTTTCGCGCGAATGCCATTCGGCTTATGCAATGCACCCGCGACTTTTCAACGGTGCATGTTAGCCATTTTTTATGGACTTGTGGAGCGAGTGCATGGAGGTCTTCATGGATGACTTCTCGCCTATGGCGACGACTTTGATGAAATCTTAAAGAATCTAGATATGGTGCTCCAACGTTGTGTTGAGAAAAATCGGTGCTTAAGCGGGAGAAGTGCCATTTTCTAGTCGAAGAAGGGATTGTTTTGGGACACAAGGTGTCCAGTGATGGTATTCAGGTGGATAAGGCTAAAGTAGAAGCCATTGAGAGAATATCGTACCCGAAGACAGTGAAGGAGGTACGAGGATTTCTGGGACATGTGGGTTTCTATCGGCGTTTCATTAAAGATTTTTCGACGATAGCAAAGCCGTTATCCAACCTGCTGAAAGAGGAAGTGGAGTTCTTGTTTGATGATGGGTGTAAGAAAGCTTTTAATATCTTAAAGGATAAGCTAACCAGTGCCCCCATTTTAATCGCGCCCGACTGGACTAAACCTTTTGAACTAATATGCGATGCCTCTAACTACGCAGTGGGCGCAGTTCTAGGGCAGAGAATTGATAAAAAGTTCAAGCCGATCTACTATGCGAGCCGAACTTTGAACCCAGCTCAGTGTAACTACACTACTACGGAGAAAGAGTTCCTAGCTGTCGTTTTTGCTTTGGATAAATTTAGAAGTTACCTTCTCGGGTCTCAAGTTGTGGTCTGGACAGATCACGCAGCACTACACTACCTTATGGAAAAAGCAGACGCTAAACCAAGGTTACTCAGATGGATCCTGATACTACAGGAATTTGACCTTGAAATTAAGGACAAGAAGGTAGTGATAATGTTGTAGCTGACCACTTATCTCGCCTAGTGAACGAGGGTGGCGAAATCCCTAAGGAGATAGGCATTGACTTTCCGACTGAGCAATTAATGAAGCTAGAGACTGCGAGGCCGTGGTATGCTGATTACGTCAACTACCTAGCAAGTGGGCATTTAGAAGAGATGACGTATCAGGAAAAGAAGAAATTTTTCAGCGACTTAAAGTATCTCGTATGGGAGGATCCATATCTGTTTAAAGTCTGCAAGGATGGGTTGCTTAGAAGGTGCGTTCCGGAGCATGAACAATTGGATATACGGAGCAATGTCATAGCGGTCCCGCCGGTGGACACTACGGAGCCCCTAAGACGAGACACAAAAATCCTTCAAGCTGGTTTTTGGCCTACTTTGTTTAAAGATGCTGAAGCCTTTTGCAAAGGCTGTGATAGATGCCAAAGAGTAGGGAGACTCAGTAATAGGATTGAGATGCCTTTGAGGCCTATCTTGGAATGTGAAGTTTTTGACGTTTGGGGCATTGATTTTATGGGACCGTTCCCATCATCATGCTCTAACAAATATATTCTGGTCTGTGTGGACTATTTTTCCAAGTGGGTAGAGGCCATAGCCACCCAAACTAATGATCACAAAGTTGTAAAGAAATTCTTGCAAAAGAATATCTTTACTAGATTTGGTCGTCCTGAGCCCTTATCGGTGATGAGGGTTCGCATTTCGTAATGCACCACTTTGGATAAAATTCTTGAGAGATATGGTGTCAAGCATAGAATTGGTATACCATACCACCCCCAAACCAGTGGCCAAGTCGAGGTGAGCAACAGAAGTCTAAAGCGGATTTTGGAGAAAACGGTAAATTCAAATAGATCCAACTGGAGTCTGAAGTTGGACGATGCACTTTGGGCTTATCGCACGGCGTTTAAGACCCCTATGGGTACGTCACCAATTCAAATGGTTTATGGCAAGGCTTGTCACCTACCAGTCGAGCTGGAGCACAGAGCTTACTGGGCTATTAAATTCTTAAACTTCGATAGCCAACTCTGTGGGGAGAAAAGATTACTGCAACTACATGAGCTCGATGAATTCAGACTTAGGGCCTACGACAATGCCAAGCTGAGCAAGGAGAGAACGAAGGCGCTCCACGATGCAAAGATAAAAGATAGAGATTTCAAGGTAGGAGAGATGGCTTTGCTTTACAACACCAGATTAGATCTGTTTGCTGGCAAGCTTAAGTCCAGATGGTCCGGACCCTTTGAAATTGTCGAAGTTCATCCGGGTGGAGCAATTTCCTTGAAAGGGTACAGCGGTCAACCTTTTAAAGTGAACGGTCATAGATTGAAAAAGTATTTCGGACAGCCTTATGAAGCACCTGAAGTCCTATACTTTCAAAAGTTGGTTGACATGACTGATGTGCTGATTTGTGATGAGATCCCATCCGACTTCTTTACTTCGGATGATGACATTATTGCCCTTAACCTTAAAGATGCTTCTACCACGACTCCTGCACCTATCAGTATGCCAGTGCCACAATTAAGCAACAACACGAAGAAGAAAATCAGTGTTGTCTGGATGGCTAAGTTCCAAGACTCAGTCGCGTACTTGACTTGTTGTTGCTGTGACCACACGGATGCTCTCCACTCTGACTCTGATGAAGGAGTGGTCCTGATCAAACCAAAGTGGCCCGATCCGGGTTGACTTTGCTGACTCTGTCAAGCTACTGACATAAACGAAGCGCTACTAGGAGGCATCCTAGATATCCTTTCAAGTATTTTATCTTCTTACTTAGTTTTAATAAACTTGTTGTGTGGTGGTTGTCCCGTTACCTACTTGCACCACTTGCCTTGTTTCATGGTTCCATGTTTACTCATATACCCCTTGTCCCCCGAGATTATACGCTGTGTCGAGTGTTGCAGATACTTTTGAGCGGTTTTTGCCAGCTATTCCTTCACTATTGTCTGTTCTTGATACGAGTTGCAGTGGTACATTAATGTTCCAGCCGACAACCACTTTGCAACCAGCTAAGTATTCTTTTCTTTCATTTGCACATTCTGAGGACATCATATGATTTAAGTGTGGGGGGGTGTCTACATGTTTTCATGTTACATTTATTGGAAAATGAGTAAATGTGGATTTCATGCCAAATTTAAATTTTTTTGTGAGTTACGAGCATATGATTGAAACAAAAAGGCTCGCTAGTTGTAGTTTCTTGACGATGATTGTCTGTGACTTCTGTGAGATAACTATAGCATGTTTTTTCTGATACGAGATAGTATTCATTTCATATTCACGTAAGCCTTTGAAATTGAAGCGACAATTTTAAACTTTATCCATTCACGATCCTAGTGGTTTATCCTAGGGAGACTTGTGCTTAATAGTAGCAGTAAACGTAACACCTAAATTCTGAACGTGTACTGTGAATATCTGAAGGTTTGAATGTGATAGGAAGGATATAATTTAAGGTTTGAATACCAATCTAAGATGAATTATATATATATTTATGTCGGATGTAGCTGCCAATGATTTGAGTGCGGTAGGGCATTATCACGAAATGTCCTATACCACTATGAGGCTCAATAGCTCCTGACTGCCTGATGATAGTAGTCCAGCTAGGGTGTTATCACGAAACATCCTATTGCTGGGGATGAGGGCATATGCTATCCATGTGGTATTAAGTGAACTTTAAAGAAAAATTAGCAAATGGCAATGTGGAAAGTTAGTGAGCATTGTTGAAAACTTAGTTATCTTCTGACTATCCCCAGTATAAACTGAATGATATGCATTAGGGATTATCCTAATAAGTACACGGGAAGACTTTGTGTGGAACGAATACTGCCTATACCTAGGAAGGTCATTAGGATTGTTTGAAAGGATTTTTGTGCGAAAGAATGGTGGAGATTGAAAAGGGCTTTTCACACACAGAATCTATCTCTATGGTGGTATTAATTGCTATCGTTGTCGTATCTTTGGTTACGTGAGTCGAGAGCCTATGTGGATTACATGTACAGTGAGCCAGTTTTGATTGTTTTGTTCGGGACGAACAAAAAGCTAAGTGTGGGGAGTTGTTCTCGGTGAATTTTATGATTTGTATTGCAATATTTCATAACAATAATCCCCGTGTTTTAGTAATTTTTATAGAAAATTGCGTATTACATGAATAAATTGAAGAGATGGTTTTAAAGTTATAAAAAGTGTAAAACGTGCCAATTACGTGCTTGAAATGATGATTTCATGTTGGTTTGAGTTGTGTTACACTTTGGTATGCTTTCAATGACTTGCGAGGTGTTAAATGCGGCGGAAAAAGATGATTTGAAGTGTTTAATCGTGCGTTGAAGAATTGGGAGCTGAAGAATAAAGAGATAAAGAGGGAAGAAATCAATATAATCAATCCCAGGAGCTCTGGACGGGCGTTTAGAGCTTTGGATTGGCGTCCAGAGAGGGAAGTTGATTCAGGAAGTTCAGGTTTTTGATGGACGAGCATCTGTTGTTCCGTCCACTGGACGGGCGTTCACAATATTGGACGAGCGTCCAGGAGGAAGAATTGGATTCAGAGTCTTATGATTTTTGCTGAACTGGCGTCTGATTTTGTATAGGACGTGCGTCCAACCCCAGCTCGGCCCTACTCAAATATGTTTTTGCACTCTGGACGGGCGTCCGAGTCTTCAAATGGGCGTCCACCACCAATTCTAACCCTAGCCGCCTCAGAGTTCTATAAATACATCGCCTATTTCAACCCTAATACACACATGAGAGCAGCCGCATATTCCACCCAAAAAGCAGCCGCACCAAAACCCAGAAAAATTATGAGTTTCTTTCCTTCAACCGTGTCTTGGATCATCACAAGGATGCGAGGCTAAGCGTATAGCGGTAGAATAACTGGAGGATATCACATCAACATCACCACAACCACGAATTGTTAGGTTATCTTTATTTATGAATTCGAATATTGTATTTTATTTATCGATTGGTATTTGATTTGATTGTTAAGTGTTTTGTTAGATAGGAATGTCAATGAAACCACATGCTGATTTGAATTTGTATGGAAATATAATTCAACAATAGAACCTTTTCGATCGATACAATTAATAATATCTTGAGGAATCATTTGTTGTTAATTGGGTTATGTAATTTGGGAACAAATTGATGATCTTGTGATGTATGTTAAATTGTTTTGCTTGGAAAAGAAAACAAAATCCTAGAAATTGAGTTAAAGGAATTTAATCGATTTTGAGATTGATCATACCAATAAAATCGTATTCGATCATAAAATGGTTGTGTGATTGTTGTGTGGTTGATTCGTGTTCTCTTGTTCTTTTAATTATTTGATACAACCTTAATCTCCAGTTTTTATATTAAAATTAATTTCAACAATAGTTAAATTTAAATTTTCGTGACATTATTCATAACGACTATACTGTAATCCGATAATTATACGATTCCCTTAGGACGACTCGGTAACACCCTATACTACGAACCTTATACTTGGGGTGTTCCGGTAATTATAAATTTAAAACGAGTTTTTACCGTACAGACAACGATAAACTCTAGCTTATCGAAGCACAAGGCAAATCCAAAGCTTTCGACGGTCCCACACTTCATCTTTTTAGGGAATCCATATGGTGCCGAAACTAAACGCATCAAAAGCTAATTCAGGGCTTTGTCACGTAAGGTTATACAGTAAATACGCTATCATGGAGCTTGAAACATATAACAAAGAAAACAGCACTGAAACAGTCCCTGTCCGGACGGATAAACTTTCTGTCCGTACGGACAGCTCTCCTTTCTGCCCTCAGTCCGATACTGAGAAATAGCCGTATGGATAAGCAACTCATCCGTACGGATGGACCCGCACTCGGTCGACCGAATGGATAGGCTCGGTCGACCGAGCCTCTCTCTTGCACCTGTTACACATTTTTCTTGCACCACAGAGAGGCGTTTTCTGCACTCTGCGTTTTCTACTCGAATTCAACCCAAACTCGACTTAAACGAATTAAAACCATGGAAAACAATCATACAAATTGCTCTACCACTTTACGAAACCTTAATCATACGATAAGAAAACCACGTTACCTTAATTTGCGTGGTACAACGATCCAAACTACCAAAGCTTTGAAAAAAGTTAAACCTTTAACCTCCAACGTCAACGGATCTAGGGATTGTTGGTATCAAAACGATCCTCGTCTCGCGGTGATCCTTTCTCTCTTGAGACGTCTGTTGAAAAGAGCAACGGATTAGCCTCGAAAATCGAAAGCCTCTTCTCCCCTTTTTTTTTCAAAACTTGCGCCCCTTTTTCCTCCCCTGCGTCCCTCTCTTTTTCTTTTTCTTTTTTGTCAAAAACAACTAGGTTAAAATTAGGATTAGTTTTCCTTTTATAATCCCAATTATCTAATTATTTTCTTTAAAAAGAAAAATCCTTGTTTATCCCTTTTTCTTTTTCTCTTAAATCTTTTAATTAAATAACATAATATTCTGATTTTTGCTAAAAGACCGAATTGCCCTTTTTCAAAAATCGGGATATTACATTCCTCCCCCCTTAAGAGGAGTTTCGTCCTCGAAACTAGATCGTACCTGGTAGATGAGGGAACTCTGGGAACTCGTTGAACATGTCCGCTTCCACTTCCCAAGTGGCTTCCGTCGGTGCATGATTGCTCCATTGCACTAATACTAACGGAATCACTCGTCTCTTTATCATCTTCTCTTTCCTATCCAGGATCCTTATCGGCTTCTCCACGTAGGAGAGATTATCTTGCAACACTTCCGGGTCAATCTCAGATTCCACGTCCACTTTAGATAGGCACTTTCTAAGCATCGATACATGGAAAATATTGTGGACACTAGACATCGACTCTGGTAACCGAAGTCTATAAGCCAACTTCCCAACTCTTTCGATGACATCAAAAGGTCCTACATACCTTGGACTTAGCTTTCCTTTCTGTCCGAACCTCTTGATACCCTTCATTGGAGACGCTCGAAGGTAAAATCTATCCCCGACCTCAAACTCTAGCGGTCTTCTTCTAACATCGGCCCAACTCTTCTGACGATCTTGAGCAGCTTTCAGATTTTTCCTTATCAGCTCGATTTTCTCCTTGGCTTGCTTGAACCATCTCCGGCCCCGTGATATGTTTCTCTCCCACTTCATCCCGTAAAGTGGAGTTCTACACTTCCTACCGTACAAGGCCTCAAAAGGTGGCATTCCCAAACTTGCATGGTAACTGTTGTTGTAAGAAAACTCAGCCAAGTTGAGGTAATCTATCCATGATCCTCCGGCGTCCAAAACACAAGCTCTAAGCATATCCTCGAGAGTCTGAATTGTTCTCTCTGAATGCCCATCCGTCTGTGGATGAAACGATGTACTCAAATCAGTCTTCGTCCCAAAAGCTTTCTGCAAACCCTTCCAGAAGCGACTGATAAATCTGCTATCCCTGTCGGATACAATAGATAGAGGCACACCATGAAGCTTCACTATATTGTCGATGTACATAGTAGCGAACTTCTTTATAGGCATGTCCACTTTACACGGCAAGAAATGGGCTGATTTTGTGAGTCTGTCCACAATCACCCAAATCATGTCATGACCGCCCTTAGTCTTAGGCAAACCGGTGATGAAATCCATCGTGATATTCTCCCATTTCCATTCCGGTACCTCTAAGGGTTTCAACAAACCTCCCGGTCTTCGTGTTCGCTTTCACTCTCTCGGCATGTATCACATCTTGCCACAAACTCTGCGATCCCTAACTTCATACCAGGCCACCAATATCTTTCCTTGAGATCTCTATACATCTTAGTGGCTCCTGGATGTACCGCAAAAGCAATCTTATGAGCTTCATCCATAACCTTCTCCCTTAGGCCATCCACATCGGGCACACACAAACGGTCTCCGTACCAAAGATGACCACTCTTGTCCAACTGATAACCCACTGTAGGCTTCTCTCGAGCCACTTGCTTCAAATTAATCAACACCGGGTCTTTATCCTGCTTAGCCCGAATCTCATCTAGCAAATCTGACCTTGCCATCAATGGCGCCAAAGTTTGAGCTTCACCCTTCCTTTCAATTACTTGAATCTGCATCCTATCCAATTGATCCACAACTTTTTGCAAGGTAGTGATAGCATTAACCGATCTCCGGCTAAGTGCATCAGCTACAACATTAGCTTTACCCGGGTGGTATTGAATGTCCAAGTCGTAATCTTTCATGAACTCCAACCATCTTCTTTGTCTCATGTTCAAATTCTCCTGAGTAAAGAAGAACTTAATGCTCTTATGATCCGTGAAGATCCTTTCCTTGACACCATACAAATAGTGTCTCCAAAGCTTCAGAGCAAACACCACTGCTGCCAACTCCAAGTCGTGTGTAGGGTAATTCTTCTCATGCGCCTTCAACTGCCTAGATGCATAAGCAATTACCTTTCCTGATTGCATCAAAACACAACCCAAACCTTGACCCGATGCGTCGTATATACATCATAGTTATCAAAAACTTCCGGTAATGCTAACACGGGTCTTTGTGGTCAACCTTTCTTTCAAAGTCCGAAAGGCTTCCTCACATTCACCGGTCCACTCATACTTAACGTTCTTTTGAGTAAGCCTCGTGAGAGGTGTAGCTATCTTAGAGAAATCCTTTACAAACTTCCGGTAGTACCCGGCTAAACCCAAGAAACTTCTTATCTCTCGTTATCGACGTCGGTCTAGGCCACTTAGAAACGGCTTCTATCTTCGCTGGATCCACCTTAATGCCTTCTCCAGAAATTATATGCCCAAGGAAACTGACCTGGTCCAACCAAAACTCGCATTTAGAAAACTTGGCATACAATTTGTTCTCCTTTAAGGTCTGTAGAACTATCCTTAGGTGTTCTTCATGCTCTTCCTCATCCTTAGAGTATACCAAGATATCGTCTATGAAAACTATCACAAACTTATCGAGATAAGGCATGAAAACTCTTTGCATCAAGTCCATGAACTTCGATGGAGCGTTAGTGAGTCCAAATGGCATAACCAAAAACTCATAATGTCCATATCTCGTACTGAAGGTCGTCTTAGGTATATCCGACACCTTGATCTTCAAGCGATGATAACCGGACCTAAGATCAATCTTAGAGAACACCTTCTTACCTTGCAACCGGCGAACGGATCATCAATCCTTGGTAAAGGATACTTATTCTTGATTGTCGGTTTATTCGGCTCTCGTAGTCGATGCACAATCGCATACTCCCATCTTTCTTCTTCACAAACAAGACCGGTGCTCCCCACGGTGATGTACTTGGCGGATGATGTTTTTCTCTAGCATCTCCTTCACTGAGTTTTCAACTCTTTCAACTCCGCCGGTGCCATCCTATAAGGTTCTTTAGCCACTGGTGATGCTCCGGCAATCAATTCGATCTCGAACTCTATGGCCCTATCAGGCATATGTCCTGGCAAATCTTCCGGGAAAACTTCAGGAATGTCCTTAACTACACGAGTCTCTCCTAACTCGGGCCTATGTTTTTCCTTATCTAATGCATAAACAACGAAACCCTGACAACTCCTCTTCAAAGCTTTTAAGGCTTTAACTGCTGAGATAATCGGATAACGACCCTTTCTAGGCTTGCATAAGTTACCCTGAAACGTCTTAGCTGATTTTCCTGGGGCCTTAAAGATCACCCTCTTACCTCTACAATCAAAGTAGATGTAATTCTTGGACAACCAGTCCACACCCAGGATAACATCGAAATCCGAGAAATCCAACACCGTCAAAGCATGCTGGCACTTGTAAGTCCCAACTCTAATATCAACTTGGGGTGTGACCTGAGCACATCTAGTGACTCTGCCCAAAGGTGTGGTTATACTCAAAGGTCTCTCCAATTCCTTAAGAGGTAGGTTCAACTTCTTAGCTATCTTAGAGGAAACAAAAGTCCCCGAAGCTCCGGTATCAAACGGAGCCGAAACTCGCTAGATTATCTATGATTATGGTACCTAACAAGTGAATCAATTTAAGTATAAACATGTAATATCATATGCGCGCTATATCATATTAAATATCTATAATAAACACAAACACCGAAAAGTACCCTGTCACCACAAGGTCATCTAACTCTTCCGGTTACGCATCCGCCGCGAAGACACGAACTGGTCTGCTACCTGTGGTATGATTACCCTGCTGGTTACCTCGTCCACCTACCTGATTACCTTGAGAGAGCTTCTTAGGACACGCTCTCGAGTAATGTCCCACTTCCCCACAATGGAAACAACTCACGCTACCCGCCATGCACTCTCCTGTGTGTGTCTTGTTACACTTAGCACAAACCGAGGGCGTCCCACTTCTTGGAACTCTTCGTAGCCGGATTTCTGTCCTCTTAAGATTCTGCTGCGGTGCTCCTCTATTACTTCCTTGAAAATTTGAGAAAGACCTCTTATCTCCAACTACAACCGTCTGTCTACTGGAAAATCTCTCCGCAATCAAAGCTCTATCCATGACGCTTGCCATGCTCGTAGGTCTATCTCCTAGCATGCCCTTTGCCATCTCGTGTGACAATCCTTCCATGAATTTATCAATCTTTTTCTCTTCACTTTTCATGATCTCAGGGTAGAATCTGCCCAACTCATGGAACTTCTAGGAGTACTGAGTTACTATAGTATATCTCCCTTGTTTCAAACTCAGGAACTCATTAGCTTTCGCATTCTGTGCTGTCCTAGGAAAGTATTCCTTGTAGAACAGATCCTTGAACACTGCCCAATCCGTGATCCTTGGATTAACTTGCTCATATGCTTCCATCCAACTTTCTGCATTCCCTGCCAACAAGGATATGGCTAAATGAGCCCACTCAGATTATGGAGCTTTCATATTTCTGCACGCCTTCTCAAACCCACGAATCCATAAGTCTGCTGCTGTTGGTTTGACATTGCCAAAGAACACTGGCACCCTATGTTTCTTCATCTTCTCATACCAATCCACTGATCTGTCATAACCCTCAAACTGATGATGCTGTATTGGCTGCTGCACTGGTGGGGCATTCTGATACGATAGTTCTGTTGGGGATGGGTGTAGCCAGGTGCTACGAACAAATCCGACCTAGGTGGTGGTGGAGGTAGAACCGTTGGCTGAGGTGTAAAACTCAGCGGTGCAGAAGGAAACGTCGATACCTGTGGATAACTGAAAAACTGACTAGCCGGTGGATGAGAAAGTCCCAACCCGGTCCAACTCGTGGTCCTTGGAGCTGAAGTAGTAACCGGTACGCGGGTGTTAAACCGTGAAGGACCCCCTTGTTCCACTCTACCTGCGGTGACAATGTACGGTCCCCGATTCACCCTATGCGGGATGTTGCTCACGGACGGGGTGTTAACTTGGGAAACCGTAGGGCCCGGGTAGCAAGTCCACTTCTTCTCCTTCTCGGAATCACAACCCCGGTAAATCCGCCTCGGCGTTACTCGTCCGGGTGTTAGGTTTGCCTCGGTGTTACTCGTATTAGCTCCTCCTCTAGTAAGAACCATTTCGTTACTAAGAAAAGAGAGGGGTTACTAAAGCTCTAACACTTATCTTAAAGAAGAAATCAAGTCCTACACAGCAAGGAAAACCTGTCTCTGATACCAACTGTAACGCCCCATTCCCGGACACCGAGCCCTTATCCGGAAAGAGCGTTCGGCACATATATTATCAAATAAATTCAATAATATATGTAAGCCTTACGTCATACATCAGAACCAAGCGACGCGGAAGATAAAACAACTCAACAACTCGGGAAACCAAAAGATCGAACACACGGTAATCAATGCTGTGAAAAACTACATCCAATAAAGAGAACTAATCATCTAACATCCAAATCCCAAAAGATCTCAAAAGAAGCTAAACCAAAAAGAAGGACAACATTGTTCAAACGTGAAACAATTGTTTTAAGAAAGAAACAACT
Source organism: Gentiana straminea (assembly GCA_036785695.1). NCBI lineage: Eukaryota > Viridiplantae > Streptophyta > Magnoliopsida > Gentianales > Gentianaceae > Gentiana > Gentiana straminea. The sequence continues at coordinate 1,236,656 of JAVUPR010000477.1, forward strand.
AAAAGAACTAAGTCTTCAAAAGCTTCATCTCAAACTTCATCATCAAAGAACTCGTCAACCGTAGCAACCTGTTCATCTTCTTTGGGGAAAGGGGAAGACAAACACAACGTAACGGGGTAAGTACGAAAGTACTCAGTAACGCGTAGAAGATCGTATAACTATGATCTCATAAAGAAATAAAAGCAACGCCGTCTTTTATTAATTCATTTCCGTTGTTAACCCTAGCTAACTATCATATTATGTTCATAGCATAACATGAGGTTCCAAAAGGTATCTAACTTAGCTCAAGTTTGTTACATCATGAATAACAAGGGCACTACGCCTAGTAATAGGATGTACTAGGACAGCGGGTGCAACCTACTTAGAGACACGCTCTAGTAGCCCCGGGAATATCCGAGTCCCTATAGTGTGATGACCGGCAGAATGTACCAGACGCTTTATCTAGCCAATCGATTGACCGGCGTGGGTACAGTCTACTTTGTCTGGTCAGAGAACACATCGCGATAATGTACTATGCCTTACCAAGCATTGCATGATGTTTAAGATTATTAATCTAGCACATATGTTTGATTAGATGTTTAACTAGCCACCTAAGTGTTTTCAAGTAAGCTCCCTCACATCTCCTACTCTCTTTCCTAGCCCACTAGACACGGACAAGGCCTAGCAATTACACAGACATCGATAAACTCTAGCTTATCGAAGCACAAGGCAAATCCAAAGCTTTCGACGGTCCCACACTTCATCTTTTTAGGGAATCCATATGGTGCCGAAACTAAACGCATCAAAAGCTAATTCAGGGCTTTGTCACGTAAGGTTATGCAGTAAATACGCTATCATGGAGCTTGAAACATATAACAAAGAAAACAGCACTGAAACAGTCCCTGTCCGGACGGATAAACTTTCTGTCCGTACGGACAACTCTTCTTTCTGCCCTCAGTCCGATACTGAGAAATAGCCGTATGGATAAGCAACTCATCCGTACGGATGGACCCGCACTCGGTCGACCGAATGGATAGGCTCGGTCGACCGAGCCTCTCTCTTGCACTGTTACACATTTTTCTTGCACCACGAGAGGGCGGTTTTACGCACTCGTGTTTTCTACTCGAATTCAACCCAAACTCGACTTAAACGAATTAAAACCATGGAAAACAATCATACAAATTGCTCTACCACTTTATGAAACCTTAATCATACGATAAGAAAACCACGTTACCTTAATTTGCGTGGTACAACGATCCAAACTACCAAAGCTTTGAAAAAGGTTAAACATTTAACCTCCAACGTCAACGGATCTAGGGATTGTTGGTATCAAAACGATCCTCGTCTCGCGGTGATCCTTTCTCTCTTGAGACGTCTGTTGAAAAGAGCAACGGATTAGCCTCGAAAATCGAAAGCCTCTCCTCTCTTCTTTTTTTCAAAACTTGCGCCCCTTTTTCCTCCCCTGCGTCCCTCTCTCTTTTTTTTTTGTCAAAAACAACTAGGTTAAAATTAGGATTAGTTTTCCTTTTATAATCCCAATTATCTAATTATTTTCTTTAAAAAGAAAAATCCTTGTTTATCCCTTTTTCTTTTTCTCTTAAATCTTTTAATTAAATAACATAATATTCTGATTTTTGCTAAAAGACCGAATTGCCCTTTTTCAAAAATCGGGATATTACATAATGGTAGTTTAATCAATAAACATCATATTTTGATTAAATTCACCATGGACTTACAATTTAAGTGTATACCATAAACTTAATAATCACCACACTAAGTTATATGGCTACGTATGATACAACGTAGTGTTTTCAATAGCTTATTTTTTATGAGCACAAAATAAATAATAAGACGATAAATAAATTTGTCATTTATTAATTATAAAAACAATTACATAAATGGTCTTTCGGACATTATATCCAACACTTAAGTTTTGGGATATTGTTTTAGTTGTAGCTGTGTTTATCTTCGATTTCTTGTAGTAGTGTTTTAGTTTTCCCAAGTCTATCTTTCCGTTTTCCGCTTTGTAGTCTAATGTTGATGATGTGAGGCTTAAATATATGTTATTGATTAATTGTAATTATTTGTGTGACATGCGTTCTTGTAATATTCTGATTTTTCAAAAATGGAAAAAAGGCCATTCGATAAAAATCAGAATAATATAGTTTCGAAAAACAATAACTAGGGAAGTTATTTCCAAGAAATAAAACATCTCATAATTTGAGTTGTGAGAAGTTCAAAAAAAATAGTTCAAATTTCTGTCAAAGCAAAACAAGGAAGAGAAGAATCTTTACCAATTCTCACCAAGCTTTTGTTGAATTCCAGGTTCAAGTAGAGGAAGGGAATCCCCGTGAGGCATGCATTGTTTTGGTACAAGTTTTGTGTGTCGGATCATATATCTAACGTTGGGCTTATATGTGAAATAATTGTTATGTCGTAGACTGTCAATAAATGTTAGTCCGTTTTAAAGTGATCTACTACGGTTATAATTATGGGACTGTAACGTATCACTAGGGTGTGGACCTTTAATGTGTAGAAACTCGGAGGTAATTTCTAATTTTATGATGGGTAAAATTGAAAAGACCTAATGAATATTTGATTATATAAGGGTGGATTATGGTCCATATAAAGTGTTATAGTAAGATTTGAAGAATAAGCAACCCTATTTTGATAGATCTTTTTAAAGGTCAATACGGCAAATTAAACATTGATATATTGCGGCATTAGCATTTATTATGTCTCTAAGTGGACTTGTGGAAGCGATATGTTTTTATAAATTCATGCGGATTGTATTCGGCCCAAAGGAAGGATATTGTTTGGCGTAATTATAAATACACACGTGGTGATAAATACGTGACAATTATTCGGTTTCCATGTGGATAATAGATGCGATCCAAAGATTGGTCTATTATTTGACAGGACTTATTGTCAGTGTTTGATTACTACGCCAAGATGTCAATTACGAGTTAGTATTATCGTCCAAAGATGAGATATTAATGTCGTGCCGGCATTTTGTGATGGGAAAATATATCATAAATTTGTTTGATTTTGGATATTCTTCGGATCTTATCAATGTGAGCTTAAGGTTAATTAAGTTGTTATCTATTTACTTTTAAGTTATGCTTTAAAGTATATCTGCTCATTGAAGCATTATATTCCTCCATTAATTTTCTAGAATTTCAAGAGTTAGAAAGAACAAGTTTGTTCTTGTCATTGGTATTAAGGATCTAGACTTGACATTTAGGTATGATCCTCTTAAACCTCTCAATCGGGATAGTGCAAGCAGTCATAGATTATACCTTGAGAAATGTGAGTGATCAAATAGGTTGAGTCTTTGATCAATAGGGAAGCAAATCCCTCTTAGAAGTGACATAAATACTATGGTGACCAATAAGGAAATATTTTGTGTGTTTAATAGAGTTGCACAATGCCATGAAGAGAAAGGCAAGGCAACTTGTCATGTCTTAGCCAATCTCTATAAGGTACTAAGGCTAATGCAACATTATGGGCACATTTTGGAATTGGCTCATATGATTTCCAACTTCGAATATTTGATTTGGATATCTGTGATGGCCTTCCGGTGCAATTTATCATTCATTCTCTTCATGTACAATATGATAAATTAAATGTCAGTTATAATTGACATGAGGAATTGTGTGAAGAAAATTATTTCCCACTGAGTGCAAGAAGTCGAATGATTGAAATTCGGGCAACCAGAAAATGCTAAGTATGGTCACCATTAAAGGTAAGGGCACAATAAAGTTTAAGATTAAGGAAGCTGCTGGTATTCAACAATAGGGGTAAAAGTGACAACATGAGGATATTGGTTGTTTATTAAGCCAATAGGTAGGTACACAATGAAAGATTGCTTGTAATGTCATGCTTACGGAGCAAATAAAGTTAAGTTTTTTTTTTTGGGTTTGTTTAGGGGTTGAGTTGATTTATGTGCCTGAACATAATTAGTGGATAGATTATGATGCACCTATTCATTTGAGCGTGAATATGCAGAGTAGCTAGCATTATCGATCACCGGTTGATGTTGAAAGATACATCTTTGTGGGTGATGGTGATGCAATAAAGTTTAAGACTATTCAGAAACTAGATTGTTACTGAAGATTGAACATTTTCTAGACTTGGAAAAGACTTTGGACAAATTAGGACATTGTTGTTCAATTAAGGATGATACCTTAGTCTTTCCAGGATTCAGATCAAATATGTTCTAATCATTTGGCTTTCAGTGATTATCTTGATACTCTCTGCATTTAGTTTTCATGGCACAAATCAAATTTAACTAATGATGGTTCCTATATGGTTTGGCATTAGCATTTTTTGTAAAATTTCTCGAAAAAGAATATAAAGGCTTATGTCAGATGGAACATTTGGTCCCCTTGATATGTCAGATGGATTTTGTATGAGCAGGTTGTATTAAGGGGTAACAAACCAACATAGGAGATTAGATATTTGATTGCTCTAAGTACGTCTTAGAATTGATACATATGGTCACTTGATGTATATTCCTTACAGTATGTTGGAATGGTCAGAAATAAAGTATCACCTTCATAGACGATTATTCGCTTTTAATTACCTATATCTAATGGTAGTCACTACGGAAATTAAAGTTGGCAGCTTTCATACTAAATAAATACCACTACTAGCAGTAACCAAAACCCAATATGAAATATGGACTAGGAAAACCTAGTATTCGGTGTAATCATATTGGAGGTTGTCCAACTAAGGTTAGGCCTTATAAACCAAAGGAATGAAAATTGGACTTAAGAATGGTCAGCTTGTTATGTGTGGTGTTTTAAGAGATCCAGGGGTTTTAAGTTCTATGGTCGTACTCCCAGTTTTTTTTCTTTTTATTAGACGGGATCTGCAAGGTTCCTTGAGTATATTGAGTTTGGGGGGAAGATAAGGTATGAAATATTGTCTTTAAAGAAGAGCCTACCATGACTCTCCATACTGTGGCAGTTGGTAACAATTTGTTTTTTTCCCAAATGGGATGTATACTATTTCCAGATACGGTTTATGACAATATTCTTGAACTTCCAATTAGACAACCTCAACATCCTCAAGAACCAATATAGGAGCAACATTAGCACATGACGTACCACATGAGAAATCATTGGCAACACAACTTAGGCACTCTACTAGAGAGATGAGGTCAACAATTCAGGATAATATTGTTTACCTCCTTGAGCATAAGTATCATGGCATCATAGAGAACGATCCGTTTACCGTTCCCCAAGCCATGGAAAGCTCATACTCTCGTAAGTGGATTAAGGTTTTGTAAAATGAGTGTTATAAAAGGCTTTCTCTCTGGTTTCATTGAAAGGCCTTTTCTGGATAATTATGGCTCTACTTGCTCATATGGATTATGAGTTACATTAGATGGATGTAAAGACAATGTTTATCAGTGGTGACATTGATTTGGTGCTGCCATAAAACTTTGCATTAGGTGACGCAAAGAATATGGTTTGCATACTAAAGAAATCCATCTTTGGACTCAAACAGTTTTCCTGTCAATGGTATGTTAGATTCATCAAATTGTTGTCTCGTTTGGTTTTTCGAGTTAAATTCGGTTGATGAATGTATCTAACATAAGTTTAGTGGGAGTAGGTTCATACTCTGGTTTTGTATGTCGATGATATTCAGAATGATATAGATTTTGGGCGTGAAACTAAATCATTTATCTCGTTCGGTTTTGAGTTGAAAGATTTAGGAGACGCTATTTTTAGTTTTTTCGGGATCCATGTATATCAGGGTTATTATTGAGGTATTATTGGATCATTACAAACAGACTATATCGATAATGTTTTCTTATGAGACTCGACATGATGTATTGTAAACAACATGGTACCCCTGTGTCTAAGGGAGACAAGGCTAGTCTCAAATAGTGCCATTTTCTAATGATTCAAAGTGGGAGGAAATTCATAAGATTCCTCTGATTCATTTATTGGGAGTCTAATGTGTGCTTAGGTTTGTACATGTCTGGTTATTGTGTACATTTCAGTTAGGTTGAGTAGATTCTTAAAAGATCCTGGAAAGGGTCATTTGGTTGCAACCTATTAGGTTATAAAGTACTTACAGAAAACAAAATATAGGATGCTCACATATATGGAGTCAGAAAAGTTAGAGATCATTCGGTATACTGACTTAGATATTGGTGGATGTAAAGATACATTTAAATCCACATAAGGATATGTCTTCATTTTGTCAAAAGAAGTTGTTTATCTGAAAAGTGATAAGCAGACACTTATGACTTATTTGACTTTAGAGACAAAATTCAAGGCTTTTGAAGCCACTAGTGATGGGATATGGATGCGGAAATATTATTTCAGGCTGTGAAGTTTTATTTGGTTATATAAGGACCATTAAGGATTCTTGTGATAATAATTCTGCAGTGTTTTATCCCAACAGCAATTGGAGTTCATCGATGTCTAAGAACATTGACATAAGGTTTCTAGTTGTTAAAGATAGAGTTCGAAGTGGAAGGGTGTCTATTGAAATTGTCATGACAAACTTCATTATTGTGGATCCACTCACTAAGGGACAACCACCCAAGATGTTCTTGAGCATATTGCTCATATGGGTGTCATGTCAGTTAAGGATGCTTAGGTTTAGTGGGAGTTTGTAGTTGATAATGTTTGTTTCAATATAGACACATTTTTCGGTTATTCAGTTTAAAGTTAAGGTTAAAGTTAAAGTTACAGTTGTTTCTGCAGAAATTTAAGTTTTGATGTTTCACACTTTGATCTCGATATACGGTTTTGATCTCATTAAGTTTAAGGTGGACCAGTTGGAAATATACATGTTAAGATCACATGTCATGTTATTTTCCATGCTACGCATCCACATCATGATCCATGTCATTCAACTTTACTAGCATACGTGATCATTGATGGGTCCCGTTACGATAGATGCGACGAAGGCCGCTTTGGTCCTATGTTGGTGACTTTGATGGACGGGATTGTTATTTGATACATTTTGTAATGACAGCCAAGTTGAGCGCTCATTTGGTTATCTTATGACATACAATTATAAAGTTACACATATAGCCCAAGTGGGAGATTGTCGGATCATATATCCAACGTTGGGTTTATATGTGAAATAATTGTTATGTCGTAGACTGTCAATAAATGTTAGTCCATTTTAAAGTGATCTACTACGTACGGTTATAATTATTGGACTGTAACGTATCGCTAGGGTGTGGACCTTTAATGTGTAGAAACTCGGAGTTAATTTCTAATTTTATGATGGGTGAATGCTTTTCCCCACTCTCTTTTACCCCCATTATTTGAAAGGTATCGGGAGGTGTATTTGTCGTAAATCTTGAATCTTGTGGTTTTGATCATGTTCTAATGGTTCAAGTTGATCAATTCAATAGTTCTTAACGTTTAGATTCCTTTGATTGTTGTTAATTCAATTTTAGATTGTGTTTTTATAGGTTTTGTTGGAGGGTTTCAAGTTTAGGGTTGTTTGCTTCAAGTTTGGATCGTTTTTGGCTTGGAAATCAAGTAAGAGAATCTTCCTATTGAACTATTCTTGTTTTATGATGTTGGTTCTGTATTGTGCGTATTTTCCGGCTAAAGACATGTTTGCCTAGTTTTGAGTTTTTTGGTGCCGGCTTTGGCTTAGGTTTGGGCCATTCTTATAAGATCTAAACATCATGAAATAATTTGACAAGGCCATAAATAAGCTTCTGATGTGTTTAGTTCTTATACCAGATAGATTCTTTGATGAGATGAAGTACGGGACCATCGAAAGCTTAGTTTGGTCTTGTTCTTTGATGAATTAGGTTTCATCATTGGCTATGTATGTGTTAGGATTTGGATAGAGTCTAGTGGTCTAAGATGATGGAATATAGTTGCTAAGTGAGCCTTTATTTGAAATAACTTAGGTGGCTATTTAATGATTAATAATATACGTATAAATATCATGTAATTCTTGGTGAGACACGGTAGAATATCGTAACGTGGTGATGATCAGGAAAAGTGGATAAACTCTGTCGATCACCTTGATGATCAGGAAAATTGGATGGACTCTGCCGAACATCATGCACTAACGGGACCCGGAACCGCTAAAGCGTTACTTTAGTGGGTTGCACCTCAGATGAGTGATTAGTGCTCCTAGACTAAGTGTAGTGCCCTTGAATTCTTGATATAACAAAGATAAGTTAAGCTAGATACCAATAGGAACCTCACAACGTGCCATGGGACATTATGTTCTTAATAATAATATTGTTACTTTCCTTGTATTATAAAACTAAATGTTCAATAGCTTATACCTCTTGCTAAGTATTTTATGTACTTAACTTTGCTTGTTTGTATGTTTCCTTTCCGAGAAGATTTGTAGGATGATGTCGAGGTTAAGGATGTTGAGTGAGCATTGGCTATGCTTGGAGATCATTTCGTGTTATCTTTATTGTGTTGTTGTTTTGAGACTTGTAATATTTTTATCGTGTTAAGACGTGTTTCATTTCATTTTGGTTTGTATTATAAGACTTATGTTTGTAAGATAAGTTTCATATAGTATGTTGCAAAACAAGTTTCGTTGTTGTAATATATATTTCCATCTCTAGTATGGCAGCTTTGTAACTCGTTAGAAATCTTGACATGTTTACCCGAATCTTTTTAGCTTCCGCGTTGTTTTACTTTTGATACGATGACGTAAGACATACGTATAATATTAGACGTATTTAATTTTATACGTGTCGACGTTATTTTTCGGATACGAACTCGGTATCCGGAAACGTGTCGTCACGGTTTTTTTCCGAATAAAATCTAGATATCCGGAACAGATACGTCACATTGAGTAATGATTGCCTCATGTTGACACGTCATTTTTCAAAATTAGATGAAAGATTCTTATTCTGAAGTCATTATCGTTACTGTGATGCGGAGGTTATGGGTTTAAATTCTACAACAAATGAAAAGTCAGTATTATTTATAATGTTTGCATTCCACCAAAAGTGTGATATGTACGTGTCTATGTCGAGAGAAAAGTGATTTTGACAAAAGATTTTTAAGGTCTTAATTTGTAGTGAAGAAGCCAAAATATACTTGATAGTTGCATATCATTTTCTACGAGGTTACGTGTTTAAAGTTAAAACACTATGAGTTAATATTTAAGTAAAATGCACAAACTCCATCGAAGAACACAGAAGTTATATGAAGAAGATAAAGTTTTCATTAGATTCATTCACAGGACATTGTACAACGGATATATCTAAAGCCTGGCACACAAAACTATGCTAACACACTAGTACACATCAGCATCACTACATTATTAATTATTACCACTTATACCCTTTAATTTTTCACCCCTTTCAAACTAATATGTGGTTCAACAACATTTAGTTTGTCCTTGAAATTGAGAAAATTTGTAATAGGTCAATGTTTAGTGAATATGTCAGCTATCTGTGCTGATGAAGGTATGTAGCAAACTCTGAGTTGCTTTTCCAGAACCAGATTCCTAAGAAGTGAACATCCATTTCAATATGCTTAGTTCTTACATGATACACTGGATTTTGAGCCAAAGCAGTTGCACCTGTGTTATCACACCAAAGTATGGGTATAGCAGGAAGACCAAACCTGATCTCCTTAAAAAAATTGCATAATCCACTGAATCTCAGCCCCCAGATTTGATAATGCCCTGCATTCAGAGTCACAACTTGACATGGCCACCACAGACTGTTTTTTGGAGCTCCAAGTGATCAAAGATTTCCCAAGATAAACACAGTATCCACCAGTGGATTTCCTATCTGATGGACATGCTGCCCAGTTGGCATCAGTGAAGCCATGTAGCTCCATTTTCTTACTAGGAGCAAAGTAAAGACCCTGTCTCAATGTTCCCTACACAAATATAAGTAACCTCTTAAGTGCTTTCTAGTGCTCAGTATAAGGCTCTTGCATAAATTGGCTTCGAGTGTTGAAAGTGTATGCAATGTCTGGTCTAATCATTGTACGGTACTGTAAAGCACCTATGGCACTTCTACAGATTCCAGGATTAGCCAAAGGTTCTCCTTGTTTAGGAACAAGTTGCTTACCAGCCACCATTGGTGTAGGACATGGTTTAAGATATTCCATATTCAGCCTCTTTAACAATTGAGATGCATAGTAGGATTGAATGAGATACAAACCACTACCATTTGCATTCCAAGAAAGTGTGACACCGGTCCTAAATCTTTCAAAGAGAACTTGGAATATAAGAGTCTGATAAACCTCTAAATAAGAGTATGTGAGTTCCCTATCAACAATATATCATCAACATACACCAAGACAAACAAAACCTTATCATCAACCTGAAATATAAACAGTGAGGTATCACACACAGACTGCCTGAATCCCCAGTTTAACATCTGAGATCTAAGAGCATAAAACCATGCTCTAGGGGCTTGCTTCAGTCCATAGAGAGATTTATTAAGTTTACACACAAAATGTGGCCTTGCTGAGTCTTCAAATCCTTCAGACTGCTCTATGTAAACAGTTTCTTGTAGAGGGCCATTAAGGAAGGCATTGTTTATGTTTATTTGATGTATAGGCCAATCCATAGACACATACAAGGACAACATTATCCTAATTGTAGCTGATTTAGCTACAGGACTAAACGTCTCATTATAGTCTATACCATAGTTCTGGCTATACTTCTTAGCTACTAGCCTAGCTTTGTATTTCAAGATGGTCCCATCTGGTCTGATTTTAAGTTTGAAGATCCATCTATTTCCAACAACACTCTTCCCTGATGGTAGTCTCACTAGTTCCCAAGTTTTGTTGTGAGAGCTCTATACTCTTCTGTCATTGCATTTTTCCATTCTGGATTTTGTATGGCTTCTGACACATTTGAGGGTTCAGCTGGAAATGAGTGAGCATTAGTAATGACAGGAGAGTAAACCTTGGGTTTAAATATCCCATTCTTAAACCTAGTTTGCATAGGGTGAGTCTTGGTGTGACTAACTGGTTGTGGTTGTTGAATATCAGATTGGACATTTGTATGTGTGTCAGATGAAGTGTTAGGTTCAGTGGTGTGAGGTGTAGTAGACTGTGGTGATGGAGATGAATAAAGAGATGTATGCATAACAGGAGATGGTGATGCATGCCTAACAGGGGAAGGGGATGGTGATGGTGATGACACAGACATATTACTAAAATCAAAGGAAGTTTGTAAAATTTGTGGTTGTGTTGCTACCTGATCAGTAGCAGAAACATCAACAATGTCTCCTCCTCAGGCAATCTGCTCAGGATGTCTGTTGTTTTGTCCCCCTCTTCCTGAGTAGTAAAACTAAGAGAATGATAAATAGTGGAGGGATCAAAAAGAACTTGTGTGGAGGGCCCTTGAGTAAATCCTTGAGAAAAGGGAAAAAGGGATTCATCAAAGATGACATTGGCTAATATATAGACCCTGCCAGTCTCATCCAGGCATTTGTATCTTTTATGGGAAGCACTCAGACCTAAATTGACACATCTTTTGGTGTGGAACTGAAATTTATGACTATGGTAGGGTCTGAGATTAGGGTAAACAGCACAACCAAAAGTTTTTTTAGTTCTTATCGTTAGGTATGGTGTGGAAAAGACACTCCACTTAGGATTTATGATTCAACAGGGGGTAGAAAGACTGTTAATCAACAACACAAAAGCTTGAAAACTATGCCACCAATATCTTTGAGGCATATAGGCCTATGCAAGTAAAGTTAACCCAGTTTCAACTATGTGCCTATGTTTTCTTTCTGCTCTCCCATGTTGTGCATGATCATGAGGACAGGGGTGTCTAAAAATGATGCCCTCGGTGTCTAAGTACTGTTGAAACGATCTATATTCACCTCCCCAATCAGATTGAACACACTTAATTTTACCAGAAAACTGAGTTTCAACTAGGGCCTTAAATTTCTGAAAAGCATCAAAAGTTTCAGCTTTAGACTTAAGAGGATATCCATGTGTACCTAGTGTGATCATCTATAAAATGCACACAGTAAGTGTACCCTTCTACAGACTTAACAGTGGAAGGTCCCCATAAATCAGTGTGAATCAAATCAAATTTAGCAGTAGCATGAGAAGTAGAAATAGGATGAAATAACTTGTGTCTCTTTCCAAATTTACAAGGTTCACAAAAGGATAAATTTCCAACAGTTTTAACATTACAAAGCTTCAAAATAAGACTGAGGGTTTGACTGGATGGATGTCCAAATCTCCTGTTCCAAACATCAAGACTTTTATCTAAGTTATTACAACTCACATAGCTGTCCGAAACATGAAAACAAGAGGGCACGGTTTTGGAGTAAATGGAGATCTGATTGAGCTCATTAAGAGGCAGAACTATCTTGTACTGACATCTAGCAGTTGACCCTTGAGAAGCATTGTGTAGTTTTGTCCTTCACAAAACAACACAAACCATCAAAGTTAACAGTGACAGAGTTATCAGTGATAAGTTTCAAAATGCTCACAAGATTTTTAGTAATCTGTGGTACATGAAACACATTTTTCAAGTGAAGGGACTTGTGTGGTGTGTGCAAAACAGTGTGGCCAATGTGTGCTATACCTAATGCTTCACCATTTCCAATTATCAAAGTATCAGTACCATTGTAACTGTTGTTCAGGGAAAAATTGCTCAGATCTGAAGTGACATGATTTGTGGCTCCACTATCCATATACCAGGAATTGTCTGCAATAGTGTTTGGAGTGGCAACAAATGCTGAAATCTGTTTAGGGCCTCCTGTGTTAGCACCACCAGTAGGAGGTTGAAAGTCATGTTCAAACCTGTGCCAACAGTCTATCACTGTGTGGCCATTCTTACCACACAATTGGCATGTCATTCTTGGGCCATTTCTCCCACCAAATCTTCCACCTCTATTTCTACCACCTCTGGATCCCCCTCTGCCTCTAGAACCTCCTTGTCCCCTATTTTCAGTAGGCTTAGGTCCAGTTCTATGTCCAGAGTTTGTATGCCGAGAGTAAGTGGCAATGTGAGTAGCAACACTTGATTGACCTCCAGAAACCTGACCAGTAACATTTATTGCGGGATTAAACCTTGCTAATAACCTTTCAGGGGTAAGGACTGAGATTGTACTTCTGGCCAAGAAAGGAACCAATTCTTGAGGTGATATTAACTATGTTAGCTTCATAAGCCTTGTCCAAGCCTCTTAGAGTTGCTAAAATGAGTTCTGACTTGGACACAGGATAACCTGCAACAGCTAGACCATCACTCTAGGATTTCATTTGAACTAAATAGTCACTCATTGACTTAGAAACCTTTTCAGATCTAGTTAAGTCATTTTTGAACTCTAACATTCGAGCTTCAGATTGACTATTAAACAAGGTTTAAAGAGTTGACCAGATTTCATGAGAAGTATTGCATCCCATTACCTCAATCAAGATCTGTTCAGTCATGAAACTAAGAAGCCAGCCCAATAGCAATTGATCAGTGGTTTTCATTCTTCTGCAGCCGGATTTGGGATATTTCCACACAAACCAGCATCTGGGGGTCTAGGTCTAGTTCCTATAAGCATATCCTCCAACTTATGACCCCTAACAATAGGCATAACCATATATTTCCAAAGAAGATAGTTATCACGGGTCAATATGTTTGATTCAGGTGGCTATTAAACGGGGTAGAGTTTTGGGAAAATGAGTTGGAGAAAGAGACCTGGAAGTTGTCATCTTGGCCGGAAAAGATGGTGGCACCATGGAACCAGTTATCTGAGTGAACGGAATTCCAGCTGAGTATTCCGGTGGAGGGTACAAGAATCCCGGATAAGTGAGAGTCCCAAAGTATGAACTCATAGGAAGCTGAGATCGGATTTGAGTTGCTGAAGCTGGTGAAGCTATAGAACTGATAGATCTACTGTCATTTGCCACTGTCACCGCTGTTGTAGCTTCGGCAGTGATCGGAGGGAGCTCGATCCCTGAGCTCATGATTCCGATTTTCGAGCTCCTATACCAAGTTAATATTTAAGTAAAATGCACAAACTCCATGGAAGAACAGAAGTTATATGAAGAAGATAATGTTTTCATTAGATTCATTCACAGGACATTGTACAACGGATATATCTAGAGCCTGGCACACAAAACTATGCTAACAGACTAGTACACATCAGCATCACACCTCATCACTACATTATCCATTATTACGACTTATACCTTTTAACTTTTCACTATGCAAAAGGCGATAACAATGATCTTATGTTTTGTGGTGTAATCTATCACCCGAAAACCAACTGAGCTACTTATGTAATATAAAAGTGAAGTAAAAAGTTGAAATGTGGAAGCCGACACTTCAATATGAAAGTCCTGAAGTGTCAGAGATATTTTCAAAATGACACAAGTCTCCGACACTTGTCCGACATGGCTTGAAACATTTTACAATATGATAATATGATTAAAATTATTATAATTTCGTAAATAATGTTGTTAATTTATTTTATTTATTCAAATGTGATAAAAATAATCTTTTATAATTGAAGACCAATTGAATTTCTTTATTTTGTTTAGGACAATCTAATGTTCAAATTGTGTTTTGTATTACGTATTACGTGTTTTATTTAGTTTAATTAAGCTTATTTTTTAGTTTTATATTAATCTATTATATATATATATATATATATATATATATATATATATATATATATATATATATATATATATATCAATAGCATATATTGTAATTAAAGTAAATATTCGTATTTATTACAAATATATTGTTCTAGAAGTATCTGATTGTAACTATATATTTGTACACCTATTATTACAATTGTGAATAGGAAAACATTATTTCTCTCTCACTCTGTTATGGTATCAGAGCCACCAAATTTTTTAACCTAATTCTTCCAATTTTTTTTTTCTGTCGGCTACCTCCTTCCCCTATCTCTGTAGCAGCTCTGTTCTTCCTACTTCAGCCATGGCGGCTTCAACAAACAACTCCTCTGTCATTGCCTTCAATCCAGCGTCTCAAATCACAGTTAAGCTTGACCACACAAACTACTCTGTTTGGAAACCCCAAATTGAATCCCTTTTAGAAGGGTATGACCGACTGGGCTATATCACCGGAGAAACACCACCACCGCCCGCCACCATCACAGTTGAAGGAAAATCTGCTCCCAATCCTGATCATGCTCTCTGGAAACGCCAAGATAGACTCATCTTCAATCTCATCTTGGCCTCCCTTACACCAGGCGTCGCCACCATGCTGTCCAAAACTGCATCGGCACAAGCGACGTGGGCTTCTCTGTATGACATGTTTGCTAAACCGAGCAGAGGCCGCATCCTTCAAATTCGTCAGGCTCTGAAACAGTTACAGAGAGGCTCCCAGCCCGTTTCTGAATTCCTTTATACAATTAAATCCAAGACTGATGAACTGGATCTTTTAGGCTCACCCATGAATCATGAAGACATTATTGATCTAATCATGGAAAAACTTGGCTCAGAATACAATGATTTGGCCAGAGCTCTTCAGGTTCGTGATCAACCCATTAATTTTGATGAATTACACGATAAGTTGTTGAATTTTCAGGTTAATCATGGTTCATCTTCCTCCTCGGGCTCGTTCTTCCCTACCTCAGCGAACACAGCCACAGCTCGTCCTCCCTCCTCTGCTCTTCTTCCCTCGCCTAAATCCTCTGGTTAGCGTCCATCTTCTCAACAGCAGCAGCCATCGAATTATTACCCTTCCCCACATCAATCTGCCAACTCTACCAACTCTCGTCCACGTCGCCCCCATCAAGGTAAGTGTCAACTTTGCTCTATTCAAGGTCATTCTGCCCGTTTTTGTCCTAGTTTTCGTGTACAGCAGCAAAATTAATCCCTCACCCCTCCGCCCTCAAAATCCTTACGGGCCTCGACCCCAAGCCCATGTCCTCACTCACCACACGATTGTTGATACACCGGCCAGCCCTGCGTCTCCCTGGCTCTTGGATAGCGGTGCTACGCACCATGTCACTGATGATCTCCAAAATCTGTCCTTACACTCGCCGTACTTTTGCTCGGACCAAATGCTTGTTGGTGATGGCTCTCCGTTGAACATTACTCACACTGGTTATTCGTCTATTCCTTGCTCTCTTACTAAATCTTTTCATTTAAATGATGTTTTACGCGTTCCTAATATGTCCCGTAATTTAGTATCTATATCTAAATTATGTCAATCTAATAATATTTCTGTTGAATTCTTACCTGACCATTTTTCTGTGAAGGATCTTCAGACGAATCAAATACTCCTCCGTGGTCCAGTCAAGAACGGTCTCTATGAATGGCCGTCTCAACCTTTAATTTCCTTTGCAACCAATAAAGCTTCGTCAGACGTGTGGCATAATAGACTGGGTCACCCAGCTGATTCTATTTTACAGTCTGTTTTGAACAAATTTCACATTCCGCATAATAATAGTTTTATTTCTCATTGTTCTGCTTGTCTTGAAAACAAGAGTCATAAGCTGCCGTTTGGACAGTCTACTTTATCGTCTTCCCGCCCACTTGAAATTTTGTTTTCGGATGTATGGACTTCCCCTGTTTTATCATTTAATGGCTTCAAGTATTATGTGATTTTTGTCGATCATTTTACTCGTTACGTTTGGTTTTTCCCATTGCTCGAAAATCTGATGTTTTCCCTACTTTTATTCGGTTCCGTGCATTAGTTGAAAAATTCTTTGAGTCTGACATTAAAATCCTATACTCTGATAATGGTGGTGAATATATTGCTCTCCGTGATTACCTTTCTCAATCTGGCATCTCTTTCCTTACCACACCACCGCACACTCCTGAACACAATGGTCTATCTGAACGTCGTCACCTTCACATAGTTGAAACCGGCCTCACCTTGCTTGCTCATGCATCCCTTCCTCCTACATTCTAGCCTTATGCTTTTGCCACGGCTGTTTACTTAATTAATCGCATGCCTACACGTGTTCTTAGTATGCAATCCCCTTATGAATGTATTTTTCACTCCCCACCACATTATGACACCCTACGTGTTTTTGGTTGTCTCTGCTATCCCTGGCTTCGCCCCTACACGGATCTCAAACTTCAACCCCGGTCCAAACCATGTGTCTTCCTTGGCTATGCACAGGATCAGCATGGCTATTATTGTTATGATCTTACTGACTCCCGTCTCTACGTCTCCCGTCACGTGAAGTTTGTTGAAACTATCTTTCCGTCTCGATCCACCTCGTCCACCTCCCAACCTGCTATCCCTCCTCTCACTGACTGGATCCCTTGCCCACCTCCAGCTGTCACACCCTCCCCACCACCTATCACCCCCACGCCCTCCCCTCCCACTTCTCCTTCGTCCTCCCCACCACCCACCACCTCCCCCGCCTCTTCCCTCGACTCGCCACCTCCCTCTATGTCTGACACATCCTCCTCCTCCTCCCCATCCCCTCCCCTTCCTACTCATCCCATACGCACTCGTGCCCAAAACAACATTCACAAACCCATTCAAAAACTAAACCTAGCTGCCCGCCTTTCGCGCTCTCCCCGATGTCGAACCTTCCTCCATTACCCAAGCCCTTAAAAATCCCAAATGGCGAACGGCTATGCGGGAGGAATATGATGCCTTGATTCGAACCATACTTGGGATCTTGTTCCCCCGGACTCGTCCTATAACATCATTGGGTCCAAGTGGATTTTTCGCATTAAGTATCATGCAGATGGGACCATAGATCGTCATAAAGCTCGCCTTGTGGCCAAAGGTTTTACACAGCGGCCCGGTATTGATTATTATGAAACGTTCAGTCCAGTGGTTAAACCCACTACTGTTCGTTTGGTTCTCACTTTGGCTCTTTCGCAGGGGTGGTCGCTGCGGCAACTGGATGTTAATAATGCATTTTTGCAGGGCACTCTACATGAAAATGTCTATCTTTCCCAGCCTCCTGGTTTTGCAGATAGTGATCACCCGGATTATGTTTGTCGTCTTCGCAAAGCTATCTATGGCCTTAAACAGGCTCCTTATGCATGGTATGAAGAATTGAAAGGTTTTTTGTTACACATGGGGTTTCGTAATTCTCATGCGGATACATCATTGTTTATTTATTCCCGAGGCTCGGCCCTGCTTTATGTTCTAGTTTATGTTGATGATCTCATAGTCACCGGTAATCAGGCCTCTTCACTTGAAGAATTATTCAGCTACTCGGTTCCCGGTTTGCGCTTAAGGATCTTGGCAATTTATCCTATTTTTTGGGTATTGAGGTCGTTCCGAATTCTCAGGGTTGCTTACTATCTCAGCAACGTTATGCCCTTGAACTTCTGGGCAAACTAAATATGTTAGAGGCAAATTCTGTACCTACTCCCTTGCCTACCGACCTCTCAGCTCTTACGGCCACTAATGGTGTCCCCTTGGCGAATCCCTCGCACTATCACATGGTTTTGGGCAGTTTGCAGTATCTGTGCTTCACTCGGCCCGATCTCGCCTTTGCTGTGAATCGCCTCTCTCAGTTTATGCATGCTCCCACTGATGTTCACTGGTCCCACGCTAAGCGGTTATTACGGTATCTTGCAGGCACGGTTCATTTTGGTCTTCAGATATATCGCTCATCACCCATGACTCTTCACGCCTATTCGATGCTGACTGGGGTGGTAATAAGGATGATTTTTCGTCCACTAGTGCTTATGTTGTTTGTCTTGGTCGTAATATTGTCTCCTGGCGCTCTAAAAAGCAAACTACAGTTGCATGCTCTTCTACTGAGGCCGAGTATCGATCTGTCGCTGACGCAGCTGCTGAACTTTCTCTAAGATTGTTATTAAAAGGATATATCTTCCAAATGAGTGGGGTATATCATTATTTAAAGAAAAAGAATTTCTTTTTCAAGAGAAAAATATTTCTCTAAAATATAACTATTGGGATTATATCCAAGCTTTTACAAATGTGTTTTTATATGAAAACAAAAAACAAAAGCATACGTGGTTTATAAAAGTATGCCCAGAGGTATATAAACATCTGGAATTTATACCAAATTGGTTCCAACAATGGTGGTTATTACATGGACCATCGGTAAAAATTTTACCAGAAGAATGGAAAGATTTATATTCTCAATGGGTTGATATATCTCCCAAAATCTCAGATTTAAGTAATCAAGGACATTTAATAAATTGTTCTGGTTCACTATATTTCTTTTTGGAATTTTCTATTCCATGGATTCTAAAATGGACTCCAATTGTAGACATAACTACAGATAATTTACCTTGTATCAAGAGAAAATATTTCTCAAAGTTCTGGACAAAATTGTCAAAGAAAGACCCACAAACAGGCCAAATTATTTGGTGAAGATTTATTCCAAGAAATTAAACAGAAGATTCAACAATTTGAAGAATTTGAAGATGATATCTTAAATACAGATTGCAGTCAGAGTCCCTTTCAGAATATATCAGGGAAGCTTAAAATAAAAGGAATTGTTTCCAAAAAGGAAATTTTACAACATTATATGTCTGAAATGAAGAAAGATTTAATCAAGAATTTTGGTCACAAAATTGGGGATGATAAATCAGATACATCTATGTCCTCTGTAAATCTAGCTGGAGAATCACAAGATCCAAATCAAGAGATCGATGATGAAGATATTCAAACAGTCATTGCAAAGTTATCAGAATTTCAAGATTGAAGACAATTATTGAGTGCATTATCACCATAAGGACAAATTGGGTCCTATGAGATTGTCGTTTATTACCGACACCAACTTTAATAAAGTTATACTATTAATGAATAGCAAAAGTAGTCCTCTTTTGCTTTTACTTTTTAAAATAAATGGCAAATGTTCGCCACTTATATTTCTTTTACTTTTTTAATTGGCCCACTTGTTTTGGCCGTTCTTCTCTAGTTTCTCTATATATAGATTAGTTCTTTGTTTTGTAGAAGGCACGCTGGAGATCTGTCTCGCCTTCTCTTTCTCCCACTACTACCTTGTAAAATTTTCTTCAAAGTTAAATAAAGAATCTTGTTAGTCTTGATCACAACTAAGAAATTGTAAGTAATTTTTCTTTCATCAAAATCATCCTCATAGGGAAGATCAACAATATGTCGTTTTCTATCCCAAAAAGCATTAGGATGATCACTACATATTTCAATTGAAAACTTATATGATAAGTTATTAATTTTTTCTTGAAGCTTTGGATTTAAAAGCTTTTCTTCAATTGAAAATTCATTAATCTCTTGTTTCAAAAAGTTTAAATGTAAACTTTTGTTATCTATTAAATTCCTAATCTCATTTAAAAAATTAGGTATAGGTTTGGTAACAAAGTCAAACATGATTTTATTTCCTTCAAAAGTACCTATTATACCTTTATTATCAATTTTAATTATAGGATACATTTTTTCAATAAATGGTGTCCCAAGTATAACTTGACTAGTAATATTTTTTACAAGTAAAAAACTTGTAGGAATACAAATATTATTTTTACAAATATAAGCTTTTGGAAGTTTAAACTTTATATCAAGTTTCTCACCACCAGCATGACTTAACGTCATAGTAGTTTTTTCAAAATATTTAGTAGGAATTAATCCTTCCTGGATAACATTCATATCTGCACCACTATCAATTAAAGCAGTTAATTCTTGTTTATAGGAATTGTTAATTAATAAATTAATTTTTACATACCATTTTTGAGTAAATATAATACTTATATTATTTAAGAAATTATCTTGATCAATTCCTTCTATTACTGAAGGTATACTAGATATATCTGAAATAGGTTCTTTTCCCCTTCCTTTTTTATCATATTCAAGGAGAGAAACTCTTTCATCTAAATGTTTATTAATCTTTTTTAAATTAGATATTTCTTGTTTTAAAGATATTACTTCTTTTGATAGTTCTATTATTGTGGTAGGTTTTAATCCTGATTGTCTATCTTTTAACATTTTTAAAACATTATTCATAGAATAAGGTTCTTGAGAAGTTTTTATGTCAATTTCATTAGAAGATGACGGAACTTCAACCATGTTATCAATTAACTGAGAACGGAGCTCAGGATTTTTTATTAATTTAAGGAATTCAACTATATTATTATTGGTTAAAACATTTACTTCTAAATTTTTAAATTGGGAAAGAATCTAATAAAATTCTTCTCCTCCTTCTTTATCATGTTTATCACATGTAATACTCTGTATGCAAGATGTACAACAAGCATCAGTATCAGAAGAGTAAATTAATTCATTTTTTATTTGAGATAAATTATTATCTTCAATTGAATCATCAGATTCTTCCATATCTGAAGAAGACTTTTCTGATTCAGAATTAAGAAGTATTTTTGAAAGATTTAATTTTAATTCTTCATTTTCAATAGAATTAATTTTCTTTTTCATTTTGCATCTATTCGCATAATGACCTATTTGTCCGCATTTAAAACATTTTTTATCTGTTTTATATTTTTCTTTATCTATTTTACGCTTTTCACGCTTATATTCTTTTTCTTCTAATTTTTTCTTAGAAAATCTTTTCTTTCTTTTTCCCTTATAAAAAGAATCAGAAGATTTTTCTTTTCTTTTATCTTTAAAAGATTGTTTAGAAGAAGATGAAATATCCATCCCAAATTGATCACAAAATCTTCCTAATTGTGATTTTTCAGACAGATTTTGCCTTTTGATTTGCTGATTTAATTTTATTTCATTACAAAGAGCTAACCCTTCATGAATAATTGTCCCTATTAATTTTCCATAAGTATATTCATCATAAGGAATATTAAGAAAATATTTTCTTAAATTTTTCCTTACTCTTTCTGCAAATAAATATGGTAACCCATCTATGAACTTGGATTTCCAATGAGAGCTATTGCTTTCAGGTAATTCCATAACCCTATTGAGAAAAGTATCTTTATACCATCTAAAATCTATTAATGTTTTACATCTAAGATTTTGTAATAAAGTACGAATATTTTCGCAATTATCAGAAATTCTTCCTGTGAAATGTTCTAAAATAGTAGTGACTAAAGTATAAACTACATTTTCTACTACATTATTATTTTCTTGTTTAACCATATTTATAATATGATCTTTATCAAGCAAACTTAAATAATTATCCCACCAACCTTTTAATTGGCCAGTGAATCCTGAAATTATCATTTTAGCAATATTTTTATCAGTATTTCCTGATGTTTTACATATCGAACTATACATAAGCATTCTATGTATCATATTATATATTTGCTTATCAGCATAACCATCAAGATTCCATTCGTAAATACATTTTCCCGAATAACTATTATTAATTTCATATTCGTGTTCCTCATGGAGAGTATCCATATGAGAAGGTCTTCTATAATAGTAATTATGCTGAGTAGGTCTATCAGCATATTTTTTTAATCTATTTATTTCAAATTGGACTGTATCATTATGATTACTAGATCCAATAGTATTTGAAATATTTTGATCTAACGTATTTAATTTTAAATTTTTAAATTTTTTTTCAAGAAATTTTTCTAAATCTCCTCGAGGTTTTAAAATAAAATCCTTAATATCAGGAGGCGGTTGAATATGTGAAGCAATAACAATATTATCAATATCTTTGTTATTCTTCTTTTCATCTTTTTCTTTAGATATATTTCTTATCTCAGATAAAATTCTTTCTGTTTTCTCAGAAATAATTGATATCTGTTCTCCTAATATATTTAGGTATAAGTTTGTATAATTCTGATTTGATAATAAAAGATTTAACTCTTTTATAGTATATTTTAAAGAATCATTTTCAATTAATATAGAAAATGCATTAAAATTTAATATTTTACCACTTCTTTCAATTGTGAAAGCCTGTTGTGGAGGATATATACCTTTCATAGTTTTTCCCCCTCTAATTCGTGTCGTTTCTTTAAATTTTGACATTATTCATGTTGTTGTATCTGTATTATGTCTTGCAGCGTGTCCGTATCCGTGTCCGTGATTTATAAAACAAAGCTTAATAGGTAAGTTTAGATGCTTGAGGTCGGTATACACTCTCAATTGTTAATGGGTGGGGTGGGGTGACTATAAGGTTAAGGTGGGAAGTGGGGCTGTCAAATTGAAGTGTTCACAAGGCACCTTCTTACCTTGAGAAGGCAAAAGGAAATTGGTCAATTTTTGGTCCATGTGTTTTGTTTTTTTTTTTTTGTTTTTTTTGTTTTTTAATGTGACTGAACATTTTGTTCTGGATTGTGGATACAACATTTTCTTCCAAATCATGTGAGTAATGTGGTGTTGTAGATAATGTGAGAATGTACCAATGCATTTTTTTTTTGGAGTGGAGTAACAATGCATTGTTACATTGTTAAATAAAAATGTAACAATGCTTTTTTATATTTTATTTTGTGAAAATTACATTATGATTAACTATGAATGCAATGTTATATTATTGCTTTGTATTTTTTAAGGGATCGGTAGATAATCTATTGTTACCTGACAGAATAATAGAGAAACGATAATTGATTGTATTGATAATACTGAATGACGATTACAATATTTATAGGACAATATAATTGGCCAACAAGTGAATAATAAAGACAGAATCAAATAATATCAAATGACAATCAATCATCATTATTAGCAGTATCCAAAGATATGGTAGCAATTAATCTTCAATCTTTGTCATTATCTCTAATACGCCCCCGCAATCCCATGGTAATGCAATGAACATGGAGATTGGCTCATAAGGAAAGCATGGAGGGATATACCCCTAAAGGAAAAACGATAGTTGGAGGGATGTACCCTAGCAAAATTAAAGGAGTGGAGGGATATACCCTAACAAAAATAATAAGAAACGGAGGGCCATGCCCTAACGAAAAATAAAAAGAAGCGCAGGGTAGAAGGTGGAGAAAAGAAAAATAGAAAGGAGTTGAGGGTGGATACGGGTTTGTGGATAAGATAATGACAAGATTGCTATTTATTAAAAATAAAATAAAAAATAATAAGAAGAAAAATATGAAAGACACAAGGAAACTGCCGGAGGCTTTGGTGGACATGGAGATGAGCAGCGTTTGCGGAAGGCCGTGCTAATATCGGCATTGCGGTGAGGCTGAGTGCTGCTATATATTGCGAAATCGCAGTGCAATAGGGGTTGAAAAGGCTTCAGCCATAGAATCCGGCGAGAAGTTTGAATGAACCTGGAGCGGCGATGAAGAAGGAGGATTATTGGGAGCCTAATTCGGCTTGCAATTTTGACGCCACCGGAGCCTTTGAATCAGCCATGTTTATTTCGAAAAAAAAAATTAAAATTCAACGTGAAAAAAAATTGTGGTAGGGGTGAGGGTTTGATCATATTGATGTCACAAACCCCCACCCAAACATTCTTTTTCGTAAAGCTTGCTCAGGATCGAAAAGACGTTAGTCTAGAGCTCCGATACCATGACAGAATAATAGAGAAACGATAATTGATTGTATTGATAATACTGAATGACGATTACAATATTTATAGGACAATATACTTGGCCAACAAGTGAATAATAAAGACAGAATCAAATAATATCGAATGACAATCAATCATCATTATTAGCAGTATCCAAAGATATGGTAGCAATTAATCTTCAATCTTTGTCATTATCTCTAATATTACCTTGTCGGCAATACATTATGATTAACTATAACGCATCGTATGTATGTCATGTGTTTATACATTCCATTGTAGAGTATAATGCTAATAAGAATAAAACAATGTGAACAAAGACACTTAAAATAAACATAATGTATACAATGAAATACAACTATCGAAACAAGTCAACACGTTAGACTCAATTCATCATGATAATAAAGGTGAATTGTCTATATAGTCTTTTTTTAACTTTCCTTTACCTATTTAGTACTTCCTCCGTCTCATTTTGTTTGGGACTTATTCCTTTTTGGGATGTCCCAAAATTAGTCCCACTTCTAATGTTTAGAATTAAATTTGTCACTTAAATATCTAAAATGACCTCATATAACAATTTATTGAAAAATGTAGAAGAACACAAAAGGATGTAATTGTAAATGAGCTATGTTTTTAATGAGTAGACAAGACATTAAATGATGTCTCCTTATTTTTTATGAGTTCCCAAAAGTCTCAAACAAGGTGAATTGTCTAAAAGGCAATTAAAAAAAAATAGGAAAAAGCTCAAATTGATGTTATACCCATTTTGTCCATTCTTGAATCATCCCAAATCTTCCCTCCCTTCCCGAATTCGAATTTTAAATATCAAATTCAAATCTACCCTTATCTTTCACACTTCTTCTTCCCAAATCCCCTTTTCTCTAATTCTTCTTCTTCGTCTTCTTCTAATTATTCATCTTCTTCTTAATCCTTTAGTTCTTCATCTTCTTCATTTACCCCCACTGGCGGGATTCTTCATCTTCTTCAACATGGTGTTAACGAGTTCGATTTCGTGTTTTTCACCCTCACCTTCTTCTTCATCTTCTTCAGTATGGTGTACTTCATTCTTGAGTTCAAGCTCGTTTTTCTGTACATGACGACCTCGAATTCGTCTTCCGGCGAGGGATTTTGGGGTTGAAGAAGATGAGTGATTTGGGTTCAAACTTCGTGTAACGAGTTCCAACGAGCTCGAATTCGTATTCCAACGGGATTCCGGCTGAGCTCCGGAGAGAGATTTTGGGGATTGAAGAAGATGGGTGATTTGTGTTCAAACTCGTATAACGAGTTCAAAATTCGAATAACAAGTGTGTTTTCGTGTAACGAGTTCAAATTCGTTTTCAAGGGTATTTTGGACAACGGAAAAAATATGGAGAAGACTATTTAAGAAACATTTGTTTTTCAAAAAATTATTTGGGCAACATTTTTAGTCAAACATCATTAATAACCGCGAACCCATTTAAAAATCATTTTATCAAAATATGTCAAACAAATTTAATTACTCCCTTTGAACAACATTTTCAAAATATTTTCAAAAATAGTAATTTTCCTACTTACCCTTATTTAATACTAGATAAGAAGTTAAAAAGAATACTGCATTAACTGTATTATATGGATTTTTTATTCATTTCATTAAATCGCATTTTTAAAACTTGTCAAACAAATCTAATTATTTATTTACCATGATGTTTGTCAAAATAGATAATGTGGAATTCAATCATTTATTGTCAAAATCAAGTGTCTGGTATATTAGTGCGCAATTGGTTGATCATATAGTCTGATGTTTGATTTGAAAAACACATTGTGTTGGTTGCTTGTTTTTATATGATAATGTTCATGTTTGCAATTGTAGATGGTGGGTAATGTTGGCGAATGGGTCGTCTCGGTAGATAAAAGACATGTGGTGCAGTACAACTACAGAGGAGGAGAAAACCGGTTTGCGAAAGGCCTAACACTTGATTTGTTTTTTTTGTTTTTTTGTTTTGGAAATATGGGCGGCCCAACATTTTGGTCTTTTTTTTATTGTGCTGGAAGCGGGGTTTGAATTTAGAACTTTTCGCTTCGATACTGACGATACTGGATCTCGTCTATGAATTATCCGGGCCTTATCTCCTTGAGTGACAACGATTCAAGATCCAAAACCTATGAAATCAAATTATACGGGGGGTGGTTTGGTGTATTTTTAGACTGAGCTCAAAGGTTATTTTCCTCGAGTTGCCTACGTATCCAATGAGTTTATTGGAATCAAACCTTTCGTAGTTCCTTAGGATTTATTTATATAGGGGACGATTTATCCCTTTCCTTGTTCTACAAGGAATCATATTATTATTCCCTAAGGATAAATACATGTCATTCCCCATAATTTATGGATAATTATGGATATATTTAAATGTCAGGATCAGAGTTTTTATGACTCAAAATTCTTTCCTTATTTATCTTTAGCTATTCAGCACGTGGGCTAATAGCCGGGGGTGCTCTATACGTCCTGCGTCGAGCCCCCAGGTCCACTATGGCCGAACTAGAGCATCTCCTCTTCACCAGACCTTGCCCGACCTACGGTGGCTGGTGGAGGAGTTTCAGCCGATCTCCCACCTGGGGTTAGAGGCCTACCCGTGGGCATGTCTCTGGGGCTCCTGACCCTTAATGCCTATTTTTAGAGGCTACTTATTTATTATGTGATCAATAAAGGATGACACGTGGCGTAGCTCGGGCGGCCATCATTAGAAGCCCCCCAGATCTGGTCGTGCTTCTAGCCGGTCAGATCTGCACCAAACCTGCTCGGCCGATATTATCCGACCTCACGTTTTGAATTCTCTAGCTGCCAGATGGCAGCCTATTAACTCGGGAGTTATCATTTTTCCGGGAATCGAGGCGTCTTTTCCCTTTCTTCCATAACTGACGTCATTATCAACGTTTGGGGTGGTATAACCCCTGTCTTATCATCAGTCTTTCCCCCTTCTTATTCTTATCACTATTCAATTAAGGACTCGTGCTTTTCTTCAAGACTCTTTGCATTTTACCAAGTAAGCTTTTTTCTCCTTCCCCTATTTCAATTATTCTTCTTTGGCTTTCCTCTTCCAGTTAATGAGGGTAGGGCCTGTTACCAGTAGCTCAATTGAGAGAGAGTTTGAGTCTCAATCCGATTCTGAGGGAGAAATTTCCCACTCTAGGGTTCAATCTGAAACCCGAGTTCCTGTACCTGTTATAAGTCGTAGGGGATTTGAACATTTAATTGTTGATCCCAGACTCACTAACCAACCGCGACCTCCTCCACCACCTGGGCTTTCTCCGTTTTTCCAGAGTTTGAAGATACAAATGGCTGCTAGGGCGGCAGTAGGTAGTCATGGAGTGGATTCCTCTATATCCCAAGACGAACTCGTCCAGATCTATAACAAATACGCGGTCGACCTGGACCAATATTCACCTCGTCTCCCTGATACCCCAAACCGGTATGCTCATCAGCCCCCGGAGGGGTATTGTACTGTTTACAAGGAGCAATTCGTATGCGGTTTTATGGTTCCCTTTTGCCCAGACTTTCTAGCTGTCCTTAGACATTATCAACTGGGATCCTCCTAGATTGCTCCTAATGGAGTTAGGATTATCATAGGGTTTGCCATATGGTGCAGATGTATAGACACGGAATTTTCTGTGGAGTTGTTTAGGACCTTCTATCAACACAAGAAGGTTAAAAACCACAGTGGGTGGTATTACTTCCCCCGCCGTACAGACCACCGGCGGGACGTCCCTATTTTATCACAGGGGAAGTCTACTATTCATAAGTGGAAATCCCATTTTTTTTTCTTTATTCGTCATGAGGGGCACCCGGAGTTAGGTAGGTGGAATTCTAACTCCCTTACTGCGGATGTGTGTCCTACTGGAGTTGGAGCCCAGTTGTTGGAAGATATTGCCAATTCTGGTGTCTTTCTGGACCATAAAGAGTGGTCTTCCGAGCTAATTGAGGTAGCTCGTCTGGCTGATTCTGGGCCTGATCCGTACCGGAGACTTATTCAAGAGAAGTACGATAATTATAGGGCCTTATCTTTTTGTTTTACTTCTTTATGCATAACTAATATATCTTTCCATGCTCGTATTAACCTAGTGTTTTCTTGCTTTTTCAGTGGCTGTCTTTGCTAAGATTTTTGAGGAGGCCACTTAGGAGGAAGTTGTGGCCGAGCACAACGAACAAGTCTTGAACCCAAACGTAACTGGGGCTGCTGGCACCTCGGAGGTTCCACCTGTGAACCTTGAGGCAATTACTGAGGGCCTTCAATCCTCTGAGCATCTTCAAAGGGACAAGAAGACCGTCCCTACTCCTCGTACAGAGCAGAATGGTGAGGAGCTCCTGGTAGTTCTGGACGGCTCTGAGGCAGACACTGCAGAAGGGCAGATTCAATTGCACTCCCGATGCGGGAGAAAGAGGAGCAGGTCTGATCGAGGTTATCAGGATGCTTCTGAATTATAGGGTGGTTCTCTACCCCATATTGCTGGTATATCTGGTATGCCAGATAAGGATTTAGCTGTGGCAGTAAGTTCTTTCTTGACTTTACATTTCACCGGTGTTTTTTATTCGTCTTTATCCTGCAACCTTACTGACCTCTGGAATTCTCTCTTAGGTCGTCACAATTGAGAAAGAAGTGCTTAAAAGGGTTGATAACCAATCTTCCCAAAAGGGGTCTCTAGAACGACGAGTTGTTGTGCTCTCAACCAGTCGTAAAAAATACAAGGACGCCTCGACGCCTAAGGATCGGCAGATCTCTGATCTGAACGAGCAGCTTTCTGCTCAAAAGGTCGAGGTACAGAAGATAAAGGACCAGTTCGCCGCCGACTTTCAGGCGGCCACTCATGATCTTGTTAAGCAAACCTTAGAGTTGGAGGATGCAGTTGCCCGACTCCGAACTGAGAATGAAGAGCTTAAGGCCGCGATACCTGCACATATCGACCAAGATGTTCATGATTATAAGAGCTCTGCTCATTGCCCTGGGACCTTAAAGGCTTTGCTTACCCCAATCTTATGGCACGGGTACACTCTGGGAGTAGATGAAGCTAAGGAGCGGTGCCCAGAACTGGTGATTGAGGATATTCCCCATAGGGGACTTCTCAAGCCTAGTTCTAACAAAGTCTATGATGATAGACTTAAAGAGTTCCAGGCCGGTGAAGACTTGGCAATGAAGACTTCATGTACATTGGGCAAATGGCAGGACCATACCACGCAGTTGGAATGCCACAAACTTAAGAAAGTTCTATGTCTTATCAGGTTCCAGGCTTTATCTTTTATGTTTATTTTATGTTTCAGTTTTTACCTTATGAGGCCCTTAAGAAAGTGGGGTTGGCTGGAGCCCGGTGAACCTCCCAAAGGGCTCCAGCCAACCCCACTGCCTTTGGGAACTTTCTTAAGGCCTCATAAGGCCCTTATAAAGTGGTTACTCACAAAGGCCCTTATAAAGTGGTCAAAGTACATGAAGGCCTTCCAAGTTCGGGTCGAGTTTTCCCTGAGAACCTTGCCTGCTGACCTCATTCTTTCTGAGTACCAGATCTCCCTCTTTGAAGTATGAATGTTTGACTCGGGAGTTAAAAAACTGGGAAATCCATTGTTTATACTTGGCCATTCTAATGAAGGCCACATTCCGAGCCTCCTCCAGGTCATCTTTAGAGTGCTTGAGCTCGGTTAACCACTGTTCTTCAGAATAGAGCGCTGCTCTAGGTGATGGCAGGCCGATTTCAGCCATAATTACTGCCTCACACCCATATGCTAGGCTGAAGGGAGTCTCTCATGTAGCTGAGTTCGGCGTTGTTCTGTATGCCCACAAAATGTTGGGTAAGTGCTCAGCCCAGTTTTTGCCTTCTTTGAGTTGCTTCTTTAGCCCTGTTTTGATTTGCCTGTTGGTCTGCTCGACCTACCCATTAGCCTGAGGATGACCTACAGACTTGAAGTGCCGAGTTATGTGCAGTTCGGTACACCATTCCTTAACAGTTTTATCCTCAAACTGAGTTCCGTTATCAGAGTTCAATGCTTTTGGAATTTCATATCTACAACTATGTTTTTCCATAGAAACTTCTGGATCTGTTTCCTTGTTATTGTGGTTAGTCGTTCGGCTTCAACCCACTTGGTGAAGTAGTCCACTACTATCAAAAATCGGACATTTCCGGGAGCTCGAGGGAGTGGTCCCACTAGGTCTACTCCCCATTGATCAAAGGGCCATGGGGAAACAAGAAGAATCATATCCTGGGATGGCTGATGCGAAAGATTATCGTGCACCTGGCAGGATTTACACTTCTCGACCAGCTCTTTGGCATCCTGAGACATGGTAGGCCAGTAGTAGCTGAACAGCCGACACTTTCTTGCTAATTTCCGAGCTCCGGGATGATTTCCACAAATTCCCAAGTGTATTTCTCAGAGGAGGTAATTTCCTTCCTCAGATGTTGTGCATCTGAGCCAGGGAGCAATATATGACCTGTGATAGAGAACGTTGTCAAACATGGAATACCTGGCTGCCAAGAGATTCACCTTTCTGGCCTGGATCTTATCGTTAGGTAGGATTCCATTCTTGAGGTAGGAGACAATGGGATCCATCCAAGTATTGACTTGCATGATTGGATGAACCATCTGCTGGTTGAAGCTCCTTTCTTTGAGGAGTTGCACCAGCACTTTTCTATCTGATATGAAATTAGACGCCAATTTTGATAGCGCATCTGCTCTGCTATTCTCTGCTCGTGGTACTCGGCCGACCTGGACCTGTTGAAACTTCTACAGCAGAGGCTCTTCTTTAGCTTCATACTCCCCATTTATGTGGTTTACCACGAGCTGAGGAGTGAACATGCAATTTACTTACCCTTAGTTTTGATGCCAACTTGAGCCCTGTAATTAAGGCTTCATACTCTGCTTCATTATTTATGGCTTGAAATCCAAAACATAGGGCATATGGGAATTCTTCCCCTTTTGGACCGACGAGTAGGAGACCTTCCCCTGCTCCCGTTTTTCCGGCTGGTCCATCTACATACAAGTTCCATTTGTTCTCTTCCTGAATTGGCTGGTCGTCTTCTATGCGAACAGCTATCCCTTCAGCTAAGAAATCTGCTTAGGCCTGTGCTTTAATCGTAGTTCGGGGACGGAAGTCAAGATCATACTTTGCGAGTCCTACGACCCATTTTTCCAACCTTCCTGAGGTTTCAGGTCGTCCTAAAATTTGCCTAAGAGGCTGATCGGTAATTACAGTAGTGGGGTGCGCCTGTAAGTAAGGCCTTAGCCTCCTAGAGGCGTGAACCAACGCTAACGCCAATTTTTTGGCATTTGAATACCTGGCCTATGGTCCATGGAGTGCCTTACTCACAAAGAATACTAGTACCTGGTGGTCGTCTTGTTCTTTTACCAGCACTGCACTGAGTGCTTCTTCACTGAATGCTAAGTAAACATATAGTTTATTCTTCCCGAGGACCTGTTAGTGTTGGCAGCTCGGCCAAATATAATTTCAACTCTTCAAAAGATTTTTGGCTGTCTTCGTCCTAATGGAAAGGACTTGCTCTTCTAAAAATCTTGAAAAAATGTAAGGCACGCTGTCCCGACCTAGAGAGAAACCTATTCAGCGCTGCTATTCTTCCTGTCAGCCTTTGTACGTCTTTGATGCTTTTTGGTGGTTGTATTTCTTTCAGAGCATCCACCTTATCAGGATTGGCTCTAATCCCATCTTTGGATATCATGTACCCTAGATATTTGCCCGATCTGACCCTTAATGTGCATTTTTTGGGGATTAGCTTCAGTTAAGTTTGCCTTAGCACATTGAATGCCTCTCTAGCATCCAATAGATATTGATCAAGAGACCTGCTCTTAATTAGGAGGTCATCCACATATACCTCCATGCATCTTCCAATCTGTTGGGCGAATATCTTATTCACGGCTCTCTAGTAAGTTGCTCCGGCGTTCTTCAAACCAAAGGGCATAGTGACATAGCAGTAAGTTCCAAATTCTGTAATAAAGGAGGTTTTCTTGGCGTCTTTAGGATCTGATATACCCGAACCGGATTGGAACCCGAGCATATAGATTGGGCCTATTTCCTAGCCCAATAACAGATGGTGGACCTCCATCCTGCCAGTCCGTAGTTTATAAGCCAGATCCATCTCCACTCCAAGATTTCGGACATAGTGGAAGCTATCCATATTATCAGGCTGGCATCAACACAAAGGAAGATATGAGTCCGACCTACTAATGAGTCTGATGTCTGCCGAACTTATCCTGACAGCTGTCCGTCCGGTCAATTTATATTTATATGATTACCCTTAATTATATGCTTTAATGTCTTGTCATGAATAAGCTAAACTGACTTAGCCTTTGCCTACATATATAGGATCACAATGTAATAGAAATGGATCCAAGAACGAATATACATAGAGTTACTCTGTCAATTTGCTGACTGACTTATGTACTCTTTCATAAGCATTGTCCGACCGCCTTGTTCTTGATATCCGCCACCTTCTCCCCAAATAAATCATACATAAACTGCCTTATATCCTTGTTATATCACTGTTACCGCAAACCTGGTATTCCACGCAATATCAGTTGGATCCGTTATCGGGAACAAAATCATCGAGAAAAGCCTAGTCCGGTAGCCCGCACCACCGTGAAATCCGTTTTCACGGCGTCGCAAGCAAGGTCTTTCCTCCATCTTCAACTTCAAAAATCATCAAAAGCTTTGATTTTCTAGGTTGTACAACCTGGAAATCATCATTTTCAGCATCTTGGCAGCAAACTCGGTGCAAGGATCACTGGTTTTACGAATCGTTACTCCTTTTTCCATCAAATTCATCTCAACTCGAAGGAACGCCTTCAACATCATCTTCAAAGCTCGGACACGAGCCCATCATATTAAATAGGTTGGTGTATACTCTTGGCCAGTTTCAGCTCTTCAAGTAATAAAAAAAATCGGTTGCTTGTTGAAGTCACTTGGAAAGTAGTTTTGAATTGGGAGTTTGGGAGATATTTTTAGCCCATAAAATATCTGCGAAATATCTTAGTCAACATGACTGGCGTGAAAAACATGACACCTGCTACCCCGTCTAAAGCGAGCAACCAAGGCCCCTCACGTGGAGCGAACACGCCGCGTGGATAAATGAGTATGAGGGTACTGTCCACCGGGGCAGATGCCGGACAGGACATCACACCCGACATGCGGGCTTACATAAGGGAAAGGACCCGAGCCCGTGAGATACATGAGGCGGAAGTCAAAAAGAGCCATGGGAAAGGTATCGTTGGGGCCTCTCATCCGAATCATGAGCAGGGAGCGATCTCAGCAGGGGGAATGCCCCAACAGCAAAGTCCTTACACAATAGCTCTTCGAGCACATATGGATTGCATAGAGGAAATGCGTGTGGGTAACATGCTACTCATCGCAGAGGGTCTACCTCCCCAACCCGTCAGCAAGTTTATTTCACCCATACCAACACTTACGGAGATACAGACCACTCTAAATCCGTAGAAGACAACTCAACCGCAGCGGACAGAGAGAGGGAAGTAGTCATGCCACTTCTCAACCTAAAGTAGGAAGGAGATCAGCTTTAGTCCGCCTAGGGCCCGTGG
Source organism: Gentiana straminea (assembly GCA_036785695.1). Classification (NCBI taxonomy): domain Eukaryota; kingdom Viridiplantae; phylum Streptophyta; class Magnoliopsida; order Gentianales; family Gentianaceae; genus Gentiana; species Gentiana straminea. The sequence continues at coordinate 1,270,474 of JAVUPR010000477.1, forward strand.
TCGACGACCGCGGTACATCCCCGGGGCGACCTAAAAATCCCCGACAGGTCCGTTCCCACGTAAAAGGACAAGGGGAATCACAGGCCGAAGAAAGTTATACCCAACTCCCTGCTATCCCAGAAAATCCGGATGAGATGGGCATAATAAAGAAACAGATACAGGAATTACAAAAGGGTAGGACCGGAAGGGAAATTAATCCTACATGGGGTACCAGCGTCCTTCATCCTAACATCTTAAAGGCGGCTCCAAGAAGTGGTACTCACTATCCCAATTTCACCAATTATCACGGAACCACGAACCCTTTGGATTGGCTTTCAGCTTTCCAAAGCAAAATCAGTCTATGCACACCTAGCAATGAGGCGTGGTGTATAGCTTTTGTGGGATCAATGCATGATAGAGCGGCATCCTGGGTTCGCGGTCTTCCTCCAGGTTCGATTCTATCTCGGGACGATTTAATAAACAAATTTATAGCCGAGTTCAAGTCAGTGGGTGGACCCAAAAAGACCCACATTGATCTTCACGAGGTCCGACAGGGTGAAAATGAATCCACCCACAGTTACTACGAGTGATTTTACAAGGTGTATGAGCTGATTAGGGGCTTAGCGGACAACGTTGTGATGAGCATCTTTGAAACGGGGTTGAATCCATGTTACTCAAAATCATATTTTGCTCTCACACCGCCGGCGAACCTCCAAGAAATGGTGGGTTCGACTAGGAAATATGTCACGACTGCGGGGAATGAAGGATCATCGACGTCCAACCGGGGTAAACAGAGGGCTGAGCATAGCCCGCCCAGGGATAGTCACAGGAATCATGATCGGGATATCAAAAAGCCCAAGAGATTTAAGGAGGAGACCTTCACTCCTCTCAGAATCTCATACACTCAGATGTTGAATGAAGTAAGAGACGAATTCCCTGAGCCATACCCTCTGATTCCAGACCCATGCCACGATACTACCAAGTATTATGGATATCACAGGACAAAGGTCATACCACCGATGAATGCATGCAATTCAAAAAAGCAATCGAGAAACTACTGGCACGCGGAAATCATGATCACTACAAAAGAGATGTTGGGGGGCGGACAGAAAGAATCAACAAGCCCGTCAATTTGATAGGAAAATTTGAATGATCACAGAAAATTCCCCTAGCAACAACCAAATCAAAAGCCGCATCGGCTCTATTAACAAACATGTGAAGAAGCCAGTTGTCCTGCGTGGGAATGAGCAACCCCTTGCTTTTACCTGAAGTGAGCTGGTGACTTCCATCAACATGGAGGACATGTGTCTTTGTGTCTCGGTGGTAGTCAATCGGGCATGCGTCAACAGGGTTATGATCGAAATGGGAGCATGTCAGGATATGTTGTATTATAATTGCTTCAATGAACTGGGATTCAGTGACTCCAACTTGAGGCCGCACAATGGCACCCTTGAGGGCTTTACCTATCACAGAATACAGGTCAAGGGGGCCATCGATCTGGATGTTCAAATGGGGATTATGCACCTTTCTGAACTGAAAATGTAACATTTCTCATGGTCGACCTTCAATCAAATTATAACATGATAATTGAACCGCCAGCCTTGAAGCGGTTTCAGATGGCAACTTCCATCCCGCATCAGTGGGCAAACTTTTATGTCGGAGATAAGATTCAGGTGTCGGTCAGCGAACCTGCAACCGTCCTCACATTTATTCATGGAATGAGGACTGGGAACAAGAAAGCTCTCATCGAACAACCTGAGGACATGGAGAACATCAACATGATCAGAGCAATATGAGAATACATCCCCGTCAAAGTGGGGTGTGAGACTTTGCAAGTCAGGGATGAGCCTGACTTTACGGCGGAGGATGACTTGAATTTGGTAGTCGTTAACGATGAATATCCCGATCAAAAAATCAAAATAGAGGCTCACCTTAGTCCTTCTGATAGAGAGGCTCTGCTTAATCAGCTCAAAGAAAACCTAGATGCATTTGCCTGGGTGGTTACAGCTATGAGAGGAGTTGAGGCCGACGTCGCCCTCCATCATCTCAATGTCGACTCTACCTTCAAACCGATACAACAGCGAACCCGACCGTTCACCACCGAAAAGGAGGCCGTGGTTAAGATAGAGGTCGGAAAGCTTCTTCAAGCGGGAATTATCAAAGAACTATCCTTCCATACTTGGTTGGAAAACGTAGTGATGGTGAAAAAGCACAATGGAAAGTAGAGAATGTGTGTCAATTTCACGGACATCAACAAGGCATGTCCGAAGGATCCTTATCAACTTCCTAGGATTGATCGGTTAGTTGACTCTATTTCCGGTTTTGAAACTTTGAGTTTCTTGGATGCATATTCGGGATATCATCATATAAGGATGTCTGAATCCGACAAAGAAAAAACTGCATACAGAGCAGTTGGGGGCCTATACTATTACGAAATAATGCCCTTCAGGTTGAAAATGCGGGTTCAACTTATCAGAGGATGGTCACCAAAGTTTTCAATTCGTAGATCGGGAAAAAAATGGAGGCTTACATAGACGACATCGTCGTCAAGTCTACGGGTGACGGTCACGTCATCGACCTCCAAGAAACCTTCAATAATGTCCGGAAGCACTCGATGAAACTTAATCTGGCCAAATGTACATTTGGTGTCAAGGTAGGCAAGTTTTTGGGGTTCATGGTTAGTCATCAAGGGATTGAGGCTAATCCGGAGAAAATTCAAGCTCTCCTCGATATGGAAGAGCCTACCACGATCAGGGAAGTTCAGAGGCTCAATGGCAGAATCATCGCTTTGGGTCGTTTTATCTCAAAATCAGCAGAAAAATGTCTCCCCTTCTTCAAAATACTCAAAGGTGACAAATCTTTTACATGGAGTGAGGAATGCTCTCAAGCTTTTCAAGCCCTCAAGGAATATCTGAGGAAACCACCACTTCTGGTTAGCCCCGTGGAGAGGTATGTTTTATTTTTGTACTTGGCGGCCTCGGACCAGGCTGTTGCCGCCGTACTTGTCAAGGAGGCCGGATCCCTCCAAAATCCCGTTTATTATGTAACAAGGCTCTCAGTCCGGTGGAGAGTCGTTACTTTAATGTTGAAAAGTTATCCTACTCGCTTGTTATCACTGCCCGCAAACTCAGGGGCTACTTTACTTCACACACTATAATTGTCTTAACAGACATCCTGATGCGTCAAATTCTAAACAGACTGGACATTTCAGGTCGTCTGCTTCGATGGGCTATCGAAATTACCGAGTTCGATATTCGATATCAACCAAGGAAAGCTATCAAAGCTCAAGCATTTCCAGATTTCATTGTTGAGACGAGTTTCAGCTCGACTCAACAGAGTTCACCTATACCACTTGAGCCCGCTACGACCTCGCACAAACCCGATCAATGTTGGCAATTATATGTTGACGGAGCGTCGAGTCGAAGTGGATGCGGGGCCGGAGTTATTCTGATGGAGTCAGGGACAACTGAAGAGATTGAAAAAGCTTTAAGGTTCGTGTTCCCGGTCACGAATAATTAAGCCGAGTATGAAGCGGTTATAGCCAGACTTAAGCTTGCAAAGGAATTAAAAGTGGAAAATGTTGAAGTCTACTGTGATTCTCAGCTCATCGTCAACCAAATCTCAGGGGGCTATGGGACGCGTTGCGGCATTCTCAGAAAATAAGGTGAGATTGTCAGACGACTGAGATCCGACTTCAACTATTTCAAATTCATCAGAGTTCGAAGATAGGATAATGAGCGGGCAGATTATCTCTCTAAGCTATCTCTTGAGGAAGAGATAGCGGGTCCCTCAATAATGATAGAATACCTGTTGTACCTACAATTGAGGCAATGGAAATTATGGAAATCGATGCACCAACGCCGATTCCAGGTTGGATTGATGAGATTCAAGCTTATACATCGTTAACGATGGAGTACTTTATGTAGAATCGGGCACCTTGCCTGCGGACACAGATAAAGCCTGCACACTTAGAAGAAGAGCAGCCAAATACATCGTTAACGATGGAGTACTTCATAGAAGATCTGCCTCTAAGCCTTTATTAAGATGTGTCCAAAAAGAAGAAAGTCAGAAAATCCTCATAGAGCTCCACCAAGGAGTGTGTGGGGGCCATCCCGCTAGGCGCTCCTTGGCCCAGAAGGTTATAACAGTGGGGTATTATTGGCCGACAATCCTTAAAGACACCGAGAAATTAGTCAGAGAATGTCCGGAATGCCAGAAACATGCGGACATCCCAAGACTACCATCGGTGGAGCAGAGCATTGTGGTCTCAACATGGCCTTTCGACATGTGGGGACTCGACCTCGTCGGACCCTTCCCATCGGGAAGGGGTGGGTGCAAAGTTATCATAGTCGCAGTGGATTATTTCACGAAATGGATCGATGCCAAACCCTTTGTCAAAATAAAGGCAAAAGATGCGGTTTACTTTCTACACGATCAGTTACGGTCTCGCTTCGGCATCCCGTGGGCAGTAGTGATAGATCATTGGCCATAGTTCAGGGATGAATTCTCGACCTTCTGTAGAGAATTTAAAGTCAAACACTGGCAGTCGTCTGTTGCCTATCCCCAGGGAAATCCCCAAGCTGAGGCCGGCAATAAACAGATAATAAATATGCTCAAAAAGAGTGTGATTGAGAAAGCAAAGGCAGGTGGCTGGGTCGATGAGCTGCCCGCCATACTATGGGCACTCCGCATCACGATCAAAACACCCACGGGGGAAACACCATTTGCTCTGACTTACGGATCGAAGGCCATGATTCCCATCAAAATGGTGCTTCCAAGCGTCAGGGTCGCTATACATGATCCAGCGGACAATCTACTAAACAGACAGATCGACCTAGACTTAGCAGAGCAAAAAAGATTAACAACGTACCATCGGCTCGTGAACTACAAGCAAACCGCTAAACGTCATCACAACAAATGAAACCGCGACCATTACTTCAAGGTCGGTGACTTCGTTCTTCGAAATAAAAGGCCGCTGGTCTTCAGCCCCACAGGGGCAAGCTCCGTATCAGGTCGCCAAAGAAAAAAAAATGGACTTATATTCTCAAGAATCAACAAGGTTTCGAACTCAACAGACCGTGGCATTCGGACAACCTCAAAAGGTACTACATGTAATAATCGGCTAGGGTTACGTCTATCCTCTCGTTTACGACGTAAGTGGTAAGGCTTTCTTACATTCTTGTAATTGTCACTCACCTAATGGGGTGGGGCGAACTTAATAAAGCCCGGTTTTTACATTTATCTTTTAAATACATGTTATCATACCCTTCAAGCGTGTCTGCTGTGCATATCGGTGTGATTTTAGATGAAATTTTCAACAAAGACCTCGGACACATCTTGGACTTTGTTAAAACTAGGGGCCATACTCTGGAAAATTTTCAAGCTACAATCGGGCAGTTATTTCAGATAAGTTTGTCCATTTTTCGAGTCCAAATCTTATCTAAAACAAAGGGGGCCGGATACTATTATATCGGACACACAAAGGACCAAACTTGATACATGCAATAAATTCGAGCAAAATACAACATACATTCGAACACAAAAGAACCTTCATATATTCAGAAAATGAGTAAATTATCAATATAAGTGAAAGCAAAGCAGAGTGAAGAAAAGTTTAAACAAAATCAAGGAAAAAGTTATACAAAGCGGAAACAATAAATTTAAGGATCATCAGGCCGCATGTCATCATCGCCGACGTTCTCTGCTTTAAGGGAATGATGCATCATATTATCGGCGTTTGCATCAGACTCTGTTTGCTCGGCCTGTGCTTGATGACGGGTACATTATACCCATAAATGTCATCAACATTGTCCTTAAATCGAGATTAATAAAATATATTTTATATTAAATCACATGTTTATATTGATTATTTAATGTTATGTGATTTGTAAGATATAATTTGGTATTTATCTGTTTTTATTATTTAAATACGATTTACTGTGCGATAAATATTTATTTTACAGATTGCGATGAATCGGAAGATATCTATTATCGGAGGAAGTAAATCTCAAGAGAAATCAAAGCAGAATCGGACTACATTAAAGATAAATACCGAAGCAGCACGAAAAGTGGAGTAAGGAACAAGAAAAGCCAGCGAGCCAATCAGAAAGCAGTGAGCTCGCTGGCAGTGAGCTCGCTGGCAGCGAGTCATCAGCTCGCTGGAGGCGAGTCCAGTACATCTGGGAGATCGGCTGGGAGTTATCTCTACGCGTTTTAGGATTTTCAAATATATCTTTAAGTCGGTTTAAGTCTCTATATAAAGGAGCAGCCACGAATTTTATTATACACACTCTAGGATACTTTAGAATACACACCATTATACAATATTTTCATAAAAGTTCTCAGTTTTTATTTATGTTCGTTCATTACGGAGTCGTTAGAATCGCCGGTTAGAGATCGTATCGAGGAGTGGGAATCACGCTCGTCTTCGAGGGTAATGTCTACTCTATTATGCAATCTTTATTCGTAGATCTAATTTATTTCGTTATGGAGTAGTCGTTTTGTGTATTGATTTCGTGATGTAGTTAATTAACGAACCCATGTTTAGGTAGATCTGAGATGTAAAAGACGTTTCACGAGCGAATCTGGTTCAGATCTGAGCTCACTGGCAGCGAGCCTATGTCTCACTGGTAGCAAGATCTATGATGTTCTTGATTTGTCTGTGAACGGCTTCGACTACGTCAGGTTCTCTGCTTTGTAATTCAAACGAGTAATTAAACTTGATCAACTTAATTATTTGTCATCGTAATTTAACATGAGACCCAAAAAGTGATTCTTACTTAGGACAGAGATTGAATCGGTGTCTAAGAAGTACGCCTAACCATAGGAATGTTGCTTAGACGAGGTTACGGTTTATACCGGCATCCCTAGCTTGGTAATTGTGTCTGAAGTTATATGAGATGGAGACTAAAAATGTGAAGTCACATAACGGAGACACGATGATCTAGAAGGCCTACCCGGATCTAGATCTATTTTAGGGGATGACTCCCGTAGTCAGAATAATTAATCTTAAATGTCTTGTTTTGTCTCGTCGTCAATCTACATAGCATGGGGGAGTAATTACTACTAGCGTTATCAATACCGTTTGTTAATCATTTATCAAATCTATAAAAATAAGTGTCTTAGTGTCGTTGTGTCTTTTGTTGGTTTTGTGTTTCTATTGTGTCAATTTTAATTCTACGTTAATTGTTAGTCGTAGACCGCCTTTGATTTGCTTTTAGTTTAATAAGTCATATTTCGTTTAAGCCGAGTCTCTGTGGGATCGACCTCGACTCTATCTAACTATACTACGATTGAACCTAGTTCTCTTGCTAGTGTGTTATTTAGGTATCGAGTATTTTTATTACTTGACCCGACATCAAGTTTTTGGCACCTTTGCCGGGGACTCGTGTCATTAATCAAAGTATAGCTTATTTTATTAAAAGTAAATTCGTAAATATTGTGAATAGTGTCTGTTTAATTATTTTTCGTAGCATAGAATTAACCTATTAGTGTCGTAAAACAAATGCGGGGCGGTTCCCGACGGCACTGCCTTGGTCTCGGCCGCGGCGAGCTCTCTCGTTCGCCGGGAGCCGCCGGTTTTTCCGGCGTTTCGTTCCGTTTCGTTTTACATAGTTTCTGCTTTGTGTTTTCATATTTTTCATAATTTATAGAGTCTGTTTTAGTTTCGTTTTAATTATATAGTCTAGTTAAAGGCCTAGCCTTTTAAGTGTTTAATTGTTTTATTGTTTTTTGTTATTTTATAGTACGCAACTCGGAAATCGAAGGAACCGCTTGAGCCATATAATCCTGAAATAGAGAAATTTGCAAGGCGAAATAGGAAGTTAGCTAGAGAACTGGCTAAGCAAGGAGAAGAGGATCCAAATCTTGAGGAAAGCGAGCACGAATTGGAAAAAGGACATACAACCGATCATTCTGAGCATTCTGGATCTGAGGCAGAAATGGAAGGCATTCTGAACAATCCGAACCAGGTACTTAATCCTGAACAAGTTATTAATAATGCCAATAATGTTAATAATGCGAATAATCTTAATGCTAATAATGGAAACCAAGCCCTAGTTCAAGGAGCGAGGCGTACTTTACAAAGTTATGCAACACCTACTATTGAGCAATTCATTCCCGCTATCGTAGCACCACAAAATACTGTGGAAGTCTATCACCTCTAGCAATTGAGCGTTTGCTCTTTTATCTCCTGAGGAGGCACAAGGAAATATGGAGCAAATAGCGATGAATAGTCAATGGGGAGGCAATGACATAGCTATTGTGAAGATGGCCGCTGACATATTTGAGGATAGTGCATCTACCAAAATTTTAGAACAACTGTCTGTTATCAACAATAAGGTAGATGGAATGCAAGAGAGGATGGCAAGAGTAGAGAATGGGACTGGAATCGAAGTGATTCATCAAAGTGAGAATGCTGGTACTGAAGAAGCCAATTATATTGGGAGACAAGGAAATCAATGGGGAGGATATAAGCCTAACCATAACCATCCTGGATTCCGATATAGTGACCCTAATGGAGGAGATGGGCCTAAACCGCCTACTACTTATGTACCCCAGCAAACTAAAACTTTTGGTTGGGAAGCTGCGATAGAAAAGATGAGTAATGTCGTCACTGACAATATGGGACAACTTTCAAAATCTATGGCTGAGTTAGCCACTAACTTTAGCCAATATTGTCAAAAGAATGATGCCAAGGTGACCAACCAAGAAGCCATAGTCCAGAATCTCACTCACCAAATAGGACAATTAGCTGAGCAAGTCTCAACTAGACCTCCTGAAGGGTTGCCAAGCAACACTGATAAAAATCCGAAGGATTTGAATGCGATCATGACTAGAAGTGGGAAAGAGGTGACTCCACCATCTTTGAAAGAGAAAGAGAAAGTAGTAGAGAGTAAGGATGGTGAGCCAAGAAAGGAAGCAAATACTTCTGGAACCTTGCCTAAGCAAGAAACCTATAAGGAACCTGCTGGCCCTAGAGTTGAGCTTTACAATAATAAGTATCCTATTTTCACTGATGTCGATCCTTCAACCTTACCTTATCCTTCACGCAAATCTAAGCCTATGGTTGATGATAAAAGGTATAAGAAGTTCATAGATATCTTTAGAAAGTTACACATCAATATACCTTTAGTTGAAGCACTTGTTGAGATGCCTGAGTACACCAAGTTCTTAAAATAAGCTGTCTCTACTAAGAGGAAACTCCTAGATTTAGAGACCATTTGCCTAAATGAGGAGTGCACAGCCATTCTTCAACATAAGTTACCCGCTAAGTGCAAGGATCCGGGAAGTTTTCTCATTCCCTGCACCATAGGTAACGTATGTTTGAACAAGGCCTTGTGTGATCTAGGAGCGAGCGTAAATCTGATGCCTCTATCCATTTTTCAAAATCTAGGTATGAAAGACCTTAAAAAGACTTCAATTACTTTGCAATTAGCTGACCGTTCGGTTAAGGAACCTTGTGGAGTGGTTGAGGATGTGCTAGTAAGAGTTGAGAAGTTTGTGTTTCCTGTCGACTTTGTTGTGCTAGATATGGAAGCTAACTATGAAGTGCCCCTAATCTTAAGAAGACCTTTTATGGCCACTAGTAGGACGCTTGTCGATGTTTACAAAAGAGAGTTAGTGTTAAAAGTTAATGGAGATGAAATAGCATTCAACGTGTTTGACACTATGAAGACACCTGATGATGTGGAGGATGCATGTTTCATGTTGGATTCTCTTGACAAGCTTGTCAATGACTTCCAACAATATGAGGATATTAAGTATTTCCTCGAGGCTACTTTGGAGTTAGAGGATGAAGTGAAATATGAGAAGAGCGAGGAAGAGAAAGTGATATGGCATGTTGAGGAGATGAAGTCTACCGAGGTTGAGAAATTCTACCATAGACCGACATGGCATAAGTTCTTTGATCTTAAGCTAACCGGACAAAATTTAAAGACCTCATTAGAAAAACCACCTACCAATCTGACATTGAAGCCTCTGCCCGCACATTTGAAGTATGTATTCCTTCAAGATGAGACCTTGCCGCTTATTATTTCTTCTGCCTTGAGTGAAGTACAAGAAGAAAAGATGATGAGAGTGTTGAGAGAGTATGGCGGAGCATTTGGATGGACAATAGCTGACATTAAAGGCATTAGCCCTAGCGCGTGCATGCATAAAATCTCCGTCGATCCTGCAAAGAAAGCGGCTGCACAACCTCAAAGAAGGTTGACTCCACAATTGAAGGATGTGGTTAGGGATGAAGTTATTAAGATGTTGGAAATAGGAATCATCTTTCCTATCTTTGATAGTGAATGGGTTAGCCCGATCCACGTAGTTCCTAAGAAGGGAGGTTTGACGGTGCAAGCCAATGAGTTAAACGAGTTAATTCCTGTTAGACTCATTACTGGTCATAGAGTGTGCATCGACTTTAGGAAGTTGAATGATGCAACTCGCAAAGATCACTTCCCTCTTTCCTTCATTGATCAAATGCTCGAGAGACTGAGCGGACATGCGTTTTATTGCTTTCTTGACGGTTACTCGGGATATTATCAAATTCATATCTCACCCGAGGATCGTGAGAAGACCACTTTTACATGTCCATATGGAACCTTCGCTTACAGTAGAATGCCCTTTGGTTTGTGCAACGCACCAGCAACATTTCAAAGATGCATGATTTCTCTGTTTGCTGATATGGTTGAAGACTTCCTAGAGATCTTTATGGATGATTTCTCTGTATTTGGAGATGATTTCGATTCATGTCTCACGCATCTAGCAAGAGTGTTGAAGAGATGCGAGGAGACGAATCTGGTGCTTAACTGGGAGAAATATCATCCTATGGTTACTGAAGGCATAGTACTTGGCCACCGTATTTCAAAGAACGGTATAGAGGTGGATAGAGCAAAAGTAGAAGTGATTGAAAAATTGCCTCCACCAACCAATCTTAAGACATTGCGAGGTTTTCTTGGCCACGTTGGATTCTATCGTCTGTTTGTAAAGGACATTTCCTTAATCTCTAGACCTCTTACTGAATTATTGGCCAAGGATGTGCCATTTGTGTTTACTAATTAGTGCATGAAAGCTTTCAACGAGTTAAAGAGCATGCTTATTACTGCACCCGTTCTGATTGCACCTGATTGGAATCTACCTTTCGAGTTGATGTGCGATGCAAGCGATACTGCTGTAGGTGCTGCCTTAGGACAAAGAAAAGACAAGATCTTTAGGCCCATCTACTATGCTAGTAGAACTTTAAATACTGCTCAAAGGAATTATGCAACTACTGAGAACGAGCTTCTAGCTGTTATCTTTGCGTTTGACAAGTTTAAATCTTATCTAGTAGGATCTAAAGTCACTGTTTGGATTGACCATGCGGCTTTGAAGTATCTTTTAGCCAAACAAGATTCCAAGCCAAGGTTATTGAGATGGATTCTACTATTTCAAGAGTTTGATGTAGAAATATGTGATAAGAAAGGATCTGAGAATCTAGTTGCGGATCATCTTTCCCATTTACAAATTGAGGATGATGAGCCAATGACCGAGATTGGAGAAACATTTCCTGATGAACAGTTATTCTCCATCACGGCCATACATGGAAAGGATGATTGCACTGCAGTATCTTTGCATGTGAAGGTTGTGAAAGAGAAGAAACAACCATGGTTTAAAGACTTTGTGAATTATCTATCCACGAAATACTTGCCACCAACTCTCAACCCCCAAGAAAGAAAGAAATTCTTCAAGGATCTTAGGCACTATTATTGGGAAGAGCCCTATCTTTTTAAGCTAGGATCTGACAATGTCTTTAGGAGATGTGTGCCGGAAGAGGAGTATTATGATATCCTTAGACATTGCCATGCTTATGAAACCGGAGGACATTTTGGAGGAGACAAGACGGCTGCGAAAGTTCTCCAATGTGGTTTTTACTGGCCCACTTTGTTCAAAGATGCGCATCAATATGCTAGATCTTTTCATTCTTGCCAAATGACGGGAAATATCTCGAGAAGGAATGAAATGCCACTGAAGAATATCCTAGAGGTGGAACTCTTTGATGTTTTGGGTATTGATTTTGTGGGACCCTTTACTTCGTCTTTGTCCAACCGCTATATATTAGTGGCGGTCGACTACGTGTCCAAATGGGTTGAGGCCATTGCTTCGTCTACTAACGATATGAAGGTTGTACTGAAGTTCTTAAAGAAAAATATCTTTACACGGTTTGGAGTACCTCGTGCCATTATTAGTGATAATGGAAGCCATTTTTGTAATAGGCCGTTTGAAAAGTTGATGATTAAGTATGGGGTTAGACACAAGTTAGCTACTGCTTATCATCCTCAAACAAGTGGACAAGTTGAGGTTACAAATCGAGAAATAAAGCGCATTTTGGAGAAAACTGTGAATACGACTAGAAAGGATTGTTCGTTGTGATTGGATGATGCTTTATGGGCTTATAGAACTGCTTATAAGACGACTATTGGTATGTCCCCTTATAAGATTGTTTTTGGAAAAGCTTGTCATCTACCGGTTGAACTTGAACACCGTGCCATGTGGGCTACGCGTATGTTGAATTTTGATGAGAGTTTAGCTGGAGAAAGAAGATTGTTGGAATTGACTCGCCTAGAGGAGTTTCGTCTGGAAGCTTATGAGAATGCAAAAATATTTAAGGAGCGCACAAAGAAATTTCATGATAAGAAAATATTGGACCGCACCTTTAAGGAAGGCGATCTGGTTCTTCTTTACAATTCACGCTTGAGACTCTTTCCTGGCAAGTTAAAATCACGATGGTATGGCCCTTATCAAGTAAGTAAGGTTTTCCCTTCTGGAGCTGTTGAGTTATTAAACCTTAAGGATCAATCCACTTTTGTGGTTAATGGACACCGTGTGAAACATTACATTGGTCTTGGTCAAGGAATGGAGGAGGAAGTCTTCACTCTCGAAGATCCCATCTATCATTAGACCATCGTTGAACTAAGTCGAGCTGACGACTATAACCTCAGAACTATTTCTTAAAAACTATCTTTTGTTTTTGTTTGAATCAAGTAGCATGAGACTGTTAAGGTTTTTTTCATCTCGCCATGTTCCGATTCAAAGTTCGGAATAAACGAGGTTTTTTCCTTGATAGCCACCATGTGAGTTTTGTAGTTTTAACTCTTTGGTTTTCCTTGTCGTTGGTTGTATGAAATAAAGTGGCTTAATTTATTTTTGGATATTCTATATCTAACTACTGCCACAGTATTTTATAACATCCATTGACATGTTATTAACGGTTTCGTGGAGTCTCCGTTTGGTTTGCTTAAACAGGTTTTCGTTTGCTTCTCCACGACATGCTTGGACTACAACTATATTCTGCATCTACTTGAGAGCCGTTTCCAGAGCTAAGTCTTTTTCTTAAATTCTCCTTTTTCTTTGTCATTGGGGACAATGCCAAGTTTAAGTGAGGGGTAGGAGACTTAGCTATAATGTGTTATAATTGAACAATTGAATGAAACGGTGAAAAATGAAAAAATTGAATAAATACCAAAGTATTTATCTCGTACCCTTAGAATTGTGAGTTCTTATACATGGAATTAGTAGGGAAGGAACCAAGTTGCATGAGTACGTGATCATTTTATACTTATGTGAATGTAAACTTAAGGATATTCATGCCGATTGTTGCAAGTAGTTATTTATTATTTGATTACTCAATGTGTGAATCGACGTTACCGCATGAATTATAAGAACTAGAAGAATAATGTGTACATTGCGTAGATGATTGCTTATGCAAACGTAGTATCAAAATTTATCTGCTGATGTATTCTTATCTTCTAGCCTGATGTGTGATTTTCAATATAATCACTAAATGCTACCGCAAGCGCACGGCTTATCGAGTAGTACTTAGGATGTCGATCCCACGGGGACTTGTAGTCAATCACCAAACAATTCCTGATTTTTATTAGCTAGACGAATCAAATTCTTGGAGGTTTTTATCTACGAATCCTAAAATTAAATAAAATAAAGATAATATAACTACGAGCCAAGAACTTCAAGATTTAGGTAATAGAATTCAAGGTTTAAAGGCATTTCATGGATTTCGGATCCACCACGGCGTTGTCTACACAGAATTTCAACAATCTTTCTATCAATATGAATCTTCCATTTATGAAGACCAATTATCAAATATTACACGTAAACATTCTTTCGAACTATTATCGTGATTCTACCTAGTTTTATCCTACATTTAGTTTCCTACAATGAAGAATAAAATTAGATGCATTGAAATACCATAATTATGGGCCACTTTAGGTATAACCTAATTTTCATTGAAGAAATCCCTAAAGATTTGATCTTGGTTTCTAGGTTATCGATTAATTAATACTTTTTCTATCATCAATTAATCGAATGAAGTTTCTCATGCAATCCTACGGCCATTCACTCCTTCGAGATATTATTTCCGGAAAAATACATGAATAAGCATACAAGATCAAATTCATAAACATGACGAAAATCCTTTATCAATGAAAAGATTGTATCTTTAAAACTATATAATCATCGCCGGGCTTTTCCTAATCCAAGAAACTAATATTTACTCTCGTAACATATCAAGATTCCAAGATTCAACCATATAATTCATACTTTGACAAGAAAAATAAATAAATAGAATAAAGGAGAAAAGAGATAGAGAGAAACCGTCAAAGTATTGCATAAATAATCAAACCTCGAAAAAGCTTCGTTCTTGAATTCTTAAAACCTAAAATCCTTGTTCTTGGGGATGGGCGAAGATGATGATGATGAGGAGAAATAGTCGCCCCAAAATCTGATGTTCGAGGCGTGTATGATCAAATTGTACGACTTAAAAGAATAAAAAGGGGATAATTACATCATATAATAAGTTTCCATAATTAATTTAATCAAGAAAATCTTTAAAAATCAAATATCTATCAATCTTGGACTCTTGTAGTGTGTGGGCTCCTCTTTTGCATCAGAAATCACGCCAATTTGAAGGAAATCACGTTGGTGAATGTTCGACCAATCAGAACATTTCGTTGGCCAGGATCAGATTTCTGGAAACTGTCACACCCTGGGTATGACAGAGGCTGGTTTTTGAATTCTTCCACTTTAGCTCCGTTTTTTGGGCATTTTTCTTCTAATCTCGAATCATCCCGCAATAATTCAATCATCCGCAAGTAATCTAGCCCAAAAAGGATAAAAACATGCAAAATAACAACATATGGCACCAAATTGAGTCCAAAACATCTAGAATTATTCGACTTTTTAGGAACTTATCAGTCGCCCTGGCGGATCAATGGGAAGCTGGCGTATGAATTCCTTATCCAGCCAGACAGTAGGATGACCCCGAGGCCCAACGGGCAAACCAGCATAGGGCACCATCATGGTCGTGCCCGCCAGAGAGGATTTATCAGCCACAGATTTACCTTGGCCAGCAGCATCTTTGGATGTGCCCTGAGTAGGGGCGACGGACTTCAGCTGGGTATCTCCAACTTTAGCTTTTTTGGCTTGACGAGCCTCCTCCTCGCCACCCTCAGTGAGGTCGGTCTCAGCAACAACTTTTCTTTTCTCGACCACCGGAGTCTTGGTCAGGACCGTCTGCTTCAAAGTTTTGTTCGTCGCGGTTTTCCCCGCCGCTTGTTTCACTGGTGGCTGGGCCGACTTCCCGGCCTTAGATCTAGAAACACCCACTGAGTCAACCCGGACGTCGACCATAGGGAGGGCGGTCTTAGTCCCCTTTAGCTCCGCGTTCCTCTTTACCTCGTCGGAAGTCTTCCTAGCGGCTAGCAGATTGCGCTGTTTCAGAGCGTCCATGGTACCTACAAAGGGATAATATTAATCAGCATATTTCCAGGAGAATATAGAAGAACCAAACAAAAGGATAATAAAAAAACAAGTAAAAATCTTACTCGGGGCACGCATTGAAGGACTGCCTAAACAGATAGTACACAGAGAGGGCATATATCAGCCAAAATGGCACTCCCCATACCAATCCGGATTAGTAGGCAATGGTTCAACCACCACCACGGGATCCCTGACACCTGCTCCCGGCTCTCCTAAGGAAGGGTTGACTAACATCTAAAAGAAGCCTCCAGTTAAAGGCCCGATCTTGACCCTGTCCCTTTCGGGTATACCTGAGCAACTCCTTGAGCTCGGCTATGAACCCGTCGTCATCTTCCTGAGTTTTGATCATCTTTAGATGATCAGTCCTACCCGAGTTCATAGTGATCTTTTTGAATGGCCAACCTATTCGTGACTCCACTTTCATGCATCTCTTATCCCAGTCCGACACCTTGTCGGGAAGATAGAACAGAAGTCGAGGTCGACCGCTTTTCGATCTGCTCCGTGGTTGGATCTAACCGTCTTCTCCCTTTTTGTTGAAGCCGTAGAAATAAAGTAGCACCGGCATTATGAAATCCATCACCACTCGGACTGCCCCCAGGGTAAGATCACCGGCATAACCCGCAGCTCTTCCATGAATCTAAAAAAGAATGGGTCAAAGGGGGGCCGAAGTCCGGCAACTAGGTGGTCATAATGCAACCACAGATAATCCTCGGCCTCTCGACCACAAGTCCATGACACGTTCGTCGCATCCATGCGAGCAAACCGATAGTCATCCGGGATATCGTAGGCCGTCAATGCCGAGGTATAATCAGTCCGATCTCAGATCTCCTTCCATCGAGCTCCGACATCGCTATCAAAATGCTTTTGGTATGCCAACTCACACTCAGCCTCAACTGACCTCTTTTTAGGTGGCCTTTTCTTCTACTTAGGAGGCCCTGACACTGCGGTATTCCTAGACGTCGTGGATTTCTTTGATGTCTTCATAGGTGCAGCGGTTTTCTTCGGTTCCACGACTTCCTCGAACCCCGCACTTCAAGCAGCTGCCCCTCGGGTCACTACCCCTCCGATTTCATTAATGAGGTCGCTCAACTTTGCTTGGTCCTGATCATCGACCTCCCATCCTGCTGCACCTTCGCCGATAACCTCAAACTCTTCATCGTCCTCCTCATCGCCTGAGTCAGATTCATCCTCGTCTACGTCGACAACCTCTTCTTCGACTACCCCCTCCTCATCACTTACATCGGCCTCCTCCATGTCGACCTCCTCCGAGCCATAGCCGGAAGCAGCATGCACTTCTTCATCTGATTGCTTATATTCTGAAGACATCGTGAAAAACACAAGGCGAGGTGAAACAATTAATCACCTAGACATGGAAGTCGGGCCGAGGTGAGAATAATCACACACTGACACCTCGCCCCTCCATTCTCCTTAAAAAGATGAACCCAGAAAACCCCCCAGCAAACCCAGAAAAACCCCCCCAACAAACCCAGGAAAACCCCCAAAATAAACCCGAACCATTCCTGATATTATCCGGGTCTTTATCTTGCTGAGAGTTCTGGGGAAGGGCGTATGCACATTGAAACAAAAAGAGTGTGAATCAACGATTCACACTCAACGGATCCTAAAATTCTTAAAGCGTTTCTATCAAGAATTTCTATCAAAAGAGGAGGAAAAACGCGATTGAAATCGTACCTGAAGGAGTAAAAAGCATGAAAATGGTTGAAAAGTGCAGACATTCACCGAAAATTCTTTGCCCTTGCCGGAATCCCCTTCCCTTTCTTTCCGGAAATATTTTCAGAAAGAAGAAAAGTGTAAAAGTGGGGGAGGAAATCCTTATTTATAGACAAAGAAATGGAGGGAAGCGTCGTTTCGGATTCAAATTTCAAAAGTAATTATCGCTAGGAGCGGTTTTTGATGCCCGTCAGCCAATCAGAATACGTGGCGTTTCATGTCAAACGTCATGTCATAAATGCAACCGACATGACGTTTTGTGAACTAATGCAACTTTTACGGCCTCAACTGCTCTGGCTTACGGCCTTAATCCAACACGGCTTACGGCCTCAATTGTTCAGGCTTATGGCCTCGACTCAAAATGGCTAATGGCCTCAGCTAACGGCATCCAAGCCTGTTCGCGACACAGAACATCATTCATCAGTAATTCGCAACACGATATCAACACTGATTTAAGCCCGATAACAATTATCGGCATATAAGTCGTTCGCTCCAAAGCACGGCATCTAATCCTATTCGCTACAATGCACAGCATAACGTTAGTAATTCGCAACGCGATATCAACACTGATTCAAGCCCGATAACGATTATCGGCATGTAAGCCCGTTCGTTCCAAAGCACGGCATCTAATCATGTTCGCTACAATGCACAACATAACGTCAGTAATTTACAACGCAATGTCAACACTGATTTAAGCCCGATTGCCATTACCGGCGTCTCCCTGTCACAAACGACAACAATAGGGTATGGTTTTCTACTGCTTCTTTGAGCTCTACTCTCTGCCTCGACGGATATGCCAGGCACAGAGTAGGGGCCATTGATATACCCGAACCGGATCGGAACCCGAGCATCTAGATTGGGCCTATTTCCTAGCCTAATAACAGATGGTGGGACTCCACCCCGCCAGTCCGCAGTTCATAAAATGGACCCATCTCAACTCCGAGATCTCGGACACAGTGGAAGCTATACATATTATCAGGCTGGCATCAACACAAAGGAAGATATGAGTCCGACCTACTAATGAGTCTGTTGTCCGCCGAACTTATCCTGACAGCTGTCCGGTCAACTTATATATATTTATATGATTACCCTTAATTATATGCTTTAATGTCTTGTCATGAATAGGCTAAACCGACTTAGCATTTGCCTATATATATGGGATCACAATGTAATAGAAAAGGATCCAAGAACGAATATACACAGAGCTACTCTGTCAATTTATCGACTGACTTATGTTCTCTTTCATAAGCATTGTCCGACCGCCTTGTTCTTGATATCCGCCACCTTCTCCCCAAAGAAATCATACATAAACATCCTTATATCCTCGTTATATCACAGTTACCTCCAACCTGGTATTCCACGCAATATCAGGATCCATTGCGATCTGATGGTATCCCTTATAGGCATCTAAGAACGCAAACACCTCATATCCCACAGTTGAATCAACTAAAAGATCAATCTTTGGTAAAGCATAACAATCTTTGGGACAAGCTTTGTTGAGATCGGTGAAATCAACACACATTCTCCAGCTCCCATCTGGCTTTTCGACCAGCACCGGGTTTGCCAACCACTCCGGATAGAGAACTTCCTTAAGAATATTGGCTTGTAGCAACTTGGCTACTTCTTTTTCAATTGCTGAAATTCGTTCAGAGGTGAAGTGCCTTTTCCTTTGCAGAATAGGCCTCATGTTCGGATCTATGTTCAGTTTGTGCACAGCTAACTTTGGGGATAGACCTAGCATGTCTTCTGTCTTCCAAGCGAATACATCCCAGAACTCCTTCAAAAGATCTACCAAGTGTCCTTTATGAGGGGCTGGGATCCATGCACCCACATTCACTATCGAGTCTGCCTGCTCGTCCCACAGACGAACGGCCTCTGTGTGGTCCTCAGACGACTAGCTCTCCTCGTCTTCCGGGAGTAACTCTTCGATGCTTACCTATTGAACCAACATCTTTCCATTCACCATCACGGTGTAACAGCTCCTAGTTGTTTCCACATCGCCTTTAATTTCTACGGATCCTTCCCCCGTCGGGAACTTCATACTAACATGAGCTGGCGATATTACAGCTCGTGGGTCGATGAGCGCTGGTCTTCCCATGATTACATTATATGCTGAGGGAGATTTTACGAACAAATAGTTTATCATTAGGGTCCAGTTCGGCCCTAGCTGTGTCGTTGGGCTGCTAGTGAACATTTTTCTTCTCCGTATGAAAGCTAGACTCCACTACCTCCTGCTTTTTATGTGCTCCTTGAGGGAGGGTCGTTTCTGAAGCTTCTGGGGGGGTCTCTCCCCTTCAATGTTTCCTCAAATATAATTTTGAGGGTATTTTTATCCATATTCTTTAGGGCTTCCACCAACGCCTGGTTGGCTGGATCTTGAAGGACCGGATCAGATTGGAGAGTCTGATCCTCAGCAGGGTTTGCACCCTTTTGAGCGGCCGTAGTCTGGCCTTCCCCCTGGGTGTTGGTGGCAGCTGGGTTGGATCCACTGGATCCTGAGCACCTTTCTTGCCTGTGTTCTTAGCCATGGTAATTTTAACAACAAAATTCTGGAAATTCTTGAACGATTTATCAGAAAGGAGGCCCTCTTTCTAGCGCCAATTGACGATACTGGATCTCGCTATGAATTATCCGGGCATTATCTCCTTGAGTGACAACAATTCAAGATCCAAAACCTATGAAATCAAATTAAACGGGGGGTGGTTTGGTGTATTTTTAGACTGAGCTCAAAAGTTATTTTCCTCAAGTTGCCTACGTATCCAATGAATATATTGGAATCAAGATTTTCGTAGTTTCTTAGGGTTTGTTTATATAGAGGACGATTTATCCCTTTCCTTGTTCTACAAGGAATCATATTATTATTCCCTAAGGATAAATACATGCCAATCCCCATAATTTAGGGATAATTATGGACATATTTAAATGCCAGGATCAGAGTTTTTATGACTCAAAATTTGTTCCTTATTTATCTTTAGCGATTCAATACGTGGGCTAATAGCCGGGGGTGCTCTGTACGTCCTGCGTAGAGCCCCCAGGGCCATTATGGCCGAACTAGAGCAGCTCCTCTTCACCAGACCTTGTCCGACCTGCATTGGCTGGTGGAGGAGTTTCTGCCGATCTCCCACCTGGGGTTAGAGGCCTACCCGTGGGCATGTCTCTGGGGCTCCTGACCCTTAATGCCTATTTTAGAGGCTACTTATTTATTATGTGATCAATAAAGGATGACACGTGGCGTAGCTCGGGTCGGCAATCATCAGATACCATGTGAACTACCATCTCTCCTAAAAGCTTAAGCTGATAGGGAGATAGATAATTAACGTTATATATCTAATAGCATTTGAGGGGCATACTGACGTAGGGTTGGTCGGGCAGGTAGTGGAATCCCGCTAGGACAATTGTATAGAGCTATTGAACACTTCCGCCATGCATCTGATGTTCCCATTCATTCGTTGGTCCCAACTGTGCACTCATACATGAATGATGAGTTATTGTTTAGGTTTGGAGAATTAATGTGCCGCTTGGGGAGGCCATAGTTTGTCATGAATGGCAGTTTATCTTTTAGGTCAATAAAAGAGAACAATCGGTCCGTTGAGGATGTATAACCGTCCAGCTTGATAGCACGGCCAACTCCTGAAAGTCGTGTTGTTAATTTGGCCAACAGCCCATTCATTGTTGATGCGAGCAATATCAAGCTTATGGACATTGAGGATAAGTTGTTGAATGAAAGCAATGTGGAGGGTGTATAAGCTAGGAGTGATGTATTTGATAATGCGGTTTTGCATGGGAGGGATTCGGGTGATCCGGTATCGTATTTTGTATTCTTTTTTTACACACGCACGCACACTATTTGCCCCCACTGGGACTTGAACCCGCAACCTTCGGGTTAAATACCACAACACTAACCGTTAGGCCGATGCCTTGTTGGCATCGTATTTTGTATTCTGATTGGTAGACGATACTGTCCGATTTCTCTCTTAGCCTTGGGGCACTTATTTTTGGGAATTAAGCCTTAGTGAATGGAATTCGTCAGTGCATTCACTAAGATGTCCAACATCGACGGCCACTATCGGTCCGTTGAGGATGTATAACCATCCAGCTTGATAGCACAGCCAACTCCTGAAAGTCGTGTTGTTAATTTGGCCAACAGCCCATTCATTGTTGATGTGAGCAATATCAAGCTTATGGACATTAGGGATAAGTTGTTGAATGCAAGCAATGTGGAGGTTGTGTATAAGGCTATAAGCTAGGAGTGATGTATTTGATAATGCGGTTTTGCATGGGGTGATCCGGTACCGTATTTTGTATTTCTTTTTTTTACACACGCACGCACACTATTTGCCCCCACTGGGGCAACCATCGGATTAAAGACCACATCACTAACCGCTGGGCCGATGCCTTGTTGGCATCATGTTTTTTATTCTAATTGGTAGACGATACTGTCCGATTTCTCTTTTATCCTTGGGGCACTTATTTTTGGGAATTAAGCCTTAGTGAATGGAATTTGACAGTGCATTCACTCAGGTGTCCAACATCCATGGCCACTCTAATTGTTCTGTGGCATTAATGGTGGTTTGACCGTAAGGTCTCGAAATTCAATCAATTTCACCATGGACTCAATATTTAAAATAATTCACCATAAACTCAATTCTCTCGTACATAACTCTTATGTACTGAGTTTTATTGTTACACAATGAACCCCTAAAGATTTTCTGACAGTGTTTATTTAGATGCATAATATAAGCAACTATAAGGATCAATAGGAAATATTGTTTTTATTAAACTAAAATAATACATTGTCGTCGTTTTCGGGCATTACTCCTAAGTCCTAACATTGTCATCATGCATCATCTCCGACCGTGTCACTTGCCACATCCTATATAATTGTATCCATTCCATTTCACCGCATGTCAAATGTTGAAATGGAATCACGTCTAATTCATTTCATTGCATTGCGTTCCACCAGTTTCATTCAATTCTTTATACATTTCAATCCAAACGCACCATAAATTTGTAGTAAATGCATACGATGAACGTACGGTCTCCCTATAAAATAAAGGCAAATCAGAAAGAAAAATATCCTATTTCAAAAAATATCTTGGTCTATCCGTGCAACACCCTACTTATGCGCACAGTAAAAACGATGTGTGAAAATTGGTTCTGAAGCCAATAATCGACTTCCTGCAAAGTTGATTCTGAATTGACCGTGAAAAGTCGGTTTTGGCTCCAGAACCGACTTTTACAGAGTCGATTATATGAAAATCGACCGTGAAAAATTTGTTTTTGGCTCCAGAGTCGATTTTCACAAAGTTAATCATATGAAAACGGTATTGTGCACCAGGATGCAAATGATAGCCACAAAAAAATACAGAAACTTTAATGTCCTTGAGGCTAATTGCCCAAAAAAAATTACTCCCTCCGTTCCAATTTGTTTGTGACTTTTTGAAACTCACAATATTTAAAGAGACATCAATTAACGAGCTGTCTGGTTATTTAAAACTTGACTGATTTACTTTTTTTATCCTTTATATGTAGCATTATTTTCATAATATTTAAAGAGACATCCATTAATGAGTTGGATAATTTAGATAATTAAAAAAAACTTTAAATCTTTAATGTCCTTGAGGACTTGTTTTTAGACAAGAAAAAGTGAAAAAAAAAAAATTACATCACTTATACCAGTGCTTGGCTCCAAGAAAATCAGTACAACTAAGCTAGCTCCAAAATTTTGGTAGCCTTGTCTATAAAAGAACTGAAAATAACTTGCTTGACGACAAGTATAGGGCTAATTCAGTCCTTTGCAAGAAGGTTAAAGTACGAAAATAGACATCCGCAGCGCTCGACAAAAATCCTATAATTTGTATAGAGAACTTAATATACACCCATCATTCAAAGAACCATGGATAATGACAACAGTTTCAAATAATGACGAGTGTCCGTCCAGTAACACTTCATGTTTCGGGCTGCAGAATCACACACGTTATATAAATGGACCCGAGAAACTCACAACCAGGAGATGGCATCAGGACAGACACAACACTCCTAGTTTTCAACCTATGGACAGGGCACTTTCGGCAGGACTCATCTGAGCGTGTCTGATGCAATGCAGACTCTATCTAAGAATCTCCCAGATGCAGCAACCACATGGTTGTCGTCCTACTTACATAAAACTACAAAACTTCCCAGAACGCTAGTTTAAGGAAAAATCAGTGCATTGAGCTGAGCAACTTAAGGGCCAACTCTTCTTGTTCAGCAAGAGATACAGAGTCGATAACAGCACCCTTTTTATCCCTCGCCTTCGTATCATCATCATTGTCACTGTCACTGTTAAAGTAAATCTTGCCTTTCTTGTTGGGTCTCCCTTTACCTTCTTCCCTCTCGGACGCAGAAAGATCATCCTCACCCTCAAGCTCCGACTCATCTGACTGTTGTCCCCTTTGCATCTTCAATTTCTCTTTCATTCGTTTCTCTCTCCGCCTCTTGCGTTCCCGAGTTTTGTCTTCCGTGTCTACCATCTTCAACTCTTCCCTCAATTGTTCATATCTTTGTTTGACTGCAGAAAGAAATGCAAAACATAGGAGCATAAAGAGACGAGCAGTATCTATCAGTGAAGTACATAGTCAGATTTGTACACAGAATCATGTGCAGACAAAAATACTTATATTACTAGATAGAGGTAGAAGCAAAGAAAGGACAACTTGGTGAAAAGCTTTATGCAATTCAAAAGGGTGGGGAAATGTTCATTTGCACGGTTAACATTATCCTAAAAAAAGGAAAAGGAAATACCTTTGTCCTTGTCGAGTTGAACCGAGTCGGAACCACTTTTAGCCAATAGTGCAAGTGGAGGTAAAGTGTTCCCTTCATCATCAAAGACCATCCGAGTACCGATTGGTCTGTGTAAATTGATCTTCAGCTTTTTCTTCTTTGAAATCCTCGTTGCAGGCCTAAAAAACATACAAAATGTTTCAACTAGCTGTGATCGGTATACTGAATAAAATGTGCCCTTATAAAATAAGAATTCAAATCCGACAAGCCTATTAACCAGAATGCTACTAGATTAAAAACAAAAACAAAAAAACAAGAACAAAGATAATATAAGAGATGGGCTAACACTGCAGCGCTCGTATCAGTTCCTTTTTCCTCATTCAGTATATCCTTTTGAAAAAGCAAGTCATTCTCCGTTTCTATCTCCCTTTCTATTTCTTCTCCCTCCAATTTGCTGGTATCAAGCCTGACTAGATCACTTTGCAATTCATCCTCCTCATTAGCATTACTTTCTGGCAAAAGTTGCCTTTCATTGGAAACCTTTCCCTCATTAGCTTTATGTTTCAGAAATCGAATCTTAGGAGTCATCGGCAGACCCATTGAAGCAGAGAAATCGTCTATTTCTAGTTTCGTGACATCAAATACCTCCTTGTCGCGCTGTTTATGTATAGATTTCAAGTAAGTAATGAATGCTCTCTGAGCAAGCTGCTGAAGGTTGGGGTATTTGACTAACAAAGCCGATAGCAAGCCTGAAACCGGTTGCAATTTTTTCATATTTGCCTGCACCAATCAGCATAGTTCGTAAAGTCAATAATCGGTAAGTGAGCAATTTAGCTGTATACAGGACGGTTTCAGCTACTCAAATATTAGATAATAAGCAGAGCAAGAAAATGTACCTTTATAACTTTGATGGGTATCTTTTTGTCCTGCAATTTCTCAAGCATTTTCATTTCAGAGGGCATTAGGAAGAGAACAGATTTCCCAACCGAATGGTATCGAGCAGTCCTTCCTACTCTATGTATGTAAGAAGCCACATCTTCCGGACAGTCTACCTGTAAGAGAAATGGACAGAGAAATGAATCATTCCTCTTCTTTGAGGGAATTTTACTTTACAACCTTGTTCTAAACTATGGACTGTATGTTTCAAATAAAGTCACCTCAATCAGAAACTAACCTGGACAACCCAATCAACAACCTTATCAAAATCAAGACCTCGTGAAGCGACATCCGTGGAGAATAAAACTGAACGTTTCTCACAGAACTGGGAGTATATCCCCATCCTTCTTTCCTGCTTCATTCTTCCGTGAAGGCACTTTAACGGGATTCCAGGACGAAGTTTTTTGAAGGTTTCATAAGCAAATTTTACCTGTTATAATTCAAAAAACTAAGCTCAAATGGGAAAACACCAAAGTGGCATTAGCAAATGTCAAAATTTGCAGCACACCTACCCTATATAAAGAATATTAAAAGGCTTAGCATCGTTTACATCACTTAATTCATTTAATTTTCAAAAGAATGTCACTATTTCAGTTATTTCAAAAAAAAAAAAAACTTCAAATGTCCCCCCCAACAGTTAACCAGGGGGACATCAATAGCATAAGTTTTAACTTCCTCCTTATTGTATATCAAGTACACATTCTAGTGGAATACGATCAAGGAACTACCCTCCTTCTCATCAGCATAAGCAGTGTAAATGATATAAATCCTTGCAAATAACTATATAATCCAATATGCTGTAGTATATGGCTTTTAAGACGTGTTTAAATAGGAAAAACAGGATGAAAAGATAAAGTAGTTTTTGTTATAGTTGGCTTTTCTTTTGAGAATTGAGCAAAATATGGTACTTCAAAAATGCAATCAGACGTAAATTATAGTCTAGTAGTAAGGTCCAATGTATGCACGCTATAAATATTGAGAAAATGAGAAGCCAATATACATGATCCAGTCATTTACTACAGAGAACTATTTAACATAGGACAAGAAATTTAACAAACTGCAAGTTCGTGAATAAAGTAAAAAGTCTCTTGTTAGTCTCTTATGGATGGCAAGAACAGTCCATTACGCTGAAAATAATTAAACCAGTACGGTATTTGCCTTATTTTTATTGTACAGACATGACCCAATAATGACATTTCAATGCAATTATTTGCCCTAACAAACTAAAACAGACATTCTATGTGATCCAATGACAAGAAAATTCATGTTCAACACATTGTCATACAAACAGCATATGCCCTTGGAAGTAAGCAAATAATTTTTTGGATTACGCTAGATTCCTGGAGAAGATTAACGAAAAATAGTCCCTATTAGGCAGTTTTCCTTTCTAGATTCAGTACAAATTAATAAGTAAAAGCATTGAACGCAGTGAGTTCCTTCCTACTAAACCCACAGCATAGTTTAATCATAGAATTACAAAAATGAAGAATCACCTGCTTGCAAGTGGATAGAAAAACTAGTATCCTTGAATTGAGATGAGCCTTTATAAAGCTCCACAGCATATCCAATTTTTTATCCAGAGAAACGGTCATTACAGTTTGCTGCAAGTGATCAGGTGTTGCAGTTGCAGACTCCTCATGCACACTAAGGTACTCTGGATCTTTGAGACTAAGTCTAGCAAGATCTTGCACAGATTTTGTCTGGGTAGCCGAATACAGAAAAGTTTGTCGGTGTTTTGGTAACTGAGAGATGATTGCATTTAATTCCTTCTTAAATCCCACATCTAGAATTCGATCAGCTTCATCAAGCACCAGCACCTGTTCCAGAAACCACACCCAATCAATGACCAAGATATAACCGGGTCCACAAATGACCCCTCTTTTACAATTGAACCCCATAGTCACATACATCAAATGATATCAAGAAAACAGTGTACAGTATGAGCATCTTTTGATAAATTTACTACTGTCCTGTATTAGTATAACCACTTCAAAGTAACTCGGTGCCACTATAATTAAAGTTCCAAACTCAGGACCAAAAAAAGATTAACCATTCACCGAAATTCATGTGTTTTATCTTTAAAGGAAGGCGGAATTATGGTATTATGTTTTAAGGCATGGAAGATGAGATTGAACTTTGCAAGTTTGCACCTTTTCAAACTAAACTTTCTAATTCAAAGCCTCACTTCATCAGACTTCTTACTTATCACAGCACACGAGTCTTATCCCCACAGGTGCGGTCATTATATGGATTATTCTCTCTATTGCGCTCAATCGCAAACCATTCCTTCCTCAATCCATAAAAGTTACAAATCAATTTTAACAATAACCCTTTGTGTCTTCTCCACCTTCCTCTTCTGCATTTAACAAGGGAGTATTCTACTATAGCACAACGCCTAACAAGGGAAACTAAAGTCTAGAGGTCTCCTTTGTACCATCTCAACTCTGGCAACTAGAGGTCGCCTTTGTATATGGTAAAATCAGTATATCGAGTATGTTATGCAAGTTTAGAGTAATAGCAGGTGAATGGTTAGAAATTATTCACAAATATTTTGGGGCAGAATTCTTGTTTTTCAAGGATGTTTACCTGTTTTGTGACCCATCAGTTCTTTATGTGCATTTTCATGGTTTTAATTAACAAATTTAACACATGTCGCACATTCATATATAGCTTTAAGAGATAATATAGTGTGAGTTAATGAGTTTTACGAGAGCTGAACTCCACCCACCCACAAAACACACCTAAAAGAAAAGAATGCTTTTGTTGTAAGCTTGAAATTCCTATAAATAAAAAACAGGATTAACTCCTCTGCCTTAAGACTAGGCCTAAAAAAATAGAAGTATGAGCAATGAACTAATTGAACTCTATATAACGGAAACAATTGAAATGTCAATGTGATTATGAAAGACTTCTCACAGATTTTATTTCTCTATGTTGCTTCATAACATTCACATTACTGTTTCACATTTTGTTATTTCATTCCACTTGGTACCTCTTATAACTAAAATTGAAATCCATGTATTCTGATTTTGTCCTACTTAGTGGAAGAGTTTGCGGCCGTAGTGTGTCATGCAAGCATTAATACTTAACTATGACTCCATGGTATCTCCACTACCAATACTATATTTTCTCCAAATAACACACCACACGATTCACTTCAAAATGTGTTTAGACCTCGTTTGTATATCCATAAGAACGTGAATACCTTGATTTCATCTCAAAAGCAGATAGTAACTAGGACAGAAAGAAACCACCAACCTCCTCCCCCCCCCCCCCCCCATGACGAAAAAACGCACATGTGATGAGAGGGAAAATTCATGTATCACAGATCATAGTCAGAAAACAAACATATAAAGATGTGAAAACCAAAAGATTATGCCAACCTGAAGCTGTGAACAATCAAAATTTGGTGTCCCATCCATGTGTTGTAGCAAACGTCCGGGAGTACACACCAAAATGTTCAAATAATTAACCTGTTCTTTCTCCAAGTCAACATCTTTGTAGCCACCAATAAGAAGGCCAGCACTAAAATTGTGATACTTCCCAACTGTCTTCAGTACATCATAAAGCTGACCAGCTAACTCCCTTGTGGGTGACATAATAATACACCCAACCCCATCTTCTGGACTCCATCTAGCTTGGTATAACTTCTCCAGAACCTGAGAAAGGAGCAAACATTAAACCCCGTTAAGGACAATTTTGTACACACAAAAAAGTTGACAAAATTTTAACAAATACAAAACAACGTAAGGAAGGCAAAGACTAAAATAGTTGCCCTCTCTTAAGTTTCCTTCCTCTCTTCTTTCGCATTGCAAGTTGCAACCACAGTTGCTGAAGCAAGGGTATATAAAGAGTCTTCTTGCCTATAACATTACACATGGAAGAGAATTGACTCGACCAAGCTCAAGCATAAAACCTATTTTCACACATGTTGCCAACAACAGATAAAATTTCAACACCCCAGTTTTATGGAGTAATCAAATCACCAGATAAATAAGAAAATATTGCTCATTCCTCCAGTTTCAAATAAATCAACAGAAAAGCAAAGTATTTGCGTGCACAAGAAAGCCTGTTTATACTGTCTACCCCTCATTCATGACAAACACCGAGAAACGATTAAGTCATGTCTAATCCGATACAATCTTGTGGATCAATGCTATTAGAAACCAAAAGTCAAAATACTTTTACTACAGCAAGTGGCTGCACTAAGAATTTGAAATCCCCAATCCTTATCTTCAGTTCAGCATTTGTATCTGTAACAGAAGAAATGTCTAAAAGACAATAGACAACCCACCGGAATAATAAATGCCAGGGTCTTGCCCGACCCAGTCTTGGCGGCTCCAAGAATATCTCGACCACAAAGTGAGTGAGGCAATGAGGCCCTCTGTACATCAGTCATTGTAACAAACTTGGCTTGAGCTAAACCATCTTTGGTTTTCTTAGAAAGGGGCAATTGGCTAAATTTAACACAGCCAGCATAACGAGAAAAAGAACCATCAGGTAGCCGCCCAATGGGGGACTTATTCTCTAATGGCGGGAGCGAAAGCGGATTAGAACCGGAAGGCGGTTTGCCGGATTCAATCCATGATTGGAGGAACTGAATTTCATCGGCTTCTGCTTTTCTGCTTTGGATTTTTAGATTTTTGGATTTGGAGTTCGGTCTTCTCATTGTTTGGAACTAATGTATGAGCTTACTCAGGGTAAACGCCCGGTGAGGAACTGAAGAGAGAAGACGTTAAAAAGGCCGGTCGGAACTAGGGTTTAAGGAGGGTTTCAGAAGTTGATTTCAACAGATGACTGATGACGGTGAGATCACAGAGCATTCATTGTCCGGTAATGGAAGGTTTTATTGCAGCCGCTGTTTCCAGAGCTTATTTACTCCATCCAGAGCTAATGGCAAAAAAAGCACCCCCTCTATAAGCATTAATCATAGGCAACTTTCGTCACTACCACGAAAATATTATCGGCACCCTTTAGTTTATTATTTTTTATTTACTTCATCACACTACCTAATCACTCAAGAACCACTTAAATATATTCTCTCCGTCCCGTAATATAAGTCTTTTTAACTTTTTTGTGGTGTCCTAAAATATAAGTTATTCTCACATTCCAATACAGTATTAAATGCATTGTTTTCAGTTTCAAACTAAACAATGCAATATTATTAGTTAGTCTTAGAAAAATAATACACTATTTTACATTGAAATATTAAAAATTAATTATTATGTTTTCTTAAACCGTGTGAAATGGCCAAAAGACCATATATTGTAGGACGGAGGGAGTAATTTGTTTAATAACTTTTAAAAACTATACACTTTAGTCCTTCATATTTTAAAAATCAAATACTTTAGTCCTCTAATTTCTACCTCTACATTACATTTCTTTTTAAATTTTTTTAACCCCCCCCCCCCCAACAACATTACTTCTTTTTTTCATTTGAAACAAACAAACAAACCTAGGAATTTTGCTGAAGTTCTCGTCGGAAAAGATGCCGGAGAAGATAAATATCGCCGGAAACCACAAGTAAAGCTAAGAACAACATCACTTTGTACAAAATCATGTAAGTATGTTGTTTTGTTTGCATTTTGCTGGTAATTTGGCAGAAACCGGAGTGGTAATGGTTGGGTTTCGATTTTCCGTCGAGAACGAAATTGTGTATTGTTATATGTATTCGTTGTATCTGTTTGTTTGATTGTAATGTGTATTCGTTGTTGGTTGAGATCGGGGGATTATCGGGTGTTTTCGTTCAACCACCGTAGTTCGATCGGAGATTTGGGGAAGATGAACAAGTGCTTAAAACGTTTCTCACAGTGACGTTTTAATGCGGATAAAACGTCAACACGGCTAACGTTTAAGTCACACAAGCCCACTAAGGTAACATGTTCCTTCATCGGTGCGGGTGACGTTATTTTCTTCTCAAAACGTCAGAGTGGTGGACGTTTTAAGCAACGTCAATGATTATGACGTTACTGTGTTAATGCAGCGTCACATTTTTTATGTTATGTGTTGAATTTCATTATAATGGCATAATTATTGTGCACATAATAATTTTAAATTAGTGTGTTTCTTGACTTTGTAAATAATAATGTCGGGATTATCACGGTGGCGATAGCGGTGTTTATAAGGTGAATATCTGGTTGTGTTGGTTGTTTTGCCGGTGGTGCACGACGGAGGTGAAGAACAATATGAATGTTGTATGAAGGTGAAGGCAGCGGACACAATGTTCGACGAATTGGTAGATTCGGGTCTACTTTGTATAATATTTGATGCATAATGATTTATATTGAGCCTCTATATATAGGTGGATTGCTAATGATAATTACGCTAAGTATGACAAGGCATAATTAAGTATGATGTGACGTTAATTAAGCTAGATAGCGCCTATTGCGGTCTCGGATGGGATAGAGTCGCTATCAGGCCACTCCGTCGTATTTGCCTGGTACTCTTGTCATGTGAAATCATGTTCGCCTATACCCGCGGGCTCGGTCCGAAAGGTCAGACTCACGATCTGAAGGGCAGACTGGCCAGCCCCCTGGCTTTGCCTCATGCCATATGAGGGGGATTGAAGGCCTTAAACAGATCATATTATATCCGGCCTGGTTATCCGGCTTATGCTGATGCAGACTTTGTGGGCCGGGGGCAACCATCAAATGTAATGTGGATGGAAGTCTAAAGGACGACTCTATTGCTATTGGAGGCATGTTTAGAGACAATGATGATACTCTTCTGTAGTCTTTTTCCTTCTTTGGCCCAGCTAGCTTCAGACATTACTATTCATGAATCATTGGCGATTTACCATGCGTTAACACAGGCATTGTCTTATGGTTATAGAGAGATCACTTTTGAGTTTTGAGGGGACACTCTTTTGGTAATTCAGAAATTGATAAAGGAGGAAGATTTCACTTTTGAGTTTTGAGGGGACACTCTTTTGAGTTTTGAGGGGATACAATCTTGTGGCTCATTTATAATAACTGCACTATACAATGAGATAGCTTACCTTGTGACAAAACAATTAAACATGTCCTTACAGAAAAACCAGTACAAATACTGAACAAGGGAGGCGTAAAAAAAAAAAAAATTTACCGAACAAGGGTAAGAAAACGTTGTAATTACAAATCAAAAGACTTACAAATGGAATCTAATGCCTGATGCAAATTGATGAATCGAATCATTTTCTGATCCGGATGTATCAGTTACAGGAAATGGAGAATTGAGATGAGAAAATTTCATTTACAGCAGCAATGAAACAAAAAGCTAAAACACATAGTTCATCTAATAAGAGATTTAAGAGCTATTATTGGGCACTGAAGATTAGTTCTACATAATCTACCCAGGTCAGATTGATCCAAAATTTAATGTGATTCTTCTTCTTGTCCTACTCCAACTTTTCATAATAATCAACCAATGGCAACACAGCATCGGATCGCCCCAGGTTGTATTCGTAGAACATAAACGCCACACAAACAAATCCTGATGTTGCTTTCCAAATTACGATTCTGTTCCTTTTTGTCATTCTACATTAGAATCAACAAAAGGCCGATAATTTCCCTGCATAGCCTGAAAATGGGATATAAAACTTTCAGCAACCGTATTAATCTACGTTAAAACTCCAAAATGACTGATTATTAAGGATGATAATATTTTGTCATACCCGTAAAAGATCAGTCATGCGACCAGAACCGTCATTCTTCAGGTGTTTAGAAGTTGCGGCAAAAGAGTCGCTCTTACTACCATCATGCACGTATGGTGGTTCTGAAGAACCATGTATGATGTTTACAGGCACATCCGCTTGTGTCAACTTTTCAGTTTTACCTCTATCTTCATTTTCATGAGTGCCCTCGGTACAAGAAACATTGGCATTCTGCAATGGTGTCGGTTGTTCGGATTTGGATGATAAAAACTGATTGGAGGATGATGATCCAAAAGGTAGTAATACGGATAAAGGTTCAGCCGCCACTACATCTTTATCACTTGAATCATATGATGTGGATGCACTCAATGCAGTAGTGGCAGGCTGTAAAACAACTGGGACAACTTTACCCCTACCGTTCATGTGAGTCAAAGAGGATGCTCGTAATGCTTGTTTACCTTTTGAGACAACCCGATCAGACGGCTGAGATGAAAGTCTCTGCAACGCGCCATTATTGATCTCAGTCCCATTGCTACCCTGTGCCTTGTTTTCTAGAGGTAAAGGAACTTCATTTCTTTTAATCATTTGAGCAAGTGGGGCTACGTCATTTGAGGGCGTTAATGGAAGAGCATGTCCAGGCTTAAAAACAAAACCCCTGAAACTAGCATTCGAGTTTCCAATCCTAACATTGAGCACATATCCTGCATCAAACGCAGTTTCAATGACACCGGTTATTGGTTGGCCCACCATACCGCCATCGCTGAAATCAACAATATCTGCTTGACGAGATTTATTCTCTTTCACACCATAATCTGGTGGTGCTTGAGAAACGTCAACGTGCTTTAACCTTGGTTCCTTACGTGGGCGACCTCGTCTTCTCTTCATGGGTAAAAATGTAGTTACATTTGAACTCCCTGCTTGAGTGAGCGGATTCATTTCTTAAGAATTTACGGCCAAATCTCAAGATCTGGACAAAATACCCAAGTTGCCCCTGGTAATTGAGTTCAATCACTGCATCAGTACAAACTTTCTGCATACATTGCACATCTTTAGCTTGTCAACACTTTTATCTAATCTATCACCACTCGACGGGTTAAAAAACAAAAGGAAAAAAAAAAAAAACACGATTAAAACATTCAATCACTAAAGACTGTAAATAAAAATGGCGAGTCATATCAGAAATTTAACACCTGATCAACAAATTATTACCTGAATCCAAACTTATGAAAAGCATATTCTTGAGTTAAGAGAATTATGACAAAACAAAAGCAAGCATTTTTGAGCCGATATGTTAAACAAAAAACTAGCAACCAAATGAAATCCTAATCCCAACCACGACGATCTTTTTGTTATCTCTGACTGCAAGATCCAAATTCAGGTATAAATAAATCCATTAAAAAAAAACTTCACTTTTTTTAAGAAATAGTTTCAAAGGCACTTGACGCCTAAAGTTAGCATCCATCATTTTTTCAAATGCAAAGAAAGTATTACAACATTCCCACAAAATTCAACTCGATAACTGGAAAACGCATGTAGCTGCAACAACACAAAATTACCCAAACAAAAATCACATCCCTTCCCCGTCAACCTCCCGGTGTGGTGACCGCCGGGAGCTATAACGGCGAGCGAAATAGAAGCTTAAAGAGGTCAGTTACGCCTCCCTGAGTCATAAATCTAGCAAAAGAACGATTTTTAAGCCAGTAAATTGAGTGTGTAATTTTTTGAAATGTAAAATTATTAACCCGTATAATAAAGATTTAAATCAAAACAATGCTGAAAAAAAAAATTTACCTTGTTGCAGAGCGCATGAAAGAATTAGCGGAGAGATAAAAGATTAGTGCTGTCGGAAATCTTATCAAACCCTAGAATTTGTTTGTCGAATTCACCGGCAGCTGTAATTTGATGTCTAAATGAGAGGAGTGATATTCTTTAAAAAAAAAAATAAAAAAAATGAGAGGAGTGATAAAACATTTGGTAGTGGTAAGACTATGATAATACAGTAATTAATCGAATATATATAATATATACGATTAGTGGTTAATAAGCCATTTATCAATCAATAACGTATACTACTCGTCTCAAAATATAATTCTTTTTAGACTTTTTTCACATTGATTAAATAATTGATTAAGTAGCAGACGAGGCCTAGCTCAAGTGATTAGAGTTGAGGTCCAGAAACTGGAAGGTCTCAAATTCGAATCTCTGTGGAAGTAATTTGAGAGTCCTTCAGTATATTTTTCTCTTTCATATTATGTGGTGTGTTTGTCCACTAATATCGTGGTAAATAGTTGTAGTGTTCTTCCTTTCATTGTAATAAAAATAGGGTCTCAAGTTCGAATCTCTCTTTAGAGTCCTCCAGTATAGTTTTCTCTTTAGGAAAGTTATAATCACATTATGTGGTGTGTATGCCCACTAATGTCGTGGTAAATAGTTGTAATGTATTTCCTTTCATTGTAATAAAAAAATAAATGATAAAGTATGGTCAATTTTAAGGGTGATTTGGAAAAAACAAATAGTTGTAATGTTCTTCCGTAATAAAAGTAATTGATAAAATCAAATCATCTCTTCGGCAAAAGTCGAACATGGAGTTGTTGTAAAAACACAAGTTCATAATAAGGCGATTTCCGGCCATCTTTCTTCCTCCTCCCGCAAAATAAAAAACCACTATCAAGTTTCATCCATGGAAATAGACAGCGACAAACAACAGGACGATGTACCAGCCCATTTCGGGCATAACTCAGGACCACCATGGGATTGGAGAACTCCAAACACCATCAATGAGACGGTTTGGAGGAAACGAAGTGGAGTGGATGTTGTTCAACAACATCAATCTAATACGATCTATTATACAGGAGATGATGAAGATAAGTCTGAAATAGCATATTGGCTCTCTACACTAGGACACTGGAGGGGACCGGAAAAAGACCCAAAAGGGATCGAGATTCCATTAGAGAGATGTGCTGAGCTATGGAGACCCTGAAAACGAGCCTTAATCGTCAAAATCCTGGGGAGAAATGCCTCGTATAAGGTTCTTTTCCAACGCCTCTCGACGTTGTGGTGTAAGAACAGTGGAATTCGGCTTATTGATTTGGATACTTTGTTGTCCAATTTACGAACAAAAAAGATTATGAATAGGCGTTACTGAACGGTCCATGGGTCGTACAAGGTCATTACCTAGTTGTATCTAAATGGAGGCCATTCTTCATTCCGTCAAATGAAAAAATTACGTCCACTTCTATCTTGATCCGTGTTAGAAAAAGTGACTTGACCTCTCAGCAAGGCAAGTCAGCTGAGCAAAGTCAGCATGGGTATGCCAGCAGGGCAATGACAGCAGGGACAATGCCAGCAGGGCAATCTCTGTAGGGGCAATGCCAGCAGGGCAAATATCAGCAGGTTATGTCTGGTGGAGTCAGCATAGTTCACATCTGGGGTATTTTAGTCAATCAGCTAATATTTAGTTTGGCAGCTAGGTCTAGGGTTTTGTGATTATAAATACACATCTATTGTAACCTAGAATATTTGCAGAATCAGCAGTTAACATTGGTTAGTAGTGGCGTCAGGAGCAATTGCATATGCAATTGCAGAGCATGTAAAATCTCCAGTGATAATATAATCTCCTCGTTTCTGGCCGTGGACTAGTCGGCAATTGCCGGAAACCACGTTAAATTTTGTGTTATTGTTTCTTGTGTGATTTATGCTTTCTCGTTTATTCTTGATTATTGCAATCTGTTTTTATCCCTGACGGTCCTGTTGTAACAAACTGGTATCAGAGCGACGAGGTTATCATCAGGGAATCCGAGGTTCTGTTTGGGAACCATCTGTTTGAACAAAATTTTATCTTCACCAAGACCTTCATCGATGCTAGGATTTTGTGATGAAAGTTCTGTTCTTTGGCGAGATCAAGATGTCTAGTGATGATGCTCAAATTATCATCTTGTTTTTAGCTGTGTTTGTATGGTGGATATCTGGCTATAAAAAGGGTATTAGAGTGGTGTTTGCGGGTGGTGCTCGGCGGTGCTAGAGGATTCCGGTGGTGGAGCTTCATAAGAGAGAAGAGAGTGGACAAATTGGCTTTGCCTTATGTTTTATTGATTAATTGTCCATCCTTCAAATGAGTTACATGGTACCCTATTTATAGGGGAGCCTCCGACAAAAGCTCGGCTTATTTACAAACGAGGACATATAGTACAAATAGATATTTATCTATAATAGCGGGCTCGTAGCGGAGCCAATAGGTTGCGCTCCTGATGACCTCGCCGATCCTTGTATCTTTTATATCACTGGCTCACCAACTAGAGGTAGTTCTTCCTCTAAGTATTATGGGCGAGATTGCTGGCGGACCTGATTATCGAATGGGTTCACGTGTCGACCCCTTAATCTTTCTTGGCGCTGCACAGGGTTAAGGGCTTGGAGTGGATCCGAAGGCTCGCGGTCCCAATTTGGCTTGCAAGTTCACGGACAATAATGGCCGGTGGCCTCAGCCACTATTTTTGGTGGCCGGTCAGACCCGAATAAGGATCCGCAGACCGAAATATGATAGGCATATCAATGTCCCCCTACTCCGTGCCTTAAGCATTTTCTTGAGATGTTAGGCGGGGAGTAAAGTTTGTTTGCGGGTCTGTTGCCTTGAAATACTGTGACGGCTCGCTATTGTGGCGGATCGCCTGTTAGCTTTGCCTAAATGCCGTACTTAGA
This sequence comes from Gentiana straminea, assembly GCA_036785695.1. Lineage (NCBI taxonomy): Eukaryota > Viridiplantae > Streptophyta > Magnoliopsida > Gentianales > Gentianaceae > Gentiana > Gentiana straminea. Next base: position 1,308,005 of record JAVUPR010000477.1, read on the forward strand.
GTAGGTCTTTTTGATGCTTGTGTGTCGTTGATCAACTTCACCTCTTGTGGCTTGTGCCATGAATTGATTCTGATTTTGTGGCTTTTGCGTCGTGAATTGACTTATCCTTTGGTGGCTTGAGAGGTTTTGGTTATATAGAAGGTTCGCTCGAAGGCGAGTTCCAAACAAGATGCCGAGCTAAAGTCGGTCTTATAGAGTGCTCGCTCAAAGGCGAGTTCTAAATATGGTGCCGACCTGAAGGTTGGTCTTACAGAAAGGTTCGCTCCAAGTCGAACTCCAAAATATGATGCCGACCTAAAGGTCGGTCTTACAGAAAGGTTCGCTCCAAGGCAAACTCCAAAATATGATGCCGACCTAAAGGTCGGTCTTACAGAAAGGTTCGCTCCAAGGCAAACTCCAAAATATGATGCCGACCTAAAGGTCGGTCATACAGAAAGGTTCGCTCCAGGGCGAACTCCAAAATATGATGCCGACATAAAGGTCGGTCTTACAAAAAGGTTCACTCCAGGGCGAACTTCAAAATATGGTGTTGACCTAAAGGTCGGTCTTACAGAAAGTTTCGCTCTAGGGCGAACTCCAAAATATGATGCCGACCTAAAGGTCGGTCTTACAAGTTTGGCATATGAAGCCTTAGTCTTGGAATTGGTAGCCTTAGTGCGGCCTTCTCGTGGCGAATCTTCTTTTTTGGTGGCTTAGAGCCTGTTTTGTGGCTTATAGCCTTTTTTGGGCCGCGCTATTAAGCGGACGGACTTATAGGACCGCGCTATTAAGCGGACAATCATGAGTGCCACGCTATTAAGCTGATGGACTTATAGGACCACGCTATTAAACGGACTATCATGAGTGCCACGCTATTAAGCTGATGGACTCATATATAACCGTGCTTGTAACGTCCCGTTCCCGGACACCGGAGTCCTCATCCGGAAAAGAAACGTTCGGCACATATAAAATAAAATAAATTCCACTTTATACGTAAGCCTCTACTACGTCGTATCGAGTTAAGCAAAACGGAAGCAAAAAATCGGGTATATTTTTTCAAATAACCAAGAATAGAAACTCAATATCTAAAGAAAGAAATGTAACATATATTACATTGAAAAACCAAACGAAACCAAAACATACGAAAACATCCAAAGGAAAACTAAAAGGAAATTACAAAGTTTCCAAACAAACTTCAAGTCTATAAGAAAACAAGAATAATTAAACTCTTCAACTTCGGCGTCCTTAAACATCGTCATCAAAGTCCTCGTCGATCTCTGGATCAATCTGTTCATCTTCTCTCCCCCAAACACATAAGTAAACATGCATTTGAGGTAAGTACACTGTACATAGCAAGAGGTAGAAGCTACAATTTAATTAAGGTTTATAATTGAAAGATAATCTTTATGAGACCGACTCAATCTAGGGTTCAATCCATGCCCATCGACATGTCATGACTATACGTTTCCAGCTTAGCTTATCTTGGTTACGTCATCACTCAAGGGCACTATGCATGATGTGTATCCATCACGAGATATACTTGCCAACTACGGTGAATAGCACCGATAGTCTCGGGATCTCCCCGGTATGCATATACGTTCGATGAATTTCCGCCACTACCCTACAGCCTTTTGAGCCAGTACCGTTGTTCACCTTTTATGAACGTATCACATCGCCGATATGAATTGGTGCCTAACCGAGAATAGGTGACGTTTTATCTTTTACTATCACATATGTAGTTTTATTGTGTATTAACTAGCCACATAAGTGTTTTCAAGGCAAAGCTCACCTTATCAACTCTACTCCCTCACTTAGACAGCTAGACATCACATCCTATCAAGTACACAAACATTGATGAACTCTAGTTCATTCAAAGCACAAGCCCTTTCATGCCCTTCCGACGGATCCGAACTTCAACTCCCTTTAAGAGTACATCTGGTGCCGAAACTAAACGAATCGGAAGCTCAATCGAGGCTTGTTCAAGATTAATTAATGTTATAAGGTCAAAGAACAACATCAAAAATCATATCATAGCTAAAATCATCATATTCATCAAAATGAGGTCCAGTGCGCCTACACCGGGTTCAGTGCGCACGCACTGAGCCTTTGTACGTAAAACTCGACTTTCTGCCAGTCCTAGTGCGCCCGCACTGGATCTGGTGCGCCTGCACTGGGCTCCAGTGTGCTTGCACCTGATCTGGTGCACTCGCACTAACTCTCTGAATGTAAAAACCCACGTTCAGGCCTTCCAGTGCGTCCGCACTGGGCTTGGTGCGCCCGCACCAAGCGCGGCAACTTCCAAAAACTCAGTTTTTGACCCCTAATCGATCCTTAATCATTATCAAACTTGTTCAACATCATAATACTCAGAAAAAGACATAAAAACACAGCTTTTATCTATCATAACAACTATAGATCCTTAGGCAACACGAAGGTAACAATTCTATCATAAAATCACATCCAATCCTAACATAAACCCTATGAAACCATAATTAACTTGTAGGAAGATCCTCTTACCTTTTAGCAAGCTAATCCAAGTCCAAATCCTCAGAAAAACTGCAGAAACAAACACCTTTTGTAGAGAAACCTATATGATCAATCCGAATTTGCATTAGAATCGATCACAAACTTCTAACACATCGAGACAACGAGAGAATGAGTTTTGATCCATCAAACTCATCCAAAACATCAGCTATGTCAAAAATCATACCTCGAGAAAAGCTCCAACTTTCTGGTTCTGAAACGACGCCATCTTCACGACAATTCCAACGCTTTACTCGAATTTGAAAATGGTTGAGAAATGACTCAGAATTTTGAAAAGACCCCTCAGCCATTTCTCCTTGCTCTTATGTGGCTCTCAAAGAACGTGGAAGAAGAATTTTGATTTCCAATAGGTTTTACATATAATGGGAATTATTTTTCCTTAAATAAGCTTTTTCTCAACCCTTAAAACCAGATTTTTCCCTTAATATATATATATACACATATAATTTGACATATATATACATATACATATATATATATATATATATACATATATATAATAGCAAAATACTTAACTCCAAATAAAGAAGTCGGAATAATAATATTTCATTTTCGCAAAATGACACGTCTGCCATTTCCCGAAAATCGGAATATTACATTCCTACCCCATTGAGAGGAGTTTCGTCCTTGAAACTAGAACATACCTGGTAAATCCAAAAACTCTGGAAACTCGCTGATCATGTCGTCCACAACTTCCCAAGTTGCTTCATTCGGTGAATGATTGCTCCATTGCACCAAAACAAAAGGAATCAACCGTCTCTTAATCATCTTTTCTTTCCGGTCCAAAATCTTGATCGGTTTCTCATCATACGCAAGATTGTCTTGAAGAACTTCCGGATCAATTGTGGTTTCAACATCACTCTTTGTCAAGCATTTCTTTAACATTGAAACGTGGAAGACATTATGGACTCTTGACATCGATTCCGGTAACTTAAGATTATATGCCAACGGTCCAACTCTTTCTAGGATCTCAAATGGTCCAACATATCTTGGAATTAACTTTCCCTTTTGTCCAAAGCGTTTCACTCCCTTCATCGGTGAAGCTCGTAGATAAACTCTTTCACCGACTTCAAACTCAAGCGGTCTTCTTCTGACGTCTGCCCAACTTTTTGTCTATCTTGAGCTGCCTTCAGATTCTTCTTAACCAACTGAACCCTTTCTTTAGCTTGCTCAACCAATTCCGGCCCGGTGACTTGTCTTTTCCCGACTTCATCCCAAAACAGTGGCGTTCGACATCTTCTCCCATACAAAGCTTCAAACGGTGTCATGCCTATGCTTGCGTGGTAACTGTTGTTGTAGGCAAACTCTGCTACAGGTAGGTAATCATCCCATGACCCGCCTACTTCCAAAACACAGGCTCTTAACATATCTTCAAGTGTTTGGATGGTTCTCTCGGATTGTCCATCTGTTTGAGGATGAAAAGTCGTGCTTAAATCCAACTTGGTGCCAAAGGCCCTTTGTAAACTCTTCCAAAACAGACTGACGAACCTCGGATCATGATCTGAAACTATCGAGATAGATACCCCGTGTAACTTCACTATATTATCCAAGTATAGTGTCGTCATCTTCTTCAAATACATATCGACTTTGGTTGGTAGGAAGTGGGCTGATTTGGTCAATCTATCCACAATCACCCAAATCGCATCATGTCCGCCTCCTGTCTTAGGCAAACCGGTGATAAAATCCATTGTGATCTTATCCCATTTCCATTCAGGGGTATCCAATGGCTCAAGCATTCCTCCTGGCCTTCTATGATCTGCTTTAACTTTCTGACAAGTATCATATTCCGCTACAAACTTAGCTATTTCCACTTTCTTCGAGGGCCACCAAAACTTTTCTTTCAAGTCCCTGTACACTTTTTAGTAGCTCCTGGATGAAATCAATCCTATGTGCCTCTTCCATAACTCTTTGCCTTAGATTAGCGACATTAGGTACACACAAACGATCTTGATACCAAAGGTTTTCATTCTTATCTAACACATAACCCAGTGCAGGCTTTTCTCTTGCAACACGCTTCAAATCAACCAAAACTGGATCTTCATCTTGCTTTTCCCGAATATCATCCATCAACTCAGATCTTGCTAACAACGGTGCCACAAACTACCGGTCTTCAATCTGATGAAAACCCCGGATTTTCATCCCATTTAACCTTTCTGCCACATCTTCAACGCTTGAAACTGCTAACACCGGTTTCCTTCTCAAGGCATCTGCAACCACATTTGCTTTACCCGGATGGTACCGAATATCCAAGTCATAATCCTTTACGAACTCTAACCATCTCTTTTGTCTCTTATTCAGATTTTCTTGAGTGAAGAAATACCTCAAACTTTTGTGGTCGGTGAAGATCCTAGCCTTAACTCCATACAAGTAGTGCCTCCAAATCTTTAAAGGCAAACACTACCGCTGCCAACTCTAGATCATGTGTTGGGTAATTCTTTTCATGCACTTTCAACTGTCTAGATGCATAAGCGATTACTTTTCCTCCTTGCATCAACACACAACCTAAACCTTGTCCCGAAGCATCAGTATAAGCGTCGTAGTTATCAAAGATTTCCGGAACAGCCAAAACTGGGGCTGTAGTCAACTTCTTTTCAATGTTTGGAAAGCATCTTCACACTCACTTGTCCACTCAAACTTCACATTCTCTTAAGTTAGCCGGGTAAGTGGTGTAGCTATCTTTGAGAAGTCCTGTACAAACTTCCTATAATAGCCAGCCAAACCGACAAAACTTCTAACCTCTGAAACTGTAGTCGGTCTGGACCACTTCTCAACTGCTTCAATCTTCACTGAATCAACTTTAATGCCATCTCCAGAAATGACATGACCCAAGAAACTAACATGATTCAGCCAAAATTCACACTTTGAGTACTTAGCATACAACTGGTTCTTTCTCAAAGTATCCAACATTATCCTCAGGTGTTCTTCATGTTCTTTCTCATCCCTGGAATATACTAAGATATCATATATGAACACTATCACAAACTTGTCCAAGTATGGCATGAAAAACGCTGCATTAAATCCATAAATGACATGACCCAAGAAACTAACATGATTCAGCCAAAATTCACACTTTGAGTACTTAGCATACAACTGGTTCTTTCTCAAAGTATCCAACATTATCCTCAGGTGTTCTTCATGTTCTTTCTCATCCCTGGAGTATACTAAGATATCATATATGAACACTATCACAAACTTGTCCAAATATGGCATGAAAAACGCTGCATTAAATCCATAAATGCAGATGGAGCATTAGTGAGTCCAAACGGCATGACCAGGAATTCATAATGTCCATACCTCGTACTGAAAGCCATCTTCGGTATATTTGTTACCTTGATCTTCAACTGGTGATAACCGGACCTAAGATCGATCTTGGAAAACACTCTCTTGCCTTGCAATTGATTAAACAGATCATCAATCCTCAGTAAATGGTACTTATTCTTGATGGTGAGGTTATTCAACGCTCTGTAGTCGATACACATCCTCATGCTACCATCCTTCTTCTTAACAAACAGAACTGGGGCTCTCTAAGGTGAAGTACTAGACTGAATTATATTTCTCTCAAGAATATCCTTAAGTTGAACTTTCAACTCTTTCAATTCAGCCGGTGCCATTCAATAAGGTGCCTTAGCAACTGGTGCCGCTCCTGGCACTAACTTGATCTCAAACTCTATTTCTCTATCCGGCATGTCTCCCGGTAACACTTCTGGAAACACTTCAGGGTATTCCTTTACTACAAGGGTTTTCTCTAACTTAGGCTTCACTTGTTCCACATCCACTGCGTATAACAAGTGGCCTTCACAACCCTTTTGACAAGCTCTTATCTCCTTAACTGCTAAAATGATCAGATGACGCTTCTTACTAGGCTTGTAAGCATTTCCTTGATAAGTCTTAGATGATTTCCCGGGTATCTTAAAGGTCACTCTTTTTTCTCTACAATCTAGGTGAACATAATTCTGGGATAGCCAATCTATTCCAAGAATTAGAACGAAGTCCAAAAAATCCAAAACTGTAAAGTCACTTTTGGATCGATATGCTCCTACTCGCACTACCACTTGAGGCATCAACTTGGCTACCTTAGTTACCTTTCCTATGGTGTTTCTTAAGGTTTCCATTGGTAAGTTAAGCTTCTTAGCTATCTTAGTTGACATAAAGGTGTTAAACGCTCCCGTATCAAACAAAGCCGTAACTGCTAAGTTGTCTAATATTATTGTACCTGAAATAACATTATCATCTGGTTCAACCATCTCATCATCCACTGCAAACACTCGAACTGGGCGACTTGGGCCGCCTTTCCCGTTTCCTTGATTTTGTGTTCCTCGTAGCACCATTAACGACTGACAGGTCGTCCTTGAAGGTTTCAGCTTCCAAGACCTTGTTCAACATTTCAGCCATGTTCCTTGGTGTACTTCCCAACCTTCCCGCTTGGATCTTACGGGACAAACCATTCATGAACATCTGAAACTGCACTATTCCACTTCTACTCGGTGCATTCCTCACTGGAAGGTACTTCATTATGTTTACAATCCATGTAGACAAAATTCATGGATAGCCGACCTATACCATGAATTTCACCATGATTCTTAGAATTCAAAACTATAGGGTCCTTTTCTTATTCTTTTTCAATGGTAGACTCCAAAACGATCATCAACATCTTCTAGATGAACCACAACTACTAGACCCCTATCTTGAACCAAATCTCTCGCTTTTTGCTAGGCCCTAGAACTTTCGATTCCAAACTTATCAACAAAAGTATCTCTGAGGTTACCTAACATTCTGAAAGATCAGGAAGGATCAGAATGTTACTATGTGGTCTAAAGAGATCTTATCTTAAGGAAGGAAGTCTAAAGGATGCTTCGCTCTGATACCAACTGTAACGCCCTGTTCTCGGACACCGAGTCCTCATCCGGAAAAGGAACATTCGGCACGTATAAAATAAAATAAATTCCACTTTATACGTAAGCCTCTACTACGTCGTATCGAGTTATGCAAAACGTAAGCAAAAACTCGGGTATATCCAAGAATAGAAACTAAATATCTAAAGAGAAATGTAACATATATTACATTGAAAAACCAAACAAAACCAAAACGTACGAAAACCTCCGAAGGAAAACTAAAAGGAAATTACAAAGTTTCCAAACAAACTTCAAGTCTATAAATGAAAACAATAATAAATAAACTCTTCAAGTTCGGCCTCCTTAAACGTCGTCATCAAAGTACTTGTCGATCTCTGGATCAACCTGCTCATCTTCTCTCCCCCAAACACATAAGTAAACATGCATTTGAGGTAAGTACATTGTACATAGCAAGAGGTATAAGCTACAATTTAATTAAGGATTATAATTGAAAGATTATATTTATGAGACCGACTCAATATAGGGTTCACTCCATGTCCATCGACATGTCATGACTATACATTTCTGGCTTAGCTTATCTTGGTTACGTCATCACTCAAGGGCACTATGCATGATGTGTATCCATCACGAGATATACTTGTCAACTACGGTGAATAGCACCGATAGTCCAGGGATCTCCCCGGTATGTATATACGTTCGATAAATTTCCTCTACTACCCTTCAGCCTTTTGAGCCAGTAGAGTTGTTCACATTTTATGAACGTATCACATCGCCGATATGAATTGGTGCCTAACCGAGAATAGGTGACGTTTTATCTTTTATTATCACATATGTAGTTTTATTGTGTATTAACTAGCCACCTAAGTGTTTTCAAGGCAAAGCTCACCTTATCAACTTTACTCCCTCACTTAGACAACTAGACATCACATCCTATCAAGTACATAGACATTGATGAACTCTAGTTCATTCAAAGCACAAGCCCTTTCATGCCCTTCCGACGGATCCAAACTTCAACTCCCTTTAAGAGTACATCCGGTGCCGAAACTAAACGAATCAGAAGCTCAATCGAGGCTTGTTCAAGCTTAATTAATGTTATAAGGTCAATGAACAACATCTAAAACTCATATCATAGCTAAAATCATCTTATTCATCAAAAAGAGGTCCAGTGCGCCTACACTGGGTTCTGTGCGCACGCACTAAGCCTCTGTACGTAAAACTCAACTTTCTGCCAGTCCAGTGCGCCCGCACTGGGCTCTAATGCACTTGCACCGGATCTGGTGCGCGCACACTAACTCTGAATGTAAAAATCCTTGTTCAGGCCTTCCAGTGCGTCCGCACTAGGCTTGGTGCGCCCGCACCAAGCGCGGCATCTTCCGAAAACTCAGTTTTTGACCCCTAATCGATCCCTAATCGTTCTCAAACTTATTGAACATCATAATACTCAGAAATAGGCATAAAAACACAGCTTTTATCTATCATAACAACTATAGATCCTTAGGCAACACGAAGGTAAAAATTCTATCATAAAATCACATCCAATCCTAACGTAAACCCGATGAAATCATAATTAACTTGTAGGAAGATCCTCTTACCTTTTAGCAAGCTAATCCAAGTACAAATCCTCAGAAAAACTGCAGAAACGAACACCTTCTGCAGAGAAACCTATATGATCAATCCGAATTTGCATTAAAATCGATCACAAACTTCTAACACATGGAGACTACGAGAGACATGAGTTTTGATCCATCAAACTCATCCAAAACATCAGCTAGGTCGAAAATCATACCTCGAGAAAAGCTCCAACTTTCTGGTGCTGAAACGACGCCTTCCTCACGGCGATTCCAACGCTCTACTCGAATCTGAAAACGGTTGAGAAACGACTCAGAATTTTGAAAAAGTCCCTCAGCCATTTCTCCTTGCTCTTATGCGGCTCTCAGAAAACGTGGAAGAAGAATTCTGATTTCCAATAGGTTTTACATATAATGGGAATTATTTTTCCTTAAATAAGCTTTTTCCCAAAATAACATATTTCCTTCATTATCCTTAAAATCAGATTTTTCCCTTTATATATATATATATATATTTTTCCCTTATATATATATATATATATATATATATATATATATATACATATAATTCGAAATACATATATATATATATAATAACAAAATACTTAACTCTTAAAGAAGTCGGAATAATAATATTTCATTTTCGCAAAATGACACGTTTGCCCTTTCCCGAAATCAGAATATTACAGCGCTATTAAGCGGATGTTCATGAGTGCCACGCTATATGGTCAAGATGACCTAGTTATTATTTATCCCGATATATCTAATTAAAAAGGATTTATTTAGATGTCTTGGAAATGTATTACGAGAAGTAACTGGATTACTTATTATAAGGATTATAATATTTGGTAATTAAGGAAAATTATTAATTAAAAGGGATTAACCAAGTATTTAAGGAAATTAATCCCAATAATCCCATCATTTTGATTCACGGCAAAAAAAAGGGACGCAGGCATCGACGGCAAAATTCAGAAAAAAAGAGAGAACGTAAACTCCAGTCGCAGGGCCAATCCGTTCATCGTTTCAAGATGCCGCAGTAGAGAAAAGTGATCACTGCAATGAGACGCAACTTTGGAAAATAACACCTCCATGTTTCGTAAGTTTTCAGTTTAGCCCTAGTTTTTGGTAACCGTCGGGTTCGATTCTTCAAAAATTCATATCTTTTAATCCGTAGCTCTGTTTTGCAGCCATGAGTAGTCAAAACGATTGTCTCGGAGCGTAGATCATTATAAAAATAGTTTTCATTTCCAGATTTTCAAGAAAGATAGGGTTTTTAGGGTTACATGTTGATCAATTAGGTTTCGAGTTAAAGGCTTAGATGATCAGCAATATCTTGAATGTTTTGGATCGTTTTTGTTGGAATTTAAGGTAAGAGGCGCTTCCTTAGGAATAGTTATGGTTTTACAATGTTTAGGTTGAGTGTTAGTTGTAGCAAGGAATCTTGTTTTATGTTGTAGCTAAAGTGTTGGATGTTATGTGATGTTTAGCTTGTTTTAAGCCACGAGATGAGTTTAAATGTTAATTCTTGATCTAATAGCACTAAATGAAAATGAACAAACCTCGATTGAGTTTCTAATGCGTTTAGTTCCGGCACCGAATATACTCTTCCAAAGAGTTGAAGTTCGGGACCGTCGGAAGAGCATGAAAAGGCTTGTGCTTTGATGAATTAGTATTCATCAATGTCTGTGTATTTTCTAGGCCTTGTCGGTGTCTAGTGGTCTAAGTTAGAGAGAGGTAGATGGGAGGGAGCTTATTTGAAAATACATAGGTGGCTAGTTAACAACAAATAATAATTACATATGTGTTTAGTAAAAAGATAAAATGTCATGCTATTCTTGGTAAGGCACCGATTCATATCGGCGATGTGATACGCTCAATAAGGTGAACAACGCTACCGGCTCAAAAGGCTGAAGAGTGGATGAAATTCATCGGACGTATACGCATACCGGGGAGACCCCGGAGCTATCAGGTGCTAATCACCGTTCGTTAGCAAGTATTTATTCAGGATAATAAACGCCATGTGTAGTGCCCTTGAATGCTGACGTAACCAAGATAAGTTAAGCTAGATACGTATAGTCACAACATGTTGATAGACATGGAGTGAACCGTAGATTGAGTCAGTCATACAAAGACAATTTAATTAAATATATGAAACCTTTCCGTTGTAGAGCTTAATTATTCTTTAGCTTCTCACTCTTGCTAAGTACTATGTACTTACCTCCTTTGCATTTTGTTTGTGTGTATTGTGGGGTGAGAAGATGGACAGGTTGACATTGAGTTCGTTGAGGACCACGATGAGGATTTGACGATGACGTGTCGATGATGCTTCTTTTCCTTTTGTAATCCGTATAGGTTGTACTTTTGCTTTTAGACTTTCTTTTTGTTAGAAAAGGTTGTATGTTCTTCCTCTTGGATCATCGTATGTTGTAAGATGTTTTTTTTTCCACAGTCGGTTTGTGTTCCATTCATAGTGACTTTTACGGTTTTTACCCGAGTCTTTTTAGCTTCTGTTTGGTTTTATTTGATACGACGACGAAGAGGCTTGCGTATAATATTAAATTTATTTAATGCTATACGCGCTGAACGTTCTCTTCCTGATAAGGCTCGGTATCCGGGAGCGGGGCGTTACACCTGTTGGAGAAATTGAGGTAAAAAGAGAAAATGATTTTTTAATCATTGTTTACAACCACTTTATGAGCCGGTTTCGATTAAGCTCTTGTATAGTTTATCAAGAGTTTATGATGACTTTGAAATCTTGACGTAGATGAAGACAGGTATTTGAATCATTCAATTCGGATATCGGGTGAATGAGAAATTAAGGCTTGAAGTTGGTTAGTTGAAGAATTGAGAAGTTGGAAGTTGAAAAGTTTAACTTCCTAATCCCACATTGGGAATTGTGCTAACAATTTCTCAATATTCAAGTGGGAGGACTTTAGTTAATGGTATAAGCTCCAAGGAAATGTAGAGAGTTCAGAATGGTTTTAGTTAGACGACGTTCTGCTAAAATTGACACACGCACGCGTGCGCGTGTCCCGGCCCTCGCCCGAGACCGTTGACCGTTGACCTTGGGCTTGGGCCTTCATGGGCCTGAGGCAAGTATTCATTTTTTGGACAAAGTTAAATTGGATTTTGTCAAATAAATTAACTATATTCTGATAAATAATTCGAGCTGAGTAGTAATACGAATTCGATCCGAGTTGAGAGGTTCGATTCAATTCAGGCTCGACTCAGCTAAGCAGGAAAACCGAGAAACCAAAAACCAAACCGATCCAAACCGATCCAAACCAATTTGACCCAAACCGATACAAACCGAATTTTTCGGTTTGGTTTCAAACCGAACCGAAATGTATTGGTTTGGTTTCGGTTTTTTTTATTTTAAACCAATCCAAACCGAACCCGAACCGATATATATATATATATATATATATATATATATATATATATATATATATATATATATATATATATATATATATATATATATATATATCATATATTATATATATATATTGTATTATATTTTAAACCAATCCAAACCGATCTTATTTTTTGGGTTTTATGATATATGCAAACCGAACCGAACCCCAAACCGAACAACCATTTAATAGATAAACTGGTTCAAACCGAACCCAAACCGAAATTGGTTCTAACCGAACCATTGGTTTTCCAAGTGATTCGGTTCGGTTTGGGGGATGAAATTCCTGACCCAAACCGACCAGCTATAGGCAAAAACCGAACCGAACCGACCCAAACCGGACCAAGCTCAGCCCTACAGCTGAGTCCTTTCATTTGCAACTGATACATAACTACAGAAGTTAGTGGAGTTGCATCATTACTTCAAACTGATGGAGTTACAGGCTGTTAGTGGAAACTGATGGAGTTGAAGCCTTAGTGGAGCTCCTTCAACTGATGCCTCCTTCAATACACGTCAGGGCAGTCCCTGCCTATCAAAGGATCCTCTACTACAATGGAAATGACACACAGAACACAACACAAATTCAATCTTTCTGCATAATAAATAGTTGAAGAGTTTTCTAAAGTGTTGTCAGAGTTCGAAGTTTGTTCAGAGTTGAAGTGCCTATCTTTGAACAGGTAAACTGAGTAATCCTAAGAGACAATTGCATTATCCGTGGGTACAAGCCAGAGCAAATTTGTCTTAAGGACAGAGTTCATCTCGCCTCAGTTCTTAAGAATATCCTTTCTATTTTGCATACGATACTACATGTAACAATCTTAAGACAAATTTTCAGAGCTTTCTTATGCTCTGAAAAATATCTGTATGTGAATAAAGATAAATATTCAGTTCGTATTCTGAACTATTTTTTTTCTGATCAAACTGAATATCATTTTTGATATTCAGTGAACTTCATCTTCTTTGGTCTCATTGAAAACCAATATGAATCTGAATTGTTTATCTTCTGTTTTCAACAGAAATGACTACTGTTAATGATGCGTCATTGACACCTACTGCTGATGCTGCGGCAAGTGGAAGTCTGAATCCACTATCAAATGCAATTGTGCCTACTACTGTTGTGACACAATCTACTGTTGTTGTGGCTGGTTCATCTCATGGTGAGAAGCCAGAAAAATTTAATGGGCTGAATTTCAAGCGTTGACAGCAAAAGATGCTGTTCTACTTGAATACACTTGGATTAGCCAGGATGCTCACTGAAGAGCAACCATTTGTATCTCCAGACAACCTCGAACACAGGGTTCTGCTTGCTCAAGAGAGTTGGAAGCATAGTGATTTTTTGTGCAAAAATTACATTCTGAACGGTTTAGACAATACTTTGTATGGTGTCTACTGTATGTTTGAGTCTGCTAAAGCACTATGGCTTGCCTTAGATAAAAAATATAAAACCGAGGATGCAAGTGCTAAGAAATTTATTGTAGGTAAAATTCTGAATTATGAGATGGTTGATTCCAAAACCGTAATTAAACAGGTTGAGGAATTACAAATCATTATATCCGAACTTTTAGAAGAGGGTATGGTGATTAATGAAAGTTTTCAAGTAGCCTGTGTGATTGAGAAACTATATTCTTCATGGAAGGAGTATAAAAGTTATCTCAAACACAAGCGAAAGCAGATGTCTATGGATGATCTGATTGTCCGACTCCGTATAGAGGAGGACAATAGAGGATCCAAAAAGAAACTTTTTGTGCAGGTTGGACTGGCCAAAGCTCATGTTGTTGAGGTCAAAAATCAGAAGAGGAAGAAGGCTAGACAATCTTTCAAGAAAACTAGTGAATTGTCCAAGAAACCACAAACTGCGTACAAGTTTAATGGTGAATGCCACAACTGTGAAAAATTTGGGCACCGTGCAGCTGAGTGCCGTGGAAAGAAGCCATTTCAGCCAAGGGCATATGTGGCTGAAACTGATGGTGATAATGACATGTTCTGCGTTGTGGTGACAGAATGCAATGCTGTTGGGAATCCAAGGCAGTGGTTTGTGGACACTGGAGCCACAAGACATGTTTGTGATGACCGTGGAGTGTTCTCAACCTATAAGGCTAGAGCTGGTGACAAACTGTGGATGGGTAACTCTTCCCATTCAACCATTCAGGGAACCAGGAATGTGATTCTAAAGATGACTTTAGGAAAGAAGCTGACATTGACCAATGTTCTCCATGTTCCTGACATTCGTAGGAATATAGTTTCTGGTGCTATATTAAGCAAGACTGGTTTCAAGATGATGTTTGGTTCTAATAAGGTCATTCTGACCAAAAATGAAGTGTTTGTCGGTAGAGGCTATCTCACCGAGGGTATGTTTAAGTTGAATGTAATGGCTATTATGCCTAAGACTGTTGTGCCCGATGAGGCTAATAAAATTGCATCTACTTCTGCTTACTTGCTTGAGTCTTCTTGTTTATTGCATAATCGATTAGGACATGTTAATAATAATCAATTCGTAGAATGATGAATTTAGATTTATTACCAAATATAAAGTTTAATCAAACTGAAAAATGCCAAATATGCGTCGAAGCTAAAATGACTAAGGCACCATTTCCTTCAGTGGAAAGAAACACAGAACCGTTAGATTTAATTCATATAGATTTGTGTGATTTAAAATTTGTGCAATCGAGAGGCGGTAAAAAATACTTTGTAACATTTATTGATGATTGTACAAGATACTGTTATATCTATTTTCTAAGTAGCAAAGATGAGACAATTGAGGCTTTTAAAAACTATAAGAATGAAGTCGAAAATCAACTTAGCAAACGAATCAAAAAGGTTCGTAGTGATAGAGGTGGTGAATATGATGCACCGTTTAATGAACTGTGTTCACAATCTGTCATTAATCATCAAACTACTGCTCCGTATACACCTCAATCAAATGGTATTGCTGAACGCAAGAACCGCACTTTAAAAGAGATGATGAATGCTATGTTGATAAGTTCGAGTTTACCTCAGAACTTGTGGGGGGAGGCCATCCTCTCAGCAAATGTCATTCTTAATAGAATTCCATCCAAGAAGATGGATAAGACCCCATATTTGTGGGGGTGTTTAGCAAAGGTGGAAGTGCCTAAACCTAAACAAATAAAGATTGGGCCTAAAACGATTGATTGCATATTTATCGGTTATGCAAATTGTTGGGAAATCTACGCGGGAACGCAGCAGAATTCAAAAAATTTGATTTCCTTTTACCCAAGATCGACTTTGTTTAAGCAATAAACAAATAAGCTAAAGACGGTGGTTACCTTGCTTGATCTAAAAGATCGACGCTTTGACCGTCTAAGGAGAGTAGTTCTGCATAGAGCCGCCCAAGTGTTTGGCCTCTACCGCTAGTCCACACGAACAACCCACCGGAATCTCATCATGGATTGCTATTGGAAAACTCCGGTTGCTAGACCGGCCTTTTTCCCCTCTCTCCAACTCTCTATAGGATGCTCTCTATTTCACACAAGAACTATTAGCTCTTGGAATTGTGATGTACAAAAGAGCTTGACATCCACCTCTTATTTATAGTGAGAGGGGCGCCCCAACTAGAGTGGAGGAGAAGAAAACATTTTCCCAATAAAATAAGGAAAATGTAATTGATTGATTTATCTCATTTAATTTAATATCTTATATTAAATATTTCCAAGATATTGTCAATATCTAATATTGACTATCTTTATCTTATTACCATAAATCTATTTTTCAAAATCTATTAATATCCAATATTAATATTATGGCAATCTTATTAATTAAATTGCATAAACCAAATGTATCAATTATACTTTGCAAGTGGCGCCCCAAATCCCACAAAATTGGGAATTGGGATTTTCTTTTTATTTTTATTTTATTTTTATATATTTTTTTATATTATTTTTTTATATGAACTTGTAATTTTATTAAAAAGAAAACATTACAAGTTTTTGCCATCCATGGCCTCCTCCCTCTTAAGATGTCATCAATGTGCTACCCCACCTCCTTAAAACCCTGGTCCGAAAAACCCGGTGTGGGAAAAATCGGGTGCCAGGGAAAGAGTGCGGGCGGGAATTGAGATTTTCTTTAATTAATATAATGCTATGATTAATTAATTTTCAAAATACATATATATCATATATATATATATATATATATATATATATATATATATATCCAAATTTCGAAATATGTATCTAAATACATATATTTAATTAATCACCATAATTAATATCTTGTATTATATTTATTCATAATAAATAAATACCACCATATTAATTTATCACTATAACCCTTATAGTCTCGAGATAAACTTTCCTTATCTGGTTATCAACTATAACCACATTTTAATCCGGCTAGACGTTATTATGTGTGTGACCCGATAGGCTTCCGAATATGTTGGCCGTAGACACAAAGTGCAAATTACGAAAATGCCCTTCATACCTAACAATCACGGGATAGCGTCTAGCAACACACCGTGACCCCCAATCATCGGAAGAGTCAAATGCAATGACTACTACCTTTCATGTGAAACAGTTACCGTGTAACTTACAATCCTATCGCTGTAATAATATCCATACGGTCATACATCGAGTGTCAAACATTAACGACAGTATCTTATAATCTGGATATCATGCTCTCTCTCGAAGTAACTCATTTACTTCCACTTTGCAAAGATTCACGAGAGTAAGACACTCCTTATAAGAAGGTCATTTTGGATATTCACCCCTAATGATAGGGTACGCGATTCCCAGATGACCAAACATGTATACTCCGCATGCTTCAGTATCACACCCAATCACTACCGCATGATCACCCGTGGCTAGGGGAAACCTCAATAGTGTCAAAGCATGACAATCCACACCGTGATGCCATGTAGACTCCGGTCCAAAGGATAATTACACAACTGCCACATAGTACGACACTTAATGTAAGTGGGTCAGTCTAACGTACGCATTCTCTAATACACGTCCACGTACACTCCAAGTGTCTTTACACATCGATAGACGAGATCTATCCCTGCCCTTAAAGAAAAAAGACATATAATATGTGCTAGCCTGTTTATACTATCAATGCCCTGTTTAATAGTACATCAGCCTAGAGACATTTAAGTATCAAACTTATTAAAGTGATTAGAGATATCATCAACCATAATCGCCTATCATGGTTTCTCAATCACAGTTTAATACTAAGGATGTTATCACAATTGGTTCTTTAAAATAAACATATATATATATATATATATATATATATATATATATATATATATATATATATATATATATATTGTTAGGAACATTTTATTATGTTTTGATGATGGCCATACTATTTGTTATAGCAAGCACGAAATAAGTTAGAATTCTCTCGTATAAGTCTTTACTTAGAGTCGACATGTTGTATAAGTTGAGTCGGACAAGTATTGTACTAGTTGGTAGGACGGCAAAGCAAAAACGAGATATTCGGCAAAGGAAAGCCACCAAGCACCGGCGAGAGAAGAAATGAGACACTATGGTCGACTTATAACCAAGGAAGTCCGTGATGACCTTGGATAAGTCTAAGTTATGTTTTAAATGATAAAACTCAAATGTTCAAATATGGTGTACACCGGTCTCAACCAAATCAAGGATCGGTGAAGTTCAAAGACTCTCCAAATACTAGAACAAAGAAGGAAACGAGTGAATCGGTGAGTAAAGCGACTTTCGGCAAAGAAAAAAACAAAACGGCGAAGAAGAAGTGACGGCTAAGTCGGTAGGCTCACTCGACCGTTCTAGAAACGACGAAGAGACATCTACAAGGCCGAATTGATATACGATGAAGATTCGAAGATCATGCATTAAATGCTCAAATCATTAAAGGATCAATCAAGGACGGATTATCTGCTATACGTTTGAAGAAAGAATCCGATCACTGAAATTAAGGAGAATACAATTAAGGGGGAATCAAGAATAAAATCAAGGATTATTCCCTCATTAATATAGCCAACGGACGGAATTTAAAAAACGAAGGTATTCAAGGCTATAAATAGAAGGCATTGACAGAAAAAGAAGAGTACAAAAAAAAAACAAAAAAAAACAAAAATCTAGCAGAAACTCTGTCAATTTGAAAAACCTTCTCTCTGAAATTACAAGGATACATCTAGTGATCAACTCAGAATTCAAAGCTACAAAGTCATACTCAGAAGTGAGGATTGATCAAGCAAGTGTGTGAATCACATTCACATCAAACTGAAGCAAGCGAATCGAGAGGCAATATGAGAAGGAGTTGAATCGTGATAGGTTGTTGAAGGATCTTGATCTTAAGGAACGGCGAGAAGGAAGACCGAATCACCGAAGGCTGCTGCGGTCAAGGAGTGATAGTCTTGTAGATTGTGAAGCTTGGGAAGCCAAGGACAATCATACTATTGTATACGTGAAAACAATAGTGAATTCCTCCAATCATCACGGGAGAAGAGTGGATTAAGGGATTACACCACCACGAACCACTATAAGCCTTGTGTCAATTTAATTTACGCAATTTACTTTACGGCATTCATTTAATTTGCATACATCATAATTTGCATCCGTGATTTGTCTAAACCGATTTGAAAACAATATAGTAAGAAGGGACTTATCCATTTGCCCAAAAGCTTTTAACTAGAAGAAGAAAAGTTTTTGAAACTCCACTATAGTCATTCACCCCCCGACTATAGTTTCACCCTTCTACGGGACCAACAATTGGTATCGGAGCGGTGTTCTAGTATCGAACACTGTTCGGATCTAATTTACGGTAACAAGGAGATCACATATTTTCAAAGTAGTTTTCAAATCGAGTTTTTCATTCTTGTCATTTATATCTTCAATTGCACCGATGGATTTCTCAAACTTCTTGTCAAAAATACTGTTTTCAATGTTAATAATTTTGATGAATATAAAATAAGAATGTTATCTCATCTTGCAAAGCAACTCGTGAGGAGATCTTTGGATGTAATCAACGACGGCCCAATCATGATCACTACTTGTGGTAGGCACGTGAGCGAGATCAAGGAAAGGAGATAAACAAACCCAAGAAAGATTGGACCAAAGATGACGGGAGAAGAGCAAACCTAGACTTTATAGCAAAAGATATGATCTTAAAGACTACGAAGACGACAACATGTTCATGAGAATAAAGGATTGCAAAGCGCAAAGGAGATGTGGGACAAGCGGCACTAATCAATGAAGGATGCGAAGCGGTCAAAGAAAATAAACTATACGTTGCAAAACGAAGTTTGAAAATTTCAAGATGAAGGCGAGGTGAATCCATTGATCGGATGGACAACGGATTCTCAAGCATCATCGATTGAACCGCAACGACTTGGTCACACATATCCCCAAAAAGAAGTATGCTTGAAGATCTTGAGAGGACTACCGAAAGATGGAAGATCATAACATCGGTAATCGAGGAACAACAAATCTTGCAAGCAACGACACTCGACAAGCGATGTCCCAATTAAAAGCTCATGAATTCGAATTGAACGGCGAAGATGGTGCTCCGGCGAGAGACACACAAAATCACCGCATTAGCCGCACCCCAAACAAAGTAACTTTCTTTGAATGCATCGACAAAGAGACACAAGAACTAAAAGAACGGTAGCTTTATTAGTTAAACGTTTTGACGGGTTTAAAAAGAAGCCATTCAAAGGAAATTCATCATCAAACAAAAAGTCAAGCTCAACCGAGAGACATGAAGAAGAAAGATGATGAATACGGATGCTTCAAGTTGCAACAAGAAAGGTCACTTCAAGGTGATTGTCTGAAGAAAATGACAAAGATGATGAAAAGAAGAAATACAAAGCATCCGAAAAGAAAAGGAGCAAAAAGGCACTTAAGGCGAGAATCCGGCGGTGAAAAGCATGAAGAATCATCGACAATGACTCGGATGATAGTGATGAAGAAGACGATTCGAGAAAATGAAAAAGCATGCCTATGTCTCATGACCAAAGAATTGGATGAAGATAAAAGTGATAGCTCGGACAACGAGGAAACAAGCCTATGTTTAATGGCTAAAGAGTCGATGAAAAGCGAGGTAACATCTAGTTCATGTTCTTCATCTAATGCATCCACATCTAACACCGCACAATCCTCTAGTCTTCCATTAGATACGGCGAGACCTAGTCCAAAATCTCATGACTAAATTTGATGAAATTGAAAAGAATCATGAAATTACGGAAAAGGAATGCAAGGATCTAAGGAAAGAGAATAAGAGGTTAAAGAAAGAGCTGGATAAAGCAAAAGTTGAATTAACTAGTAAGGAGACCTACTTAAATGATCAACAAAAAGCGAGATGATCATACATACGTTATTAACGGACCGATTAAGGAAATCTCCTCACCGGTGAAGGTATCCCGCACCACTAAAGGCACCGGCTTACAAACCCCCAAAAAGGTTTGGATCCGGATCGGTCTTGGCTACAACGATCGGGATGAACGTAGGAATAATGGTCAACACAATTCTAAATTGAGGACCACTAGTGGACCAAAATTTAGAAAGAGACAGAACCATGTCTCCAACAGATCATCATCCTGTTCCGGTGAAGTCAAAACCCAAGTGTAGTGAAACGACAAACTAAATCCTCATTCCAGTCAATCAAGAACAAAAACCATCCGAAAGGAAAAGGAAGACTTTACCCTTCGAGAGGATGATTGGAATGTTGCTCTGCAAAATACAAGAAGAAACCATTCCACATAATGCATCATGTATTTAAGAAAAACCAATCGTTCTAGACACATGAAGCAAGAAAGGTTTCCTACTTGCATTTTGGAAAGTAAAGAAGGATGCAAATGCACCAAAAGGTGGAGAAAAGTATCGAATACCTTCGGTAAAAATACTAGAAGCTATTTCGCCATGCCTTATACATATGAAGTTGATGACTTCAATTATCCAAAAAGAAGACCTTTTGGATACACCCTTGGTATGGGAGGCATGATTGCTAACGAGGTATGGACCCAAACAGTGTTGGGTACCTAAACTTAATTAATCTGTTTTGTAGGATGTCTGGTACATAGACAGTGGATGTTCCAGACACATGACAGGAAACAAGAGATGGCTCACTGACTTCAAAGCTTTTGATGGACCCAAAGTCACATTTGGAGGTAAAGAAAACCCTGGCAAAATTAAGGGGGAAGGCACAATAATCAAGAACAATCTAAAGATTCAGAATGTGGCATATGTCAAGGGACTTAACTTCAATCTGATGAGCATCAGTCAATTTTGTGACAAAGGCTACAATGTGCACTTCAACAAAGAAGGATGCAAAGTGATTCACAGTCAAACCAACACAATAGTTCTTGCAGGAAGAAGACAAGACAACATGTATGTGGTGGATTGGAGAACAAACTAAGGCGAGAAACATGTCTACTTGTCAAGAATAAACAATCAACAAATTTGGATTTGGCACAAAAGATTAAATCACTGAATTTCAAGACCATCAACAAACTATCAAGAAGCAAGTTAGTTGAAGGCCACGCCGAGATCACATTCAAAAAGGAAAGTCTATGTGATGCTTGTCGAAAGGAAAACAAATAAAAAGCTCATTCAAGTCAAAGCCTCATCAATCTACAACAAGAGTTCTACATCGCTACACATGGACTGTTTGGACCGGTCACACCGGTGAGTGTGAGTGGTAAGAAATACACTCTTGTAGTGGTGGATGACTTCTCAAAGTACACCTGGACCATCTTCATGAATAAGAAGAAAGAAACACTCAAGAAGCGCAGATTTGTTGAGAAGACTCCAGAATGAGAAAGAACTAAAGATTATAAAGATCAGATCAGATAGAGGCACTGAATTTCTAAATGAAATTATCAGAACCTATTGTGAAGAAAATGGAGTATTACATCAACTATCTGCGGCGGGAACTCCACAACAAAATGGTGTAGCGAGAAAGAAGAAACGAGAACCATCAAGGAAGCGATCGGGACAATGATAGCGAAGCATGCTTACCAAAGAGATTTTGGGTGAAAGCGACAAACACAAGCATGCCATACACAAAACAGATCAATCATCAACAAACACCATGGAAAAACTCCATATGAAATATGGAATGGTAGAAAACCCAATATCTCATATTTTCATATGTTTGGATCAAAATGTTTTGTCTTAAACAGAATCAAGCGCATACCTTTGATGAGAAGGTGATGAAGCAATCTTCATGGGATACTCAGACACCGCCAAAGCATTCAGAGTACTAAATAAAAGAACTTTGGTGATTGAAGAATCAATACATGTGGTTTTTGATGAACCAAATACAAATGGTGAAGATCTTCAAGATCAAGAAGAGAAAGCACCACAAAGAGAAATCTATACAAATGCAACCATACCAACTACTATCCTGAATCATCATTCTGAAGATCAAGAGGAGCCACATACCAATACACCAGATGAAGCTCCTCAAGTTGAAGTTCATGCTCAGTATGAAGGTATGGAAGCACCAAGTGAAGATCAACTTCAACCAGATCTAAATTGGCTAAGAGACCATCCTGAAGAACAAGTCATTGGAGACATTCACACAGAGTCGAACAAGAAGACAAGCTGGAGCACATGCTAACCTGCTTTCTATCACAAGTGGAACCCAAGACCATAGATGATGCAATCCAAGATGCGAGATTGGATCACACCATGCAAGAAGAACTAAATGAATTTGAAAGAAATGAAGTCGGGAACTTGTTGACGGACACGAAATGGCCAACATCATTGGTGCAAAATGGGTATTCGGGAACAAGATGGATGAGCAAGGAAGCTGTTGTCGAAACAAAGCAAGGCTAGTTGCAAAAGGCTATTCCCAAGCTGAAGGAATAGATTATGATGAAACTTTTGCTCCAGTAGCAAGATTGGAAGCAATCAGATTTTTTCTAGCATTTGCTGCACACAAAGACTTCAAAGTCTATCAAATGGATGTAAAGAGTGCATTCCTAAATGGACTCTTGGAAGAAGAAGTTTATGTAAAACAACCTCCTGGATTTCAAATTAAAGGAAAAGAAGACAAAGTATACAAACTCAAGAAGGCCCTCATGGACTCAAAAAGGCACTAGAGCACTGGTATGAAACACTTGTCACGAGTTTCGATCAAGAATGGATTCAAAGCAAAGGAACTATTGACAAGACTCTTTTTAAAGCTGGAGGAAGGAGCAAGCACATTGCTAGTGCAAATCTATGTTGATGATATAATCTTTGGATCGAGAGGATGAAAAGTTTGTGTGAGAAATTTGCAAACCGATGAAGAGCAAATTTCGGATGAGCATGATGGGAGAATTAAACTACTTCCTTGGCCTTCAAGTAAAGCAAATGAAGGATGGCATTTTCATTAGTCAAGCAAAGTATACAAGAGATTTGATACACAAGTATGGGATGGATACAAGTGGCACGACAGACACACCAATGTGTGCCGAGTCATACTTGGAAAAGATGAAGGAGGAAAAGATGTTGATCAAAAATTGTATAGAGGAATTATTGGATCATTATTATACTTAAGCGCAAGCGGACGACATAGCATTTGCAGTAGGAGTATGTGCAAGATTTCAAGCTCAACCAAAAGAATCACATCTTCTAGCAGCTAAAAGGATAATCAAATACTTGAGAAACACTTTAAATGTTGGTATTTGGTATCCAAAAGATGGAGGATTTACATTGATATCATATTCAGACTCTGACTATGCCTGGATGCAAAATAGATAGAAAAAGCACCTCTGGAACTTGCCAAATGCTAGGAACCAGACTAGTCTCTTGGTTCAGTAAAAAGCAAAACTCCATATCTACATCAACAAAAGCGAGAATATATAGCGACAGGTAGTCATTTGTTGTGCACAAGTACTGTGGATAAGACAACAGCTAAGGGACTATGGAGTAGAAGAGAAAACAATTCCAATCATGTGTGATAACACAAGTGCAATATCTATTACAGAAAATCCAGTATTACACTCAAGAACAAAGCACATTGATGTAAGACATCATTTTATCAGAGACCATGTTGAAAAGGGGGATGTCATCCTAAAATACATACCCACTGAAGATCAACTGGCTGACATCTTCACTAAACCACTCAGTTATGAAAGATTTAGTATGTTGAGAAGCGAGTTAGGGATGATTGAAATTGACTAAGCATCAAAGAGCGGCTAACTGGAGTAATCAGCTAAGTGACTTCATTAACTGGTACGACCTTTGCCGTTACAGGAGATGCAGCAAGTAAGGCACTGGCATCCAGCGAAGGCAACTTAACTGATTGTTAGGAACAGTGAAATGGAGCAGCTAAGTAAAGAACCTATAGAACGGCTAAGTGGCCAGCGAAGGCACGTCACCGAAATGAAGACTTGGATAAATTAAGAGTGTGAACAAAATCAATTCTGATTACACGTGGAGAATAAGGAAATTATGGAGGATTATTCTATGAAAGATTACACACGTGGCGATCATATTATGATCATGGAGGTAATTATATTATTCTTTTTGAATTATAAACTCCTCGATTCCCGCGCTCTATCATTACTTGCCTCAAACCACACCCCCACTCCACTCGAATATCGCGATTTTTATACGCAAAATCACGCCATTATGCCACAAATCCTTCCATATTCAAAACCACGTTCACACTACTCAAATCACACTATATAAACAATACTTAGAGATTTTCAGAAATCTTTACATACTTCTGCAAATTACAAACCCTACTTTTTCTCACTAAAACCTCAAGATATACTCTTCTAATCCTCCTCTACCTATCAATGGCTTCATCCTCCCAAATCACCGCTACTGAAAAATACTACAAAAAATCAATCATAACCGGCTCGTTTTTCAAACCTGAGCACTATCTCTCATTTTGTGATAATGACTCAAATGCTCAACGTTTGGTTGATTGCTGCTCGAATTTGGGGCTGATGACTTTCTTAAACCCTCCAATAACTAGAATCTGCTATGAGAATCTGATAGCGTTTTGGAAAAACGCCAAATTTGTGCCTAGCACAAAGAAGACTGAAGTTGATCGCATCCAAAGCTCAATCTTTGGAAGAGAAATAATCATCACACCAGGTACACTCAACCGTTACCTTCACCTTCCATTGAAAGGACCTGCTAATGTCAAGCTTTTCACAACTGCCATTGCAAAGTTCTGGACTGAGATAGCCAAAAGTCCAAAGAAAAACAGCAAAACATACAATCTACCCAGATCAACGCTCAAACTTCCGTTTGCCGAGTTTGCACCGATTATCACCAAAAATATTGAAGGCGAGAAAAGGGTCAATGGAAAACCGACCGAGGCACGAATTAAAGCGATGGCCATTATCTACAATCGCATCAAATTTGTGGGCAACATTTGTGTTCAATCGAATGAAGGATCAGATTCAAAAGGAAATCGATCTATCCATCACTGCACCAGGCAAGGGTTTGCAAGAAAAAGGGTGATTTCTGGGAGAAGAAATCATATGGGTTCCCTCTTCAACATTTGTTCAATCAATTGAAAGTACGACCCACAAACTTGCAGTCTCCACACAAATCCAAGACGATGTTTACTTACATCAAGGCTTCCCTAAAACCCAAACCCATAGCTGGGAGCAAAAGAAAGCAACCTGAAGGCAGTAGATCAGGAGTGGGACGGAGAACTAGATCTCAAAAGACACAAGAGGAGGCCAATATGCCTGACACCAGCAATTTGGATGAGCCTGTGACCATCAGTGATGACACAGCAACAGAAGAAGAAACGCAGCCAGAGGGAGTCACCTACCTGGAAGAAGGTGAAGAAGGATATAGACTCACCTCATCTGATGAGGAGGAGATACAAGATGAAGGGGATGAGTCAGAAGATGACCACTCAGAAGGAGGAAATCCTGAAACAAATCAAGAAGATTTGGAGATTTCTGATGATGAACTGACTCTCCAGGAAGTGCTCTTCAAAAGCATAGGCAAAGTTGACAACCAGCCAAGTGAGCCAGCTGATAAAGCTCACTCGGCCGAACTTGTCAACTCCCCCACAATTGCACAAGGGGGACCAGTGGTAGATGAAGCAGTCCACACTCAACAACAACCTCTAAATGACCCTGTGTCTAATGAGGCAGAACAAGAGCAGATGGAAGAAAAGGAAGAAGCACAAGATGCAAAGGAAGAAGAGGAAAAGGAAGAGCAAGAAGTTGAAGAAGAAAATGAGGAGAAGCAAAGTGAAGATGCTGAGGATGAAAGTGATAAGGGTGAAGAGGATGCCCATGTGGCACCAGAAGAAATTGATCCAGAAAGAGTGTTCAATCTGGACATTCAACCCCTCATTGTGGACATGGAAAGGCAATACTACAGCAGGCAAAATCTGAAGACTGCCTTAAGGAGTGAAGCAACCTCCTTCCATCACAAGATTGAGGCCCTCATCAGCCATATCAAAATTCAAGATGAGGTCACGGAAAGACAGGGAAACTTAATTTGCAACTTACAACACCTCATCCCTCACCATGTCCAAACCAATCTTGAATACCATGCTGAGACGGTTGACAACAATCTCAAGCCATTGGTAGACACCCTCAATGCTCACACAAGCCAAAATTCAGCATTTAGATGAAATCATGGAACATTCGGCAAGCAATGGACTTTCTCATCAAAGTTGGTGAGGCCAACAACAAAATACTGGAGAGAAAGTATGGCCCTCTCCCTGAGTCTGATGCGGCAATTGCAGACCTTGAGGCACGTTTTGATGCTGCCACAAAGGGGGAAGGTAACTCAAAGCCTGAAAGCTCCAGTGGGAAGGGAAAGGTGGAAAGCTCCAGTGGAAAGAGAAAGGGCAGCAAAGGCGAGGACATCAAAGGCAAGCTCCAGTGGGAAGGGAAAGGTGGAAAGCTCCAGTGGAAAGAGAAAGGGCAGCAAAGGCGAGGACAGCAAAGGCAAGGGCATCAGGTTTGAAGAAATGAAGAAGTAAACCAATTGCCTGTTGCTTAATTCAATTCAATTTATCTTATCATTTGCCTTTGTTCATTTAAATAAAAAGATGCAATATCTTATTGCCCTATGATGGATGAATAAAATTATTGAACTCTCAATCTGCTGTGTATTATGAAAATCTTGATTACTTATGTTCAGGCTTATGAGGGTTTTGGCATCATCAAAAAGGGGGAAATTGTTAGGAACATTTTATTATGTTTTGATGATGGCCATACTAGCTGTTATAGCAAGCCTGAAATAAGTTAGAATTCTCTCTGTATAAGTCTTTACTTAGAGTCTGACATGTTGTATAAGTTGAGTCAGACAAGTATTGTACTAGTTGGTAGGACGGCAAAGCAAAAACAAATATTCGGCAAAGGAAAGCCAGCCAAGCACCAGCGAGAGAAGAAATGAGACACTATGGTCGACTTATAACCAAGGAAGTCCGTGATGACCTTGGATAAGTCTAAGTTATGTTTTAAATGATAAAACTCAAATGTTCAAATATGGTGTACACGGTCTCACCCAAATCAAGGATCGGTGAAGTTCAAAGACTCTCCAAATACTAGAACAAAGAAGGAAACGATGAATCGGTGAGTAAAGCGACTTTCGGCAAAGAGAAAACAAAACAGCGAAGAAGAAGTGACGGCTAAGTCAGTAGGCTCACTCGACCGTTCTAGAAACGGCGAAGAGACATCTACAAGGCCAGAATTGATATACGATGAAGATTCAGAAGATCATGCATTAAATGCTCAAATCATTAAAGGATCAATCAAGGACGGATTATCTGCTATACGTTTGAAGAAAGAATCCGATCACTGAAATTAAGGAGAATACAATTAAGGGGGAATCAAGAATAAAATCAAGGATTATTCCCTCATTAATATAGCCAACGGACGGAATTTCAAAAACGAAGGTATTCAAGGCTATAAATAGAAGGCATTGACAGAAAAATAAGAGTACTAAAAAAAAAAGAAAAAAGAAAAATCTAGCAGAAACTTTGTCAATTTGAAAAACCTTCTCTCTGAAATTACAAGGATACATCTAGTGATCAACTCAGACTTCAAAGCTACAAAGTCATACTCAGAACTGAGGATTGATCAAGCAAGTGTGTGAATCACATTCACATCAAACCGAAGCAAGCGAATCGAGGCAATCCGAGAAGGAGTTGAATCCGTGATAGCCGTTGAAGGATCTTGATCTTAAGGAACAAGACGAGAAGGAAGACCGAATCACCGAAGCCGCTCAGCTGCAAGTCAAGGAGTGATAGTCTTGTAGGTTGTGAAGCTTGGGAAGCCAAGGACAATCATACTATTGTATCCGTGAAAACAATAGTGAATTCCTCCAATCATCACGGGAGAAGAGTGGATTAAGGGATTACACCACCCCGAACCACTATAAGCCTTGTGTCAATTTAATTTCGCAATTTACTTTACAAAGCATTCATTTAATTTGCATACATCATAATTTGCATCCGTATTTGTCTAAACCGATTTGAAAACAATATAGTAAGAAGGGACTTATCCGCCGCCCAAAAGCTTTTAACTAGAAGAAGAAAAGTTTTTGAAACTCCACTATAGTCATTCACCCCCCTCTCGACTATAGTTTCACCCTCTCTCGGGACCAACATATATATATATATATATATATATATATATATATATATATATATATATATGACAGAGAAAAGCCATTTAATATATGTACAAACATAAAGTAATAGTAGAAATGATCCGACCCGGTCGGATCCGGTCCAACCCAATTGGGTTTAGGACACTATATCAACAATCTCCCACTTGGCCTAAAACCAATCTCTCGCACACACAAGACCAAGTTGAAACACAAGAATCTCATGTAATACTCGCAACCAGCCCTAGCCATGAACGGATCGCTATCCGAAGGGACTCAGACTATCTTCATATCATGTTCCGAATGACCTAGTCAAAGGAACTGCCTCAACACACACACGAATCTCTGACGAGACCCTGGTCCTTGCTTCGAGCAATGAATCCACTTACTATATCAACTATATAGAAAATGTGGAAGAACCGTATAAGTTCAGGAATGACCTTCTAGATCCATGTACTGCTCCCGCCGCGCCTCTATGGCACTACTGTGTTTTGGTAAGTTGTTGAGTTTATAGTGACCCATAGGCTAGAACATTTCCAGCTCACTGTATCACTTGATCAAAGTGACTGCAAACCCAGACTGTAGCTCTCACTCGCCTTCATAGGACTCAGGATATACGTCTGTATATCTATGTTTATTTAATTCCAAGTTTCAATAAACTAGGAAACTTTCCTTAACTTGTTTAAGGATGTTCTCGACATTTACCAGATTTACTTTCATACTTGCTCATGACTCTTCATGAAGTATGAACATCTGGCATAACTCTTATGATGGATCCTATTGCAGTAGCAAAGGGAACCTTCTATAATCATCATCTTTCACCTCATCTTTAGGACTAACGTCCTAATATAGATAGATCTTGAGAACACCGGCTAGCAATATCCCCTGTCACGATCTATGCTAAACTCTTTTAACATCACATCTATATAGGTAAACTATAATCTAACAGAAGTTAAATCTATCACTATGATTCCTATTTCTAAAATAAGAACTACTAATGCAAGTGCTTTCGTAAAGACCTTGAACTACCAAACATTAATTGACTGTGACATGGGGTGGAAATTCATGAGAGAGATATCTAATACCTTACTCAAAAATCGTAACACACTCCCACTATCCATCTTGCACATAGGGCATATTCTTCTTTTGACTAAACCAAACTCTTTTGATTATCAAACAAAGAAATCGTCTAAAGAAACTTGTTTGAGTCCATAAATGGATCTCGTGGGCTTACATATCATGTCATCGTCTATGAACATCAAGCTTTCTGCCCAACGTCTTCAACATTATCATATAGCCATGATACGAAGTTATAACAAGCATCGTCTGAATAGAACTGGGCTCAGCTAGCGGCATAAAGATAATTACAAGGTTTACACCCCGTACCTTTCATCCGTCACTATAGCCTTATGGTAATCATATTACTATCCATGACAGCCTTTCAGGAGCATTCCCTCTAGGTAAGACAGACTAGGTTCACAACCTGGTTGTCACTGATAGATTCTTATTCAGATATTATGGCTCCTGACCATATCTCTCAATCTTGCCTTTCAAACATTCCTTCATAAGTCGTGAGATATCCATTCTTCAAGATGAACATACCAGCAGCCTTTTCAGGCTTGAGGTTATCCACAGACTTACAGAACTTTTGTGTGCACTGAGTAGTGTTCTACACCTCATCGTTATGCGGCGTCTGCTCATGTTCCAATGGTTGAATATAACTTTGTGGTTCTCAAACTCTTTTGAGATCTTATTTACTCCCACTATTTCTTTTAGAAGAAAGACTTCATCTAGAAGACAACATATTTGGAGACAAACACCTTTTGCTCCGCGGACGAGTAAATAACATCTAGCGTACTTGCTAAGATATTCCACAAAGTTGCATATGTCGTACTAGGCTCCAAGCCTTTCTGACTTCGCCTATGAAAACTTCAAATCATCGGTTAAGATAGATTCGACATTATCCCCTTCCATATCTAATACGGAATTTATTCAACCTTTATTCTTTGGAACTCGGTTAAGTATACGGGCACTATCCCGAAACGGGTAAGGGATACTTCGCATGGCATGCGTCACACCTTTATCATATAAAGTGTTGTTTCCATTTTGGGAACATAATCTAATTGCGTATCCCGAAGATGGTATCCTTCAAGAGAGAATCTTATTCCTTTTCAGACGACTTCTGAAACACCCTTCAGGTATTAATTACTTCAATCCAATTGAAGAGTAATTCCTAAGTAGCTCGTAAATCTCATATTCGTACTAGCTCGACCTTTTCGGTCTTTCCGAATTGTTGTACTTCAATAAGTACATCCAACTATTTCTAAAAATAGTCTTAGAGATTAACAAACAATTATTTGTGGCATTAATTGTCATAAGCCAACAAACATCGGTATATTTAGGCTTTAGACAATTTTTCTAGATTTATAACCTTTTCATAAAAGGGTATTTTAGTCATCTTTAGATAAGATACGTATCACCCATATGATTCATAATCACATGGTTCAGACATCATCTAAATGACATTTGATTATACGTTTCTCTTCCAGAGAGTCGACATCTAGAACAACTACAAATATCAAGGATAACAACCATACACATATTTAGTTGAGATCTCATCACATATATCAACTATATAGTGACATCAATCTAGTATGTTAGATTCAGTGACCTTCCAACTTTATCGGAATAACATTTATTCTTTACAATTGAAAATGTCTACTAGTTCTAAAAAAAAGAATATGTCTACTAAATCCTAACAAATAACTGAAAGTATGTTCTTTATAAGAACCGGAACACAATAACATTTATTTAGTTCCCTTATCAGTTTACTAGATCCAGAACGTGGTAAGTGTTACAACGTTTGCTTCACCTTCCATATCTGTATTTAATCTTTTTAATTTAATCACACTCGCAAGATATCATATATCTTAGAGTTGACTTGAACTTAGATAGATTTATCTCAACTCACTTGCCTAGAATATAAACTTCAATAAGTTCTCTATTTAAGCACATGCCCTAACTTTCCTTTTTAATCCTTTAAGAACTTGAAAAATGTTTCTTATTGTAGTCTTCATAAGACTTAAGAAAGATCACAAGAGCCATGTCTTTAATTTCCTTTGATAAATAAAATCTAAAGTTTATTAAATAGTTTATTTAACCTTTTGAATTGTATTCAAAACATTGACTATTTAATTAACCTTTAAGCAATGATAGAATTAAGTCGATACTTGAATCTTACAATTTTGAAAACAACCTTTCCAAAATCAGATGTGGTCATTCTTATCCAACGTTTGGATTAATTGTCATTGTATGACAGAATGATCATCTTGGATCGTATCCAATATATGACTAATTCGTTGAAACTTATTTCAAATGATTTAATCATATCATGAGCTTCCGCTTTCATTAATAATTAAAGCCTTGGAGTACTCCATCAAACATGTAGTCTCCTTGTCTCTAACTACTTTAACGGGATTGCTCGTGTCATTGCTTATTTTAAAAGGATTAAAATTACATAACCATATTTGAGAACATTTCTCAAAAGGTAACAGTCATAATTTGGTTTTACTAATCGAGAATAAAATATAAATATAAAAGTTTGCTAAAACTACAACATAAAAATGAAAATAAAAGAGTGTTGTTGTTTATACACGCAAAATCAAAAATGGTCTTTTGGTTTATGATTTTGCTCCCACTAGTCAACTACTCCAATTGACTTTCAAGAATTATTAATTTTCTTCAATGGACAAGATCCCACTAAACTACCGCAACCCCTGCTTTGGCTGGTGGGCCGAAAATAGTCTAATAGGTAGACAACTCTTTGTCAATCGTATCTTATACGACTCTTGTTGTTTGATTAGTCAACTCTTTGACAATTTTCAGCTTATGAAGTAGTCAAACCCTTGCCTCTAAAATCCAAACGACCCTGCTTTGGCTGGTGGCCGAGAGAATTCTTAGTCAAGTCAACCCCAATATTCGTGAGATCTCATACGATCATATCTCGTTAATGACGATATACCCGAGGTAGGTCAACCCCCTGCTTTGGCTGATGAGTTGGATCCGAATAAGGGCTCTTCACCGTCATTATAATATGGGGAGGCAGTTTCAACGTGATTCTTTTGAGGTGGAAGTATTTATGTAAATTAATTCACTTAATTAATTTTAATTATGGTCTCATCAAGTATATCTATCTCTATAGACATATATCATCCTACACATTCATCTAGATCGTGCGTAGTCATTCATCTATCGTATCATATAAAATAAATACAAGCACAAAATAAGTAAATGCGTAAAGTAACCGGTATGATCATGGACTTTTCCTAGGTGCGGTTTTGAATACTAACTGAAGAAACCGCGGGTCACAATCTAAGGGTAGCTGCAACCGCCAATAGGATCTTTAATGCGCCATCTCCAATGATATCTTTATTCTTCTTTCTTTGGTCTCCATCTTCTGCTCTATTCTTGTTACATTTAATTCTATCTAATAAAATAAATACACCCGCCGTACACGGGGGAAGCCATCGGGAATGTGATAAATGCAGAAAATAAACTATGTCACGTTCTTCATAACGGCCTAGGACAATTTTTAAACCAACAGAAAATTAAATCATTCACATCTATCCTATCGGTCGAGTCCATGATCAATCGGGGTCCATATAATCATATTATATCTACTATATCTAATCCATACAATCACATCTTATGAAAAAGATAAAATTAAAATTTAACTACTTGCGTCTTAATTAATCAATTAACATTTAATCTATTAAATAATTTTATCCAATCAATTAACTAATTAACATTTAATTAATTAAATGATTTTAATCAAAATAAAATTAACGATTAATTTTAAACCGATTTCAATTTTAATTTTAATTAATTGGAACTATTCCATAAATAAATCAAAATTAAAATTAGGTCTCTTTTGTTTCTTTCCTTTTGATTCCTAATAAAAAAGGGATGCCTATGGTTTCCTAAACCAAAAGGCATCTCCCTTAGCCCTTTCCAAAATCAAAATTTTGAAAAGGGTCTAGGTCTAGAGCTTTTCAAAAATCAAATATTTTGAAAGGGGCTTAGGCCTATTCCAAATAAAATTTGGAAATGCCAATATTTTGGTTAATATGCTTGGCCACTTTCCAAAATCAAAATTTTGGAAGTGGGCCTAAGCCTTTTCCCAAATCAAATATTTGGAAAGGACCTTGGCCTATTCCAAACAAAGTTTGGAAATACCATTATTATTTTAAGGCCATGTGGCATCCTAATGGCCCAAATTATTTGAACCATTGGTTAGCCACATGACACAACTAAACAAAATAGGAATTACCAATCACAACTATGAAACATATTGAAAGTACAAAATACACAAAACAAAATTTAGTGATCCGCCAAAAATGCACCAGCTGACGTCGACCGCCCTGGGGGGGGAGCCGCCGCCGCAGGAGCAATTTCCGGTGGGGGTGCCGCCGCCGATCGGCTGAGCACCCCAAAAGCCGCCCCTCATATTTTTATTTTATTTATTCTTTTCGTGTATTGTTTTGCGAATAAAAAATCTTTCATCTTTTAATTATGTGATTAGAACGATAAAATTAACTACGCAAAAAATAACATGTTTATTGCTTAAATTCGAAGCTCGCTCTGCTACCAATGATTGGGAAATCTACACGGGAACGTAGCGGAATTCAAAATTTTGATTTTCTTTAACCAAAGATCGACTTCGTTTAAGCAATAAACAAATAAGCTAAAGACGGTGGTTACCTTGCTTGATCTAAAAGATCGACGCTTTGACCGTCTAAGGAGAGTAGTTCTGCATAGAGCCGCCCAAGTGTTCGGTCTCTACCGCTAGTCCACACGAACAGCCCACCGGAATCCCATCATGGATTGCTATTGGAAAACTCCAGTTGCTAGACCGGCATTTTTGCCCTCTCTCAAACTCTCTATAGGATGCTCTCTATTTTACACAAGAACTATTAGCTCTTGGAATTGCGATGTACAAAAGAGCTTGACACCCACCTTTTATTTATAGTGAGAGGGGCGCCCCAACTAGAGTGGAGGAGAAGAAAATATTTTCCCAATAAAATAAGAAAAATATAATTGATTGATTTATCTCATTTAATTTAATATCTTATATTAAATATTTCCAAGATATTGCCAATAACTAATATTGACTATCTTTATCTTATTACCATAAATCTATTTTTCAAAATCTATTAATATCCAATATTACTATTATGGAAATCTTATTAATCAAATTGCACAAACCAAATATATCCAATGTACTTTGCAAGTGGCGCCCCAAATCCCACAAAATTGGGAAATGAGATTTTCTTTAATTAATATAATGCTATGATTAATTAATTTGCAAAATACATATATATCATATATATATATATATATATATATATATATATATATATATATATATATATATATATATATATATATATATATATATATATATCCAAATTTCGAAATATGTATCTAAATACATATATTTAATTAATCACCATAATTAATATCTTGTATTATATTTATTCATAATAAATAAATACCACCATATTAATTTACCACTATAACTCTTATAGTCTCGAGATAAACTTTCCTTATTTGGTTATCAACTATAACCACATTTTAATCCGGCTAGATGTTCTTATGTGTGTGACCCGATAGGCTTCCGAATATGTTGGCCGTAGACACAAAGTGCAAATTACGAAAATGCCCTTCATACCTAACGATCACGGGATAGCGTCTAGCAACACACCGTGACCCACAATCATCGGAAGAGTCAAATGCAATGGCTACTACATATTATGTGTAACAGTTACAGTGTAACTTACAATCCTATCGCTGTAATAATATCCATACGGTCGTACGTCGAGTGTCAAATATTAACGACAATATCTTATAATATGGATATCATGCTCTCTCGAAGTAACTCATTTACTTCCACTTTAAAAAGATTCATGAGAGTAAGACATTCCTTATAAGAAGACCCTTTCGGATATTCACCCCTAATGATAGGGTACGCGATTCCCAGATGACCAAACATGTATACTCCGCATGCTTCAGTATCACACCCAATCACTACCGCATGATCGCCCGTGGCTAGGGGAAACCTCAATAGTGTCGAAGCATGACAATCCACACCGTGATACCATGTAGACTCCGGTCCAAATGATAATTACACAACTGCCACACAGTGCGACACTTAATGTAAGTGGGTCAGTCTAACGTACGCATTCTCTAATAAACGTCCACGTACAGTCCAAGTGTCTTTACACTTCGATAGACGAGATCTATCCATGCCCTTAAAGACAGAAGACATCTAATACGTGCTAGCCTGTTTATACTATCAATGCCCTGTTTAATAGTACATCAGCCTAGAGACATTTAAGTATCAAACTATTAAAGTGATTAGAGATCTCATCAACCATAATCGCCTATCATGGTTTCTCTATCACAGTTTAATACTAAGGACATTATCATATAACAATTCACAATTGGTTCTTTAAAAGAACATATATATATATGACAACAGAAAAGTCATTTAATATATGTACAAACATAAAGAAATAGTAGAAATGATCCGACCCGGTCGGATCCGGTCCAACCCAATCGGGTTTAGGACACTATTTCAACACAAATAACAGTAGTGCATATAGATTTCTAGTGCATAAATCTGACATCCCTGATGTACATGTGAATACCGTCATGGAGTCAAGAAACGCAGTGTTTTTCGAGGATGTCTTTCCTAACAAAGACAGAAACAATGAAGACACGAGTCTAAATAAGCAGACGCATGAATCCACAGAGGATGCCACTCCAGAAAATGAGAAAATCGAACCTCGTGGAAGTAAACTGGCTAGGACTTCAACGTCATTTGGTCCAGATTTTCTCACCTATATGGTAGAAAACGATCCAAGAACATATGCTGAGGCTATGTAAAATCTAGAAGTGCCTTACTGGAAAGAAGCAATAAAAAGTGAAATAGACTCCATTATGCAAAATCACACTTGGGAATTGGTTAATATTCCACCAGGGCATAAAACACTTGGTTGTAAGTGGATTTTTAAGAAAAATATTAAAGCTGATGAAAGTCCTATGAAAACTCCAATTGACTTAAGTTTGCACTTAGTCAAGAACAAAGGTGAACCCATGTCTCAATTAAAATATTCACAAATCATAGGTTGTCTGATGTACATAACCAACTGTACTAGACCAGACGTAGCATGTGCCGTGAATAAACTAAGCAGGTTTACAAGTAATCCAAATGAGGATCATTAGAAAGCTCTAAATAGGATACTAAGGTACTTAAAATTTACAATGAATCTGGGATTATGCTATACAAGATATCCAGCAGTATTAGAAGGATACTATGATGCAAATTGGATATCTGACTCCAAAGATTCGAAAGCCACAAGTGGATATGTATTCACTATTGGCGGTGCTGCGGTGTCATGGAAATCCACAAAACAAACATGCATAGCTCGTTCCACGATGAAATCTGAATTTATCACACTAGATAAAGTAGGATAAGAAGCAGAATGGCTTCGTAATTTCCCAGAGGATATTCCATGTTGGACTAAACCTATTGCTCTTGTAAGCATACATAGTGATAGTCAGTCGGCGATACATCGAGCACAAAACAGTATGTATAATGGTAAGTCTCGACATATACATCGAAGACATAATACTATTAAACAACTGATCTCTAATGGTGTGATTTCCATCGATTTTGTTATATCGAAGGAGAATCTTGCGGATCCGCTTACAAAAGGTTTACCTAGAGATCAAATGTCAAAATTGACTCTCGGAATGGGACTTAAGCCTATTACGACATAAACTTTGTGATGGTAACCCAACCATGTTGACTGGAGATCCTAAGATCATGGTTCAAAGGGACAACTAAGTTACAAAGGTTCACTGAACACTTACCCATTCTGTGAATAAAAATGTTATCTGTCAGTGGTGTAAAGGTTAAGTGAAAACCTTTAAAGATTCCTATAACTTGATTTATTTCAAGTGGGGTATGGCAGAATACTCTTGATAGGAGATCACCTATGTAAGTGTGAAGTGGGGGCCACTTCTGTGAGAATTTAGAGGCTATAATTCTCTAACGCACTTTCTGAAACCAGGGTGATTAATGGCCAAAATGAACACAATCATGAGAACCAAATACGGTGCTAAGGGAAATATTGTGTGAATGCTATTGTCTGGTTTTACAATAAAGGCTGAACAGTTCAAGACATCGTTCACTGAATAGCCGAGTAGATCTGATAATATTTCACTAAGGCAGGTTCAAAGCCAGAAACTACCTCTCCTGATGCAATATTTTTCTATTAGAAATCTCTTCAGGGTATACATTTGCATTAATTTCCATTCATGTGGGGTATTGTTGTAGAAATTGATGGAAAAAGAGAAAATGATTTTTTAATCATTGTTTACAACCTTTTATGAGCCAGTTCGATTAAGCTCTTGTATAGTTTATCAAGAGTTTATGATGACTTTGAAATCTACATGTGACGTAGATGAAGACAGATTTTGAATTATTCAATTCGAATATCGGGTGAATGAGAAATTAAGGCTTGAAGTTGGTTAGTTGAAGTATTGAAAAGTTGGAAGTTGAAAAGTTTTACTTCCTAATCCCACATTGGGAATTGTGCTAACAATTTCTCAATATTTAAGTGGGAGGAGTTTAGTTAATGGTATAAGCTCCAAGGAAAGGGAGAGAGTTCAGAATGGTTTAGTTAGACGATGTTCTGCAAAAATTGCCACACGCGCGCGCGCGCAGCCACCTGCCCGAGACCGTTGACCGTTGACCGGCCGTTGACCTTAAGCTTGGGCCTTCGTGGGCCTAAGGCAAGTATTAATTTTTTGGACAAAGTTAAATTCGATTTTGTCAAATAAATTAACTATATTCTGATAAATAATTCGAGCTGAGTAGTAATACGAATTCGATCCGATTGAGAGGTTCGATTCAATTCAGGCTCGACTCAGCTAAGTCCTTTCATCTCCAACTGATATATAACTACATAAGTTGGTGGAGTTGCATCATTACTTCAACCTGATGGAGTTAAAGGCTGTTAGTGGAAACTGGTGGAGTTAATGCCTTAGTGGAGCTCCTTCAACTGATGCCTCCTTCAATACACTTCAGGGCAGTCCCTCCCTATAAAATGATCCTCTACTGCAATGGAAATGACACATAGAAACACAACACAAATTCTGCATAACAAGTATTTGAAGAGTTTTCTGAAGTGCTGTCAGAGTTCGAAGTTTGTTCAGAGTTGAAGTACCTCTCTTTGAACAGGTAAACTGAGTAATCCAGGGAGACAATTGCATTATCCGTGGGTACAAGCCGGAGCAAATTTGTCTTAAGGACAGAGTTCATCTCGCCTAAGTTCTTAAGAATATCCTTTCTGTTTTGTTTTCATTTCGTTTTCTTTATTGTAGTTGTAATATCCATTCAGTTTAATAAACAATTTGTTCTTCTTATGTCTGGTTATTTATTTTATTTTGCATACGATACTACGGTTATAGCAACACCATGGGATTGAGAACGGGTGTTGATTTGGATTGAAAAGAGTTGGTGGTTTTTTCTCCATTGTGTGAATCTCGTGATGGTCTTTGAACGTAGTATGGTCGATTTGGTGAAGATGGTGCTAAGCTTGTTATGCCTTTTCAATCTGTGCATTGACATTGTTGAATTGTAATCAGATCTTTAGAACCATCCTAATTCACTTTTCAGAGAGTATTATTTTTACTCCCTTTTTTTTCCTTTTTTTTTTTGTTTCTCTGTTTTTTTTGCTCCTCCTCTGTTTTTTAGGGATGGCATTAGCCAAATATATCTTGCAGGGTTAAGGCTAAAATTAATTTAATGTGTACCAGCAAGAGAAAACAGAGAATTGATCTCTAAACAGACATAAAGGTTTGAATTGGGGAAAAGGAGCTAAGAGCCAGCAATCTGCTTCTAGCTATCTCTTCCTTGGCAATGGAGTTCTTGAGAGTGGAGAGTTGTAATTTATAAGGTGCAACATCAGAGATATTTTGTTTATTTAATATGGAGTTGTTTATTAGTACTATTAAATTAGTATAGTTCTTACTAAGCTAAAATATATATATATATATATATATATATATATATATATATATATATATATATATGGGGAAATGAAAATATTTTGCACATGATTTTGTCTTCGATTTTTGGTAGGTTGCAGCAGATGGTTTTTTTTTTGGAACGGAGGGTTGCTTGGGGAAGATGAAGTGAGGGAGAAACAAAATTGATGGGTCGGGAAATTGAAGGAGACAGGGGGAGGGGTATGACTGAGTACATTCAGCTTTTCCGGCTAGACAAGACCATTTTGCAACGATTTTAAAAGATACAGGACCAAAATTTTCACCGTAATAAAAACAAGACGAAAATCGAAACTGGGTAAAGTTACCTGACGAAAATTGTAATTTTCCCTCTGAATTTCAAACAAACCTTATTTTTATGGGAGCCTTTATTCGTACCGCAACAAATCTACCGCTGCACCACTTTATACTTTACACCACACGTAAAAGTAAAACCTACCTTTATACCACATTGATTTTTCAAACATTTTTAATTCTTTATTTACACCACATTCTCTACTTTCATACCACACTTTTGAACTTTAATTACAAATTAGTCCATAAATTTCATCTACTCTATATTCCACACCCCTACCTACATACCCCATTACCAAAATCTCTTCCATAAATCCAATATCTCTCCATCAACAAAGCTTAATCTCTACAATCAAACTTGTGCTGGAGCTCCCATCTGTTCCTTTTCATCTTCAATGGCAACCTTGGAAGTTTACAAGAAGGTTAGCTCAATCTGTACTCGTCAAACAGGAAATTATATATATAGCACCAAAAGAAAAAAAAAAAAAAGGGAGTTGGGCCTCTTAATTCCCAGAAAAACAAAACCCCTTGAAATAGAAGATTCAAAAGAGCCTATTTTGTAGGAAATTTTGTTTTATCAAGATCAAGAACAGATTTTCACTCCAGACGCAAGAAGTTGAACCCAGAATGGACACATACATTTATCATTTTGCTTGATTAATGTGTTGCTTATCAGTAATGAAAATCTATCTTGATTTGATTTTCTGGGACCATGGATAGTCAAGCAAACAAGCCAATTGAATACAGGGGGGGGGGAGTAAAGCTTCTAACTGCTAGGTAAAGACGGTCAAATTATCGTAACTGCTAGCTGCGGACTAATAATATGTATTTTTGGATAATTATGGAGGATAAATACAAAAGAAAGAATTAAATCTCAAGATAAATCAAAGGAAATTCAAGATAAATATCGGATTAGACGAAAAGATCGGATAAGCATGACAAAAGCCGGCAAACCAATCCGAAGAGAGGCGCCGACTTTGGGACACGCACCAAGAGGGGGGGGCGCATTTTTGCACCTTATTTTGGAGATCGGCCGAGAGTTATCTCTTATTTGTTTTGACATTTTGATGTATATCTCTTAATTAAACGAACCCCTATAAATAAAGGCATGTTATACACGCCAAAAACACACTTCTTTACACAATACATTTTTTACACTTCTCGATTTATAATAAAATCTTCGGTTTTTCTTAGAGCGAGTTTTTTATGCAAGATACGCAATAATGTAAGTTCTTGTATTTAATTGTTCTTAGTTCTTTGTAATTAAGCCCCAATTATTGTTTATCGTTTGAGGTTGTTCGTTCTTCACCGAACGATGTAGATCTAAGGATACGATATGAGGCAGTGGGGATTCCTTGTCTATAAGGATCCACACGTCCAGATCTGTTATCCGGTGACCTATAGATGACTTTGGTATGATCAACAACCGTGTTTTTAGTAGATCTATATAATTGCTTTATGAATCTCTATTTTATCCGTTACGTATGTAGAAACGCTAAGATTTAGTTGTTCGCCGCGTCAATCTAGCCACGTCTTTATGGTGTGATTGTCCACATAGAATTTCTTATCTTAGTAGGTATGGCTACGGCTACGTTGCTCGTCTGTTTTAATTAGCGTATGGTTAGGAAATACCAATATAGGACTCTAGGTCGGCTCATGAATTGATCTTCCGGGACTTTCGGCGAGATCTAGATCCGTTCGTATTAGGGAATTGAGCTCACCTAGTTATACGTACATCGTAGATTAACATGATACCTAAAAAGTTAGTGTTAA
Organism: Gentiana straminea; assembly: GCA_036785695.1. Classification (NCBI taxonomy): domain Eukaryota; kingdom Viridiplantae; phylum Streptophyta; class Magnoliopsida; order Gentianales; family Gentianaceae; genus Gentiana; species Gentiana straminea. Next base: position 1,350,093 of record JAVUPR010000477.1, read on the forward strand.
TGGGACGGAGACCGATGCGATCGTCTAGGAAGTACGCCCGAACAAAGGAATGTTGCCTAGGTGAGGAATACGGTTAATATCGGCATCCCTAGTTTTGTAAGCGTGCAAGTCATATGAGATGGAGGCCGAAAAAGCGAAGTCACGTGATGTAGCATAGTGATCTGGATGGCCTACCCGGAGCTAGATCTAGTTTAGGGGATGACTCCCGTAGCCAATATAAAAGAAATACGAATCGGATTAATAGTTGTCGAGTCTAGCTTAATTATATAGAATCTCTAGATCCAAACGATAACTTAATAATTGGGGAGGTTAATTACGTGTCTTTATTTGTGTTGTGTCGGGTTGTGTCCTTTACTTTTTCTTGTACTTCGTTGGTCGTAGACCGCCTTTGTGTCCTTGATATGAATAATTAATTGTTTGTATATAAAATGATCCACAATTTGGTTCCCTGTGGGATCGACCTTGATTCGCTATAGCTATACTACGATGGACCTAGTCCTCTTGCTAGTATTGGTTTATGGTGGTCAAGTACTTTTAATTATTACTTGATCTACGTGCATCACGGTGCCTGTGCAAGAAGAATGGCGGTGGGGGGCGGCAGGGAACGGCGGCGATTTGGGTGGAAGGCAATCGGGGAGCAGGGGAGGTGGAGCAGATGACCTGAAATGAAATATTTTGTGGAGATTCAACGAGAGGGTGTTTTGTAGATTTTAAGTGTTTGGGGATGATATGGTCATATAATAAATTGGTATTAGTAAAAAGTAATTGGTAATATTGATTTTTGAATTGTTAACGTAATAGCTGTGGTGCAAGGAGTAGGTAAAGAGATGAGATCAGGTTGTAGATATATTTTAAATGTCTGTTCGTAGTAAGCAGGCTTTGGCGTTGGCTATGGCTTTGCATCTCCAGATCGAAGAAAAGAACTATTTTTCCTTTTGTGCTCCAAATATAAGGTTTTGATTTTGGATATTATGTTAATTATTATTTTCCTTCTACATTCGTTTTCTGTAATTCATTCGATCAAAAATTGTTGACATATTGAATGTTGATGTGGCCAGCAATTGAATCAAGCGAAAAGTGGAATGTCAAGTTTAAATGGAAGCTTCGGTGAGTAAACATCGGTAATTCATCGAATCATGGCTTTTGTGTTTAATACATTTTCACATTTCCAAATTCAGATGCAATTCCTTTTTTTTTTCTTTCAATCGTAAGGGTTCTTACATATATTGGTTTTAGTTTCTTGAATTGAAAGGGTTTATAATGGTATCGAAGCTGGCTGCAAATAGAAGAGTGAAGTAGGAGGGGAAAGAATAAACCGACAGAGGAGAATGACATTTAAAATCATTGTTTTATTGACATTCTTTCCATTTCAGGTATTGATAATGTCGAAATTATCACGGGTTAATTGGCGGTGTTTGTGTGGTGGATATCTGGTTGTTTATGTATGATTTCACTGGTAAGGTGTGGTGGTGCTCAAGAACAAGATGAAGATCTTTAAGAGCAAGAGGAGGAGAATGTTTAGTGTTTTGTGATTGTGGGCTGAGCCTGAGAGGCTGCCTATGTACCCTTTGTAAGGGATCAAGCCAATGCGTAGTTCTGTAAGTGAAGCGTCCTCTCCTTGTAATGGAGGTAATGTTGCTATTTATAGAGCTGATGAGCCACCGTCACCGGTGGCCGACGAGAGTAAGACACCTGTCGAGAGCTGTCAGGCCGGCGAGCTGAGAGCTGACGGACCTGACTTGACGAGCTGAGAGCCTTTGGCGGCTCCGAAGCCTTTGGCGGACCCGAAGCCTTTGGCGGGCTGAGAGCCTTTGGCGGCTCCGAAGCCTTTGGCGGACCCAAATCTTTTGCTTGGGCGGCCGGAGGGACCCAAATAAGGATCCGCGGGCCGAATTACAATTTAGACATATCAATGACCGCAAACTCCGTGCCTTGAGAATTTTCTTGAAATGTTAGGCGGGGAGTAATGTTTGCTCGCGGATCGATTGCCTTGGAATACCGTGTGTAACGCCCCGTTCCCGGACACCGAGTCCTTATCCGGAAATCGAAACGTTCGGCACGCATAACATTAAATAAATAACATTACACGTAAGCCTCTACTACGTCGTATCAAATAAAAGCAAACGGAAGCAAAAGACTCGGGTAATTTTCCCAAACATTAAGGAATAGAAATCACTAAAAGTAGGAAGAAAATGTAATGCTTATTACATCCAAAAGGGAATCAACGAAATCCAATGCTACTAAAACAACTATTACATCCAACTAATCCAAGTCTATGAAATAGCATAAATGAAGGAAACAAAAATAAATAAGAGTCTTCAACTCCGGCGTCTTCAAACGTCGTCATCAAAGTCCTCCTCGAAACCATCACCAACTTTGTTCGTCTTCTCTCCCCCAAACACATAAATAAACATGCATTTGAGGTAAGTACAATGTACATAGTAAGAAGTAGAAGCTACTATTTAATTAAGGTTTGTTATTAATAGATTATCTTATTGAAACGACTCAATCTAGGGTTCACTTCATGTCCACCAACATGTCACGACTATACGTTTCTACTTAACTTATCTTTGTTGCGTCACTACTCAAGGACACTGCGCATGGCGTTCATCAGCCTGAAGATATACTTGCTAACCAATGGTGATTAGCACCGATTAGCTCCGGGGTCTCCCCGGTATGCGTATACGTCCGATGGATTTCCTCCACTACCCTTCAGCCGTTTAAGGCCAGCAGTGTTGTCCACCTTTTATGAATGTATCACATCGCCGATATGGAATAGTGTCTAACCGAGAATAGATGATGCTTTATCTTTTACTACACATATGTAGGCATTGATGTGAATTAACTAGCCATTCCTAGTGTTTTCAAGTAAGCTCCCTCACATCTCCTACTCTCGTACTTAGACCGCTAGACACGGACAAGTCCTAGCAAAAACACAGACATTGATGAACTCTAGTTCACCAAAGCACAAGCCCTTTCATGCCCTTCCGACGGATCCGAACTTCAACTCCCTTTAAGAGTACATTCGGTGTTTTAACTGAACGAATCGGAAGTTCAATCGAAGCTTGTTTCCTTTTTAATTAGTCTTCATACATCATGTTTAAAAGCTCAATCCAATAAATAACATAACATTGAGGCATGAACTAAACTGAATCGATTAAGATCAACAAAACAAAGTAAACTGATCAAACGCCCGTCTAGTGCCATAAACGCTCGTTTAAACCCTACTGGACGCCCGTCCAACCCTATGGACGTCCGTCTTGGACTGGACGTCCGTGTTTGGACGCCCGGAAGACTCCTACGCCCGTGGTTCAAATATAATAAATATGGTCATATAATAAATTGGTATTAGTAAAAAGTAATTGGTAATATTGATTTTTTTTAATTTTGATATGAAAATGTGGTACAAGATTTGTTTTGAATTGTTAACATAATAGCTATGGTGCAAGGAGTAGGTTATGAGATGAGATCAGGTTGTAGATATATTTTAAATGTCTGTTCGTAGTAAGCAGGCTTTGGCGTTGGCTATGGCTTTGCATCTCCAGATCGAAGAAAAGAACTATTTTTCCTTTTGTGCTCCAAATATAAGGTTTTGATTTTGGATATTATGTTAATTATTATTTTCCTTCTACATTCGTTTTCTGTAATTCATTCGATCAAAAATTGTTGACATATTGAATGTTGGTTTTACTATGATATAATTTTTTTTCAATCGTAAGGGTTCTTACATATATTGGTTTTAGTTTCTTGAATTGAAAGGGTTTATAATGGTATCGAAGCTGGCTGCGAATAGAAGAGTGAAGTAGGAGGGGAAAGAATAAACCGACAGAGGAGAATGACATTTAAAATCATTGTTTTATTGACATTCTTTCCGTTTCAGGTATTGATAATGTCGAAATTATCTCGGGTTGATTGGCGGTGTTTGTGTGGTGGATATCTGGCTGTTTATGTATGATTTCACTGGTAAGGTGTGGTGGTGCTCAAGAACAAGATGAAGATCTTTAAGAGCAAGAGGAGGAGAATGTTTGGTGTTTTGTGATTGTGGGCTGAGCCTGAGAGGCTGCCTATGTACCCTTTGTAAGGGATCAAGCCAATGCGTAGTTCTGTAAGTGAAGCGTCCTCTCCTTGTAATGGAGGTAATGTTGCTATTTATAGAGCTAATGAGCCAGCTGTCACCGGCCGACGAGAATAAGACACCTGTCGAGAGCTGTCAGGCCGGCGAGCTGAGAGCTGACGGACCTGACTTGACGAGCTGAGAGCCTTTGGCGGCTCCGAAGCCTTTGGCAGGCTAAGAGCCTTTGGCGGCTCCGAAGCCTTTGGCGGACCCAAATCTTTTGCTTGGGCGGCCGGAGGGACCCAAATAAGGATCCGCGGGCCGAATTACAATTTAGACATATCAATGACCGCAAACTCCGTGCCTTGAGAATTTTCTTGAAATGTTAGGCGGGGAGTAATGTTTGCTCGCGGATCGATTGCCTTGGAATACCGTGATGACTTGCTATGTGGCGGATCTCCTGTAGCATTGCCTAAGTGTCATACTTATGTCGTAAAGAGACTTTTTACCTTTGTGGCTTGTGTCATGAATTGACTTTGCCTTTGGTGGCTTGTGGCATGAATGACTTTGCCTTTGGTGGCTTTGTGTTATGAATCGACTTAGCCTTTCGTTTGGCTTTAAGTGGCGGATAGCCTTAGCCTTTTTCATATGGCTTTTAGTGGCGGATAGCCTTTGCCTTTTTCATATGGCTTTAAGTGGCGGATAGCCTTGCCTTTTTGTGCGCCTTTGAGTGACGGATAACCTTAGCCTTTTGGTGGCTGTAAGTGGCGGGTAGCCTTAGCCTTTTAGGGGTTTTATGTGGCGGATCGCCTTAACCTTTTTTTGTAGGCTTTAAGTGGCGGACGTCCTTAGCCTTTCGGTGGTCATATGTGGCGGATAGCCTTGACCTTTGTTTTATGGCTATAAGTGGGGATAGCCTTAGCCTTTTGGTGGTCATATGTGGCGGATAGCCTTGACCTTTGTTTATTGCTCTAACTGGGGGACAGTCTTAGCCTTTCGGTGGTCATATGTGGAGGATAGCCTTGACCTTTGTTTTATGGCTATGTGGGGGACAGCCTTAGCCTTTTTTTGTGATCGCGCTATGAAGAGGACGATCTTTTGGTGCCACGATATGAAGCGGAGGGACTTATTGTTGGTGAAGAGAAATACTGTGTTTATGGCGAGCTGATCTCTAGTGATCATAATAGTTGAGAGAGTTCCAAAAATAAGAAGGCTCGTCCCGCCAGTTTTGGCAGGGAGAGTTCCAAAAATAAGATAGCTCGACCCATCACCTCCGGGGGTGAGTTCCCAATAATGAAGCATAATCATTCAAGTTGTAAAACACAGGAAAAAATTCCAATGAGGGTCTCGTACCTAGAGAGCTCGTTGTTCGAGAGCTTATAATAACTCCGGGTGAAAAAACGTTAGACATTCCGTCTTTTGAAACCAACACTTTTGATGTTGTACAAGCTTCTTACAAAGCATACGGCTTTCTGGATATAAAGAGAGCTCGTTGTTGAAAGCTTAAGATAAGAGAGCTCATTGTTTCAGAGCTTAAGAGCTCGTAACTTGGAGAGCTTGGGAGCTCGTAACTTGGAGAGCTTTGGAGGTCGTAACTTGGAGAGGCGAGCTCGTAACTTGGAGAGCTTGAGAGCTCATAACTTGGAGAGCTTGGGAGCTCGTAACTTGGAGAGCTTGAGAGCTCGTAACTTAGAGAGCTTGAGAGCTCATAACTTGGAGAGCTCGTAACTATAATGAGCTCTCAAGTTACAAGCTCTCAAGCTCTCCAAGTTACGAGCTCATTATAAGTTAATGAGTTCCCCAAGTTACGAGCTCTCAAGCTCTCCAAGTTACGAGCTCATTATAAGTTAATGAGCTCCCCAAGTTACGAGCTTTCATACTCTCCAAGTTACGAGTTCGCCAAGTTATGAGCTTGCCAGAATGAGCTCTCAAGCTCTTCAAGTTATGAGCTCCTAAGCTCTCCAAGTTACGAGCTCCCAAGCTTTCCAAGTTACGAGCTCTTAAGCTCTCCAACATTTAGCTCTCTTATTACAAGCTCTCCAGGTACGAGCTCTCATTGGAATTTTTTCCCGTTTTTACAACTTGAATGATTACGCTTCATTATTGGGAACTCACCCCGGGACGTGATGGGTCGAGCTATCTTATTTTGGAACTCTCCCTACCAAAACTGGCTGGACGAGTCTTCTTATTTTTGGAACTCTCTCAACAGTTTCGATCATCAAAGATCAGCTCGCCATCAACATGGAATTTCTCTTCACCAACAATAAGTCCGTCCGCTTCATAGCACGGCACCAAAAGATCGTCCGCTTCATAGCGCGATCACAGAAAAAAGGGTAAGGCTGTCCCCCACTTATAGCCATAAAACAAAGGCTATGATGCACCGACACTTCAATCTGGTTGCCGTGCGCCGTGTCAAACACAAGACACGACACGCTCCGACACCGTGTCCGACACGTGTCGGTTGATTAAATTAATATTATTTGAAATTTAAATATCCGAGACGCTTCCGACACTGGCACCGACGCTCCCTGACACACCTGAACCCAATTTTTTAAATTTCTTTTTCTTTATTTAAGTTTTCTTCAATGAAAACGTTAAAATACACGATTTTCATTTCCATAGCCAGAGGTTAATCATACTCTGGCAACTTTACTTTAGGCAGAGTTTTTTTTTATACCTTTACATACATGGTTACCAGATACCTACGGAGAAGCACATTATAGTACTTGTATGCTCCTAACTGGAATCTTATTAAAAATGGGAGCATATGGGTTGATTCGTATCAATATGGAACTGATTTGTTTTCGATCGGAGTGCATCAAGCAACGAAACCCGGTTCTAAAAGCCCATACAAAATGAGCGCCTAGGAAAAAAAGGCAACTGCAGTAGGATTTGAAAAAGGAATTGATCGTGATTTTGAACATGTTCTAATTTTCTAATTTTATAGAATACTAAGCTATTTTCCAAATCAGATAAATAATACACCGTATCAAGTTTATATGCTTTTTGTTGATAAACAATCATTTTAAAATTTGTAATATTTTGAAGGCCAATCACAATTTCTTTTGGCACCGTATAAAGGTCGCATATCTATTCTAGATATTCATAGAGTTTATGTAATACATATATATATATATATATATATATATATATATATATATATATATATATATATATATATATATATATATATATATATATATATAACGTGTCGGCGGTGTGTTGTGTCCTTAAATTTTGGAATTAGCCGTATCGCCGTGTTCGTGTCGTGTCGTGCGACGTGTCCGTATCCGTGTCTATGCAACATAGAACAGAGGTCAAGGCTATCCGCCACATATGACCACCGAAAGGCTAAGGTTGTCCCCCACTTAGAGCCATAAAACAAAGGTCAAGGCTATCCGCCACATATGACCGCCGAAAGGCTAAGGCTGTCCACCACTTATCGCCATAGAACAAAGGTCAAGGCTATCCGCCACATATGACCACCGAAAGGCAAAGGCTGTCCGGCATTTAAAGCCCACAAAAAAGGGTTAAGGTGATCCGTCACATAAAACCCCCAAAAGGCTAAGGCTATCCGCCACTTACAGCCACCAAAAGGCTAAGGTTATCCGCCATTCAAAGCCGCACAAAAAGCCTAAGGCTATCCATCACTTAATGCCATACGAAAAAGGCTAAGGCTATCCGCGACTTAAAGCCAAACAAAAGGCTATGTCGATTCACGACACAAAGCCACCAAAGGCAAAGTCAATTCATGACACAACATAAAAGCCATGAAAAGACCTACTCCAAGTATGAATGTAAATAATAAGTATTTAATTTTATAATCAAAACAAGTACTTTCAAACCATTACTTACTAGCCTAAAAACCCGTGCATCATGCACGAGTATGAGAAATTACAAAATGGTGTAAAAATGAAACAATGTATCACAAAAATAAAATAAAGACACTACTACAAATTCTATAATTATTCACTGATTTTGCCTAACTGTCAAATCTTAATTTTGTTTTCTCATCTAATATAAGCTTCAAGAAAATTTAACACCTAGCATAAGGGGGGGGGGGGGGGGGGGGGGGGAAGAAACCACATTTGTGCTCATGCATATCTAAAAAATTAAAGTGTAAGGCCACACTGTCATACACCCCTATCACAGATCTACCTTATATCTCATTCACCACCTTACCCATGAAATTGCAAACATTTACATAAATGACTTCGTTTAACAACAATGTTTTAAATAAAAAATATCCAAGCGCAAAAGCAAGATTTCAAGCTCATTAAATGCTGGAGCAACAATTTAGTCACATGATGATTTTCATAAAAATGTTAAATCTTATGTAAAAAAGTTTAAAATATAAATATACAATAAAATTTGATTAAAAATATTATCGTCATATGTACTTAATTAAAATGATTGTAAACAGTCCCGTATAATCGGTCAAACGCCTATACACTACAATTTAAAATCTAATACAGAAAAATACATCAATACAGCATGAGTGCAACTTGGCTATATTAGGGAAAATTACAAAATTGGTCACATAACTTTAGGGTGGTATCAATTTTGGTCCCATACGATTTCTGTTTATCGTTTATAGTCCCGTAACTTGAAAAACACATCAAATTCAGGACAATTAAATTATCCGGCAGCTTTTTAAATTTTCCGACCAATTTTCCGTGTGTTTGCTGACTGGACAATGCTTACTTGGCAAAATTTTCCATGTAGGACAAAAGAAAAGAAAAAAAAAACAAAAAAAAAAACGTAAATATACAACATTCAAGAAAAAATACCATTAAAAAACCTAAAGAAAATTGCCTTATGTTTATGGAAGGGGTACCTGAAACATGAGTAAATGCCCTTCGTCAATATGCACTGAGAAAGATAATCAGGCAAAAGGAAAAATAATCAGACAAAAGCCAGCCAAGATATTTACTGGAAATCCATGACTATACAACTTATCAAAGTCTATGTATGCCGAAAAGAGAAATTCTATGAATCTACAATCAATTGGGGAAAATTGGATTAGGTTTTGTAGGTTTGGGGGAAGGGTTTCATGAAAAATTGGCAATGAAAATGGCGATGGATTTAGGAGGAAGAAGAAATGCAACATAGCTGTTTTATTTTTTATTCTTCTTTTTTCCTTTCTTCTGTCCTACATGGCAAAATTTGGCAAGTAAGCATTGCCTAGTAAGCAAACATATGGCGAAATGGTCGGAAAATTTAAAATAGCCACCGGAAAATTTATTTGTCCTGACTGATGTGTTTTTTCAAGTTACGGGACTAAAAACGATAAACAGAAATCGTATGGGACCAAAATTGATACCACACTAAAATTATGAGACCAATTTTGTAATTTTCCCATGAGTCATTATTATTTTTCAAATTGAGGAATTAATGTAATTATTTATTTTCTTTTTCAAAATTAGATATTAATGTAATTTATTCTATTTTGGAAAGCATCAAATTCGGGTAACTCATTTTTCTTTTGAATAAAACTCATTTTCTTTGAATTAAAAGAAAAACACATTTTCATTTGGTTGCATGTCAAACTGTACGGCAGCAAGATGAGGTATTAATGCAATTATTTTTTTTCTTTTTCAACTTGAGGTATTAATGTATTTATTTATTATATTTTCAAATTGCGGTATTAAGGCAATTTACATTAGTTAGGAAAGCATTAAATTCACCCACTAACACATTTCATTGAATTCAAAAAAAAAGTTTTCAAATTGAGGTATTAATGTATTTATTTATTTTATTTTCAAATCCAGGCATTCATGCAATTTACTTAACTTTGGAAGTATTAAATTCGGCTATTAACACATTTTATTTGAATTCAAAAAAAAATATTTGGAGAGGATTTGGGTCGGGTTAATTATGGGTTTGTGACGGCTTTGCGGGTAATTGATTTAAAACACCTTATGATTGCGAAATGTCTGCATAATTTGGTTATTCAAGTAAATTATTCATTGGTTGCATGTCAAACTTTACGGCAGCAAAATGAGGTATTAATGCAATTATTTTTTCCTTTTTCAACTTGAGGTATTATTGTATTTATTTATTTTATTTTCAAATTGAGGTATTAATGCAATTTACATTACTTAGGAAAGCATTAAATTCACCCACTAACAAATTTTATTGAATTCAAAAAAAAAAAAAAAATTGGTTTCAAATTGAGGCATTAATGTATTTATTTATTTAATTTTCAAATCCATGCATTAAAGTATTAAATTCGGGCATTAACACATTTTTTTTTTGAATTCTAAAAAAAATCTTTGGAGAGGATTTGGGTCAGGTTAATTATGGATTTGGGGCGGGTTTGCGGGTAATTGATTTAAAACACCTTCTAAAACATATTATTACTAGCCTAAAAACCCGTGCATCATGCACGGGTATGAGAAATTACAAAGTGGTGAAAATAAAACAATGTATCACAAATATAAAATAAAGATATTATTACAAATTGTATAATTGTTTATGGATTTTGCCTCACTGTCAAATCAAATCTTAATTTTATTTTTCCATCTAATTTAACCTTTAAAAAAATTGACACCTAGCATAAAAAAAACGGGAAAAGAAAGCACATTTGTGCTCATGTCTATCTAAATAATTAATGAGTAAGGTCATGCTATCATTCACCTATATTCTACATCTACCCTACATCTCATTCACCACCTTACCCACGAAATTGCGAACATTTACATAAATGACTTTGTTGAACAACAATGTTTTAAATAAAAAACATCCAAGCGTAAAAACACAAGCTCACAAAAAGGTGGAGCAACAATTTACTCACATGATGATTTTCATAAAAATGTTAAATCTTATGTAAAAAGTTTAATACAAATATACAATAAAATTAGATTAAAAATATTATGGTCATATGTACATCATTGAAATGATAGTAAACAGTCCTGTATAATCGGTCAAACGTCTATCTATACACTACAATTTAAAATCTAATGCAGAAAAATACATCAATACAGCAGGAGTGCAACTTGACTAGCTATAATGAGTTGTTATTATTATTATCCTCTTTTTCAAATTGAGTATTGACGTACACAAATTTTCCCCTGGACCTGATGCACCTAATCAGCAATACAATAGGTGATCCACAACCACTAAACACATGACACGTGGAATAAAAAATCCACCTCATTTTAGGCTTTCCCAATTATATTTTTTAATTTCCCTTTTCTTTTTCTGGCCATTTTAGTCAAAGATTCTGCCGGTTAAAACATTAACTGCATAAAAAAAAGGTTAATTCCTTAAAAGTATAGTTTTTTATACTTATTAGTCTAATAAGGACATAAAGAAATCTGTTGGACTTATAAGGACACATTTTATTCAGCTTACCTAATTTAACCTCCTTAATCCTATTTGTAAATTGTCAGAAAAGAAAACGAAAATACTTGACATTCATTCGGCGCTTTTACACCAATCTCCCGATTAGTTTACCTGCAAAAGATCCTGAAAGCCGAGACCATGTCCCTGATATTTCTTAGCAATATGAACAACCAACCAGTAATTGGCATGAATCAACTTCTCTCTGCTGACGTTTTATATATGAAGTTGTGACTGCAATTCTCGAGGGCTGAGACCAGCTGTTTTTCCCCACTCAACCAGCGTAGGTTCACGGCCTAATTTACCCTCCCTAATCCTATTTCATTACCGTTGTTTCGAGATACTAATGATTGCATTAGTGAAGCCCATTGAATTCCTTCCATTATATCGTAATCCAATATATGAATTCTCCTATGATTCTCAAAAGCTTCAAGAATTGCTTTATTTGCAGTAAAATGACCGAATTTCACATAGGGAGACATGTCTTGAAGCAACTGGAAAGCTGCAAGAACATCACCTTTGTTATGCACATCATCTGTTTGAGAAAATTTCTTACTGGAAATTGTTCCGGAACCACATAAGACATCGCGATGTTATAACAGCATCGTCAAATGTTATAACATTTGACAGGGCTGGCCCTCGCATTTGTTGGGCTTAAGACCAAGTCCCCGAATTGGGCCTTTTAGTTGAAGTTATTTTTTTTTTTTGAAAAACATACTTATCGCGTTTTTAACATCCGTAAATAAAAAATTCAAGTTATTTGTTAGATATTTTATTCACAAAGTCTGTTTTTATTTTTGTTTTGAATGTGTTGTTGCACACTGAGTGCGATAGGTGTCGCGGTGGGTTGAGGGGGCAGCGCCCCCCGTGGGGGCTCGGGGGCAACGCCCTCGAAACCTAAACGAACCTATACGAATGACACACCATTTCGTAGAAGGGATTTTTCATTGGGACACATCATTTCGGTTCTGCATGTTCATTGGGACACATCCTTTGAAGACGAACTGGTTTGTTCTTTCGTGAAGAGGTACATTATCTTTTCGTTGTCTATATATAGAGAGACACCAGCATTCGGTGTGAAAGATAATGAAGTTTTCTTAGAAGCATCATCGTACAAACATATTGTGTCTAAAGTAATCTCCATTGAATTCTGAGAGAGATCTTAAAATATCTCTTTAAAGAAATGTTTTATACGTGCCTTGGAGATCATTCAATTTCGTTTGTTTTATCACATTTTTGTAACATTATTGATAGTCTCAAAACATGCGCCTACAAAGTAGTCTTTTCTAGCATATTTAGAAACAAAAACCAAATTCATACGTATACATAAAACATACTTACATATTACTATTTCAAAATCGCTCTTGCAACACATTTAGAGACGAAATCACTAATCAAAGTAGAATTGTCAATTTCATTAACCATATTCTTCTCAATTGAGAATTTGAGAATAGAATTTATCATTTATGAATGGGAAATTGAAAGAAGGAAAGGAAAAAAAAAAATCAACAGCTCAAGCGGCCGGGGAGCTGGGGAAACGAAGGCAGGACTGAAGGGGAGGGCCGGAACTTAGGAGTGAAAAATGAGTTCTATCTATTTTTGTTTGTCTTATTTATTTTTGTGTGTGCTTTTTTTTATTATATAATATAGATATATATAATAAATTAATAATATAGATAAAGTAATAAAACAAAAACAAAAACTTGTTTGTATATATGTATTATTTTGGGTCAAGTAAAATTTTTTATTGGGGCATTTATCAATTAGAGTAAAAAAAAAAATTTGGGCATTTATCAAAAAAGAAAATTAACATATTATATTAGGTTAGATCGGATTAAATCTATACGAATTTTTTTTTTTCTTTTAGCGAAACATGTACCGTTGGGCCCTTCGACACAATTGGGCTTAAGACCCGGGTCTCGCCGGCCTTAGCATAGGGCTGGCCTGACATTTGACGACAACGATGTTGTGGTCATCGGCGGCGGTTCTGGCTTTGCAGTTTGTTTGATTATTGAGGATCTTGTTACGTCTGGTGCTTCTGTGCTTGAAGCAGCTGCTCCGCTACGTGCTGCTGGATTGAAAATCACTGCTGCTGTTGTTATGATTGATAGGTATGATTAGCTTGAATAGATGTTTATTGAATGCGATTTAGGGATTTTTGTATGTATTTGTGTTGTTATTAGTTAGATTACGATTTGGAAATGAAGTATTGAGGTCTTGTTTTTGAAAGTTAATGGACGATGAAAGACTTAAGTAGCTTTCTTTTGTTCATTATTGGCAGCTAGTTTGATTAGCTGTGTTCAGTTTAGCTAATAAGGTAACAACGTTGTTTTTTTAATTCCATTTTTAATGAAAAGCTGAAAACTTTAAGCTTTTGTACAAGCTGGCAGCATTCCTTCAGGTTCATTTTTTTTTTTTCAACTTTACTTGGCTTTGAGTTTGCTTTTGGATTCCATATTTAATCGTTGTAGCTGAACATTAATATAGAAAAGGATACTGCTACTTTCACAACCACTGAAAATTATGGTAGAAGATGTCACTGCTGAAAATTATAGTAGAATCAACAATCTCCAATTTCCTCGGTGGCTTCGGTGGCCTCCCTTACTAAGCTTTGCAAGAAGTGGTGGTGGTTCTGGTGGTCAAAATGCCAACATAGGTTAGCAATGGCTTAATGGTGAATGGTATATGGATTATTTGTCTTCATGTTTATCTTAGAATTTTGTGTAAATATTTGATGAAATTTCCGTTGGATTTTCTTCATTGTATAAATCGATATAATAAGACGTCACTGCATAAATCGAAATAATACGACGTCACTGCATGATGTCACTGACGTCACTGCATAAATTGATATATGATGCACGGTCCAAGTAATATAAAAATACTCGATACCTAAATAACACACTAGCAAGAGAACTAGGTTCAATCGTAGTATAGTTAGATAGAGTCGAGGTCGATCCCACAGAGACTCGGCTTAAACGAAATATAACTTAACAGACCAAAAGTAAATCAAAAGCGGTCTACGACCAAAAAATAACGCAGAATTAAAATTGACACAATAGAAACACAAGACCAACAAAAGACAAAACGACACTAAAACACTTATTTTTATAGGTTTTATAAATAATTGACAAACGGTATTGATAACGCTAGTAGTAATTACTCCCCCATGCTATGTAGATTGACGACGAGACAAAACAAGACATTTAAGATTAATTATTCTGACTACGGGAGTCATCCCCTAAAATAGATCTAGCTCCGGTTAGGCCATCTAGATCATCGTGTCTCCATTACGTGACTTCACATTTTTAGTCTCCATCTCATATAACTTCTGACACAATTACGAAACTAGGGATGCCGGTATAAACCGTAACCTCATCTAAGTAACATTCCTATGATTAGGCGTACTCCTTAGACACCGATTCAATCTCTCGTCCTAAGTAACAATCACTTTTTAGGTCTCATGTTAAATTACGATGACAAATAATTAAGTTGATCAAGTTTAATTACTCGTTTGAATTACAAAGCAGAGAACCTGACGTTAGTCGAAGCCGTTCACGGACAAATCAAGAACATCACGGATCTTGCTAACAACGAGACATAAGCTCGCTGCCAACAAGCTCAGATCTGAACCAGATTTGCTCGTGAAACGTCTTTTACGTCTCAGATCTACATAAACATGGGTTCGTAAATTAACTACATAACGAAATCAATACACAAAAAGACTACTCCATAACGAAATAAATTAGATCTACGAATAAAGATTGCATAATAGAGTAGACATTACCCTCGAAGACGAGCGTGATTACCACTCCTCGATACGATCTCTAACCGGAGACTCTAACGACTCCGTAATGAAAGAACATAAAATAAAGAAAACAACGAACTATATTGATAAAAGTATTGAAAATATTGTATTTCTATGGTGTGTAAGGCGTGTTCTACATGCCTTTATTTATAGGTGTTCAAGCTAATTAAGAGATATACTTTAAAACATCAAACAAATAAGAGATAACTCCCGGCCGATCTCAAAATAATGTCATGCGCCCCCCCTAAATTGCGTGTGGAAGTTGGCGCCATCATTTGATTGGTTTGCCGGCTTTTGTCATTCTTTACTCCTCTTCTTGTGCTTATCCGATATTTATCTTCAATGCATCTTGAATTTATCTTGAGATTAAATTCTTCTATTTGTATTTATCCTCCAAAAATTATCTTTATCTGCAAAATAAATATTTCTCCCAAAATAAATCATATTTAAACAACGGATAAATACCGAAATATACCATATAAACGGATAAATACTAAATTATATCTTATAAATGGATAAATACCAAATTATATAATATAAATCACATAACATTAAATAATCCATATAAACAGGTGATTTATCATAAAATATAAATTATTAACCCCGATTTAAGGATAATGTTGATGACTTTTACGGGTATAATTTGACCGTCATCAACTACCCCCCACTTAGACTTTGATCATCCCGAACAAAGCATCAATAAGTCATTCCCCAAGATAACATTTCCCGTGGTCAAATCATACTTATACAAGAAACTCATACTACTTATGCACATAAGGTACCCATTATTCACTACTCGCCATGAATCGAAGTGACGTGTGCATGTGCGTTTAGTTTTATCTATTCGTGGCAAGATTAAAGTTTATGCTAACTTCGAAATCTCAACCTACCAACATCAGCATTCCTACTTCTTAAGCCTCGCAATGGGTAAAGACATGGTGCAATAAGCAAGAGCGTCATCCATAAGGTTTTTGGACTTGGAGACCGAGAAAAATACTCAAGCCTCTTAAAAATTTGAAATTTTTTTTCTTCGCATTTCCGTAGTTTCAAGCTTTAACACCTCTCAAGAAAGAAACTTGCTTTAAAAGTAAAGTATGCATTGCAAGAATCCCTCTCTCACGGATTAGTGGAAGCATTGAATATTACCACAAGCGCGAGGCTACTTTGTTAATGTTACTACAAGCCCAGTGTTTAACTCATTGTCAAAACATAGTTAATTCTCAAGCTTATTACTCCGCTTTGATGGCTAGAAGATAAGAATACATCAGAAGATAAATATCGACTCTAGGTCTGCATAACCAATCATCTGCGCAATGTACACATAATTCTTTTCAGTTATTATAATTTGTGCGGAATTCGTCGATTCAAATTGAGTAAGCAAATAATAAATAACTACTTGCACTAGTTGGCATGAATATCCTTAAATTTACATTCACATAAGTATAAAGTGATCATGTACTTATGCAACTTGGTTCATTTCCTATTAATTCTATGTATAAGAACTCACAATTCTAAGGGTACGAGATAATTAATTTGGCATTTGTTCAAAATTTTTCATTTTTCACCGTTTCATTCTATTTTCAATTATAACTCATGGCTAAGTCTCCTAACCCCCACTTAAACTTGGCATTGTCCCCAATGACAAAGAAAAATGAGATTTTAAGAAAAAGACTTAGCTCTGGAAACGGCTCTCAAGTAGATGCAGAATGTAGTTGTGGACCAAGCACGTCGTGGAGAAGCAATCGAAACCCTGTTTAAGCAAACCAAACAGAAACTCCACGAAACCGTTAATGACGTGTCAATGGAAGTTATAAAATAAGGTGGCAGTAATTAGATATAGAATATCCAAAAACAATTTAAGCCACTTTATTTCATACAACCAATGACAAGGAAAACCAAAGAGTTAAAACTACAAACTCACATGTCGGCTATCAAGGAAAAAACCTCGTTTATTCCGAACTTAGAATCGGAACATGGCGAGATGAAAAAAACCTTAACAGTCGCGTGCTACTTTATTCAAACAAAACAAAAACAAAAGAAAGTTTTTAAGAAATAGTTCTGTGTTTATAGTCGTCAGCTCGACTTAACTCAACGATGGTTTAAGTATAGGTGGGATCTTCAAGGTGAAGACTTCCTCATCTCTATCAAAATTATTCCCGAGGTAATGCTTTAATTGGTGATCATTGACCATAAAAGTTTTCCGATCGTCCAGGTGACTTACCTCTGCTCCGGAAGGAAATACTTTACTCACTTTATAAGGACCAAACCATCTTGATTTTAACCTGCCCTGGAAGAGTTTCAAGCGCGAATTGTAAACAAGAACCAGATCGCCTTCCTTAAAGGTGCGGTCCAATATCTTATTATCATGAATTTTCTTTGTGCGCTCCTTAAATATTTTAGCATTCTCATAAGCTTCCCGACGAAACTCCTCTAGGCGAGTCAACTCTAACAACCTTCTTTCTCCAGCTAAACTCTCATCAAAATTCAACATACGCGTAGCCCACATGGCACGGTGTTCAAGTTCAACTGGTAGATGACATGCTTTTCCAAAAACAATCTTATAAGGAGACATACCAATAGTCGTCTTATAAGCAGTTCTATAAGCCCATAAAGCATCATCTAATCGCAACGACC
Source organism: Gentiana straminea (assembly GCA_036785695.1). Lineage (NCBI taxonomy): Eukaryota > Viridiplantae > Streptophyta > Magnoliopsida > Gentianales > Gentianaceae > Gentiana > Gentiana straminea. The sequence goes on from JAVUPR010000477.1 coordinate 1,367,933, forward strand.
AATCCTTTCTAGTCGTATTAACAGTTTTCTCCAAAATGCGCTTTATTTTTCGATTTGTAACCTCAACTTGTCCACTTGTTTGAGGGTGATAAGCAGTAGCTAAATTGTGTCTAACCTCGTACTTAATCATCAACTTTTCAAACGGCCTATTGCAAAAATGGCTTCCATTATCACTAATAATGACACGAGGGGTTTCAAACCGCGTAAAGATATTTTCCTTTAAGAACTTCAGTATAACATTCGCATCGTTAGTAGGCGAAGCAATGGCCTCAACCCATTTGGACACGTAGTCGACCGCCACTAAAATATAGCGATTGGACAAAGACGAAGTAAAGGGTCCCACAAAATCAATACCCCAAACATCAAAGAGTTCCACCTCTAGGATATTCTTCAGTGGCATTTCGTTCCTTCTCGAGATATTTCCTGTCATTTGGCAAGAATGACAAGATTTAGCATATTGATGCGCATCTTTGAACAAGGTCGGCCAGTAAAAACCACACTGGAGAACTTTCGCAGCCGTCTTGTCTCCTCCATAATGTCCTCCGGCCTCATAAGCATGGCAATGTCTAAGGATATCATACATCTCTTCTTCCGGCACACATCTCCTAAAGACATTGTCGGATCCTAGCTTAAACAAATAGGGTTCTTCCCAATAATAATGCCTAAGATCCTTGAAGAATTTCTTTCTTTCTTGGTGGTTGAGATTTGGTGGCAAGTATTTCGCGGATAGATAATTCACAAAGTCTTTAAACCATGGTTGTTTCTTCTCCTTCACCATCTCAATACGCGAAGATACTGCAGCGCAATCATCGTTTCCATGTATGGTCGTGATGGAGGATAGTTGTTCATTAGGAAATGTTTCTCCAATATCGGTTATTGGTTCATTATCCTCTGTTTGTAAACGGGAAAGATGATCCGCAACCAAATTCTCAGATCCTTTCTTATCACGGATTTCTACATCAAATTCTTGCAATAGTAGAATCCATCTCAATAACCTTGGCTTGGAATCTTGTTTGGCTAAAAGATACTTCAGAGCCGTATGGTCAGTCCAAACAGTGACTTTAGATCCTACTAGATAAGATCTAAACTTGTCGAAAGCAAAGATAACAGCCAGAAGCTCTTTCTCAGTAGTTGCATAATTCCTTTGAGCAGCATTTAAAGTTCGACTAGCATAGTAGATGGGCCTAAAGATCTTGTCTTTTCTTTGTCCTAAGGCAGCACCTACAGCTGTATTGCTTGCATCGCACATCAACTCAAAAGGTAGATTCCAATCAGGCGCAATCAGAACGGGTGCAGTTATAAGCATGTTCTTGAACTTATTGAAAGCTTTCATGCACTCATTAGTAAACACAAATGGCACATCCTTGGCCAATAATTCGGTAAGAGGTCTAGAGATTAAGGAAAAGTCCTTCACAAACCGACGATAGAATCCTGTGTGGCCAAGAAAACCTCGCAATGTCTTAAGATTGGTTGGTGGAGGCAGTTTTTCAATCACCTCTACTTTTGCTCTATCCACCTCTATACCGTTTCTTGAAATACGGTGGCCAAGTACTATACCTTCAGTAACCATAAGATGACATTTCTCCCAGTTAAGCACCAGATTCATCTCCTCGCATCTCTTCAACACTCTTGCTAGATGCGTGAGACATGAATCGAAATCATCTCCAAATACGGAGAAATCATCCATAAAGATCTCTAGGAAATCTTCAACCATATCAGCAAACAGAGAAATCGTGCATCTTTGAAACGTTGCTGGTGCGTTGCACAAACCAAAGGGCATTCTATTGTAAGCAAATGTTCCATATGGACATGTAAAAATGGTCTTTTCACGATCCTCGGGTGAGATATGAATTTGATAATATCCCGAGTAACCGTCGAGGAAACAATAAAACGCATGTCCGCTCAGTCTCTCGAGCATTTGATCAATGAAGGGAAGAGGGAAGTGATCTTTACGAGTAGCATCATTCAGTTTCCTAAAGTCAATGCACACTCTATGACCAGTAATGAGTCTAACAGGAATCAACTCATTTAACTCATTAGCTTGCACCGTAAAACCCCTCTTCTTCGGAACTACGTGGATCGGGCTAAACCCATTCACTATCAGAGATAGGAAAGATGATTCCCATTTCTAACATCTTAATAATTTCATCCCTAACCGCGTCCTTCAATTGTGGAGTCAACCTTCTTTGGGGTTGTACAACCGCTTTCTTGGCAGGATCGACGGAGATTTTATGCATGCAAATGCTGGGACTAATGCCTTTGATGTCAGCTATAGTCCATCCAAATGCTCCGCGATACTCTCTCAACACTCTCATCAGCTTTTCTTCTTGTATTTCAGTCAAGGCAGAAGAAATAATAAGCGGCAAGGTCTCGTCTTGAAGAAATACATACTTCAAATGTGCAGGCAGAGGCTTCAATGTCAGATTCGTAAGAGGTTCTTCTAAAGAGGTCTTTAACTTTTGTCCGGTTAGCTTAAGTTCAAAGAACTTATGCCATGTCGGTCTATGGTAGAATTTCTCAACCTCGGTAGACTTCATCTCCTCGACATGTCTAGGGGTTCCTCTACTACATCCAGGCCATATCACTTTTTCTTCCTCGCTCTTTTCATATGGCACTTCATCCTCTAATCCCAAGGTAGCCTCGAGGAAATCCTTAATATCCTCATATTGTTGGAAATCACTGACAAGCTTGTCAACAGAATCCAACATGAAACATGCATCCTCTTCATCATCAGGTGTCTTCATAGTGTCAAGCACATTGAATGTTATTTCATCTCCATTAACTCTTAACACTAACTCTCCTTTGTAAACATCGATAAGCGTCATACTAGTGGCCATAAAAGGTCTTCCTAAGATTAGGGGAACTTCGTAGTTAGCTTCCATATCTAGCACAACAAAGTCGACAGGAAACACAAACTTCTCAACTCTTACTAGCACATCTTCAACCACTCCACAGGGTTCCTTAACTGACCGATCAGCTAATTGCAAAGTAATTGAAGTCTTTTTAAGGTCTTTCATGCCTAGCTTTTGGAAAATGGATAGAGGCATCAGATTTATGCTCGCTCCTAGATCACACAAGGCTTTGTTCAAACATACGTTACTTGTGGTGCAGGGAATGAGAAAACTTCCTGGATCCTTGCACTTGGTGGGAAGTTTATGTTGAAGAATGGCTTAGCACTCCTCATTTAGGCAAATGGTCTCCAAATCTAGGAGTTTCCTCTTAGTAGAGACAGCTTCTTTCAAGAACTTTGTGTATTCAGGCATCTCAGCAAGTGCTTCAACTAGAGGTATATTGATGTGTAGCTTTCTAAAGATATCAATGAACTTCTTATACCTCTTGTCATCAACCTTAGGCTTAGGTTTGCGTGGAGGATAAGGTAGGGTTGAAGGATCGACATCAGTGAAAATAGGATACTTGTTATTGTAAAGTTCAACTCTAGGGCCAGCAGGTTCCTTATAGGCTTCTTGCTCAGGTGAATTTCCAGAGGTATTCGCTTCCTTGCTTGGCTTACCATCCTTACTCTCGACGGATTTCTCTTTCTCTTTCAAGGACGGTGGAGTTACTTCTTTCCCACTTCTAGTCATGATCGCATTCAAATCCTTTGGATTCTTATCAGTGTTGCTTGGCAATCCTCCAGGAGGTCTAGTTGAGACTTGCTCAGCTAATTGTCCTATTTGGTGAGTGAGATTCTGGACTATGGCTTCTTGATTGGTCACCTTAGCATCGGTCTTCTGACAATATTGGCTAAAGTTAGTGGCTAAATCAGCCATCGATTTTGAAAGTTGTCCCATATTGTCAGTAACGACATTACTCAGTTTTTCTTTCGCAGCTTCCCAACCAAAAGTTTTAGTTTGCTGAGGTACATAAGTAGTAGGCGGTTTAGGCCCTTCTCCTGCATTAGGGTCACTATATCGGAATCCAGGATGGTTATGGTTAGGTTTATACCCTCCCCATTGATTTCCATGTTTCCCAATATAGTTTGCTTCTTCAGTACCAGCATTCTCATTTGTAGGAATTACTTCGATTCCAGTCCATTTCTCTACTCTTGCCATCCTCTCTTGCATTCCATATACCTTATTGTTGATAACTGACAGTTGTTCTAGGATTTTGGTAGATGCATTATCCTTAAATATATCAGCAGCCATCTTCACAGTAGCTATGTCATTGCCTCCCCATTGACTATTCATTGCTATTTGCTCCATCTTTCCTTGTGCCTCCTTAGGAGATAAAAGAACAAACGCTCCATTGCTAGAGGCGTCTACTCTAATTTTCTCAGTCTCTCTCAATCCATGGTAAAAGGTTTGCATTAAAAGCCAAAGAGAAATATCATGATGATGACACTTCCTCATAGCTTCCTTAAAACGCTCCCAAGCTTGATCAAAACTCTCCCCAGGTTGTTGCTTAACTTTGTAAAGTGCGCCTCGCAGCTTGGTTTCCATTATTAGCATTATTAACATTATTGGCATTATTAATAACTTGTTCAGGATTAGGTACCTGGTTTGGATTGTTCAGAATGCCTTCCATTTCTCCCTCAAATTCAGAATGCTCAGAATGATCGGTTGTATGTCTTTTTTCTGATTCGTGCTCGCTTTCCTCAAGATTTGGATCCTCTTCTCCTTGCTTAGCCAGTTCTCTAGCTAAATTTCTATTTCGCCTTGCAAATTTCTCTATTTCGGGATTAGATGGCTCAAGCGGTTCCTTCGATTTCCGAGTAGCGTAATACAAAATGACAAAAAACAATAAAACAATTAAAAACTTAAAAGGTTAGGCCTTTAACTAGACTAAATAATAAAAATGAAACTAAAACAGACTCTATTCACAATATTTACGAATTTACTTTTAATAAAATAAGCTATACTTACTTTAATGACACGGGTCCCCGGCAACGGCGCCAAAAACTTGATGCACGGTCCAAGTAATATAAAAATACTCGATACCTAAATAACACAGTAGCAAGAGAACTAGGTTCAATCGTAGTATAGTTAGATAGAGTCGAGGTCGATCCCACAGAGACTCGGCTTAAAAGAAATATAACTTAACAGACCAAAAGTAAATCAAAAGCGGTCTACGACCAACAAATAACGTAGAATTAAAATTGACACAATAGAAACACAAGACCAACAAAAGACACAACGACACTAAAACACTTATTTTTATAGGTTTTATAAATAATTGACAAACGGTATTGATAACGCTAGTAGTAATTACTCCCCCATGCTATGTTGATTGACGACGAGACAAAACAAGACATTTAAGATTAATTATTCTGACTACGGGAGTCATCCCCTAAAATAGATCTAGCTCCGGTTAGGCTATCTAGATCATCATGTCTCCATTACGTGACTTCACATTTTTAGTCTCCATCTCATATAACTTCTGACACAATTACGAAACTAGGGATGCCGGTATAAACCGTAACCTCATCTAAGTAACATTCCTATGATTAGGCGTACTCCTTAGACACCAATTCAATCTCTGTCCTAAGTAACAATCACTTTTTAGGTCTCATGTTAAATTACGATGACAAATAATTAAGTTGATCAAGTTTAATTACTCGTTTGAATTACAAAGCAGAGAACCTGACGTAGTCGAAGCCGTTCACAGACAAATCAAGAACATCACAGATTTGCTAACAACGAGACATAAGCTCGCTGCCAACAAGCTCAGATCTAAACCAGATTTGCTCATGAAACGTCTTTTACGTCTCAGATCTACTTAAACATGGGTTCGTAAATTAACTACATAACGAAATCAATACACAAAAAGACTACTCCATAACGAAATAAATTAGATCTACGAATAAAGATTGCATAATAGAGTAGACATTACCCTCGAAGACGAGCGTGATTCCCACTCCTCGATACGATCTCTAACCGGAGACTCTAACGACTCCGTAATGAAATAACATAAAATAAAGAAAACAACGAACTATATTGATAAAAGTATTGAAAATATTGTATTTCTAAGGTGTGTAAGGCGTGTTCTACATGCCTTTATTTATAGGTGTTCAAGCTAATTAAGAGATATATTTTAAAACATCAAACAAATAAGAGATAACTCCCGGCCGATCTCAAAATAATGTCATGCGCCCCCCCTAAATTGCGTGTGGAAGTTGGCGCCATCATTTGATTGGTTTGCCGGCTTTTGTCATGCTTTACTCCTCTTCTTGTGCTTATCCGATATTTATCTTCAATGCATCTTGAATTTATCTTGAGATTAAATTCTTCTATTTGTATCTATCCTCCAAAAATTATCTTTATCTGCAAAATAAATATTTATCCCAAAAAAATAAATCATATTTAAATAACGGATAAATACCGAAATATACCATATAAACGGATAAATACTAAATTATATCTTATAAATGGATAAATACCAAATTATATAATATAAATCACATAACATTAAATAATCCATATAAACAGGTGATTTATCATAAAATATATATTAATAATCCCGATTTAAGGATAATGTTGATGACTTTTACGGGTATAATTTGACCGTCATCAATATAATAAGACGCCACTGCATAAATCGATACAATAAGACATCACTGCATAAATCGATACCATAAAACGTCACTGCATGAATTGATATAATAAGACGTCACTGCATACACCGATACAATAAGGTGTCTTTGCATCATGGTGTCTCTGCATTGCAGTGTCACTTTATCACGGTGTCTCTGCATCGCGGTGTCTCTGCAATGCGGTGTCACTTCATCACGGTGTCTCTGTATTGGGGGTGGTCACTGCATCGCGGTGTCACTTCATCGCGGTGTCTCTGCAATGCGGTGTCACTTCATCGCGGTGTCTTTGCATCGCGTTGTTACTTCATCGCGGTGTCTCTGCATTGCAGTATCTCTGCATTGTTGTGTCATTTTATCGTGGTGTCTCAGCAATGCGGTGTCTCTGCATTGCGTTGTCTCTGCATCGTCAAATGTTATAACATTGCGATGTCTCTGCAATGCGGCGTCTCTGCATTACGGTGTCACTTCATCGTGGTGTCTCTGCAATGCGGTGTCATTTCATCACGGTGTCTCTGCATTGCGGTGTCTCTTATTCGCGATGTCTCTGTAATGCGGTGTCACTTCATCACGGTGTCTCTGCATCGCGGTGTCTCTTATTGGCGATGTCTCTGCATCATCAAATGTTATAACATCGTGATGTCTCTGCATCGGGGTGCTCACTGCATCGCGGTGTCTCTGCATCTGGGTTGGTCACTGCATCGTGGTGTCTTTGCATTGGAGGTGGTCACTGTATCGAGGTGATCAATGGATCTGGCGTGGTCAATGCATCGTGGTGTCACTTAATTGAGGCGTCTCTGCATCGCGGGTGGTCACTACGTCGATGTATCACTTCATCGAGGTGTCTCTGCAATGCGGCGTCTCTGCATCACAGTGTCTCTACATCGGGGGTGATCACTGCATCGCGGTGTCACTTCATTGCGGTGTCTCTGCATCACGGTGTCGCTTCATCGCCGTGTGTCTACATCACGGTGTCACTTCATTGCGGTGTCTCTGCATCGCGATGGTCATTGCATCGGGCGTCGCGGTGGTCAATGCATTAGGATGGTCATTGCATCGAGGTGGTCAACGCATCGGGATGGTCAATGCGTCGCGGTAGTCATTAAATCGCGGTGGTCAATGTATCGGGGGTGACCATTGTATCGCGATGGTCAAATAATCGGTTATAAAAATAAATATAAAAAAAACTGAACAACGCCCGAAAAAAAAAAAAAACAAAACAAAACAACAACAACCAAACAAACAGCAATTTCATCTCATAATAATAATAAAAAAGAATACAACAACAACACCCAGGTACGCCTAGACGTGGGCGGTTCCGGTTCCAAATCCGGTTCGGACCCGCCGGTTCCCGGGTCCAACCCGACGGTTCCACGGGTCACGGGTCCACGGAACCGGCGGTTCCACGGTTCCTACCCGGTTATAGGTTCCAACGGATCCGGCCCGGCCCGGAACCGGCGGTTCAAGGAACCGGCCGAAAAACCGGCGGTTGAACCGGCCGGAACCGGCCGGAACAGCCCGGAGGGCCGGAAACCGGCGGTTATATATATATATATATATATATATATATATATATATATATATATATATATATATATATATATATATTTTTATTTTAATTTTTTTTTTGAATTTTCGTTTTTTTTTCCTTTTTCTTTTTCCTTCAAAATTTGCCCAAGATTCCAATTTCCAATTTGACCAATAGTTGGCAACGGATATATATTCAAAATTTTTTATTTGATTTTTTAATATACCATAAAATGTTGTTTTTTAGTTTTTACTAGTGCCACAACATACTAATATATTTCTTATTATTACTACTTTTTGACCGAAATATATCGTAACACTTTGACTAATCAAATAATCAAATACGACTACTATTTAACTTATTGTGACAAGGAAGAGCACAAAATTAAATTAAATTTAAATGTTACACTTTGACTAATCAAATTAAATTTAAATGTTACAAAATATTAATAAACTACATCCTACTCTTTTTTTCGTATAAAATAGGTTCATTAGATCCAGAAAGGTTGTCCGTATCATATTGCGGTACCCTGAATTCTCTAGCAAAAGCGGTGATAAGAAATGGAAAGAAAATATAACCATCGCCTGCATTGCCTCGATTCATTAAGATATAATATCAACTTATATACATAATATTATAAGTATAAATACTATTATAAGTATAAATCATCGTAATCAATATATGAAATATAAGTTTAATTTACTTACAAATCAATCATAAAAAATAACAATTAGAAAACTATAATCTTTAATTTACTTACAAATTATCTAGAATATAAGTTATGAAATTAAATATTATATATAGATTGGTTGAAATTAAATATTATACAAGCTGTGTTTTTTTTTAAAACATACTTATGAAATTAAATTTTATAGATTTTTGTTATCAAAAAATCGGGATAGAAGGAAACTGTAATTTAATAAGGACAAAAGTAACAATTATGAAGTAACAAATATAAAGTAACAAATGTGGAATAGAGTAAATATGAAGTAACAATTGTGAAACACAAAGTAACATTAACACGTGAAGTAACAATTTAAAGTAACATTTGTGATTTTTGTCCTTTATAATCATGAAAATGTTACTTTTGTCCTTCCGAGCCCATTTATTAATTTTTTTGTCTTTGTGGCCCATTTCCCCTAAATTTTATATATAGTTTAATAACCAATTAGAATTTATTATTAATTTTAACGTAAGTTATAAAAATTTTGTAAAAAAAAATTGATTTTTTGGAACCGGGATTGGAACCGTGATCGGAACCGTGATCTGAACTGTCTGACCCGGGAAACGCCGAGACCCGGACAGGGGAACCGCCAAACCCGCCGGTTCCCGGGAACCGGCGGGAAAATGGAACCGGGGGTTCCGGTTCCATTTTGGACCCGGAACCGGAGGGTCGTGCCTTGGACCCGGGAACCGGCGGGAAAATGCAACCGGGGGTTCCGGTTCCATTTTGGACCCGGAACCGGAAATCATGCTATCATGCTATCATTAATGCAATAGTTGTAAATGGAGGAAGGTGATGAGCTGCACTATTCAATGGCATTTGATAAATAAAAAAAATCGCACTAAAACAACACATCTTTTCCATTTACAAGTAGAATTAGCACAATGAATTCCTGAAACTAACTACATGGATTAGCATGCAGAAATCCCAACATTTTGCCCTGATTCTAACAAAATACGAGCACACAATGCTCAGCCAGTCTAATAGTTTCTTATCATTTTCCTAAAAAGCCCCTAACCTTGCTCTAACCTCAAGATTCACCAAAATATATGAACAAATTCTGCTGTCCATAGATGCCTTTTCTTTTAATTCTACATGAATCAGCCAAGCAACTTTCTTGGTATGTGCAGAGATGTTTCTTCCATAAACCAATACTGAATAACGTACACAAAATCCGGCTGCCCCCACAACGACCAAGATCTAGATCCTCGGATGAGACACATACGCATTTAGTTCAATTGAATGCGACAACCATACACACAACATTGAGAATATGGTTCCCACAAAGGCACCCACGACGACTTGGCTGACTGAAGCTGCCGTGCAACCCGAAGCCAGGTCTACAAGCAAAAGGGCAAAGAAGTAAACTTAGTAAACATATATACTCTATGTTTATACCTTTACGAGGTTTTTCTGAAACGCTATCATGCTAGTCGAACAAGAAAAAGGAAAAAATGATTCTGGCGATACCATTACTGTGTGGTTCATTTCTTGGCTCCAAATTCATCAGCGACATCACCATTTCATCTGCTCCGGCATCGGAATTATTTCTCAGTACAAGGATCGCTGCTAATTTGAAAATTGACCACTTCCTTTGCCATACCGATCAAATATGCTTATGGGTAGGTATTGGGGTTTTCTCTTTTCTAGCATTTTAATCATAGTGATGTCAAATTGGATGATATTGTTGACACATTATTGATGCCTTGATAATCCATGTAACTGCTGCGACATTTTTTTTATATTATTTTTTTAAAATGCCTCCCCGCTTGTACTTTGATAATTTCTAGCATTTTTTTTATTCCTGTACTATATGGTTTGCTTGGAACTAATAAGATGTGTGAATTGTGATGTATAATTGAATATTTTAAGGATCATGGCCACTACTTTTGAAATGCAGAGCATGCTTGTGGCTTCTTGATTTTTTTTCCTGCTATTTTTTCACAGAAAATTCAGGTTTGTGTTTCCTGCTATTTTTTCACACACCTGAATTTTTTTCCCTACTACTTTGCAGAAATGGCTCAAACCTGGCTGCTTTCCTTCATGATTGCTGCTTCAACTTAAGTTTGCAGCTCCATGGTTACTGGCTTATTGGATGCTGGGGTTGTAGCAGTTCCTTTGCTTTTTGTTTTTGGTTTTTGGTCTTCGTATGACTAGGAGCACAAGGCGGATTGCAGTGGAAAATATGGATCTGAAGCATGATTGTTGCAGCATTTTTGGAGAGGTTTTAAATGACATTGGCTGCTACTTTGCCGGATCAGTTTGCTACTTGATGCTGCTGCTGTTCTTAGTTTTACTTGATGCCTTACTCCTTAATTTTGTTTCTTTGCTTCCTGCCACATGTTTTGGTGGTTTTTTTGGCGTTTTGCTCTTAGACATGTTTTAAGGTGTATGTAGTTCACCTTATAAATATATATATATATATATATATATATATATATATATATATATATATATATATATATATATATATATATATATATATTATTCGGGTTTGGTGTTTACCCAGCAATGTGTTTCTTGCGTTCGTTGTTTTAAAGCTGTATCAGGTACCACAAATTATTTTTTTACATGTTACATCAAGTGGTACAGTTGCAACTTGCAAATGTGTTGTAGTTAATATTAATTAATGATCTAAGTATATTGTAATAGTCATGTTTCGGTTAAAAGAAGATAATATTGAAGGGATAAGCTGCCATTGATGGCTTTGAAGAATTGGTGATGGTTGTTTTATGGGATTTTGCTGAGATGCTAATTATGGTGCTTGGTGATGGAGCTTGATTTTTTAAATTCACAACATGAGAGATTGAAAGAAGGAACAAGGTGGATGTCACAAGGCTTATTGGATGCTGGGGTTGTAGCAGTTCCTTTGCTTTTTGGTCTTCGTATGGCTAGGAGCATAAGGCGGATTGCAGTGGATAATATGGATCTGAAGCATGATTGTTGCAGCATTTTTGGAGAGGTTTTAAATGACATTGGCTGCTACTTTGCCGGATCAGTTTGCTACTTGATGCTGCTGCTGTTCTTAGTTTTACTTGATGCCTTACTCCTTAATTTTGTTTCTTCGCTTCCTGCCACATGTTTTGGTGGTTTTTTTTGGCGTTTTGCTCTTAGACATGTTTTAAGGTGTATGTAGTTCACCTTAAAATATATATATTCAAGTTTGGTGTTGCCCCAGCAATGTGTTTCTTGAGTTTGTTGTTTTAAAGCCGTATCAGCTACCACAAATTAATTTTTTACATGTTACATCAAGTGGTACAGTTGCAAATTGCAAATGTGTTGTCGTTATATTTATTAATTAATGATCTAAGTATATTGTAATAGTCATGTTTCGGTTAAAAGAAGATAATATTGAAGGGATAAGCTGACATTGATGGCTTTAAAGAATTGGTGATTCTTGTTTTATAGGATTTTGCTGAGATTCTAATTATGGTGCTTGGTAGATGGAGCTTTATTTTTTAAATTCACAACATGAGAGATTGAAAGAAGGAACAAGGTGGATGTCACAAGGCTTATTGAATGCTGGGGTTGTAGCAGTTCCTTTGCTTTTTGTTTTTGGTTTTTGGTCTTCGTATGGCTAGGAGCACAAGGCGGATTGCAGTGGAAAATATGGATCTGAAGCATGATTGTTGCAGCATTTTTGGAGAGATTTTAAATGACATTGGCTGCTACTTTGCCGGATCAGTTTGATACTTGATGCGGCGGCTATTCTTAGTTGTATTTGATGCCTTACTCCTTAATTCTGTTTCTTTGCTTCCTGCCACATGTTTTGGTGGTTTTTTTTTGGCGTTTTGCTCTTAGACATGTTTTAAGAGGTATGTAGTTCACCTTAAAATATATATATATTCAGGTTTGGTGTTGCCCCAGCATTGTGTTTCTTGCATTTGTTGTTTTAAAGCCGTATCAGGTACCACAAATTATTTTTTTACATGTTACATCAAGTGGTACAGTTGCAACTTGCAAATGTGTTGTCGCTAATATTAATTAATGATCTAAGTATATTGTAATAGTCATGTTTCGGTTAAAAGAAGATAATATTGAAGGGATAAGCTGACATTGATAGCTTTGAAGAATTGGTGATGGTTGTGTTATGGGATTTGGCTGAGATGCTAGTTATGGTGCTTGGTGGATGGAGCTTGATTTTTTAAATTCACAACATGAGAGATTGAAAGAAGGAACAAGGTGGATGTCACACGGCTTATTGGATGCTGGGGTTGTAGCAGTTCCTTTGCTTTTTGTTTTTGGTTTTTGGTCTTCGTATGGCTAGGAGCACAAGGCGGATTACAGTGGAAAATATGGATCTGAAGCATGATTGTTGCAGCATTTTTGGAGAGGTTTTAAATGACATTGGCTGCTACTTTGCCGGATCGGTTTGCTACTTGATGCTACCTTGTTCTTAGTTTTACTTGATGCCTTACTCCTTAATTTTGTTTCTTTGCTTCTGCCACATGTTTTGGTGGTTTTTTTGGCGTTTTGCTCTTAGACATGTTTTAAGGTGTATGTAGTTCACCTAAAAAATATATATATTCGGAGTTTGGTGTTGCCCCAAAGCAATGTGTTTCCTGCGTTTGTTGTTTTTAAGCCGTATCAGGTACCACAAATTATTTTTTTACATGTTACATCAAGTTGTACAGTTGCAAATTCCAAATGTGTTGTCGTTAATATTATTAATGATCTAAGTATATTGTAATAGTCATGTTTCGGTTAAAAGAAGATAATATTGAAGGGATAAGCTGACATTGATGGCTTTGAAGAATTGGTGATGGTTGTTTTATGGGATTTTTCTGAGATGCTAATTATGGTGCTTGGTGGATGGAGCTTGATTTTTTAAATTCACAACATGAGAGATTGAAAGAAGGAACAAGGTGGATGTCACAAGGCTTATTGGATGTTGGGGTTGTAGCAGTTCCTTTGCTTTTTGTTTTTGGTTTTTGGTCTTCGTATGGCTAGGAGCACAAGGCGGATTGCAGTGGAAAATATTGAAACTGAAGCATGATTGTTGCAGCATTTTTGGAGAGGTTTTAAATGACATTGGCTGCTAATTTGCCGGATCAGTTTGCTACTTGATGCTGGTGATGTTCTTAGTTTTACTTGATGCCATACTCCTTAATTATGTTTCTTTGCTTCCTGCCACATGTTTTGGTGGTTTTTTTTGGCGTTTTGCTCTTAGACATGTTTTAAGGTGTATGTAGTTCACCTTAAAATATATATATTCAGGTTTGGTGTTTCCCCAGCAATGTGTTTCTTGCGTTTGTTGTTTTAAAGCCGTATCAGGTACCACAAATTATTTTTTTACATGTTACATCAAGTGGTACATTTGCAACTTCCAAATGTGTTGTCGTTAATATTATTAATGATCTAAGTATATTGTAATAGTCATGTTTCGGTTAAAAGAAGATAATATTGAAGGGATAAGCTGACATTGATGGCTTTGAAGAATTGGTGATGGTTGTTTTATGGGATTTTTCTGAGATGCTAATTATGGTGCTTGGTGGATGGAGCTTGATTTTTTAAATTCACAACATGAGAGATTGAAAGAAGGAACAAGGTGGATGTCACAAGGCTTATTGGATGCTGGGGTTGTAGCAGTTCCTTTGCTTTTTGTTTTTGGTTTTTGGTCTTCGTATGGCTAGGAGCACAAGGCGGATTGCAGTGGAAAATATGGATCTGAAGCATGATTGTTGCAGCATTTTTGGAGAGATTATAAATGATATTGGCTGCTACTTTGCCGGATCAATTTGATACTTGATGCGGCGGCTGTTCTTAGTTGTTTTTGATGTCTTACTCCTTAATTTTGTTTCTTTGCTTCCTGCCACATGTTTTGGTGGTTTTTTTTTTGGCGTTTTGCTCTTAGTCATGTTTTAAGGTGTATGTAGTCCACCTTAAAATATATATATTCAGGTTTGGTGTTGCCCCAGCAATGTGTTTCTTGCGTTTGTTGTTTTAAAGCCGTATCAGGTACCACAACTTATTTTTTTACATGTTACATCAAGTGGTTCGGTTGCAACTTGCAAATGTGTTGTCGTTAATATTAATTAATGATCAAAGTATATTCTAATAGTCATGTTTCGGTTAAAAGAATATAATATTGAAGGGATAAGCTGACATTGATGGCTTTGAAGAATTGGTGATGCTTGTTTTCTGGGATTTTGTTGAGATGCTAATTATGGTGCTTGGTGGATGGAGCTTGATTTTTTAAATTCACAACATGAGAGATTGAAAGAAGGAACAAGGTGGATGTCACAAGGCTTATTGGATGCTGGGGTTGTAGCAGTTCCTTTGCTTTTTGTTTTTGGTATTTGGTCTTCGTATGGCTAGGTGCACAAGGCGGATTGTAGTGGAAAATATGGATCTGAAGAATGATTGTTGCAGCATTTTTGGAGAGGTTTTAAATGACATTGGCTGCTACTTTGCCGAATCAGTTTGCTACTTGATCTTTCGCTCGCTCTTCTTAGTTTTACTAGATGCCTTACTCCTTAATTTTGTTTCTTTGCTTCCGCCACATGTTTTGGTGGTTTTTTTGGCGTTTTGCTCTTAGACATGTTTTAAGGTGTATGTAGTTCACCTTAAAATATATATATTCGAGTTTGGTGTTGCCCCAGCAATGTGTTTCTTGCGTTTGTTGTTTTAAAGCCGTATCAGGTACCACAAATTATTTTTTTACATGTTACATCAAGTGGTACATTTGCAACTTCGAAATGTGTTGTCATTAATATTATTAATGATCTAAGTATATTGTAATTGTCATGTTTCGGTTAAAAGAAGATAATATTGAAGGGATAAGCTGACATTGATGGCTTTGAAGAATTGGTGATGGTTGTTTTATGGGATTTTGTTGAGATGCTAATTATGGTGCTTGGTGGATGGAGCTTGATTTTTTAAATTCACAACATGAGAGATTGAAAGAAGGAACAAGGTGGATGTCACAAGGCTTATTGGATGCTGGGGATGTAGCAGTTCCTTTGCTTTTTGTTTTTGGTTTTTGGTCTTCGTATGGCTAGGAGAACAAGGCGGATTGCAGTGGAAAATATAGATCTGAAGCATGATTGTTGCAGCATTTTTGGAGAGGTTTTAAATGACATTGGCTGCTACTTTGCCGGATCAGTTTGCTACTTGATGTTCTTCTTGTTCTTAGTTTTACTTGATGCCTTACTCCTTAATTTTGTTTCTTTGCTTCTGCCACATGTTTTGGTGGTTTTTTTTTGGCATTTTGCTCTTAGACATGTTTTAAGGTGCACGTAGTACACCTTAAAATATATATATATATATATATATATATATATATATATATATATATATATATTCGGGTTTGGTGTTGCCCCATCAATGTGTTTCTTGCGTTTGTTGTTTTAAAGCCGCATCAGGTACCACAAATTATTTTTTTACGTGTTACATCAAGTGATACAGTTGAAACCTAAAAATGTGTTGTCGTTAATATTAATTAATGGTCTAAGTATATTGTAATAGTCATGTTTCGGTTAAAAGATTATAATATTGAAGGGATAAGCTGACATTAATGGCTTTGAAAAATTGGTGATGCTTGTTTTATGGGATTTTACTGAGATACTAATTATGGTGCTTGGTGGATGGAGCTCAATTGTTTAAATTCACAACATGAGAGATTGAAAGAAGGAACAAGGTGGATGTCACAAGGCTTATTGGATGCTGGGGTTGTAGCAGTTCCTTTGCTTTTTGTTTTTGGTTTTTGGTCTTCGTATGGCTAGGAGCACAAGGCGGATTGCAGAGGAAAATATAGATCTGAAGCATGATTGTTGCAGCATTTTTGGAGAGGTTTTAAATGACATTGGCTGCTACTTTGCCGGATCAGTTTGCTACTTGATGCTATTGCTGTTCTTAGTTTTACTTGATGCTTTACTCCTTAATTTTGTTTCTTTGCTTCCTGCCACATGTTTTGGTGGTTTTTTTGGCGTTTTGCTCTTAGACATGTTTTAAGGTGTATGTAGTTCACCTTAAAAATATATATATATATTCAGGTTTGGTGTGGCCCCAGCAATGTGTTTCTTGCGTTTGTTGTTTTAAAGCCGTATCAGGTACCACAAATTATTTTTTTACATGTTACATCAAGTGGTACAGTTGCAACTTGCAAATGTGTTGTCGTTAATATTAATTAATGATCTAAGTATATTGTAATAGTCATGTTTCGGTTAAAAGATGATAATATTGAAGGGATAAGCTGACATTGATGGCTTTGAAGAATTAGTGATGCTTGTTTTATGGGATTTTGCTGATATGATAATTATGGTTATTGGTGGATGGAGCTTGATTTTTTAAATTCACAACATGAGAGATTGAAAGAAGGAACAAGGTGGATGTCACAAGGCTTATTGGATGCCGGGGTTGTAGCAGTTCCTTTGCTTTTTGTTTTTGGTTTTTGGTCTTCGTATGGCTAGGAGCATAAGGCGGATTGCAGTGGAAAATATGGATCTGAAGCATGATTGTTGCAGCATTTTTGGAGAGGTTTTAAATGACATTGGCTGCTACTTTGCCGGATCAGTTTGCTACTTGATGCCGCTTCTTGTTCTTAGTTTTACTTGATGCCTTACTCCTTAATTTTGTTTCTTCGCTTCCTGCCACATGTTTTGGTGGTTTTTTTTTGGCGTTTTGCTCTTAGACATGTTTTAAGGTGTATGTAGTTCACCTTAATATATATATATATATATATATATATATATATATATTCAGGTTTGGTGTTGCCCCAACAATGTGTTTCTTGAGTTTGTTGTTTTAAAGTTGTATCAGCTACCACAAATTATTTTTTTACAAGTTACATCAAGTGGTATAGTTGCAAATTGCAAATGTGTTGTCGTTATATTTATTAATTAATGATCTAAGTATATTGTAATAGTCATGTTTCGGTTAAAAGAAGATAATATTGAAGGGATAAGCTGACATTGATGGCTTTAAAGAATTGGTGATTCTTGTTTTATAGGATTTTGTTGAGATTCTAATTATGGTGCTTGGTAGATGTAGCTTGATATTTTAAATTCACAACATGAGAGATTGAAAGAAGGAACAAGGTGGATGTCACAAGGCTTTTTGGATGCTGGGGTTGTAGCGGTTCCTTTGCTTTTTGTTTTTGGTTTTTGGTCTTCGTATGGCTAGGAGCACAAGGCGGATTGCAGTGGAAAATATGGATCTGAAGCATGATTGTTGCAGCATTTTTGGAGAGATTTTAAATGACATTGGCTGCTACTTTGCCGGATCAGTTTGATACTTGATGCGGCGGATGTTTTAGTTGTATTTGATGCCTTACTCCTTAATTTTGTTTCTTTGCTTCGTGCCACATGTTTTGGTGGTTTTTTTTGGCGTTTTGCTCTTAGACATGTTTTAAGAGGTATGTAGTTCACCTTAAAATATATATATATTCAGGTTTGGTGTTGCCCCAGCAATGTGTTTCTTGCATTTGTTGGTTTAAATCCGTATCAGGTACCACAAATTATTTTTTTACATGTTACATCAAGTGGTACAGTTGCAACTTGCAATTGTGTTGTCGTTAATATTAATTAATGATCTAAGTATATTGTAATAGTCATGTTTCGGTTAAAAGAAGATAATATTGAATGGATAAGCTGACATTGATAGCTTTGAAGAATTGGTGATGGTTGTGTTATGGGATTTTGCTGAGATGCTAGTTATGGTGCTTGGTGGATGGAGCTTGATTTTTTAAATTCACAACGTGAGAGATTGAAAGAAGGAACAAGGTGGATGTCACAAGGCTTATTGGATGCTAGGGTTGTAGCAATTCCTTTGCTTTTTGTTTTTGGTTTTTGGTCTTCGTATGGCTAGGAGCACAAAGTGGATTACAGTGGAAAATATGGATCTGAAGCATGATTGTTGCAGCATTTTTGGAAAGGTTTTAAATGACATTGGCTGCTACTTTGCCGGATCAGTTTGCTACTTGATGCTACTGCTGTTCTTAGTTTTACTTGATGCCTTACTCCTTAATTTTGTTTCTTTGCTTCCTGCCACATGTTTTGGTGGTTTTTTTTGGCGTTTTGCTCTTAGACATGTTTTAATGTGTATGTAGTTCACCTTAAAATATATATATTCAGGTTTGGTGTTGCCCCAGCAATGTGTTTCTTGCGTTTGTTGTTTTTAAGCCGTATCAGGTACCACAAATTATTTTTTTACATGTTACATCAAGTTGTACAGTTGCAAATTCCAAATGTGTTGTCGTTAATATTATTAATGATCTAAGTATATTGTAATAGTCATGTTTCGGTTAAAAGAAGATAATATTGAAGGGATAAGCTGACATTGATGGCTTTGAATAATTGGTGAAGCTTGTTTTGTGGGATTTTGCTGAGATGCTAATTATGGTGCTTGGTGGATGGAGCTTGATTTTTTAAATTCACAACAGGAGATTGAAAGAAGGAACAAGGTGGATGTCACAAGGCTTATTGGATGTTGGGGTTGTAGCAGTTCCTTTGCTTTTTGTTTTTGGTTTTTGGTCTTCGTATGGCTATGAGAACATGGCGGATTGCAGTGGAAAATATGGATCTGAAGCATGATTGTTGCAGCATTTTTGGAGAGGTTTTAAATGACATTGGCTGCTACTTTTCCGGATCAGTTCGCTACTTGA
The DNA here is from genome assembly GCA_036785695.1 of Gentiana straminea. NCBI lineage: Eukaryota > Viridiplantae > Streptophyta > Magnoliopsida > Gentianales > Gentianaceae > Gentiana > Gentiana straminea. Next base: position 1,387,314 of record JAVUPR010000477.1, read on the forward strand.
TGCTGCTGATGTTCTTAGTTTTACTTGATGCCTTACTCCTTAATTTTATTTCTTTGCTTCCTGCCACATGTTTTGGTGGTTTTTTTTGGCGTTTTGGTCTTAGACATGTTTTAAGGTGTATGTAGTTCACCTTAAAATATATATATTCAGGTTTGGTGTTTCCCCAGCAATGTTTTTCTTGCGTTTGTTGTTATAAAGCCGTATCAGGTACCACAAATTATTATTTTACATGTTACATCAAGTCATATAGTTGCAACTTGCAAATGTGTTGTCGTTAATATTAATTAATGGTCTAAGTATATTGTAATAGTCATGTTTCGGTTATAAGAATATAATATTGAAGGGATAAGCTGACATTGATGGCTTTGAAAAATTGGTGATGCTTGTTTTATGGGATTTCGCTGAGATGCTAATTATGGTGCTTGGTCGATGGAGCTTGATTTTTTAAATTCACAACATGAGAGATTGAAAGAAGGAACAAGGTGGATGTCACAAGGCTTATTGGATGCTGGGGTTGTAGCAGTTCCTTTGCTTTTTGTTTTTGGTTTTTGGTCTTCATATGGCTAGGAGCACAAGGCGGATTGCAGTGGAAAATATGGATCTGAAGCATGATTGTTGCAGCATTTTTGGAGAGGTTTTAAATGACATTGGCTGCTACTTTTCCGGATCAGTTTGCTACTTGATGTTGTTGCTGTTCTTAGTTTTACTTGATGCCTTACTCCTTAATTTTGTTTCTTTGCTTCGTGCCACATGTTTTGGTGGTTTTTTTGGTGTTTTTCTCTTAGACATGTTTTAAGGTGTATGTAGTTCACCTTAAAATATATATATTCAGGTTTGTTGTTGCCCCAGCAATGTGTTTCTTGAGTTTGTTGTTTTAAAGCCGTATCAGGTACCACAAATTATTTTTTTACATGATACATCAAGTGGTACAGTTGCAACTTGCAAATGTGTTGTCGTTATATTTATTAATTAATGATCTAAGTATATTGTTATAGTCATGTTTCGGTTAAAAGAAGATAATATTGAAGGGATAAGCTGACATTGATGGCTTTGAAGAATTGGTGATTCTTGTTTCATAGGATTTTGCTGAGATGCTAATTATGGTGCTTGGTGGATGGAGCTTGATTTTTTAAATTCACAACATGAGAGATTGAAAGAAGGAACAAGGTGGATTTCACAAGGCTTATTGGATGCTGGGGTTGTAGCAGTTCTTTTGCTTTTTGTTTTTTGTTTTTTGTCTTCGTATGGCTAGGAGCACAAGGCGGATTGCCGTGGAAAATATGGATCTGAAGCATGATTGTTGCAGCATTTTTGGAGAGGTTTTAAATGACATTGGCTGCTACTTTGCCGGATCAGTTTGCTACTTGATGCTGCTGTTGTTCTTAGTTTTACTTAATGCCTTACTCCTTAATTTTGTTTCTTTGCTTCCTGCCACATGTTTTGGTGGTTTTTTTGGCGTTTTGCTCTTAGACATGTTTTAAGGTGTATGTAGTTCACCTTAAAATATATATATTCAGGTTTGGTGTTGCCCTAGCAATGTGTTTCTTGCGTTTGTTGTTTTAAAGCCGTATCAGGTACCCGAAATTATTTTTTTACATGTTACATCAAGTGGTACAGTTGCAACTTGCAAATGTGTTGTCGTTAATATTAATTAATGATCTAAGTATATTGTAATAGTCATGTTTCGGTTAAAAGAAGATAATATTGAAGGGATAAGCTGACATTGATGGCTTTGAAGAATTGGTGATGGTTGTTTTATGGGATTTTGCTGAGATGCTAATTATGGTGCTTGGTGGATGGAGTTTGATTTTTTAAATTCACAACAAGAGATTAAATGAAGGAACAGGGTGGATGTCACAACAATCAAAGAACAACTGCAAACTAAAGGTTTAGATGGGGTAGGAATAAATGCTCAAATAAAAAGGCCATTGCAGCCACTCTAAAGGTTTGGATGTCTGTTGGTTCATGAAGCCCTCCATAATTTCAAGCTAAAAGTAAGTTGAACATGCTCATTGTCAATTCTTGACACATGGAGGTTCCAAGATGTCAATTCTTCGTTCCCTTTTCACCCTTTTGTTTTGGGTTTTACCTTCAAACACGAGTAACATAATGAGATATATTTGTATGGTCATTGCATTTGTTTGTGCTAGAACATTGGTTGCTGCCATGCATTGTTGGCAAACTTTAGTTTACTGGATTCAATGCTTAATCTTAATCTTATTACCTTAAACTTGTTCTGGTGGAAAAAAAAAAACTACTTGTGGCAAAGCATATTATCTACCATGTGAAGAGCTATGTGATGTGTTTGATCCCTCAGAAACAAAGATATACATTATCACAAGTCCGAAAATAGTTTCCATATGTCTCAATAAATTGCTCAAAAATTCTAATTTTATATGACACTATTTCCATTAATCTGAAGAGAACAAATACAAGACAAAAGTAGAGTTATATGTAACATGAAAATTGAGATGATGATTTGTAGCAGAAAATGCACTTCTATTAATTATTGTACATTATAAAAGACAAACATCTCTTTATGTATAACATCATTTCTAGGTCCAAACAGTGCCGCAAACAATGTACTTTTTTTATTTATAAAAAATAAATTATTACAACTATTTCTTGCTTTCTCCCCCTCTATTGGAATGAAGACAGCCCGAATGCAAGTTAAGTAGACGAACACTCCACATTCCACGGACATCATTCAAAATGATTATGCAGTAAAATCAACCCACTGAAGCAAGAAAAATAATATTCACCTCCATAGTCATATCTTGTACATCAATCACAACAACAAGCTACGTCGTCACTGCTTGAGTTTTCATTAACAATGTTCTCAATGGATGAAGCTGCAAACTTTGCCTATTCATGCTTCAATTAGTTCAATATCATCTCCTTGTGACAACTATTACACAAAATTTTCAACACTGTCACAATTGTTGATATAAAAAATGAGGCATCCAAGATATTGGCAGTGTTTGAAGGCTCCGTTACGCAAAATAAATGTTCTAAAACTCGCTAGGCAAAGTCGGTACGCTACAGGGGCGCCTAGGGCACCCAGGCGGCGTCTAGGCGCTTTTAGGGTATTAAAGGGGGTTTTAGGGTTTTAAGGGGGGTTTGAGGGTTTTTACAGGGGGTTTAGGGTTTTAAGGGGGGTTTTAGGGTTTTTACCGGGGGTTTTAGGGTTTTTACGGAGGGGTTTAGCGTTTTATGGGGGTTTTAGGGTTTTATGCCTCTTTCTTGTCTAAACACTTGGGAAAACTTGGATGTTCACCCAGATGGAACCCTAATTGCCTAGAAAGGCCTAAGAGCGCCTAGAAGGGCCTAGGAGCGCCCAGAAGGGCATAGGAGCGCCTAGAAGGGCCCATGAGCGCCTATAAAATCGCCTAGCACACTTGTCGCCCAGACAAATCGCCTAGAGCCAACTCGAGACGCCCGGGGGTTGTCCAGGCGCCTAGGCGATCGCCCAGGGCGATTTTTAGAACACTGCGCAAAATATGACAAACACACAACAACACCACATCAAGGGACCCACAACACGGCTGAAACCACGAAGCTATTAAAGTAGCAGCTACATATGATGCATTTTTAGCAAAAATCCTAGAAGAATCCCACCAACTACATTAGAAGCTCAAGAACATAATTATAAAATTCATTGGAACAAATAAAAAAAACCCATGAAACAAAGTAGCAAAGAGACCAAATACCTCAAAATACAATAAACGCCGGAAGAGTAGAAGGCCCTTCAATCACCGAGGCAAGGTTATCCATTTACAACTTCTTTTTATAAGTCGATTTGTATCTTACGAATAAAAAATCCAGACACAAAAAAACATTAAATCATCTCAATATGACAGATTTTTTACGACCACGAGTGGAACCTAAAGACTTGATCTGGAAAGCTTTATAACAATTAAATCATAAAAACTTTAAATAAACACCACATGAATACCAGACTGCTGCTCAATCTGAATGCATCATTTATACAATGACCAAAGTGTCTGAAATACAGCCATGATCTAAATAATATTTGAATATTTGACAGATGTCGATGATATGGTATAAAAATTTAGGCCGAATGAAATTACACGAAACATCATAAAATTGAAATCTGCAGAAGATAACCTTAGATTTCAAATTAGCAGCAATCGGTATGGCAAAGGAACTGGTCAAATTTTAAATTAGCAGCGATCATTGTACTCAGAAATAATTCTGACGCTGGAGCAGATGAAATGGCGATGTCGCTGATGAATTTGGAGCCAAGAAATGAACGCACACAGTAATGGTATCGCAAGATTTTTCTCTTTTCTTGTTCGACCAGCATATCCCTCATTTGATTTGATTTTTTTTTATGTAAGAACATCCCTCATTTGAATTGTGTGCACCATCCATGATAGCATGATTTCCGGCAGTTAATAAAATGCTGGAACTGTCGTTTTTCTCTACATTTCAGCCAATACCATCATTTTCTTCACCCGATATCATCATCTTTTTCACCCAAATTTATCCACAAAATTTTCAGAAAAAAATCATCATATTATTGGGTGTTGTAAAAAGAAATCAACCAACGGGATAACAATCTACGCCGGTCTTCCGTCTTTAAACAAATGGGTAAGAATTTCACTTAACATTTTTGTTTCAAATAATTTTAAATATCGTATTTGTTTTAATTGATGATTATGTTTGAGGCAATTAACATTTTAAAGATATAAAATTTTGATTTTTTGTGTAGTGAAAAGATAAAGCTTCTGGTAGTGAAAGGATAAAATTTTGATTTTTAAGGTATTGAAATGATTAATTTTGATGAGATTGTTCGATAATGAAATTGATATTCGTTGGAGAAAAATGTAGTTTATACATTTGTATTTTGGTTGAAATCAATGTGATTGCTCGTAGTAAAATACGAAACTTGTGTTTTATTAGTTTGGTTATAAAGTCGCACGTAAAATTGATAAACTTATTTGTATTTTATTACCTTTTTTTTGTTACCGTTTCAGCACGTCCTATGAAATTATCGGTAACAACATAATGAATTTTTTTAAGAAAATGAACCGTACGACGAATCTCGACATATTCTATGGTACGCATCGACCTGATGAGGTTCTTAGAAATGCATGCATCCCTAGGGTGTTTTCGAATCCTTCTGATCCGCTGTGTCGGCCTAATCTCCAGGCATTGTATTTGGACTCCTTATATAGCGTAGCTCGTAGAAAATTTCATTAGGTCTGCTCAATAGAGCATCTGTTCTCAGCAACTTGGTAAAGCCTCTGCTGGAAGTGAGACATCCGTTAGATCAAAAGCCTAAGCTCTGTTCTGTTGGCTCTGTCCAACATCTGATCTCCCTCGTCATTCTCAAATATTCTATGACGCAGGTAAAAACAATCTTCTCTTCATAATATTACCCCCAATCTACCGTTACAACACAACACAACGACAATTGAAAATAAACCCTATATATACACACACATGGTTAGGTTTATTTTCGAATGTCGTTGTGTTGTGTTGTAACGGTAGAGTGGGGGTAATGGAAGAGAATATATACACACACACACACACACACACACACACACACATATATATATATATATATATATATATATATATATATATATAAGTATACATACATAAAATCCATTCCAGATTAATTTTACAATAATATTTAGACAACACAACAATATTCCGAAAAATCCTAACTATTTGAATAAATTATTGTTTCACAGATAACAACACGTTGTCCGTTAAGTTTTTATTTGGTGGAGAGTGGAAATACCACGAAGATAGCGACAAATGGTCTTATAAAAAAGGAAATTTGTATTTGGTTCGTGTGAAAACCGATACGACATTGGATGAAGTGAAGGCCAAAGTGTGTCAGAAAGTAGGAATTGATGTCTCAAACAATACATTGATCATGAAACTAATGTACGCAGATTACGACCAACCGATGGATGTTTTGGACGATGATACATGCCTAGGCTACATTGATGATATTCTGAGAAAAGAACCCGTGAAACTATACGTTAACGCTGAACCGGTTATGGACGATGACCATACGGAAGATGAGAACGCATTTGACTTAAATGAGCAACTTGACGCAGAAAATGGTAGAGGAATTGAGAATTTTACATTCGAGCTGGACTGTAATCGAAATTTATGAGAGCATGTTGTTCCTACTACATCAGTCTTAGCCCCTCATGAAACTGCAATCGAACCGAATACAACTTTATCTCAACAAGTCATTGACATCACAAGTGAACCTGACTACGATTGGAGAATAATTGCGAATATGATACATTAGCCAATGCACACACCTCGGCCTAATTTTTTCCAGACAACGCACACACCGTACAACCAACAACAGTTTGACAGGACAAGTCATAATGTCCACATAAATGGAACAAGCCAGCAGTTTGACTTTCCGCCTCCTTTTATGCCAACACCGATGCTAGCGGGTCCCAATATCGGTGGATCATTTATGAGTTTTCTGAGAGCAACTTTGGTATGGAACCCTAACATGGCAACATCGATGCAAGCGGGTCCCAATATCAGTGGATCGTTTTCGCGTTTTCTGAGAGCACCTTTTGAACAGAACCCTAAAATTGGTCACAAATTTAGTATGGCAAGTATTAATCGTAATAGAGGTGTTCATTTAGGTTCAGACATTCCGGCTTTCGAAATTCCTCCGTGTCCATGGGCTGGGGCGTTTCAGACTGAAGATTCAGGAATATTGTATATTGGTAAAAAGTTGAAAGAGAAGGATTGCAGATAAAAATGAGTTACCATGCATTGAAAAATAATTACATGTGGAAACCTATCCGGTCCGACAAGGAGAAGTTAAAACTACGATGTTTTACTCCGGAGAAATGCGAATGGGAAGTTGTGGGTAGGAAGTTCACGATTGCAATAACTTCGAGATAACCGCGTACACTGAATTTCACACTTATGGATTGGAGCGATTATCCAACGATCATAGGCAAGCCAGACCCGGACCTATAGGTCGTCTTGTTAGAGAGAACCTCCTAAAATTCAATAGTCATTTCATGAAAAAACATTTAATAATCGAGGTCAAAAGAGTATTCAACACAGACCTTGATTATCAGCGTGCATATCATTGTAGACATAAAGCATTGGAATTAATCGGCGGAAGCGTAACACTATCGTATTCTAAATTACCCGCCTACTTTTACATGTTGAAGAGTGAAAATCCTGGAACTGTCACTGTTGGACATATTTTAGTTTTAATGATGAGTGCCAGACAAGCTGTTATAGAGCAATGGCAAAAATATGTCTAGAGAGGTTAGCTGACTTGTTCAGCAGATCTATCTAGGTCAGTAGGGTGTCTTGCTCAGTAGATTGTCTAGAAACCTGCTGATGGTTGAAGGCTAAGGGTTCAAACTCAGTTATTGAAGGCTAAGTGATCAAACTTAGTATTTAAAGTCAGGGATATGAGATCAGAACTTAGGGAAGTCTGTGATGACCTAAACTGATCACATATACCTTGTGTACAAGATCTAAGTTCCATAAAAGTTAAGTGGTGATTGTAATTTGGTTATATTTAAGATGGTGTACTCTAACTTCATAATAAAAAGTTAGATGAGAAGCGGTCAGTTGAAGTGTTCATAAAACACAGCAGACTTGAAGTCAGCCAACATATATGGACATCAGCAGACTTACACTATAGGTATCTGCTGAATGCAAGATTCGAATTAATCTAAGTTATCTTTGGAAAATTAAATGGATAAGGATGACATACAAGCTTTGGATTAATCAATAAATCAGTGGTCAAGATTAAAAGAACGTTGGAAAGATTCAGAGATTTATCCAATGGAAATAAGTCAATGATACACAGAGTGGACTGTCAAAAAGCAAGACTGTCAGTGTCAGTACTATGTAACAGAGGTAAAAGCAAGTCAAGATAGAGACAACTCTGAAACGGCTATATTTGAATTTCAAACACAAGTCACATGATTCACACCTATAAATAGGGGACTCCTGACTCAGATTGAAGATGATGAATAACGGATGAAATACAAGTGAAAAATAAGAAATACTAATGCAGAAATTTACAAAGCGCAATCTTTCCCTGCTGAGCATCACTGAGCTATCAATTTGCTGATCAAGAATTTTCTTCAATTGTAACCTGCTATCAAGTTACATCTAGTATACACACTTGAAGACTACAAGCGGCTGATCATTTCATCCTGATCAAAAGCTGTTGAAAGCTGAATCACTTTCTTGATTCAACCCTTCTTCTTCAAGAAGTTTGCTGAAGACAAAGAAGCACTGTTGAAGTGTCAAGAACTGTTCTTTGTGGTGGAGCTGGTGAAGAGGCAATCCTATCTTTCAAGGACCAGTGGAATACTTTGAAGCAGCAATCCTACCTGTTTCTAATGTTCAATTTGTGAAGCCATAGTCATTGGTGAAGGATAAACAATTTAAGGATTTTTGTAACAGCAACCTCAAGAATCTCTAGTGAATTTCCTCCAACATCATAGGAGAAGAGTGGACTGACAGGATTACACCACCTGGAACCACTATAAATCTTGCCTACTTTACTTTACTGCATTTATATTCTACAATTTACTTTATCAGCATACTAATCACATCAACCTACTAAACTACCAACTGAATCACACTACTTGCACTACTGAGTATCTAATACTTAGCACCACATTTAAAACAAGTAACAAGACTTAATTTAATATATTCCCCTGCAACAAATTCAATAGCTTTAATAGTCAGCAGACTACCGAGTGGTCAGCAGACTATTGACTATGCTGAGTTTGTAAAAACTCCATAAAGTTTTTAAGTGTTAAGTTTATTCACCCCCTCTAAACATAACCAAAGCCTTTTCAAGGGACCAACAATGGTATTGGAGCAGTGCTTCTGTTCTGAAGTAATCCTACTTGTTGTGCTTGTGAAAAATCTTTGAAAACTTTTACAAGTTTCTGTTTTCAAGTTACTGCATCATGGATAACAACCAATATGCTAGGACTATGTTGATGTGCTCTCTTGATCGTTTTGATGAGTACAAACGTCATATGTAGGCTTATCTATCCGCAACACATGATGAGATGATGGATGTGCTGACTGATGGCCATTGGAAATCACTAAAGCCATAACTATGGATGGTCAAACTCAGTTTGTTCCAAAGCCAAAGAGAGAGTGGGGTGCTGAAGATAGAAAAAAAAAACAAATTTGAACAATATTGCTGTAGATATTATTTATAGAACTCTAGACAACAATATGTATATGAAGGTAAAAGATTGCAAAACTGCAAAAGAATTGTGGGAAAGATTGCAACTCATATGTGAAGGCACTGATGCTATCAAGAAAAATAAGATTAGTGTGGCCAAACAAAAATTTCAGGAGTTCAAAATGAAATCAAATGAAACCATTGAACATATGGAGTCTAGGTTCAATACAATTATAGATGAACTCAGCCTGCAGAATGTTGTCTACACAAAGGAAGAGATCAACACCAGAATTCTTAAAGTTTTGCGGTTAAGCTGTCTTTTAACAACCTTCCCTGATCACTGATCTCTGTTTTATGGGCTGCAATTTGTGCAGTGTCTTCATGTGATACAGGTAGATGTGGAATAAATGCTAAAGTTGGTGTTCTTATAGGAGGTAAATCTCATTATTTCTATGGAAAATTAGGGATAAGGACACAATCTGAAATATTTTTAAATAACGGTGATGCCTACATATTTTTTATAGGGAGAAGGAAGGACAACCGCATAATTTTTATAGCAAGAAGGACAAACAGTGAATCCCGAAAATCGGTGAATCTCCCCGGTGAATCCCGAAATCGTGAATTTCGACGGTGAATTTCGACAAAGTGAATCCCGAAAATTAGTGAATTTCGACGATGAATTTTGAAAATTAGTGAATTTCGACAGTTGAATTTCGTCGGTGAATTTAAACGTGAATTTCGAACACAAGTGAATTTCGACAGTGAATAAATAGTTTTGTCCTTTATGCAAAAGTTTCAAAAAACTGTCCTTCTACTTAATTGATGAAATATTTCTGTCCTTCTCCCTCATTCCCCCTTATTTCTATGCAGTAAAATTTCCTATTTTTTACGGAATTTTCGTATGCAAAATGATGACAATATTGTCAAAATCTTTTTTACAGGGATCGTTGCCGGAGCTTCTCTAATGGCTGCTTTGGCTTCTTTATGCTACTGTTTTCAGAAAAGAAAACACCTTTCGAAGAACAAAACAAACACAAAACGCCTTTTTTCTGAATCCGCGGGCACCTCTAAAATCCCTTTCTATCCTTACAAAGAGATTGAGAGAGCAACAAATAGCTTTTCTGATGACCAAAGGATTGGGACAGGGGCTTACGGGACAGTATACGCAGATACGATGGCGAATGGGTCGCGATTAAAAAGATAAAACATCACGATCCGGAAAGCATTGAACAGGTTTTCAATGAGATTAAGCTTCTTTCATCTGTAAGCCATCCGAATTTGGTTCGGCTCCTAGGTTGTTGCATAGAGAATGGTGAGCAGATTCTTGTTTATGAATTCATGCCTAATGGGACTTTATGTCAGCATCTTCTGTAACGCCCCGTTTCCGGACACCGAGTCCTTATCCGGAAAGAGCGCTCGGCACATCTATTATCAAATAAAAACTCAATAATACATGCAAGCCTTACGTCATACATCAGAATCCAAACGGCGCGGAAGATAAAACAACTCAACAACTCGGGAAAACAAACGATCGCAACATACGGTAATCAATGCTGTGAAAACTAAAATCCATTCACAGAACTAATCATCCAAAATTAAATCCAAAAGGTCTCAAAGGTAACTAATCCAAAAGGAAGAACAACATTATTCAAAACTTGAAACAACTGTTTTAAAAGAAACAAACTAAAAGATCTAAGTCTTCGAACTCCAACTCAAACATCATCGTCATCAAAGAACTCATCACGGTAACCACCGTTCACCTTCTTGGGGAAAAGGAGAAGACAAAACACGTAACGGGGTAAGTACAAAAGTACTCGCAACGTGTGAAGATCGTATAACCATGCCCTCATAAAGAAATAAAAGCAATACCGTCTTTTATTAATTCATTTCCGTTATTAGCCCTAGCTAACTATCATATTATGTTCATTGCATAACATGAGGTTCCAAGGGTATCTAGCTTAGCTCAAGTTTGTTACATCATGAATAACAAGGGCACTACGCCTAGTAATAGGATGTACTAGAACAATCGGGTGCAACCTACTTAGAGACTCGCTCTAAGTAGCCCCGGGAATATCCGAGTCCCGATGGTGTGATGACCGGCGAGTGCACCGGACGCTTTATCCGGCCAATCGATTGACCGGCGTGGGTACAAGCCTACTTTGTCTAGTCGAGAACACATCGCGATATTGTACTATGCCTTACCAAGCATTGCATGATGTTTAAGATTTTAATCTAGCACATACGTTTGATTAGGTGTTTAACTAGCCACCTAAGTGTTTTCGGAGTAAGCTCCCTCACACTTCCTACCCTCGTACTTAGACCTCTAGACACGGACAAGCCCTAGCAATTACACGTACATCGATAAACCCTAGCTTATCGAAGCACAAGGCAAATCCGAAGCTTCCGGTGGTCCCACACTTCATCCTTTTAGGGAATCCATGTGGTGCCGGAACTAAACGCACCAGAAGCTAGTTCAGAGCTTTGTCACGTAAGGTTATGCAGTAAAGATCATGTTATAAAGCCTGAGAAGCAAGCTGACATCACAAGACAATAGAAAACTAGAGACACAGACCAACGCCCGTCCCGAAGACCGAACGCCCGTCCACCTTCAAGCCATCACATCCTGTATGAAAAACTACTCCTTGGACGCCCGTCCAGAAAGTCCGGACGCCCGTCCAATTTGCAGAGGAAGCAGACGCCCGTCCATTAGGCCAGACGCCCGTTCATCCAAACTCAATTCAATCCTGTATCAAAATTTCACCTTGAACGCTCGTCCAAGGGAACTGGACGCTCGTCCCCTTTGCAGAGGAACCGGACGCCCGTCCGAATCCCTGGACGCCCGTCCACCTGGGAATTTCCCAGAATTCTGCAACTTAACCCTGCGATTTCCATCGCACATGCACCCCAAAAACTCGATCTTCAACAGATAAAACAGCAGAAAACAATACAAAAATATTGCCTACAACCTTACGAGAACTTAGCCATACGATTAGAAAACCACGTTACCTCGATTCTTGCGAGCTACTACGATCCACGCAACCAAAGCTTGAAAAAGATAAACCTTTTAACACCGAGCCTAAAAACGATTGACACCATAGGATTACTACGATGCTTAAACACAGGAAAACGCAAAGTTGAACGCCGAAAACGAACCCTAAACAAGAACGATGATGAGAACTTACGTTAACGGCTCTAAGGATGGTTGATATCCAAACGATCCTCTTGTCGCGGTGATTCTTTTTCCCTTGAGATGTCGTCCAAAAGATCAACGGATTAAGCCTCGGGGATTGAAAGTTCTTCCTCTCTTTTTTTTTTTCTAAACTTGCGGCCTCCCCTCAAAAAATGCGCCCTTCTTTTTTTTTTTTTGACAAAAGTGATTAGGTTAATTGAGGATTATTTCCTTTTTATACATCCCAAATTTCCCAATTACCTTATAATTCCTCAATTATCCCCTTTTCTTTTATAAAACCTTTAAAAACCAAAAGAACATAATATTCCGATTTATTAAAAGACCGAATTGCCCTTTATTCGAAAATCGGGATATTACATTCCTCCCCCCTTAAGAGGAGTTTCGTCCTCGAAACTAGAACATACCTGGAAGATGAGGGAACTCTGGGAACTCGTCTATCATGTCCGCTTCCACTTCCCAAGTGGCTTCCGTCAGTGCATGGTTGCTCCACTGCACTAACACTAACGGGATCATTCGCCTCTTGATCATTCTTTCCTTTCTATCCAGAATCTTGATCGGCTTTTCCACGTATGATAGGTTGTCTTGTAACACTTCCGGATCAATCTCAGATTCCACATCCACTTTTGATAAGCACTTTTTAAGCATTGATACGTGGAAGACATTGTGGACTCTAGACATCGATTCTGGCAACCGTAGTCTATAAGCCAACTTCCCAACTCTTTCGATGATATCAAAAGGTCCTACGTATCTTGGACTTAGCTTTCCTTTCTGACCAAACCTCTTGACACCCTTCATTGGAGACGCTCGAAGGTAAACTCTGTCCCCAACTTCGAACTCTAGCGGTCTCCTTCTAACATCGGCCCAACTCTTTTGGCGATCTTGTGCAGCTTTCAGATTCTTCCTTATCAACTCGATCTTCTCCTTGGCTTGCTGAACCATCTCCGGCCCTGTGATGTGTTTCTCTCCTACTTCATCCCAATAAAGTGGAGTCCTACACTTCCTACCATACAAGGCCTCAAAAGGTGGCATTCCCAAACTTGCGTGGTAACTGTTATTGTAAGCAAACTCCGCCAAGTTGAGGTAATCTATCCATGAACCTCCGGCATCCAAAACACAAGCTCTAAGCATATCCTCAAGAGTCTGAATCGTTCTCTCGGACTGCCCATCCGTCTGAGGATGAAACGCTGTACTCAAATCAGTCTTCGTTCCAAAAGCTTTCTGCAGACCTCTCCAAAAGCGACTGATGAATCTACTATCCCTGTCGGATACAATAGATAAAGGCACACCATGAAGCTTCACTATATTGTCGATGTACATAGTAGCGAACTTCTTTATAGGCATGTCTACCTTACACGGCAAGAAGTGGGCTGATTTGGTAAGTCTATCCACAATCACCCAAATCATGTCATGACCGCCCTTCGTCTTAGGCAAACCGGTGATTAAATCCATCGTGATATTCTCCCATTTCCATTCCGGTAACTCCAAAGGTTTCAAAGCAAACCTCCGGCCTCTTATGTTCGCTTTCACCCTCGACATGTATCGCATCTCGCCACAAACTCGCGATCCCTAACTTCATACCAGGCCACCAGTATTTTTCCTTGAGATCTCTATACATCTTAGTGGCTCCGGGGTGAACCGCAAAAGCAATCTTATGAGCCTCATCCATAACCTTCTCTCTTAGACCATCCACATCTGGTACACACAAACGGTCTCCATACCAAAGATAACCGCTCTTGTCCAACTGATAACCCACTATAGGTTTTTCTCGGGCCACACGCTTCAAATTAACCATCACTGGGTCCTTATCTTGTTTAAACCGTATCTCATCTAGCAGATCTGACCTCGCCATCAATGGCGCCATAAACTGGTCTTCATCCTTCTGCTCAACCACTTCAATCTGCATTTTATCCAACTGATCCACAACTTCTTGTAAGGTGGTGATAGCATTAACCGCTCTCCGGCTAAGTGCATCGGCTACGACATTCGCCTTACCCGGGTGGTATTGAATGTCCAAGTCGTAGTCTTTCACAAACTCTAACCATCTTCTTTGTCTCATGTTCGATTCTCCCGAGTAAAGAAGAACTTAAGGCTCTTATGATCCGTGAAGATCCTTGTCTTGACACCATACAAATAGTGTCTCCAAAGCTTCGCAGCAAACACCACCGCCGCCAACTCCAAGTCGTGTGTAGGTAATTCTTCTCATGCACCTTTAGCCGCCTAGATGCATAAGCAATCACCTTTCCCGACCGCATCAAAACACAACCCAAACCTTGACCCGATGCATCCGTATAAACATCATAATTATCAAAAACCTCCGGTAACGCCAACACAGAGCCGTGGTCAACTTTTCTTTCAAAGTCCGAAAGGCCTCCTCACATTCATCGGTCCACTCATACTTAACGTTCTTCCGAGTAAGTCTCGTGAGAGGTGTAGCTATCTTCGAGAAATCCTTTACAAACTTCCGGTAATACCCCGCTAGACCCAAGAAACTCCTTATCTCTCGTCACCGATGTCGGTCTAGGCCACTTAGAAACAAAGCCTTCTATCTTTGCCGGATCTACCTTAATACCTTCTCCGTAAACTATATGTCCAAGAAAACCGACTTGATCCAACCAAAACTCGCACTTGGAAAACTTGGCATACAAACCTTGTTCTCTTTTAAGGTTTGTAGCGCTATCCTTAGGTGTTCTTCATGCTCTTCCTCGTCTTTAGAGTATACCAAAATGTCGTCTATGAAGACAATCACAAACTTGTCGAGATAAGGCATGAAAACTCTTTGCATTAGGTCCATGAACTTTGATGGAGCATTAGTGAGTCCAAACGGCATGACCAAAAACTCATAATGTCCATACCTCGTACCGAAGGTCGTCTTAGGTATATCCGACACCTTGATTTTCAACTCGATGGTAACCGGACCTAAGATCAATCTTAGAGAACACCTTCTTACCTTGCAACCGGTCGAACAGATCGTCAATCCTTGGTAAAGGATACTTATTCTTGATTGTCGGCTTATTCAACTCTCGTAATCGATGCACAAGCGCATACTCCCATCTTTCTTCTTCACAAACAAAACCGGTGCTCCCCACGGTGATGTACTTGGTTGGATGATGTTTTTCTCTAACATATCCCTAAGCCGGATCTTCAACTCTTTCAACTCACTCGGTGCCATCCCGTATGGCGCTTTAGCTACCGGTGAAGCTCCCGCGATCAACTCGATCTCAAACTCTATGGCCCTATCGTGCATGTGTCCCGGCAAATCTTCCGGGAAAACTTCAGAAAGTCCTTAACTACACGAGTCTCTCCTAACTCGGGTTTGAGCTTTTCCTTATCTAGCGCGTACACCACAAAACCTTGGCAACCCCGCTCAAGGCTTTTAAGGCTTTAACTCGCCGAGATGATCGGATGTCGTTTCTTGCTAGGCTTGTATACGATACCCCGAAACGTCCTAGCTGATTTTCCCGGAACTTTAAAGATTACTCTCTTGCCTTTGCAATCCAAATAGACATGGTTCTTAGACAACCAAATCCATGCCTAGGATAACATCAAAGTCTGAGAAATCCAACACCGTCAGGGCATGCTGGCACTTGTAAGTCCCAACTCTAATGTCGACTGAGGGTGTGACTTGAGCACATCTAGTGACTCGGCCCAAAGGGGTGGATATACTCAAGGGTCTCTCCAACTCCTTAAGCGGTAGGTTTAACTTCTTGACTATGTTTGAAGAAACAAAAGTTCCTGAAGCTCCGGTATCAAACAGAGCTGAAACTGCTAGATTATCTATGATTATGGTACCTAAAAGTGAATCAATTTACGTATAAATATGTAATATCATATGCGCGCTATATCATATTAAATATTTATAAGAAACACAAACACTGAAAAAGTACCTGTCACCACAAAGTCATCTAACTCCTCTGGCTCCGCATCTGTTGCAAAAACACGAACTGGTCTGCTACCTGTAGGACGACTACCCCGCCGGTTACTTCGCCCTCCCCGCCCGATTGCCCCGTGATAGCTTCTTAGGACACGCCCTCGAGTAGTGTCCCGCTTCCCCGCAAGGGAAACAATTCAAGCTACCCGCCATGCAATCTCCCGTATGTGCCTTGTTACATTTAGCACAAACCGGTGGCGTCCCACTTGTCGAACTCTTCATTGCCAAACTCCCCGACTTCTTTACATTCCGCCGTGGCGCCCTCTATTACCTCCTTGAAAATTTGAGAATGGCCTCTTGTCCCCAACTACAACGGTCGGCCCGTTGGCAAACCTTTCCGCCGTCAATGCTCTATCCATGACGCTTGCCATACTCGTCGGTCTATCTCCAAGCATACCTTTTGCCACATCATGTGACAACCCTTCCATAAACTTGTCTATCTTCTTTTCTTCACTCTTCATAATCTCGGGGTAGAATCTGCCCAGCTCGTGAAATTTCTGCGAGTACTGTGTCACTGTAGTATTTCTTCCCTGTTTTAAACTCAGAAACTCGTTGGCCTTTGCATTTTGTGCCGTTCTAGGGAAGTATTCCTGATAGAACAACTCCTTGAATACCGCCCAATCCGTGATTCTAGGATTAGCTTGCTCATAAGAATCCATCCAACTCTCTGCATTACCCGCCAACAAGGATATCGCTAACCGAGCCCATTCAGATTCTCGGGGCCCTCATGTTTCGCATGCCTTTTCAAAACGACGAAGCCACAAGTCCGTCGCCGCCGGCTCAACATTACCGAAGAACTCGGTACCCTATGCTTCTTCACTTTCTCATACCAATCTATTGGTCTATCATAACCCCCAAACCGCCGATGCCGAAACCGCCGCCGTACCGGTGGGGCATTCGATAACTCGTTGCGGCCGGGTGTAGCCTGTGTGCTATGAAAGAACTCGATCTAGGTGGTGGTGGAGGTCGAATCGTCGGCCGAGGAGTGAAACTCAACGGTGTAGACGGAAACATGGATACCGTGGATAATCGAAGAACCGACCGGCCGGTGGGTTAGAAAGTCCCAACCCGGTCCAAGTGGTGGTCCTGGGGCCGATGTAGAAACCGGTACGCGAGTGCTAAACCTTGAAGGACCCGCTTGTTCCACTCGACCTCTAACCGAATTACTTGGTCCTTGATTTCCACCATGACTGGGGTTGTTCACTTGAGTGACCGGAGGAACCTGAGTAGCTGGTCCACTCCTCCTCCTTCTCGGAACCACAACCTCGCAAAATCCGTCTCTCGCGTTACTTGTCCGGGTATTATCTCGCCTCGGCGTTATACGAACTAGCTCCTCCTCTAGTAAGCACCATCCCGTAGCCAAGAAAGAGAGGGGTTACTAAAGCTCTAAACTTATCTTAAAGGAAACCAAGTCCTACACAGCAAAGAAAACCTTTCTCTCTGATACCAACTGTAACGCCCCATTTCCGGACACCGAGTCCTTATCCGGAAAGAGCGCTCGGCACATCTATTATCAAATAAAAACTCAATAATACATGCAAGCCTTACGTCATACATCAGAATCCAAACGACGCGGAAGATAAAACAACTCAACAACTCGGGAAAACAAACGATCGCAACATACGGTAATCAATGCTGTGAAAACTAAAATCCATTCAAAGAACTAATCATCCAAAATTAAATCCAAAAGGTCTCAAAGGTAACTAATCCAAAAGGAAGAACAACATTATTCAAAACTTGAAACAACTGTTTTAAAAGAAACAAACTAAAAGATCTAAGTCTTCGAACTCCAACTCAAACATCATCGTCATCAAAGAACTCATCGCCGGTAACCACCGTTCACCTTCTTGGGGAAAAGGAGAAGACAAAACACGTAACGGGGTAAGTACAAAAGTACTCGCAACGTGTAAGATCGTATAACCATGCCCTCATAAAGAAATAAAAGCAATACCGTCTTTTATTAATTCATTTCCGTTATTAGCCCTAGCTAACTATCATATTATGTTCATTGCATAACATGAGGTTCCAAGGGTATCTAGCTTAGCTCAAGTTTGTTACATCATGAATAACAAGGGCACTACGCCTAGTAATAGGATGTACTAGAACAATCGGGTGCAACCTACTTAGAGACTCGCTCTAAGTAGCCCCGGGAATATCCGAGTCCCGATGGTGTGATGACCGGCGAGTGCACCGACGCTTTATCCGGCCAATCGATTGACCGGCGTGGGTACAAGCCTACTTTGTCTAGTCGAGAACACATCGCGATATTGTACTATGCCTTACCAAGCATTGCATGATGTTTAAGATTTTAATCTAGCACATACGTTTGATTAGGTGTTTAACTAGCCACCTAAGTGTTTTCAGTAAGCTCCCTCACACTTCCTACCTCGTACTTAGACCTCTAGACACGGACAAGCCCTAGCAATTACACGTACATCGATAAACCCTAGCTTATCGAAGCACAAGGCAAATCCGAAGCTTCCAAAGTGGTCCCACACTTCATCCTTTTAGGGAATCCATGTGGTGCCGGAACTAAACGCACCAGAAGCTAGTTCAGAGCTTTGTCACGTAAGGTTATGCAGTAAAGATCATGTTATAAAGCCTGAGAAGCAAGCTGACATCACAAGACAATAGAAAACTAGAGACACAGACCAACGCCCGTCCGACAGACTGAACGCCCGTCCAGAAGACCGAATGCCCGTCCACCTTCAAGCCATCACATCGTGTATGAAAAACTACTCCTTGGACGCCCGTCCAGAAAGTCCGGACGCCCGTCCAATTTGCAGAGGAAGCAGACGCCCGTCCATTAGGCCAGACGCCCGTTCATCCAAACTCAATTCAATCCTGTATCAAAATTTCACCTTGAACGCTCGTCCAAGGGAACTGGACGCTCGTCCACTTTGCAGAGGAACCGGACGCCCGTCCGAATCCCTGGACGCCCGTCCACCTGGGAATTTCCCAGAATTCTGCAACTTAACCCTGCGATTTCCATCGCACATGCACCCCAAAAACTCGATCTTTAACAGATAAAACAGCAGAAAACAATACAAAAAGATTGCCTACAACCTTACGAGAACTTAGCCATACGATTAGAAAACCACGTTACCTCGATTCTTGCGAGCTACTACGATCCACGCAACCAAAGCTTGAAAAAGATAAACCTTTTAACACCGAGCCTAAAAACGATTGACACCATAGGATTACTACGATGCTTAAACACAGGAAAACGCAAAGTTGAACGCCGAAAACGAACCCTAAACAAGAACGATGATGAGAACTTACGTTAACGGCTCTAAGGATGGTTGATATCCAAACGATCCTCTTGTCGCGGTGATTCTTTTTCCCTTGAGATGTCTGTCCAAAAGATCAACGGATTAAGCCTGGGGATTGAAAGTTCTTCCTCTCTTTTTTTTTCTAAACTTGCGGCCTCCCCTCAAAAAAATGCGCCCCTTCTCTTTTTTTTTGACAAAAGTGATTAGGTTAATTTAGGATTATTTCCTTTTTATACATCCCAAATTTCCCAATTACCTTATAATTCCTCAATTATCCCCTTTTCTTTTATAAAACCTTTAAAAACCAAAAGAACATAATATTCCGATTTATTAAAAGACCGAATTGCCCTTTATTCGAAAATCGGGATATTACATCTTCAAAGAGAAAGAGGTTCCGGGATTCCGTGGACAACCCGGATCATGATTGCAGCTGAAACTGCTCGTGCCATTGCGTATCTTCACTCAGCAACAAGTCTACCTATATATCATAGAGATAAGAAGTCTAGCAATATACTTCTAGACTACAACTTTAGGTCAAAAGTTGCAGACTTTGGCCTATCAAGATTCGGGATAACAGACGATTCTCATGTCTCGACTGCCCCACAAGGGAATCCGGGTTATGTGGACCCACAGTACCATCAGAACTTCCATCTATCTGATAAAAGTGATGTCTACAGTTTCGGGGTTTTTCTAGTTGAGATCATCACAGCAATGAAAGTCGTTGACTTTTCACGACCCCATTACGAGATCAACTTAGCTGCACGCAGTTGAAAGAATTGGAAAAGGGCGTCTAGACGAGATAATCGACCCTTTTCTTGATCCAAACAAGGATGCATGGACACTTTCATCTATACACAGAGTAGCTGAGCTTGCTTTTAGATGTCTCGCTTTCCATGGGGATATGAGACCGTCTATGACGGAAGTTGCAGATGAACTAGAACAGATCAAACTTAGCAGCTGGGCACCAATGGATGAAAATATCCATATGGGATCATCAGTTGCATCATCTTCTTGTTCATCGCCGGTTCACGGAAGCGAGAAATCATTGGGTTGTTTAAGTTCGAAGAATTTCCGGGGCGGAAGTAGGAGGTTCGTTTTATCACAGAGAGCACTTGATCATCTATATACAATGGAAGAAGGAAAAGATGATTCACCTGTGTCTGTACAAGAACCTTGGTTAAGTGAACATAGCTCACCTTCAACTAACAGCTTACTGGGTAATGCTGTTTAGTACAACCTTATATCTTCTGTTATTTCTACCTGTGAAAATGCATATGTATAAAAATGGTACTTCTCAGTTGTTTCTATATAAGGCAATGTTCATATATACTCTACAGATATTCACAGGTTTAATTTATTAATTTTACTGCTTCAAAATTGATGTTAGAGTTTTCACATCAGCACCTATTAACAAACTCTCGATTTTACAGATTCAAACACACTGTAGTTCTAATTTACTGAATTTATATATAAAATACAGATACAATATCATTTAAAGATTATATTACAACTGTTTTGACATCTTAAATGGTGTACATGTACATGCCACAAACCTTTAGTGACAGTAAACCGAATAAGTATGTGAAACAAGTTACGAGGATCATAGGGAAACTAGAAATAACACGGTATGAAATGGACATTGTAGAGGTTGGTAGAAAAACAAGCACGATATAATTTGTATTGGACACTCGTGTTGTTAATGGAAAGTTTTTGTAGACTAACCATGACTTCTTGGATCAACAACTTGATGCACCTTTCTAGATTCGGCACTTGTAAACTGGCTGATGATAGGTGGGCCCATTGGACCGGGTTATCCATAATTGGGCCAGGCCCCAAGGTAGACAGTCAAGACAATGGATTGGCAAGGCAGGACCATAAGTGCTGACCAGAATAGTCAACGGGGCAGGACTCCATCATGCGACGCCCAGAAGTGTCCTGCGCAGAAGCATCTCTGGGCAGAATGTTCGGTTGGGTACAACGAAGACTGAGTCAATATCAGTTCAACTGCTTGTAGACGTGGATAGACCCCACGCCCAGTAATGTACAGAAAATAACCGGTGATAACCTCCCATTATGCAAGGAAGAGAATCACGATCTACAAGCTATAAAGGGAATATCCTGAACTACGAGGGGGACTTGATTCCAGTTTATTACCTAAATTGGATACGTAGGCAGCTCTCTCGAGGAGTTCAGTCCAAAATTACATATAAAGTTATTTGTTCTTACATTGTTTTCCTAATTAGAATTACCCGATTGTAATATTCATACTACATCACTTGGCGCTAGAAGGAGGGCTCAATTCAAGTTAGTGAGTGATTATTACAGAAAAATGGCAAGAAATCAGGGAAACTCGAAAAAAACAGCAAAATCAACCAAAAAAAAAAAAAAAATCAAACCGGGGACGAGAGCCCAGGTCGGAATGATCGAGAAACCGGGAAGCGAGTTATGGAAGAAGGACAGACAAGCAACCTAGATGCTGTTAAACAGATGTTGGTAGAAAACCTTGCAAATCTCAAGGCTAAAGAGATAAAAGCCATATTTGAGGCAGTGTTGAAAGAGAGAAATCAAGATAATGATGTTTTTGAAGCACATACTCCGCTTCAAACTGCTAAAAAAGAGAAGCAGGAAGCATAATCTAGCATACAGGTGGTAGTTACTCACCCAGGTGGTGATAACGCCAGAGCAGAATTAGACGCCATGCTTAAGCCTAAGCAAGATGAATTTAGGCTGGTGTCCCCTTTCACTGAAGACGTTGATGCGTTTCCGTGTCCTCCAGGATTTAAAATCCCAAAAATTCAAGCATATGATGGAACTAAGGATCCATATGACCATATGCATCAGTACATGCAGCACATGAACTTATACAACGCACCAGAAGAGATGAAATGCAGGGCATTCGTAACTCTTCTTACAGGAAAGGCAAGAGATTGGTTTAACAAGCTGAACCCCAGATCCATACCAGACTTCCCAACTCTGACCAGAAAGTTCATGCATGCATTCATTGCAGCAAGACCTTTCCAGCGAAACCGGACGTATTTGCTAACAATTAGGCAAAAAAATGATGAAACAGTGTTGCAATTCATCAAGAGGTTCAATGGAGAATCATCCCAGATAGCAGATCTGGATGATAAATTTTTAGTAGCATCCTTCGTGGCAGGTCTCAGAGAAGGACGACTACATGCAAAGCTGAGCAGCAAAAATCCGAGTACAATGGAGGAATGTCTGGAAATTGCATACAGACATTGCCAAGAAGAAGAGGCTAACAGAGCCAAGAGGGAAGAGTCCCACAGGGATTCTAAAAAAGGAAAGACCGATGATAAGACCGACAAAAAGAGAAAATCTGTTTGGGATAGGGTAACCAACCCCATTTCTGAAAGGTTAGGGAAAAAAGGTGCTTTGCAGGACATAGACCTTATTCTTCTGAACAGGTCTCGTGACCAAGTTCTGGCGATTATGGAAAATAAAGGAATTGCCAAGACTCCTCCTCCATTGAGGGGTCCAAGGGAGAAGAGAGACCACACCAGGTGGTGCAAGTACCATAAAGATATCGGACATGACTCTGAACAGTGCAGGGACCTGATCAGAGATATAGACGCAGCAGAATGGAAGGAAATATCAATGAATGCATCGATCGAGCACAGGGAGATAATCCCCGAGGAAGGAGAGAATTTAAAAAGCAACACAGCGGGCATGACAGGTACAATCAAAGGAGACACAGAGATCCGTCTCCTGATGCAGATGGACATAGAGAGAATGCCCCAATCAACACTGTGAACACGATTGTGGGTGGACCAGGAGGAGGTAATAAGGCTGCTCAGGAAGATAAAAGGGGCAGCGCAGAAAAGGACGGAGAAGCGAAAAAACAGAAAGTAATGGGAACCGTTCAGTACGGTCCAAGAGATGCACTACCAGCTATCGTGAGCAACGAAGGACTGGTGATAGAAGCAGTTATTCAGAAAAACCTGGTCAGAAGAATCTGCGTAGACACCGGCGCGATAGAACGTGCTGTATCACAGTGCATTCCAATCCATGAAGCTAACGGACTCGAGTTGACTCATGTGTCAACTCCTCTTTTTGGATTTACCGGGCCACCCATACATCCTGTGGGTATGTTAAAGCTGTTGACTACTTTTGGCAAAGAACCACAGAGCAGGACTCTGATGGTCAATTATGTGGTGGTAAAAGCTCCATCAGCTTATAATGTGATTCTGGGAAGACCAGCATTGATTGACTTAAGGGCAGTGGTATCGCCCGCACACAACAGCATGAAATTCCCAACTTTCGAAGGAGAAGCTACCGTTAAAGGGGATGTGGATGCTGCCAAAAATTGCTATACAGCCACAATCAGTGGAAAAATGAAGGTGCAGCAGGTGACAATGGAAGATTTAGTTCCGGAGGAAGAAAAAAGTTGGCAGTCCAATGATCATGTAGAATCAATAATGTTAAATGAACTGGACCCTGAATCCACAGTCAGCATAGGATCATGGATACCTGCTGAACAGAAACATATGCTGGTCAGAATCTTGAAAGATTACAAGGACGTCTTTGCATGGAAAGAAAGTGACATGCTTGGACTGTCAACAGAGTTGGCTGTCCATAAGCTCAACATTGACCCAACCAGGAAACCAGTGAAGCAAAAGAAAAGATCGTTTGCACCAGAAAGGATACAGGCTGTCTAGCAAGAGGTGGAGAAGTTGTTGCAGGCCAACATGATTAAAGAAGTTATCTATCCAGTGTGGCTAGCAAATCCAGAACTAGTCAAGAAGCCAGATGGCAGTTGGAGAATATGTGTGGATTTTACTGATCTGAACAAAGATTGTCCTAAAGATAGTTATACTTCTCCTAGAATTGACAGGCTAGTAGACTCTACAGTTGGTTATGAAATCTTTGCTTTTCTAGATGCTTATAAGGGATATCATCAGATTATGATGGACCCTGTAGATGCCGTAAAAACTGCTTTTATTACTGAATTTGGTTCCTACTACTATGTGTCTATGCCTTTCGGATTAAAGAACGCAGGGGCTACCTACCAAAGGGCAGTCAATACCATTTTTAAACAACAGATTGGTAAATCAATGGAAGTATATGTGGATGACTTATTGATCAAGAGGACTCTTGACCAATATTTGAAAGACGTAGCAGAGGTTTGTCAAGTTTTAAGACAAACAGGAATGAAGTTGAATCCAAAAAAGTGCACTTTTGGAGTAAAATCAGGCAAATTTCTGGGTTATATGATATCTAAAGAAGGTATCAGGGCCAACCCTGATAAATTAGAAGCTTTAAAGACCATGCCTGAACCAAAGAATATCAAAGAAGTTCAGCGATTAACAGGAAGATTAGCTGCGCTAAACCGATTCTCGTCGAAATCTGCACAGAAGTCATTGCCATTCTTCAAAATTCTCAGGAAGGCAAGTCGATTTGAGTGGAATGAAGAATGTAAACAGGCTTTTCAGGAGTTAAAAGATCATATCAGTCACTTGCCAACTTTAACTCCTCCTCAGGAAGGTGAGATATTGTTTCTTTACTTATCCTTTTGCAATGAAGCCGTAAGTGCTGTGTTGGTAAAGCAACATGGCATGATACAAAGGCCAGTATATTTTGTAAGCAAAGGCCTACAAGGACCTAAGATTAGATATTCTGAGGTGGAAAAATTGGTCTTAGCCTAGTGCATGCCACAAGGAAATTAAGGCCATACTTCCAAAGTCACCCGGTGATAGTATTGACAAATCAACCGTTAAAGAAAATTTTGGATAAACCAGACAAGTCTGGAAGGTTAGCAAAATGGGTAGTTGAATTGGCAGGGTTTGATATCGAATACAAACCAAGAACGGCAATTAAAGCCCAAGCGTTAGCTGATTTCCTGGCAGAAGAAAAGGCCTTGGCTATAGAGCAAAAGGCTGAGCAGAACCAGGCTGAGAAGAACAAAACTGAACAATGGAAACTTTATGTGGACGGAGACTCCAACAAAGAAGGAGCAGGAGCAGGACTCCTACTCATTAGCCCAAAGGGTGAAGAATTCCCATACGCTCTTCATTTTGACTTTGAAGCCACTAACAATGAGGCAGAATATGAAGCTTTGATAACTGGATTAAACCTAGCACAGAAGTTAGGTGTGCAAAATTTGAAAGTCTACACAGACTCACAACTGGTAACCAATCATATCAAGGGAGAGTATGAAGCAAAAGAAGGCCCCATGAAAAAGTACCTGGCAGTGGCACAGAGGAAATTGCAAAATTTCTTAATAATAGAAGTGGAACAAATAACTCGAGCCCAAAATACCAGAGCAGATGTTTTATCAAAGCTAGGATCAAATTTCTTATCCAACAAAAAGGTGTTGGTCGATCAATTGAAGCAGAAGAGTTGTGATTAAATGGAAGTACAACCAATAACACAGGCCGAAACCTGGATGAATCCAATTGTAATGTATCTGAGGGATGAGAGACTTCCTGAAGATAAAGTACGAGCCAGAAAACTGATAAGACTCTCAGCAAGGTATGCTCTGTTCAACGATGTTCTGTACAGAAAGTCTTATGCAGCACCTTGGTTGAGATGTGTTACTCCAGATGAGGGAGATTATGTATTAAGAGAAATCCATCTCGGAATTTGTGGAAATCATTTGGGAGCAAGAGCTCTGGCCAGGAAATATAGGTATGGATATTATTGGCCAGAAATGCAAGATGATGCAGAGAATCTGGTCAGGACTTGCAGGACATGCCAGGTGCATAGTAACTTATCACATAATCCTGTACAGGAGATGATACCAATTGTGTCTCCATGGCCTTTTGATCAATGGGGAGTAGACTTAGTGGGTCCATTACCCCGAGCATCGGGAAATTTCAATTTTCTAGTGGTGGCAGTGGATTATTTCACCAAGTGGGTAGAAGCTGAACCTTTAACCACCATCACAGCCAACCAAATACAAAAGTTCCTATGGAGAAATATTCTATGCAGGTATGGAATCCCTAAAGTTCTTATCTCTGATAATGGCACACAATTTGAAGATCAAGGAGTGCAGGCATGGTGCACCAACCTAGGAATCTCCCAACACTTTACATCAGTGGCCTATCCCCAAGCCAATGGGCAGGTAGAGCAGACAAATAGGCAAATAAAACAGGGACTAAAGAAAAGATTGGAACAAGAGGGATCTCATTGGGTAGACCATCTCCCAAATATTTTATGGGCATACAGGACTACACCAAATGCTGCTACACAGGAAACTCCATACTCTTTGGCCTACGGATGCGAAGCGGTGATACCAGCAGAGATTGGACACAAATCTCCCAGGACAGAATTATATTGTCCAGAAACACAAGAGGTAGACATGCTGCACGTGAAGGATGAGTTGGAGCACTGATGAGAGTCAAATTGGATATCATTTTCTATGTAATTATACCCCGTTTATACCTCGTTTTATATGTTTTCTGAGACATTTGGTTGTATTTTGATGTATTTACACCATGGTTATCATTTCGGGACCTCGGACGTAAAGTCCGGGATTCTCGGTCTTTTTCGGTGTAATTTACTATACTCTCGGTCGCCCTAGTGTCCTGTAGGGATTATGTGTGGTATTTGTTGTGATTTTTTACAGGACTTAGGTATTTGAGAAGGCCGGAATGCGAGTTACGAGGATTGGAACGTGTGCCCGAAGCTTACACGTTCAAACGGATCAAAACGCGGTGGTACTACAACCATACCTTCCACTTATCTGCATTTTGATCCATCTTAGAGGCATATTTTGGGCTGGACATCTTCATGAAAGTTGTATAAAATTGAATCAGCTTTCCAACGCAACTTGAATCACTCGATTCGGAGGTCTACACACAGAGTTATGACTGATTTACTAAAGATGTGTCACCACAGGCAGATGCTGTTACGTTTTGTGAAGAAAAAAATCTGACAGGCGGGCGCCTGTTAGTACAGGCGCCCGCCTAGTAGTCCAGATCTGCAGAAGACACTTTAAAAACCCCCATTTTGGATCTATTATCTATCTATCATCTTCCTCAGCCATTTCTCTGCACTTTTTTTTTCATATTTTTAGATAATAATTAGATTTTGTATATAATTAGCTTAGGTTAGGTTTAATTTTATGTAATCTGAAGATCGATGCTACCCGGCTATTATAATTTCAGTTTGGATTTCGTTTTCGCTTACGGTGTTCTTCGTCCCGATTTCCGGTAATCTTCATTTCCAGCTTTAGATCTTGATGCTTTTTAGCTTAAAGGTTGATTTCTTGTTGTGTTCTTAGATTAATGAGTAGTTAATTTACCGATAGTCGAGT
The DNA here is from genome assembly GCA_036785695.1 of Gentiana straminea. Classification (NCBI taxonomy): domain Eukaryota; kingdom Viridiplantae; phylum Streptophyta; class Magnoliopsida; order Gentianales; family Gentianaceae; genus Gentiana; species Gentiana straminea. Next base: position 1,415,178 of record JAVUPR010000477.1, read on the forward strand.
TATGTGATAGTCTATGAAATCGAACCTCTATCTTGTTGATTGGAATGATTTTGATGTGTTGATTGTTAGATTCTCGGTGTTGTTAACGTTCTAGAACTTATTCTTAATGACTTTTGTTGAACTGATCACTCAATAATTGTGTCACACGTATCGTCTTTACATATGTATTTTGCGAGAGGGTACGGGAAAAGGGGTTCTAGGATCACCGTGTAAAACCGACTGAGTTGTTCAGATTTGGTATCGTGTGTGAGGTTTATATCGTTGTTAACGAGCGTCTCATAGAGCGTAGACCGTGTCGGGTCAGTTAAATCCGGTCAGCGGACTGTTGAATTCGACATAGGAAACTAGGTTGTTGAAATCGGCGCTTAGTTTCGGAAATAGGAGACGACATCCTTTGACAATGCCAAGAACATTAGAGTATATTGGAATCACTTCCGGTTACGAGTTAGGGCTCGGTAGAAATCGTTAGCCTTTCGGTGTGTGTTCTCGGTGAACCGCCTTAAAGCCGAAACGAGATCACGTTTTCAATTCGTAGTGTCTACGAGATTGAATGATGGTAAAAGAACAATAAATCTTGGATAAAAACGGTTCGCTTATAGGTTGGGTGGTCAATTGAGCTTCGCTCGAACGACTTAACCCTCCTAGTGTGATGTATGCACGGGGGTCCGGCAAGACTAAGCTACACCGGAGAGCGGAGGGTGATTCCTTCTTATCTCAACGGGGGCTCTCTTGACCCGACTTCGTCCGACCGTCACATATGTTCCAACGAATAGGACGGGTAGGCTTCCCTACGTTACCGACACCATTCGGAATCCTTGATTTGATGTGCTTTTATGTTAACATCAAAAAGACGTGGTTAGTTAACCCACCACCACTTCCAAATTATTGAGTGGGAGCGGGGGAGGCGACACCAACCCCACGGCCTCTACTATAGATACAAGTAAGTGATAGAAGGGTGACGCCTCGCGGCGCTTTGATTTCGTCCCCCTACGGATGGTGTTCACCCCTATCAACATTCATGGCTTGGTCTCCGAAAGGATAGGATTTTTGGGTACTCGTCGGGTCACTCACCTATCCTACGACGGCACACTCGGGGCGTACCTAAGAGATCCGATATAGTAGGTCACACTCATAAAGGATATTTTTGATAATATCTAGGCTAAAAAGGAAGGTAGTCAATGAATAAAGGGATGTTCGATTCTCGTGGGATGTTTGATTCTCACAAGTTATTCATTGATGAGATTGTCTCGATTTAACCGTCATCTCTTTGACCTACCCTACGGCGGCACTGAGATGCGAGGTTAAAACCTTGGAATGGTAGAGTAGACTTATTTTTAGTTTACAATTCCTAAAATAAAATAATATAGTAGTGTTAAACTTGAATTAATATATGTCATTTTATTTACAGCATTATATCCCTTACTAAATTGCTTAAAAAAAAAATTTGACTAGTATTGACTTTGTTAAAAAGTGGAAAGTAACTAGGACGTTGAACTAGTTAATCGATAATGCAATTATTTTTCAAAAGAGATATTTTCTCTCAAGCCTTTTAAAACCGAGTGACATATAAGTATGTCACTAATTGTCATTCGTATCAAACGGAAGACAAACTTAGTTTGAACAAAGGTGATTTCGGACTTTGAAATTCTTTAGTGAATTTTGAGTGTGTAGGAAATACACGTGCAATTTTCTAATTGAAAAATCGGAAAATCATGAAGTGTTACTAGTTGGACGATATTTGGAATCGATGAACTAATGGGAGCTTTATGATTTGTTGTTTTTCTAGAACATTAGAAAAGTGTAACCGACTACACACGTAACCGTTCTAATTGAAAAACCGGAAAATCATGAAATGTTGCTAGTTAGACGATATTTGGAATCGATGAACTAGTGGGAGTTTTATGATTTGTATTTTTCTCGGGAAACATTAGAACCGTGTAAGTGTTTACACGAGAGATTTTCAAATTGAAAAATTGGAAAATCATAAAATAAAGCATTCTTCGGTTAGACGGTATTTGGAACCGATAAACTAGTGGGAGCTTTAATGTTATGATTTGTTATTTTTCTAGTATATTAGAAAATCCGAGAAGTCCCGACAAGTAACACTCGAAATAGACATCCCACGGTTCAAGAGTAGTGTCTACTCACACGAACCGCTAGTTCAAAACTCGTTTCCATTTACGGAAAGTCAAGAATGGGAGAGTATGTCTAAGAGTGTTAGTCATCTAAAACCGAGTTGATTTTAAGGCTAAACCGAAAATTAATAAACCGAAAATCATAGGATAAGGATAGTGATTTCGGATCACCAACCTATGAATCCTTGGCGATTTTCTTGAGCTAAGTTCTTTGAAGAACAAGGTAGCAAGGCATTTAACGATTAAAAGAGTAAACAACGGCGTTAATTTTAGCTAGAATAGTGGGAGTGATATAAGGAAATGAATCTCGGGTTCAATCCTTGGATATCGCGGAAAATTTATTTTCCGTTTAAGACTCGTTGGAACGAATGGATTTACCTTCTATTCGATAATTTGTTTGTCGTATAGTAAAGTGAATATACCATTTGTAGTACGAATCCAAGACTCGGACTTTTGTTTGATAAAGTCAAAACCACTTAGAACCGCTCGAAATATGTATATAAAACACGTCTTAAGAACTCGTTAAAAGCAATTGGTTTCTATATTTAGATAAACGCTTCTTCATATTCCATAGTTAGTGCATAGTCCCTAAAAGACAAGACCCGAAGACCGGCTCGTGGTGATTCCTTTCTCCCGTCCGGTTATACCGTCTCAAAGGTTCAATGACTAAGTTTCCTTTCAATCGGGAAAGGATAATGGATATAAAGAAGTAACATAGCTTGTTCATGACGACCTTCGGGGTCCGATGAAAGATACGAGCTGAAGTAGAGCTTCCGAGTAGTGACTTCTTGTCCGATAACTATTCAAACACTCCGGTAAGTTTATCCAAAATATTTTGAGGTTTCTCTCGTTTTCAACAGAGATAGAGTATTCTATACTCGGAATAGGCCATTCATAGTCCTCGAGACCGATGCTCGGTCTCGCCTTTCATGCTGAAATGCTTTCACTAAGGAAGAAACCATTGAATTGCCTTTACATAGTTGTAGATGTGCCACAATACACTGCTTAACTCAATAAAGATATTGGAAGTGAAATAACGGTTTACATTGAAGTGTAGAACCGAGAAGTCTACCTAGAATGTGCTTTGGAATTAACGGATAATGAGTGGATTCGGTTCACCAAAATTCCGCACATGATGCTTGATGGTTTGACTAGAATTTCACGTACACGTTCGGTCGTTGACCAATCGTTATATATCTTGTAGCATTGAGAAAAAGGTTCGTTATCGATTCTTGACATCGGGAAGGGACAAGCTTACGCCGTTGCGTCCTTTCGATAGAGTCTATGAACAAGTAAAACCTTAAACCTTGAAGTACGTTTACTCGAGGTAGTTACTAACTGATTAAAATCAGACCACATCCAACATCGGTTGTTGGTGATAACACTAAATACTACTAAACTATATCAAAATTTCGATCCACCCAGAATGTAGTGGGAGTATGGTTTAACCATTACCCATTACGGGTTCTGCGGACTTTGTAGTCTGAGGATCGATTGATGACCTATGGCTCTTTTGTGAGCAGTATAGGATTCTGATAATAGAGGTTGGTTTAATAGCCATAACCCTTTGAATGGAGTTCGGTACTCCAATTCTGTTCATACTCTTGTAGAACCACCCGAGTGTCTCAAAGTGCCAAGTGGGAGTAATTGGATCTACAAGGAAAAGAGTAGAATGAATAGGAAAGTTTATCTTTCGAGCAAAGCTTGAGTGGTCTAGTGGGTAATTCCCAAGAAGTAGAGAGTTAATCGACCTTGAACTCTCTTACCACTTATTATTGCATGATTTCGTTCAAAAGCGTAAAGAAGGGTGATTCCCCGAGACTTTCTTGCCAAACAAACGGAGTCCGGATTCATTCGAAACAGAAGGGTATTGACTTATGAACTTATGACAGATGACTCGTCAAGGCTTATGTCCTTTGTGGATAAAAAGCAAACCTCTCGGTCATTGGAAGTCATATATTTCTACAATATGTGGATTTGACCTGTAATATTGATAAGTCTTTTGTAGACCGGATATCAATTTTAGTACAAGTAGTGAATATATAAATTAGTGTTTGTGAAGGATAACACCGCACCCGCTTGGAATCAAATACGGGTGTGTTATCGAAGTCGAATCTCGACAATACCACAATTCTCTCGCAACAGAGTTTTGGACAACATTCTTTAGAGTTTGACTCGGTCGAATTCATTAGAATCGCCTCACCGGTTTCCCATCCATCTTATTGGTTAAGATGATGCATCCGTGTATGCAACATTCAACGAGGAAGTTCTACCCTATGCCTCAGAATGACTCTCTAAATCTTCGGATCAAGAGAAATGGGATAGATTCTCTTTCTAGTAAAGAGTCAAAGTTATGGTCAATTTTGATCGAATCTTAGATTCGGCGGTTAACATAGCAAGAATGTCCGTCAGAACGAGGAACAATATTTGATGTGTGAACGAATGTGTGATTAGATTTAAGGCGGTTCGAGGATGATCGTTAAGTCGATCTCTCGGCTCGCTGTTTACTCGCACCACATGCAAGTTTCGAGCCGACAAGTGACATTTAGATCCCCGAGTCACCGACCTATCCTACGACGGCATTCGGAGTGTACTTTGGAATCGAAATGGTTATGATGCTGCTAGTGGGTACTAGAATATTGCTTTTCAAGGAGATGTAGTTTGTTGTATTTTTAATAGGGTGTGCTCTAAAACAATTAATCACATGCTTTCGTGCAAGTGGGAGATTGTTAGGTGTGAGAGACAATTTTGTAACGAGGAACAATAATATGCGGACATATTCATGTGTGAACTTGGATATGTGTGATATTGTCATCCGGACTTTTTAAGAGACATTTATATATGAGTCGTATTGACCGATTTGATGAGTTCTCGATATAATTCCGTAATCGAGTCTATCGAATCAACGGATGATCATATTTATGGATATATCTTAATCCCGAGGTCTTGAATCGCATGAAGTTTGACTCGACGGTTAAGATTACACCGAGTCCGTGGTCCGAATTACCCCATCTTGGCATTGTATTGGATTGCATGAGTGAGTAGTCCGTGTTATCACAGTATACGGAATCCATTCCTTCCATTTACGGAAGTAGATAGTAGCAGCTCCTTATTTGTTAATCCTAGAAACCGATCGATCGCGCGAGTTCATATCACACCGATTGATCACCAGCCGAGTTGTATGAATTAATTGATCACTAGGGGTTAATGGTAAATAAGGATAAGAGGTTCTAAAAAGTGGTTAACGGTAACTTCCCGATTTAGAATGAACAAGCCTATGGAGGATTAATCCATATGTAATGATTATATCAATGGACGCTTATTATTATTCTCGTGAGGAGATAAATATAATCTCATAATCGGAGGATGAGGGGCACCACGGGATTATGGTGGCATATTCCCGTGATTGATTTATCGAATATAATTATTCGATAATTATTTATTTGATTTATCGGAGCCGCCGATTATTAGTCCATGGTCCCCGACGTGCCTCCTAATATAGCATAGCCTATTCTCGGACGTCGAATCCTAATAATATTAATTTAGTTCTTGTTGGACTTTATTAAAACGATATGTGAATTAATTGTTTAGTGGACTATTAAATTAGTTGGGCTAAATAATTAAATATGTGAAAGACATTTTCCATAATCTTGGCCCAATTGTGTTATAGCTCAAAATTAATTATGACTAGGTCATGAATTAAAAGTGGCGCCCTCTTATTTTTGGAACAAGAAATTAGTTTTCTTGCGATTAATAAGACATGTGCATAAAATATTTATTGGATAAATATTTATGGAAAGAAATAAAGATAAATATTATTCTAGATTTGTTCTAGAATACATGATTATCTTTTATAGGATTATCATAATTGATTTTGTATTAATTATAAAACCTTGGGGCTTAAGTTTTACTCTCCTATATGTTATAGTTCTCCCAAGCCTTAACACAAGGTAATTTTCGACTTCTACCTCTGTATATGAGAAGGAAAATTTCGGCCAAGTGGAGAATAAGAGGGAAAATCTGAGATTTTTCCGGTAAGATATCGGAAGTGGTTCGAGTCGAGAATTCCTTCCACCAGGAGTTGCTTGGATCACACGTACGGAAGATCGTGGTGCTCTTCATGCTTTCCTTCGTTCATCCTATTGCGGTTCTTCAACTTGGATTTAGAGATCCAAGAGGTATGATCTACAACCCCTTGTAAACATATAGATTTAATGTTTTATTGCGTATATTCATAGATCTAGATCCTTAAATCGCTTCCGCTGCGGATGATATTACTAACAGTCGATTGGATCATAGCTCGGCTATCTTGTTTTTCGTAGTTTAAAATCTTTTTTTTTTTATATTATAATTTTAACCCTTTGTTTTGTACATCATTGTAGTAGAACCGGTGATTTGACAAATCACCGTCCTTAGAATTTATGTACCACACTTGTGTTGGCCTAAACTAGGAACGAGACCCACTTTGGTACTCGATCAGATTCCCTGTGGGATACGACCTTGACTCACCAATTCTAGGCTACAGTTGACCCGGTACACTGCCGGTGAGATTGGACACTTAGAAAAGGCCGATCAAGCACAAAAAGGACATAGCCTTGATACAGATGGCCAAGTACAAGCAGAGGATTGCCCAATACTACAACTCCAAAGTTAGAGGTACGTATTTTAAAGAAGGCGATTTAGTTCTGAGACGAAATGATGCTAGCAAGCAAGGTCCCACTGGAAAGCTAGATCCAAATTGGGAAGGTCCTTATAAAGTTATTGAAGAGAGTTTGAGAAAGTAATAATTACTTGAGTAAACTTCAACTTAGTTTATTCATCATAAAAGAGTGAGTATAAATAGGTACAAGTAAGTGAGAAAGGTCCTAGTAGAGTATAAGCTAGGAGAGAGCAATTAATTACTAGAGTCGGCTAGTATTAATTGCTAGAGTTGTCTATTACCTAATAAGACAAAATAGAGTTACTTTATGACTTTATGACATATTAATTGTTTATTCAATACAATTAATATGTCTTACAATTAATATGTCTCACAATTAATATGTTACACTAATGTAACGTAATATTTCCACCCCCTCAAACTCGGGTTGTAGATGTTTATACGCCCAAGTTTGCTACTCATCTCCGTCGAACATAAGTGGCGGAATGGCCTTGGTGAGAATATCGCATTCGATCGCTCGCCGAGGAAACATACCGGAGTTGAATAATCTTGGCATCAATCTTCTCCTTCAGAAGTGTCCGTCAATGTCCACATGTTTGGTTTTATCATGATGGACTGGATCCTCTGCCATGCATAAGGCTGAATTATTGTCACAGCAGAGTGTGATAGGTTGCTGAATAGGCTGCTGAAGTTTAGTAAGGACTCTTTTTATCCATAGAGCTTCACAAATACCCAAAACTAATGCCCTGAGTTCAGCTTCAGCACTACTTCTAGAGACAGTAGGTTGTTTCTTGCTCCTTCAGGTGACAAGATTTCCCCATACATAAGAACAGTAGCCTGTAGTAGACCTTCTGTCTGTGTGACAGCCAGCCCAATCAGCATCAGTGTAAACCTTGATAGATCTCTCACAGACTTGGTAAAATGTAAGCCTTGGTCGGGAGTGGACTTCGTGTACCTCGCATCCCGTTCACGCATTCCAATGTTGCTCGCAGGGCAATGCATGAATCAAGCTAACTGATCGACTCCATATGCAATATCGGTCTTGTATGGGATAGATAAATGAGTTTCCCTACAAGTCTTTGATATTGATCCTTCCCGACGGCAATGTCACCATGCAAACAGGTATTACTCGGGGTCTACTCGGGGATACATCGGGTTTGCATCCCAAAGATGCTGTTTTTTCTTCAAAGCAGGTCCAAGACATACTTCCTCCGTGAGACAGATATACTCGGTCGTTCCTTGCTATTTCCATACCAAGAAAGTACTTGAGGTAGCCCAAATCTTTAACTTGAAATACTTTGGCCAAACGGGGTCTTCAATTGTTGGATCTCGGCAGGTCATCACCAAGTAAGGATGATATCATCCACATAGACAATAAGAATGGATCTTTTCTCGGTTTGTTGTTTTGATAAACATGGTGTGATCCGAGTTGCATTGATGATATCCAAAGCAGCCTTTAACCACAAGTAGTAAGTTTGCCAAGCCGGACTCAGGGGACCGCTTTAGGCCATATAGAGATTTCCTCAATTTGCAAACTTTCCCTTAGTGTGAGTGTTGGCAAAACCAGGGGGCACATTCATATAGACTTCCTCGGTGAGGTCACCATTTAGGAAAGCATTCTTGATATCCAATTGGTGGAGAGGCTACCAAGTTGGACAAGAAGTGAGATCGCACTCGACAAGTGTTTAGCTTTGCCACAGTGCAAAGGTCTCCTTGTAGTCAAGACCATAGGTTTGAGTGAATCCCCTTGCAACCGCCTAGCTTTGTATTTGTCAATTGTACCATCGCATTGTACTTGATAGTGAATGACCATTTGTACCGATCGTCTTCTTTCCATGTGGGAGAGTGGTGAGATCCCAAGTATGGTTGTCAAGGAGAGCAAATCATTTCGCCTTGATACCGCCTTCCACTTATCATGTTGGAGAGCTTCCCGTATATTCTTAGGAATAGAGTGACAATCCAAGTCCCGTGTAAACATGGCAAAAGCGGTGATAACCGATCATAAGATAGATAATTATGAATAGAATGATCGTAGTGCAAGATCTCTTTCCCTTCCCGATAGCAATAGTCCGTCATCAATGTCGCATAGGTCCGTCATCAATGTCGCCAGTCCGCCGAGAGTCGCAGGTTGCCGAGTGTCGCAGGCTCGGGTCGCAGGCTCGGGGTCGCAGACTCGGTTCGGGGAGGTTGCCGAGGATCGCAGGCCGCCGAGAGTCGCAGGTTGCCGAGGGTTAGGAGTTTGCCGAGGGAAAGGATTTAGGTCAATTTCAATCAGTTTCCATCGTTGATCGCCTCGGTGGACTTGTCGTAGTAGGGAGTCCTTTCAAAGAATTTTACATCCATAGAATTGTAAAATTTCTTTTCGAAGGAGAGTAACACTTGTAACCTTTCCTATCCTTTGCATATCCTAGGAAAATGCACTTGTGAGCTTTGGGATCAAGTTTGCTTCGTGTTGGGCATGGATATAAACAAACACAAGACAACCAAAGATTTTAGGAGGTAATTGGGAAATAAGATGAGGGGGAGTGTGTGGTCGAAGGGTTGGATGGGAGTTTTGAAGCCTAACACTCTACCGGGAAGTCTCGTTGATTAAGTATGTGGCAAGTTAATATAGCTTCACCCCACATATACTTTGGAACATGTGTGGTGAACATGATTGATCTAGCCATCTCCAAGTAGGTGCCTCGTTCTTTCTCTCAAAGCAACCCCATTTTGTTGAGGTGTTTCCACACAACTACTGATATGGACAATCCCCTTATCCATCAAGAAATTACTGAGGTTAGACTCATAGTATTCAAGAGCATTATCAGTCTTTAAGATTTTGATCTTAGTGTCAAATTGAGTAGAGGTCATGTTGTAAAATTCCTGAAAAACTGTTCCAACTTCAGATTTATCCTTCATTAAAAACAGCCATGTGTTTCTGGTATGATCATCAATGAAGGTGACAAACCACCTTTTTCCTGTTATACTTTTTACCCTTGAAGGTCCCCATACATCACTATGAATTAGAGTGAAAGGTGTGGAAGGCAAATAAGGTAGTTTGGTATACACAGATTTGGTAAGTTTGGCAAATTGACAAATATCACATTGAAGATCATTGACATTACATCCTTTAAATAATTCAGGAATTACAGACTTTAAATAACCAAAACTCGGATGTCCTAGTCTATAATGCCATAACATGATATTGTCTAAGGTTTGAGTGCGAGCCGCCGAGGCGGATTCGCCTTCGCCTTCCGTCTTCGCAGGTTGACCACATACGATCCCGAGCGTGGTTTAGCCCTCCCAATCACTTCCCGTGAAGAAGGGTCCCTGGAAAGTGCACCGATTCTTATTAAACATAACGTCCAATTCAAATCTTTTGCAAGTTTACCGACGTATATGAGATTGCAGTCTAATTTTGGAACAAATAGGACATCATTTAGGCATATCTTATTAGTGAGTTTAACATTTCCAAAACCTTTTGCATGAGAGATAGATCCATCAGCAGTCTTAACTTTATGAGTTATATGACATGGCATAAGTTGAGTTATGAGGTTTTTATTGCCAGTCATATGAGATGAGGCCCCAGAATCAACAATCCATGTTTCATTACTAATAGAAGAGTAGAATTTACCTGCACTAGCCCGAGTAGCCGTGTCAGCAGAGGGACTACCTTCTTTTTGTTGAGTGAGGAAAGCTTTAAATGCAGCAAACTGAGCATTCAACTTGTTATCATTCCCCTCTTCATTGACATGCCTGCCCTGACTATCCCTGGTAGGCTTGGAAGATTTAGGCATGCCATGTAGCTTCCAGCAAGTGTCCTTGGTGTGATTTGTGCGTTTGCAGTGCTCACAGAACAACTTTCCAGTTCGATCAGCAGGCTTCCCGACGGTCTCCCGTAACCTCGCAGCTTCCCGACGTCGGCCAGGTAGCACTCTCAGAAGGGTTGTCAGCAGGGGAGTTAAGCAGCATCACTTTCCTCCTCGCTTTCCTCATGTTTGACTTCAGCAAACATGGATTTGAGATTGGGGAGAGGTTTTGTGGCAAGGACTCTTCCTCTAACATCATCAAGAGTAGGATTCGGTCCGCAAGGAACTTGAATACTCTCTTTTTCTCAATAATGTCCTTATAAAGGCAAAGCATCCTTGACATCATTCCGGGGGTGAGTTTCCAACATATCTAAGTGTTGCCATGCCCTAGACGGTTGGTTGAAGTATTGAGTTACGTACATATCTCCTTGTCTCAGAGTTTTGAATCTGAGCTTCAAGTTCATACACTTCTGATGTATTGTCCTTCTTGGAGTAAAGGTCTCTGGCATTGTCCCAGATTTCCTTTGCAGTATCATACATCATAAAGTTCTCACTAATCTCTTTTGTCATTGATCTTGTGAGAATGGTCATGACTTGATTATTAGTGGTGTCCCATGCTTCAAATCCTGGGTCATCTTCAGCAGGGGCAGGTTTAGAGCCGGAAAGGTATCCCATCTTACCTTGTCCAGAGATGTACATTTTCATAGACCTTGACCACAGCAAGTAGTTGTTGCCATCAAGTCTATGATTAGTGTATGATGAAGAGTCAGTGACCCCAGTCTGCTGAGGCAGCTGGGACTCAACTGAGGGTGAGGAAGCTTCAGATAATGAAGACATTCTTGATTCAGCAGGGTGCTGAGAGTTTGCAGCGGATTTCAGGAGGTTATGTCTCTGATACCATGAAGAGAGTTTGAGAAAGTAATAATTACTTGAGTAAACTTCAACTTAGTTTATTCATCAAAAAAGAGTGAGTATAAATAGGTACAAGTAAGTGAGAAAGGTCCTAGTAGAGTATAAGCTAGGAGAGAGCAATTAATTACTAGAGTCGGCTAGTATTAATTGCTAGAGTTGTCTATTACCTAATAAGACAAAATAGAGTTACTTTATGACATATTAATTGTTTATTCAATACAATTAATATGTCTTACAATTAATATGTCTCACAATTAATATGTTACACTAATGTAACGTAATATTTCCACAGTTATCAAAGTACATGGAAAAGGATCATATCAACTAGCTAATGCTTCTGGAAAAACCATTCCTAGAAGCTGGAATGCCATTCATTTAAGGAAATACTTTCCTTAAGATATTGAATTATTATCCTCTTTCGTTTTAGCTTTAATTTTGTGATTGTACGTGTGAATATTTTAACTTGTGCTGGAACAAGGAATTAAAAGACAAAATGTTTTGTTTATCAGTAAATTTGCAGCACAAAGTAATTCTGGGCAGAGGACCCAATTACAAAACACACAAGTGTTGAACTTGCAGCGCAAGAAAATTCTGTGCAGAGCAAACAATTACAAATAAAAACATGCAAAACTTGCAGGGCAAAGGCATTCTGGGCAAAGGACCCAATTACAAAACACACAAGTGTTGAACTTGCAGCGCAAGAAAATTCTGTGCAGAGCACACAATTAAAAATAAAAACATGCAAAACTTCAGGGCAAAGGCATTCTGGGCAAAGGACCCAATTACAAAACACACGTGTTAAACTTGTAGTGCAAGGGCATTCTGGCAGAAGTCCCCAAAAAACCTCAAGTGTAAAACTTGCAAGGTGTTCTGTGCAGTGCACACAATTAAATTATATAGAACTTGCAGCGCAAGAATATTCTACGCCGAGGACAATAAGGTCCTGAATATTTAACTAACAAGGCATTTCTGTGCAGCGATATTTAAAGATAAAGAAGCTAAGGATAAAAAATCCTAACTTCTTTGCAGCGCAACAAGAAGACAAGAATATCAAATTCAAAGGCATAAATCCAAAGGTGCAACTCCAAAGGTTTAAATGATCAAAGTATCGTCAACAACAAATAAGAGATAAAGTTATTACATCAAAAGCTGCACATAGTGCAGCAAAATGCAAAGTTTTTAAGAAAACATGTAAATTAAGAGGCAGGGGGAGCTGAGGGTTGAGCAGACTTCTCTGAGGGTTGAGCAGACTTCTCTGAGGGCTGAGCAGACTTCTCTGAGGGCTGAGCGATTTCTTTTTAGCATATTTGCTAATTATGTCTTCCCCACTCTTGTACTCGTCATATCGCTTCGTGAAGATTTTGCCCACTTTCTTATCATACAACCTATGATTAGGCAGAGCGTTAATCACCAAGTCAGCAGGTTTGGCCTCATCAACACCAAGCGTGTATCCTCTGCGCAGCGCCGGAGCTAGAATAATCTGAATTTCCTCATAAGTTTGGGGAGAAGACTTATACCCGGCAACAACTTTCTGGACAATGTTCTGAGCAGGAATTTCCTCCATCTGCCTCAGAGTTTCGTCAAAGTCGGCCTTCATCTTCTTTATTGTGGCAAGATGTTGCAGATGCTCCTCATTCATTTTCTCCAGCCGCTGATCTCTCAATTTCAATTGCTCCTCCTGGGTGAATATCAAACCCTCAGCTTTGGCAAGATCAGATTTCAATTTCTCAATCTCCAGACGAGCAGCAAGGTTGGACTCTTCCAAACTGGCCACCTTAGCATTGGCCTCGTCCAAGCGAACCATTTTTTGTTGCAGGGCAGAAATGTCCTTAGCCATGCTAGCGGTTTTCTTATGCAACGCTTTACCCAGGCGGTAGCACTACGAAAGAAAAAAATCTTAGAAGACACAAATTAAAGGAAAAATGAAAGCTTTATAAAAAAAACCACTTACAGAATCGGCAAAGTCATCAGCAGACATGTCCTCAAAGTTGAAGGAAGAATCACTTGCAGAACTGCCAGAGGAGGTGGACCTGTGCCTCTTTTTCTGCATTTGGGAAACGGTCCTGAGGGGAACTGAATTCAAACCAGTAGTTTGACCACTGGGGAGATCTTCTTCAATAGTCAGATCCACAGGGTTAACTGTGCTCAGAATGTTCTGGTCGAAGGATTAGCAGTGGGGATTGTTTCTGCACAGCAGTACCGAGCCAGTGCCCATCTCTGCATCCTCTTGCTGACCAGAAACTTCACCACCTTCTGGAATAACGGACAAGGTCCGTTCAGAATCTTCTGCCATCTGTTCTGTCTCCTCCTCCTCATCAATGTCAATGTTAAGCAAATCGTCTACGTTGGCCACTACAAGGATAAAGAATAATCAAAATATATTTGAAAACAAAGCAGAAAGCAAGTACAAACATACATTTTCTATACTGTTCTTTGGAGAACTCTACATAACCAACAGGACCGGCAGTGTGAAGCTGCGCAACATTTATCAGAGCAGAACTTATAAAGTCTAAGGTCAGAGAGATCTTGTTGCTGGCCAGATACTCAGTGTGGGTAGCATCAATAAAGTCTTCAAATTTGTCTTTCATGGAAGAGGTGTTCCAACGACCAAGATTCGCCTCAGTATTGTGCTTCACAAAGAAGAAACGCTCTGACCACTTTTTCCTAGTTTTGTCTTTGCCGAGAGGAATAACATGGCTTAATTTACCAGATCTACGGCAGAAGTGGTACCATCCTCCACTACCTTGTGTCAATTTACACTGATAAAAGTTCCTAAATAACTTCACAGAGAAGGGTGTGGTGTTTAGGCGACACCAAATCATAAAACCTACCTGGAATTTGACACTGTTTGGGTGTATTTGACCAACCCCCAACTTATAATACTTCATTACCTCAATATACCCAGGAGGGAGAGGGAATCTTAACCCACTATGAAGCTGATCAGCGCATACTGTGCAGAAACCTGCTGGGGGATTGTAAGCGTACTCAGTGGACTTGGGGAGCAGGACTTCAAAAGGCTCAGTACGAATCTTATAGGTTTCAATAAACTGGCCATCTCAGTCTTGGTCATCTTACTAGTGATACCATGGCAAGCCATTATTGCCTTGGTTTTATCAAATCGATTTATCTCTCTCTTTAAAGTGCTTAAAAAGGCAGTGTGATCTTCTGGATATTGATTAACAATGGAAGTAGGAGTAAAGATCCCTGGGGGAAGAATGTGAGAAGGCAAAAGACACAGAGGATTATCCCCAAAAGTGGAGGTATTTCTCAAGTCAATCGAAGTGGACGGATGATTGATGTTTACCACAGTTTCAGGGTTGGAAATGGGATTAGAAGAACTCACTTCCTCACTTTCTAAGGCAATCGAGATTTTTTCTAGCGATTCGAACAACTTTTCTATAGAACCACTAGAGGTTGTATTGGCTCTTAGACTCATGAACGAAATAAAGATTTAAAGAAGTAGAAGAATAACACAGAAAGAAGACTTACTTGTAATTGATGAATTGCGATTCCAAAGGTTTGATATAGTGGTGCTGATTGACAAGAGGGGCGATTATATGACAAGAAGTGGATACAACACAATGGTTCAATTCACAGTTTTAATAATGACCAGGTGTGACTTGGCCTCGTTTCACGATATATTAAAAAAAAAGTCGAAGTGTTTCAGACTAAGGCGGCTATGAAGCAGTCCACCCTAGTCTTGGGGGACTTATGATGATAGGTGGGCCCATTGGGCCGGGTTATCCATAATTGGGCCAGGCCCCAAGGTAGACAGTCAAGACAATGGATTGGCAAGGCAGGACCATAAGTGCTGACCAGAATAGTCAACGGAGCAGGACTCCATCATGCGACGCCCAGAAGTGTCCTGCGCAGAAGCATCTCTGGGCAGAATGTTCGGTTGGGTACAACGAAGACTGAGTCAATATCAGTTCAACTGCTTGTAGACGTGGATAGACCCCACGCCCAGTAATGTACAGAAAATAACCGGTGATAACCTCCCATTATGCAAGGAAGAGAATCACGATCTACAAGCTATAAAGGGAATATCCTGAACTACGAGGGGGACTTGATTCCAGTTTATTACCAAAATTGGATACGTAGGCAGCTCTCTCGAGGAGTTCAGTCCAAAATTACATATAAAGTTATTTGTTCTTACATTGTTTTCCTAATTAGAATTATCCGATTACCCGATTGTAATATTCATACTACATCACTGGCCTATATTGTTTGGTGCAGCATTGTTCAATAACACTTGTAGTCTTGTAAGAGGAGCATTTTCCGCATGGAACCTCATTTCGGCATTACAAACTTTTTCGGGCGGATGAATCAATGTTCCATGTGGTGTCTCATAAGCAGTAAGCAGCAAGTGATTAAAAATGTGTAAATAAATAATATATATATATATATATATATATATATATATATATATATATATATATATATATATATATATATATATATATATGTCTCTGTGTGTGTATGTATATATTCAAACACACAAGGTTTTGTATGTATATATAGAGATGCTAATAAAAACGTGAGAAAGTAAGTGGCCAGATAACATATATATATATATATATATATATATATATATATATATTATATATAAAAATATACTGATATATATATATATATATATATATATATATATATATATATGTGTGTGTGTGTGTGTGGCCTATATATATATAATAAGAGTATATATACACTCCGTTAGGTTTTTAATTTTAACGGACACCCGTGTTGTTATCTGTTAAACAATCATTTTATTTACATCAATATAAGATATAAATAAATAAGAACAGACAATAATATTTAGACAGCACAACACAAACAATATTCGGAATAACCTAACCATTTGTCTATATATAGACACATGGTCAGGTTTTTCCGAATATTGTTTTTGTTGTGTTGTACTGTCTAAATATTATTGTAACTACATGGTTAGGTTTATTTTAGACATCACAATGCAAGAAAACAATATTCGAAAAAAAACTAACCTTTTGTCTCTCTTTAATAACCATATATATATACACACATGGTTAGATTTTTACGAATATTGTTGTGTTTTTGCTATCTGGCTATTTTTACTTATTACTTATATACAATAAATATATATATATATATATATATATATATATATATATATATATATATATATATATATATATATATATATATATATATATATATATATATATACACACGCACAGATGGTTAGGTTAATTTTTCAAATTTCGCTATGTTGTGTTGTAACATTAGAAGAGAAGATTGTTTTTACCAGCGTCATAGAATATTTGATGATGACGAGGGAGATCGGATGCTGGACAGAGCCAACTGAACATAGCTTAGACTTTCGATCTAACGGATGCCTCACTTCCGGCAGAGGCTTTACCAAGCTGCTGAGAACGAAAAAGATGCTCTATTGAGCAAACCTAATGAATTTTTCTACGAGTTACGCTATATAAGGAGACCCAATACAATGCCTGGAGATTAGGCCGACACAGCGGATCAGAAGGATTCGAAAACACCCTAGGGATGCATGCATTTCTAAGAACCTCATCAGGTCGAGGCGTACCATAGAATATGTCGAAATTTTATTTTTTTGGGAATTTCAAACAACATTTATTTGTCTTTTGTTTCTCGTTTTTAAATTCAAAATTTATTCCTTATAAAATTAGGGCATTTTGATTGTGATTGCCCGTAACCTTAATTTATTCGAGTGTTATTTCAAAACTAAAGTTGTATCATACTACAAATTTCAAAATTAACTAAGGCATTTCATACTAGAGATTTATACTACTCAATTTCAAAACAACCTATAACAGACATACAATATCATGTAATCGAAATATCTACAATATTAAAATTTCTACAATATCATTTCTAAAAAAAAACACTGTCACTATCATATCATACATTCATTTCATTCAAAAAAATTTCTACAATATCAAATAATCAAAAAATTTACAATATCAAAATTTCTACAACATCAAAATTTCTACAAACATCAATAACAATGTCATTACATTTTCGATTTTTCTTTTGTAAGAAAAAAATATACATAAATCGATTTTTTTACAATATCTTATAATCAAAAATTCTACAAAATCAAAATTTTTACAATATCATTTCTACAAAATTTGTAAAAATAACACACAATTTCGAATTTTATTTGTAAGAAAGAAATAAACATAAATTCATGAAGGTTTGGGGAAAAATTGATCGAAATTAAATCTAATAAACAGTAAATGGTTTACTAGATGATAGTCTTCTAAATGAACAACATCCATTGTTGTATGATATAGAGCTTCAATCACTTGCTCGTTCCAATTCCACGCAATGAAATGATTTCCCGTTCCAATGACATGTGTTTTTCACCTTCTCCGTTCCTTAATCTCTTCCCCGTGAGATATTCAGCTGAGTGTATATTTTTGGAGTGTACATCGGTTGGGCTCTGCGTTTTTTTTTATCAGAATCGTAATGACGAAGTGAGGAGGAAGAAGGATAACAGACCTGTTAAATGTTTTAGATTCAACGGGCCCGTTAAATTTCAACGCCGTGTTTTTTTATTTTTCACGCTGCGCCCCTTGGTTTTCCACGGGACCTCGTTGAATTTCAACTTCTGGCCTCTCTTGAACTTCCACGGGGCACTTTTCTTGCCCGTGAAAAGTTCTACGAGTCCGTTGAAGTTTCCATAGGGAACTCAAAAAAAAAATATCAAGTCTGAACCGACCTGATATGAAATAGAGGTAGTTACAATAACCTAATTTCTCTTAAAGATAACTCTATTAATAAGAATATTTTCTAAGAAAACTTTCTTAATGTACAAGTAAAGGACAACGAATGATCTGGGTGGTTGGGGGTAGTTGTGTACGGTACGTGGCCATGATGAATAATCAAATATATTATTTGATTTATTTATTTATTTGTATCGATCCACTCTGATTTTATTATTTTATTATTTTTTGATCCACTCATTCATTCATAACGTTCCGTAACTATCGACTGACCGCATGATTGTTGACATTACATGCATCCACCTATTTACAGTCAAACTATAAGACAAATAACTAAAGTTTTAACTTTATCGTTGACAAAACCTAATCCAGATGAGATATATTTTTATTTATTTATTTATTTGTATCGTAAGCATTAACAAAATACAAAAAGTGTTAAAGTTGTCACACATTGAGCATTTGTTATTGTATCACTAATCATATTAAGAGACACCATCCTCTTATATGAGCTTGGACTTAAATTTTCTACATGATATCGGAGCCACTTCTTTATTGTACAAGTGTTAGGCCTCTTTGTTGGCTTAATAGTGCCCTTATATGTTTTTGTGTCATGTGGCTCGGGCTCTTTATAGACTCACACTTGAAGGGGCGTATTAAATTGTTGTCCCACATTGTGCACTTGCTATTGTTATCACCCACCATGTTAAAAGTCTCTTGCATTAGAGTTGGAAAAGTTAGATTTATATATTGAGCACTTGCTATTGTTATCACCCACCATGTTAAAAGTATCTTGCATTAGAGTTGGAAAAGTTAGATTTATATATTGATTTCTTTAATAGTGTACAATATAATCTCGATAAATAAATATTTGATAATGAATAACCTCGTCAAATTTTCTCTGGTCCTGACTTGGGCAAGTGGGCTTAAAATAATGTTCGATAAATGAATTAACATCTCTAAACGAATATTTTTTTCTAATCCCAAGGGTATTCATTTATCGAAGTTATACTGTACATATGCTTGTACACAAATTTTACTATGGTCGAAGACCAAATTTTACTTGAAGGGTCCAACCAATATGATTTAAGAGAATTATAGTGGACTCATATGTATAAAAATAAACATTCATTAATGTTTTTTAAAACTATTAATATGGTGATCCAAAATTTTAGTCCAGAACCACTATAAAAAGTTACTGGTGCTTGTATGTTGCATAAGATTCTTGGTTAGTATGAAAACGTACAAAATGCATTGAGTTAAGTCTTTCATCCGTCATATGTTTGAGTTATCAATTTTTTTCCCAAATACTTAAAGCTTATGGAGACGTAAATAACTAATATTTTAACATTTCAACACCTATTCTCATAGGTGGCTTACAGGCTCGATCGGGTCAAATAAGGGAGAAAATGACATATAAACCACAATGTAAGGGAAACAAAAAAAGCCCAAGCACAATATAAATGGAAATACAATGTTGTCATAAAGATTTGTTTAATACTACCTCCGTTCCAAAATAAGTGTCATATTTTAGAAATTAATTGTCCGATAAAAAGTGTCATTTTATATTACCAATGCATCATTTAATGTTTTTTTGTTAAAGATAACCTTAGTCCAACATTTATTTATGACACTACTTTCATATCCCAAAACAAACATTTATTATTTATGAGGGATAAATATATCAATGTAGCATACGTTTTTTAATATATATGAAAACTAAAAAGATGACACTTATTTTAGGACGAATGTAGTATATAAAAGGAGGTTATATATATAAAGATGGGGTGGAAAATGTGATGTAAATATATAGGAGAGTCAACCCTTTTTCTTTTGGAATCCGTGTGTTTGAATTTTCAAAGCTTTTGTCTTCCGGAAAACCATGTTAGAATTTTGAAAGCCACAGTATATATTATTATATCTTCTTGAAAACTCTTTCAAAAGAGCCTACCTATATTTTTTACATCATGGAATATATAGTTTATCAGACAAACTTATATTTCACATCTTGGAATATATAGTACTACCTTGTGAGTATAAGCTATATAAAAATTAATTAGCAGATCGAGGCCATTCATCAGCTGCAAGAAATGAAGCATATAGCAATAATAATTGTTGTTTTGCTCTCTACTTCTTTGGTAAGCATTTTTTGAATTTTCTTTCCTTCTTTTCGGGTTGATTGATCTTTCTATGTATGTTCAGTTTCAAGAAAGTGGAATATCATTTATCTTCTTCTCTTTTTTCTTCTTTTCTTCTTCTTCTTTTTTTTTTTTTTTTTTTTTTTGGTGCTGCAAAAAATGTATAAAACCTAGCCCCGATCTCCTCCAGTGATAATCCTACAATGATCGGTTCATTAAAATAGGTTTCAATAATGTTTTACGGTCCCAGTCCCAGAGATTTTTCTCCTGTCCCGGGAAAAAATACTACAGTCTACAGCCCCGAAGATTTTTTTTTAAAAGTAAATCTCATTAATTTTGAAAATAACGGGGGCTGGCCGATAAAATGGCTCCGAAGAAATTTTCATCATAACCGGTGTTGCTAGATCGAATAATACAGTTTAGTTCATTGAATTAAACTTTTTTAGGGATCCGGACTCTGCACAATATGATGATTGAAGAGAAAAAGTAAATGAATATGTCATTGAAATAGTGTTTTTTTTTTTTTTTTTTAAGATTAAATTAAAATAAATGTATCCTTGAGTATTATACTTGTAGAACTAATGCCCTTATATGATGCACAATATGATGACTGTAGTATTTTTTTCCCAACATCATATTTTAAAATAAATGTATCATTCGATCCATAGTCAGATGGTGGGAAAATCGATGTAGTTGCGATCTGTGATATGGGTACTTCCAAATGGGATTCGGATCATGTTGATTTTAGATTGCTAAAAACTCAGCCCGGAAAATCTCCTGTGTGTCATTCCTTCCCGGAGGATAATCTAGTTCGGGTTGCATTTGGTTCTTAGTTGTTCAGGTAGGTTAATGTAAAAAGTCAACGAGCTATATTTGATGAGTTTGTAATTTTAAATTTAAATTTTGAGGTATGGTTCTTTTGTTTTGATTCTATAACATTACCACCGACATTACATAATGATATTGTGTTGGACTATTGACTATGTATTGTATTGAGTTTAAATCTCGAGAAATTTTCGAATCTGTAGGATATAGTGCTTAAGGCAGGATTGGGTGGAAAGTGTAAGGTAGGGTAGAGTAGGGTGGAGTGGTTAGCCCTATCCCACACTCCACCCACCACTTTACTATACCTACACTTCCTAACCAACCACTCATCTTACCAATTACCTCATCGTACCCTACCTCGTTACCAACACTACCTTAACATACACCACCCACCCACCCACCCAACCCTACCTCATCCGACCCTACACCACGTTACTTACCCCACCTTACATTACTACCTTACCCTACGTTTCATGTCTTACTCTACCTAACCAAACCCTAGTTAACCTATGCCACCTCACCGCACCCCATCATTTTGTTAGGAAATCAACGCGGGAACGCAGAGGAATTTAAAATTTATTTCCTATTTAACCAGGATCGATCGTTTAAACAAGAATCATAAAAGAAGTAGACGGTGAATACCTTGCTTGATCTAAAAGATCGACGATTTGACCGTCTAAGGAGAGTAGTGGTGCACGGAGCCGCCCAAGCGTTCGGCCTCTACCGCTAGTCCACACGAACAACCAGCCGGAATCCCATCTTGGATTCCTACCAGAAAAATTTGGTTGCTAGACCGACATTTTCTCTCTCTCTCAAATCTCTCTCTAAGAAGCTCTCTATTTTTCACAAGAAACTATTAGTCTCTTGGAATTGTGATGTACAAAAGAGCTTGTCAATCCCTCCTTTATATAGAGTATTGGGGTGCCCCTTATGTTTTTCAATCTGATTGGGAGAAGCTTCCTAGTAGATTGGGGAGAAAAAAAACATTTTTCTAATAAAATAAGGAAAATATCTTTGATTGATTTATCTCAGTTAATTTAATATTTTATATTAAATATTTCCAAGAAATTTTCAATATCTAATATTGACTATCTTTATCTTATTACCATAAATTTATTTTTTTTTTCATAAATCAATTAATATCTAATATTAATACATGGTAGTTTCATTAATTAAATTGCACAATCCAAGTGTATCTAATACAATAGAAAGTGGCGTATATTTTAGCCATAAATTGGCATCCAGAATATTATTTAATTAATATAATACTATGATTAATTAATTTGCAAAATACATGGGTATCATATACAGATAATAATTTTGACATACACATACATTATTGTATGTTTAATTAATCAACATAATTACTATCTTGTATCTAATTTATTCATAATAAATAAATACCATCATATTAATTTATCACTATAACACTTTATCGTCGAGATAAACTTTCCTTATTTTGTTATCACTATAACCGCATTTTAATCCAGCAAGATGTCCTTATGTGTGTGACCCGATAGGCTTCCGAATATGTTGGCCGTAGACACTAAGTGTAAATTACGAAAATGCCTTCATGCCTAACGATCACGGAATTAGCGTCTAACAACACACCGTGACCCCCAATTATCGGAAGAGTCAAATGCAATGATTACTATCTTTCATGTGAAATAGTTACCGTGTAAATAGAATTCTATCGCTGTATTAATATCCATACGGTCGTACGTCGAGTGTCAAACATCAACGACCGTATCTTATAATATGGACATCATGCTCTCTCGAAGTAACTCATATACTCCTACTTTGCAAAGATTCACGAGAGCAAGACATTCCTTATAAGAAGGCCATTTCGGATATTCACCCCTACTAATAGGGTATGCGATTTCCTGACGAACAACATGAATCCCACGCAAGCTTCAGTATCACACCCAATCACTACAACATGATCCCCCCGTGGCTAGAGGAAACTTCAATAGTGTCAAAGCATGACAATCCACATGGAAGGGAGTCACTACGAAGAAGTTCCGGGGGTTACGGTTACGAAGGAAGCTTCTAGCTCATATTGGTCATGGGTTGAGAACGGGAATTGAGATAAATCTTCCGTTACGGCACAGTCAAGCAGGCTTATACGAAGCCCATTGGAGTGGGGCAATGCAAGATAAATCATATAGAGTGAATCTTCAGACGCCCCGAGAATACTATGAGGTGCTCCCTTGCCCCGCAGCAGCGGCATGTGTCTTTTAAGTTATATGGTAGCATTAAGCCGCAGCCTCAATTAATCTTCTTTTACGTGATGCCATGAAGACTCAGGTCTTAGGATAATTACACAACAGCCACATAGTGCGACACTTAATAAAGTAAGTGGGTCAATCTAACGTACGCATTCTCTAATACACGTCCACGTACAGTCCAAGTGTCTAAACACTTTGATAGACGAGATCTATCCCTACCTTCAATAAGATAGAAGACATCTAATACGTGCTAGTCTAATCGTACTATCAATGTCCTGTTTGATAGCACATACGACTAGAGACATTTAAGTATCAAACCTTTTAAAGTGAGTCGAGATCTCATCAACATAATCACTATCATGGTTTCTCTTTCACAGTTTGACACTAAGGACGTTATCATATATACAATCACAAATTGGTTCATATAAATGAACATAATATATAATAACAGAAAAGCTATTTAATATATGTATAAACATAAGGAAATATAAGAAATGATCCGACCCGGTCGGATCCGGTCCAACCCGATTGGGTTTAGGACACTATTTCAACAATCTCACACTTGGCCTAAAACAATCACTCGTACACACAAGACCAAGTTGAAACACAAGAATCTCATGCAATACTCATAACCAACCCTAAGCGTAGACGATCACTATCCGTGGGGACTCAGACTATCTTCATATCATGCTCCAAATGATCAAGTTAAAAGGAACTGCCTCCACACACACATGAATCTCTGACGAGACCATGGTCCTTGCTTCAAGCAATGAATCCATTTACTATATCAGCCATATAGAAAAGGTGGAAGAACCGTACAAGGTTCAGGAATGAACCTTCTAGATCCATGTACTGCTCCCGCTGCGCTTCCAAGGCACTATTGTGTTTTGGCCCAGTTGTATAATTTCCAGTGATTTCTAGCCCAGAACATTTCCAGCCCACTGTATCACTCAATCAAAGTGACTGAAAACCTAGACTGTAGCTCCCTCTCGCCTTCATAAGACTCAGGATATACGTCTGTATATCTATATTTATATGATTCCAAGTATCGATAAACTAGGAAACCATTCTTAACTTGTTTAAGGATATTCTCGACATTCACCCGATTTACTTTCATACTTGCTCATGACTCTTTATGGACTATGAACATCTGACATTACTTTTATGATGGTTCCCATCGCAGTAGCAAATGAAACTTTCTATAAGCATCATCTTTCACCTTATCTTTAGGACTAACGTCTTAACATAGATAGATCTTAAGAACACCGGCTAGCAGTATCTCCTATGGCGATATATGCTAAACTCTTTTAGCATCACATCTATATAGGTAGACTATAAACCAACAGCAGTTAAATCTATCATTATAGATTCTTATTTCAAAAATTAAGAACTGCTAATCCAAGTGCTTTCGTAAAGACCTTGAACTACCAAACATTAATTAACTGTGACATGGGGTGATAATTCCCGAGAGAGATATCCAATACCTTACTCAAAAATCGTAACACACTCTCACTATCCCTGTTGCACATTGGGCATATCCCTTCTTTCGACTAAATCAAAACATTCTCGTGGGCTCACATATCATGTTATCGTATATGAACTTCAAGATGTTTGCCCAACTTATTCAACACTATCATATAGCCATTATACAAAGTTATAACAAACATAGTCTGATTAGAACTGGGCTCAGCTTGAAGCATAAAGATAATTACAAGGTTTACACCCCATACCCTTCAGCCGTCACTATAGCCTTATGGTAATCATATTACTATCCATGTCAGCCTATCAGGGACATTCCCTCTAGGTAAGACAGACTAGGTTCACAACCTGTTTGTCATTGATGGAATCTAATTCAGATATTATGGCTCTTGGCCATATCTCTCAATATTGCCTTTCAAACATTCTTTCATAAGTCGTGAGATATTCATTCTTCAAGATGAACATACCAGCAGCCTTTTCAGGCTTGAGGTTATCCACAGAATTATAAAACATTTGTGTGCACTGAGCAGTGTTCTACACCTCATCAATATGTGGCGTCTGCTCACGTTTCTATGGTTGAATCTCTCTTTGTGGCTCTCAAACTCTTTTGGGAACTCACTTACTCCCACTATCTCTTTTGGAAGAAATACCTACTTTAGAAGACAGCATGTTTGGAGACAAACATCTTGTTCCGCGGGAAAGTAGACAATATATAGCGTACTTGCCAAGACATTCCACAAAGTTGCATATGTCGTATTAGGCTCCAAGCCTTTCTGACTTTGCCTATGACAACTTCAAATCATCGGTTAAGATAGATTCGAAATTATCCCCTTCCATATCTAATATGGAATTTATTCAACCTTATTCTTTGGAACTCGGATAAGTATGTGTTTTGATTAAGAGCGCTATCCCAAAACGGGTAAGGGATTCTTTGCATGGCTTATGTCACAACTTTATCGTATAAAGTGTCGCTTACATTTCGGAACCGCAATCCGATCGCGCATCTCAAAATGATATCCTTTTAGGGAGAATCTGATTCCTTTTTAGACGACTTCTGAAACACCCTACAGTTATTAATTGCTTCAATCCAATTGAAGATTAATTCCTAAGTAGTTTATCAATCTCATATTTGTACTAGCTCGAACTTTTCGGGCTTTCCAAATTATGCACTTCACTGAGTACACTTGACTATTTCTAAAAATAGTCATAGAGATTAATAAACAATTATTTGTGGCATTAATTGTCACAAGCCAACAAACATTGGTATGTTTGGGCTTTAGACAACTTTTCTAGAACTTATAACATTTTCATAAAAGGGTATTTTAGTCATCTTTAGATAAGATACATATTATCCACATGATTCACAATCACGTGGTTCAGACATCATCAGAATGACATTTGATTATACGTTTCTCTTCCATAGAGTCGACATCTAGAACAACCACAAATATCAAGGATAATTGCCATACTATTTTACTTGGTTGAGATTTCATCACCTATATAAACTATATAGTGATTGCAATCCAGTGTGTTAGATTCGGTGAACGTTCAACTTTATCGGAATAACGTTTATTCCTTACAATTGAATTTGTCTACTAAATCCTAACGGATAACTGAAATGTTGTTCTTCGTAAGAACCAGAACATAATAACATTTATTTAGTTCATATCAGTTTACCAGACTCAGAACATTATATAGTAAATGCTGCAACGTTTGCTTCACTTTCCATATCTTAGAATATTTTATATTTAATCTTTCTAACATAATCACACTCGTAAGATATCATATGTTTTAGAGTAGACTTGAGCTTAGATAGATTTATCTCAAATTACTTGCTTAGGATAGAGACTTCGATAAGTTCTCTTATTTAAGCACATGCCTAACTTTCCTTTTAACCCCTTAAGCACTTGTAGAATATTTCTTATTTTAGTCTTCACAAGACTTAAGAAAAATCACAAGAGCTATGTCTTCAATTTCCTTTCGTAAAGTAAATCCAATGTTTATTAGATAGTTTATTTAGCCTTTTGAATCATATTCAAAACATGAACTATTTAATTAACCATCAAGCAATGATTAAAGAATTAAGTCGATACTTAAATCTTATAATTTTGAAGACCACCTTTCCAAAATTCGATGTGGTCATTCTTATCCAACATTTGAATTAATTGTCATCGTATGACAGAATGATCATATTGGATCGTATCCAATGCATGATTAATTCGTTGAAACTTATTTCTAGTGATTTAATCATATCATGAGATTCCGCTGTTCATTAATAATCAAAGTGTTGGAGCCCTCCATCAAATATGTAGTCTCATCGTCTCTAACTACTATTACGGGGTTGCTCGTGTCATTGCTTATTTTAAAAGGATTAAAATTACTTAACCATACTTGAGAACGTTTCTCAAAAGGTAACAGTCATAATTTGGTTTCACTAATCGAGAATAAAAACATAAATATAAGAGTTTGCTAAAAAAAACCACAACTTAAAATAAAGATAAAAGAGTGTTGTTTATACATGCAAAATCAAAAATGGTCTTTTGGTTTATGATTTTGCTCTCACTAGTCAACTACTTCTACTAGTCATATTTCATTCTATTGGAAAAAAATTCATTCCATTTCATGACCTTATAAACATACACAAATATTGAAATCGAATGAAAAATCTTTATATTCCATTTCATTCATGTGTAACAAACCTGCCATAAATCCTTAACAATGGAGGTGATGAGAATCTTTGGTAGACAAATACCAATGTAAATATAAGAAAGTATTTGCAATTTTCTTGTAGAAGTGTGACTTTTAGCCTCCAGCAATCAGTAATCATCAACTTGAAATTATGACCATATGAGTTGTGTACAATTAGATGATGACTTGAATGCTAGACTTCGTTAATGTGTAAATGAGGATAAACATAAGTTATGTCCTTAGGGCAGCCCTCCGACGTATGAATCAATGAAATAAGATGGAGAATATGATTGAATTCTTGTTCCAAGACCTAGATTAGAGTATTCATACGTGATTAATTCATCTGGGGTTTGGATCGGGTTAATATGATTTTTTCATACTATTATTGTGATAGGACTTCGTACTAATTAATCACAAGATGGTTAGATATGATCATATTGATTTGAGATCGAAGTGATTTGAGAATCATGATTGTTTCAAGATAGTATTTGATGTGCTTGTGATAATTTTCCAAGTAACACATTCCTAAACATTTGCATATTAATATTGATTCATTATCAATATATGTCAGTCTCATTATATAACTAGAGTCCAAATAACGACGAAGTTCTCCGTCTCTCACACCACACACACTTGATCTTAGTGGGACACACATGAATTGTTTCCTTGTTCTAATACATAGGGACAGAAAATTCCATAAAAGATATGTTGCAAATTCAATGCGTTAAAGAACTACTATTCCGATATCTACTTGCCGTCGTTTGGAAGAGACATCTAGAAAATCAACGAAACATACTAAAACGGTAGCGTAGAGGCTTCAGGACCAAGAAATACTAAGTTTAAGTCCCACATGTTATAAATGTGGGTTATACATGTTCTGCATATGTGTCATTGAGTTTCGTTTCGGGAGACATCTAGAAAGGGCTTTGACTTTTTCATGTTAAAATGAAAATGAATTTTGTCATAATCGTCCTGTGTCACGTGTTATTGCATAACATTGTGACCATAATTTAGTTGATCGAAAACTCTTTGACTAATCAATAATAACAATATCTTAAACCATTCGATGATGCGTGCCATGCCATCACATTAACACACTAAATTGATGGATAATCTCTACTTGAAAAATGAAAATCAACAAAGCTTACATATGAAAAGGTAAACACAGCATATCCATTGTTAAAAAGTCAAAATAGCTTCAAATTAAGTAGGTGGCAAATGGCTTATCCCCAGAGACTCTTGCTTCTTCCCTTTCTGTTCCTCTTATTTTTCCAAGTAAACTAATTTATCTCTTCTGAAAAACCAGATTTCTTTTTTCAAAAAGCATGTCAATTCTTTAAAGTTTTGTGATTTGAATTCAGGGTCTTCAAGGAACAGATGCAAGAAAGATTCTTGATCCAAGAAATAATAAAGATGCTCAAAACAGAGATCAATTAGAAGAGGTCAATATCTTCTTCAATGTAACTGATCTAAAACCCGGAAAAAGATTACAAATTTATTTCCCAGTAATAAACCCATCTTCGAAATCTCCATTATTATCAAGAGAACAAGCTGATTCCATCCCATTTTCATCCTCCCAAATCCCATTTCTTCTCCAGTTTTTTTCCTTTAAAACAGAGTCCCCTCAAGCCAGAGCATTAGAAGATGCTCTAAAACAGTGTGAATTCGACTCGATTCAAGGGGAAACAAAATTCTGTGCAACCTCATTAGAATCCATGCTTGATTCAACTCGATCTTTAATGGGTTCCAACACAAAGATCAAAGTTTTAACCACAAATCATCTCACAAAAACTTCTAGCGTTTATCAAAACTATACTGTTACGGGTCGACCCGAAGAAATAATTGCTAAAAAGACAGTGGGATGCCATTCTTTGTCTTATCCTTATGCAGTTTTTTATTGCCATAGTCAGATGAGTGATAACAAGCTCTATAAAGCCTCGCTTCTTGGAGATGATGGTGGGAAAATCGATGCAATTGCGATCTGTCATATGGATACTTCCAAATGGGATTCGGATCATGTTGCTTTTAGATTGCTAAAAACTCAGCCCGGAAAATCTCCTGTGTGTCATTTCTTCCCGGAGGATAATCTCGTTTGGGTTGCATTTGGTTCTTAGTTGTTCATGTCGGTTTATGTAAAAAGTCAACGATCTATATTTGATGAGTTTATGAATTTGAATTTAAATTTGGGTTCAGAGTCCATAAGGACATGTTTTAAACTTAAATGGTTGAGAATGACTCACTACATGTGTTATTATATTTTTGTACATATATTACTACATGTGTTACTACATGTTTGTCTTTCTCAACCATTTTAGATAAAAACATGTTATTTACAACCTTTAACCTTTTAAATTTTGAGGTAGGATTTCTTTTGTTTTGATTCTATAATATTACCATAGACATTATATAATGATACTAGTGAGTTCCGATAGTATCATTCCGACCGTGCAAGGCACGGCAACCAGATGCCTAGGATAATTAAACCATTCATAACATCATATGAAAGCAGAAATTTAGCATTTGAGTGTGACACATTAAAAAAGTTCGCATACAAAACCTGAAATTGTGAAATCGATACATATTGGTTAGCAAAGGAAGGATCTTAGGCAGTATTACAACATAATAAGTAGAAGCAAAAGAAATTGTTATGCAGGCAAAATATGATTCATATTACTAAACATTGCACATAAGTGAACGTGCAATGTTTTGTAATACGTTACAAAACATGTTGCAAAACAGGAGGAATAAAAGTTTTTTCACACAGGCAATAAACAACATTTTTTACGGTCTTGATCACGAGGTGCCTACTTATGCTCCAGTTGGTCCATGTTCTTCTTCACTTTTACCTTGCTCACTCTTAGCAGGTGCAGGCGTTTCTTGAACAACATTAGATACCAGTGACTTACCGGCTGCACCTTTTACTGCTTTCTCGGATCTTATAAGTGGAGAAACAAAGTCAATTTTCCTTTTAGCAGATGGGCTGGGTTGAGAAACATGTCCAACACCCTGCTCATCTTCTATCTCCTTCAGCACTTTACTTGCAGTTGGGGTGAAAAACTGCTTCTCAGTTGAATCATCACCCTTGCATCAGTCTCGGTTAGTAGAGCATGAGGATCAACATTAATTTTCACATCAAGAGCATTGTATGTTTTGATCGCCACATAGCGATCACTTTGAACAGATGCACTGGCTTGGTCCTTTGTTCTTTGTTTCTTCAAGAAACACACAATCGTCAGCTTCTCCAACTCTATCTTCAGTTCTTCTTCAACCTGAAGTCCCTAAAACATTAACAGAGTTGTAAGAATCATTAATGTTGTGTATTGATACATTGAGATATGTAAATAAACTCACAAATTCTTGAGAATCTTTCAGCTGCGGTGGAGTAATTCTTGTCAGTAGTTCAACATCTGGTGACTTTAAAGTCACAAAGAGCACATTTTCACCTTCAGTCAGCTGTATTGGTATCCGGCTCCTTAATCAATTGATTAGAATACATTAAAGCAGTCTATGAATGTATAAAGCATAATTTTATATCAATATAAATGATCATATAAACAAACCTGACTTCTACACCGCTTGCCTCACCGCATTGGAACATTTTATAACACATTCCATTGGAATATCGAGTCTTTTCTTGCAGGCTTGACAAGCATGTATCCAGTATTTTTGTGTGCCAGGTATAAACTTAGGTTTGCCAGTAACCCAAGCTGTCTTTCTCTATATATTTAAATAATAAATAGGTTTATTTAGCGGCAATGGAATTTGTATTGGGAGATAGAATAAGACATTATCTAAACAACCTAAATAATATATTAGTTACCAATAGGAGAGCAGAAACATCATCAGACACAATAATCGTATCTGTTTCAGCAGGTTGTGGGTATAAGATAGAGACATCTCTGTAAACTTTCTTTTTCAGCATTGTGGTTATTTCATCCATGTTTTCATGGTACCTGACATAAACAATGTTATATAACTTCTTATTTACCAATGAAAATAATACTGACATACTTATTGCATATCATCATGGTTACCATTCTAGCATAGCGGCCTTATCAGTCAACAGAGGATTTATCAAGAAGTATGAGAACATGCGGGTTGAGAGAGATAACCCAACAAAAGTATACGTTTAAAGTCAGTGGCACTTTAAAAGCAAGAGATTAAACTGAAGAGTACAATTTTGGAAGTGTAAATATTTACCATGAAATGTTGTTGCTTTTACATTTGTTGCAATAATTATCGAGATACCAGGTAAGCATGTGCTAATTGAAGGCCATCAACATCTCCAAAATCATCTCACAATGTCATTATCATCGGAACTTTCCTGTTATTGGTGCAAACCAGTTTGCAGAAAAAGATGTTGATCTTTACAGCCATAAGTATATTATATATTATATGATAATTCATAGACGCTATTAAGTTTAACAGGCATTAATGCATAGTTTAAGAAATTGATTAAGTTAAAAACTCATTGATTGTATAAATAGTATATGTAAAAAAAGTTAACAACATTTAACTTATTTTAATGTCAATTACCTTTGGTCGATAATGACTATCTCACGCTGACTTGATTTCTTATTCACCTGCCTACGTGGCATCGCATGAATGACAAGCGCTTTGACAACTGAGAAACATTGGGTCACATTATATAATCACATCTAATCAATACAAAGATTTGTTATATATACAGAAATCTTACTGAAATAGCTTTCGATATCCGCATGCCTAAAGAAGTCTGTAAATCTCGAACAATGTATGTCACCGGCAGGAATTGTGGAATTTGTTCATCAACGGGTTCAACCAATTTGTTGTAGTCGAAAACCCATGTGAAGCCATAAGGCCCCAGCTTGAAGAAAGATACAGCCTCAAGTAACTTAGCATTGGAAATGTCGTAGCGTTTAAACGGCAACAGAGTACGCTCAAAAAAGGGGATAGCATCTTCGTACACGATTCCTGATACCTTTGTTCCATGTTTGTTCATAAGAAACGGAACATGTTTAGTAAAAAAAACAGAATATAATTTAGTGTAAATGTCCCATTAAAATGCTAGATGAAAAGTAGAAAAACCTGTTCATCAACCAATACATAACGCCTGTAGCGTTTCCCTGATTTCCCATTACTTCCTTTCTCAGTTTGTTCACGATGGCGTTCAACAACCTGTACTCTAGCAGTCCAATTAGTAATGTCTCTATTGATTTCCAAAATCATAAACATTTTCCTTCCTGGTACTATTGCCATACTGTCTGACTGTATGAAAAACATGTAATTGATAGATCAAATATTTTATATATATAACAATAGAAGGCAAAATACTATCAGTCCAAGAGATAATCCGTCATAGCGCAAAGAGTAGACATAGGCTGTAATCTAATAACAAACAGTAAAGAAAGGATGAAAAAAGAAAGTTAAAAAAAATGAAGCACGGGAAAAAAGGTGTGTATTGTTACAATACCTTTTTTAAGATACAATCTCTATGATTGTGTCAGCACTTCCTTGTAAACTATATTTTTGGTTTCTAGTGAAGATGTTTTATCATTACAGTCTTTCCTAAGTAGTACTTTTATAGAGGATGATTTTTTTGCACGTGACAACGCAACATAAAGCTGTCCATGAGAGAACACGGGTTCCTTTAAATAAACACCAACACTCTAACGTTTGATCTTGAGCTTTGTTTATTGTCATCGCAAAGCACAGTCTTATTGGAAACTGTACACGCTTGTAAGGAACATGATACATTTCATTTGTTGGAGGTTGAAGTGGAATTATATGTAAGAAAACTTGATTTCATGCAAAGTCCCCTAAAGAAATCTCTGCTTGTATGACATTACGACTAAGATTTTTGCAGATTAACCGTGTTCCATTGCATAAGCCTTCAGATGGATTAAGATTACGCAACAACATGATTGGAGCACCTACTTTTAAGGTCAATTTATGTGGAGGTAATCCATTTGGTGTTAGACTATTTATTAGGTCTTGATATTGTCCTTGACGATCACGGTTTTGAGTTTCATCAAAACTGATGTATTGAACTGCCTGCCCCGGAAATCTATCAATCATCATGCTATTGACCTCGTCGACAAATTGGTTCTTAGTTGTCAGTATAGCTCTATTAACATAGACAGTGCTTGTTTGTGGTTCATCGATGCCTGGGTATACTGCTTTGATTAACTTTAAGACATCTTCATTTTCATTGTTAGTGGAAGTTATTACACAAGAATTAGGTAATTCAACGTAACTAGTATCTTCAATGTGGTTCCTTCCCTCTCCTACAAGCATTAAGAAAGATGTGAAATAAGGATCTGTCCTAGCTCTCATATTTTCAGTTAAATAAAACTTCTCTATCTTTGGCCACATAGGAGAGTTTATAAGACATGCATCAAGCTCTTCCTTTTTGGTTCCTCTTTGAACAACAGGCAGTGTTTGTCTAAAATCTCCTCTCAAAAGCATAACCTTCCCAACAAATAACTCAGAGTTTGACATTATATCCTGAAGCATGTCATTCAAAGCTTCTAATGCGGATCTTTTTACCATAGGAGCTTCATCCCAAATAATTAACTTACTTTCTTTTATTAATGTAGCAAGGGAAGACTGTTTACTAACCCTGCATGTAGGGAACTCAGAACTGTCAAGTGGTATTTTAAACCTAGAGTGTGAAGTTCTACCACCGGGTAAGATAGAAGCTGCAATCCCATATGTGACAGTAGCTAGTGCATAAAATCCTTTGCTTCTAATTTCTGCAAGCAATGCTCTGTATAGAAATGTCTTACCAGTTCCACCAGGACCGTCGATAAAAAAAGTCTTTGATTTATTGGTATAGACAACATCTAATATTGTTTGAATATATGTTTTTGCTTTGAATTGAGGATATGTTTTAGACCTAACTCAGCAGGCGTAACAATTATATTACTCTATGTTCTTAGTTCTCTTGTAAAGTCTTCAGGGCTTTCATTAATATCCGACGTAAGGGTGGTAATATATGTTTCAAGTGTTTTCCCCATAGTTTTAAGATATGAATTTATTTGTTGGAGGACTTTGCACCTAATCTCAGTTTTATGAAGGCTTAAATCTCTAACAAATTCTTCGGACATGCTGTCCTCAAATGTTAGAAAAAAAAATTCTGGATCATTGGGACAACAGTATACTAATATACTAGCAAAATCCTTCTAAGCTGAAAAGGCATATGGAAAATGGCTGCCTCCTCCATGCACAATTCTTGACTATTGTCATCTTGGCGCAGCCCTCTAAGCAATGCTGCCTCTTTGAAAGTGGCAACAGCCTTATTGTCAAACATTTTAAGGGATTCATAAAATGTAAGACATTCTACATACGCTAAAAGCATTATAAGGTAAAACCTTTCTCCCTCGGACGGATGTGCAGTCACAATACAGCCTATAGATTCTCCCTTTTCCGTAAGGTCCATTGTTTTTTACTTAGAATCCAAACAAAGTGCGTAGGAAAATCAGCATACGTACATTTAAGTCTTTGAGCATGTGTGTCTGTTCTATTCATGTAAAAAAATTCAGTCAGCATTGTTTTCAACTGTTGTGGATTTGTAAGAATATCAGACAAAGATTGTGTATTTCTAAATGAGACAGTCTGGTAGTTTTCTAGATGCAGTGGAAGACGAATGATAGGAGGTTTCATCTCACTCATTGGAAATCTAAACATTTGCCAAAGCGCTTCAGGCGGTGACACCCAACGAGCTAATACAAACCGCTATATTTCATCAACGATGGTAGATTGCTCGGCTGCATTAGACAAATGGAACAGAATTCTATCACTACATTTACATATATACTCATAGATATATTTTACCGCTATTATCGAAGCACATATCTCTACATTTATATGGCAGTCAAATTTAGCAACTAAATAAGGTGTATGAGGTACGACCCATCTATTATCGACCCATGCACCCCTGACTTTAACTTGCTTACCATCGTTCCGCCTGCCGAAGATGATTTTGTTTCATTAGAAAATTGTTTAGGGTAAGAGTTTTTGCACATTTTATCTTTACGCATACATACATTTGTTGGATTCAGTTCTCCACATGAGCCATGAACCATGTGTTTCACTACAGTCCGGTATAGCCAATGATTTAAGTCTTTGTCTGGAAGCTCCGCAGAAACAATATTTTCATTTTGTTGGATCGTAAAGTTTATGTGCATTTTTTAGTATGAGAAGAAAGTGTGCATGTGGAAGCAGTGGTGGACGCAAGTTTTTTTTCAGTGGGGGCCAAAATTAAAAAAAAAAGGTGAAAAAAAGAATCAATAGCCAAGTTTCGAACTCATGATCATAGGATATATAATAAATCTTCTAACAAGTTGAACTAAATGAATAATTATATTAGAAATTTCCTGAAATAATATATATACACAGTTTTAATATTATAAGAGGGGTATATTAGTAACTTCGCCAGGATATTTGAGTGGGGTCCATGCACCCCAACCCTAAAGGGCTGGGTCCGCTCCTGTGTGGAAGGCCTCTTTTTTAATACTCAATGACATATGTGTATGCAGCAATCTCACCAAAAATTTCGTTTTTAATAAGTTCAACCTTAATTTCTTCAATCTTAGTATGGAAAACCCTAACAGTTAAGTCTGGTCGATCTTGGGCAAGCTCGGTTTGATGTAGATGTTTTTTAATTTCAGGCCAATTAGGATTGCATGTACCTGTTAAAAAAAGGTCAGGCTTTCCAAATTTTTGAACAAGAGTCATCGCATCTACATACTTCTGCCGCATATGCCTAGGCCCGCCTATGAAGCTAGCAGGCAGAACAATTCTCTGTCCTATATTCGATGGTTCATGTTCGCCAGAACCAACCGCATCTACTATCCCTTGCAAGAATTCTTGTCTTATTTCATCTTGCTTAGATTTAGCTCGGTAGAAGTCTAGTCTCTGAGTTTCTAATTTGACATACATATCTACAGAGTATTGCTGGAAAAGTCTACCAAAACGGAGGATATGGGACTCTAACCAGAAACTTATACAAATAAAACTCCCTCATAGATACAAACCCATAGTTGGAGTGAAAGTCAGATGCAGCTGGTAATAAAGAAAAGATAGAGTCAGTTAATAAATCATTGAAATAAGCTTAGATACAAGAATCTAAAGAATGTAAACTACCTAGCTCTTCAAAATGCAACAACTGTTCAGCTGTCGAAGACCTCGAAGGTGAAATCATTTGTGTAGTTGTGCCTGTGAGGATAGAGACACGTTTTTTTTGGATTTCACACCATTTTTGGCTATTCCTTGGTGCCATCTAGGATCACCAAATGGGAACATAAGTGGGTACTGCAATGGATCATAGTATCCATAATTGACTCTCCACTATGCTTGTAAACCCTTATGTCTCTATGTGTAACCTCACTATTAGTTTCATCAGCTTCTAATAACACCACAACTTGAGAAACAGTAGGGTTAGCATATCTTTTATGATTGACAGGAGGGTTATGCCTTAAGATGATTTGCTTATTTTCTATATCAGGAATAGATGCTAGTCCATGAAAGAATTTAGCATATGGATTAATATGTAAGATATGAATAAGTTTTTCCAGGATTTCTTGATCTAAAGAAGAGGTGCTACACAAACGCTATTTAATTTTATAATCAGTGTCATGATAGTAGAACTGAAGATTTTTTGGCATACCTTCATCAGGCAGCAGGTCAATTATCCAATGATAACTTGACCCTGAACTCTGTAAGTGTAAATTCCTTTGTCTCTTCGTGCCAGTTTTTTATTAACATATTTTAAACCAAGAGATGTGAATGAGGTGATTGTTATATGCTCTGATCATGACCCTAAAACTCCTCGGTTCTGTAGAATCTGACGTTAACAGCAAAGTCTGTAATTCAGAAGGCAAAGCACTCTGGTTAAGAGTAACGTCTCCATCTGAACAACACGAGTTTGTTGTTTCATGACTAAACTTTATAGCATCACAGTGTTGGCAATATGGCACAGGCTTTTGTGTAACATAAGACTCAGGTATGCAACTCAATCGCTGAACACCATTAGTGATTCTTATTTTTTTTCTTAGGAGGAAGAGGAGCGCAGTCCTTTATTCTATTTGCAGAATTCAATGTACTTATCTTACGTTTACGTCTAAACCGCAATACTGCCATAACTCTATATTCAGCATGAGTTAGCATAGTAGGCACATCACAACTATCATTAGCAACTCCATCTAGTTGCTCCACTGTCATGTACTCACGCAATGTGTTTACAAGACGACATGGTCGATTATTCATGGAAGAATTGCGTAACCGTGTGTTGTGTTTTGCAGAAGTATTTAGAGAATTACTGAACATTCTTTTCCTCTCACTTCTAGGGTTCTTAGCTTAAGTACATAAGATAGATTGAGGAGAATTGCAGGCTGGACCCAGAGAACCAGGCCTAGGCCTTGCCTTATCTTTACTTCTCATCCTATGCTATTCATTACCCTAGGTAAAACCTAGGCTAGAAAACCACACAAAGGTCAACCTCTCTACCTATGAGCAAGAGACAAACGTTAATCTTACATACAACCTCTTTAACTATGTAGGAAGACTTAAAAACACCGATAACCTACAAAATAAGTACAATGAAGACTTTTTATTCAGAGAGAGTTAAAAAAGTGCAGCCCCTACATGACTGCAAATCCTAATGCATGCTCATACACCAATAAAAGAAAGTAACATGCCAACTCGAAAGGAAGGCCAAAAACACAGAAGGCAATATGAAAGAAGCTTTATACCTGTTGCTGAACTCCAAATGCAGATTGCACTACAAATTCTAAGCAGCACCGCCTATGGAAAAAAAACAAACACCATAAGACCCAACGGAAGAGAAATCAAGTATTTTCTGTAAAGAAAAAAAAAGAAATACAAGAAAAATCGAAGGCTAAGTCTTTTGGTGAGGACACAGTACCATTGACAGTAAGCCATTTTTAGTAGTAAACCAATAGCTATTTGCAGTAGAACAAGACATCTGTATATGTAAGCAAATATGTATTTGCAGCAACTACTTTCATTAAATGAACATGAACCTAAAAAAATGAAGTGCATGTATAGACGCACGCAATGAATACTAAATGCATTTATTGAGAAGAATCTAAAAAGAAGAAGATAATTTGTTATTTCTTTGATCGGTTTACCTAAAACACAGAATGAAGAAGGGGAACAACTAATATGAGCAGTAAACACACTGTTTTTTTGTTGTTGTTAAAGGGAAAGAGACAAACGTTAATCTTACATACAACCTTTTCAACTCTGCAGGAAGACTTAAAAGACACAGATAGCCTACAAAAGAAGTAAAATGAAGACTTTTTATTCTGAGAGAGTTAAAAAGTGCAGCTCTTACAGGACTGTAAAGCCTAATGCATGTTCAAACATGAAGAAAAGAAAGCAACATGCCAATTCCAAAGAAAGGCAAAAACACAGAAGGCAATCTGAAAGAAGCTTTATACCTATTGCTGAACTACAAATGCAGATTGCACTACAAAGTCTAACTAGCACCACCTTTAATAAAAACAACAACCTAAGACCTAACGGAAGAGAAAGCAAGTATTTTCTGTAAAGAAAAAAACAAATGCAGAAAAATCGAAGGTTGAATCTTTTGGTCATGACACAGAAACATCAACCAAGAAGCCATTTTTAGTAGTAAACCAACAACTATTTGCAGAAGAAGAAGACATTTGTATATGTAAGTAAATATGTATTTATAGCAACTACTTTCATTAAATTAAAATGAACCTAAAAAAAACCGAAGTACAAGTATGAATGCATGCAATAAATACTAAATGCATTTATTGAGAAGAATCTAACAAGAAGAAGATAATTTGCTATTTCTTTCATCGGTTTACCTAAAACACAGAATGAAGAAGGGGAACAACCAATATGAGTAATAAAGACACATATTTTTTTTGTTAAAGCTGGTGCTGATATAAACAACCAGAGTCCAATAAGTACAATATTCTCTTACCCCGCTATAATCCGGTAGACAATAACTACGATTACACGGTTAAACATGGTGAAAACGTCACCCTTTAACACAACGGACAAAACCTGTCCAGACCTACAAATAGCAAATATACAAAACAGCAAAAAACACCAAATATAGTGAAAATATTGAACTTATCTTCTCAGAAATTTCTCGAGAAACCAAGACATCATATCAATCTGAAAGCGGAAATGACGGAAGTAGATGAGTCTTCATCCGTCTGTACAAAACCGTCCAGGAGCATGCACCAAAGCTAAGAGGTGTTACTGCATCAATAAACGGAGAAGCAAACATCCAATCGATCAGAAAACATGACGACATCGTGGACAGATTTCTCTTCAGCAGGCAGAGGCGAGAGGAGTCATCCTTTAGGGGTTTTCAGGTAAAGTAGTTTCATCGATATATGCTGAAACATAAATTTCTTTCAATATGAACGGGCCAACACAATAAAAGGTTTTTTTTAACTGGGCTGCGAAAAAGGCTTTTTTTATTTCATAACCTGGGCTGCCAAAAAAGGGGCCCAGACGAAATAAATTATTGTATAACCATGGACCTGGCATTTTACTTGAGCTTTTGCTCTAGCTTTGTATAAGGAAAGATTGTGTTGGACTATTGACTATGTATTGTTTTGAGTTTAAATCTCGAGAAATTTTCAAACTCCAATAACTGAGCCCTCATTCAACCATGTGCAAAATTTCTGGTTTTGGAAAGTTTGCTTTTTAGGATAAGTGCTGCACATTAGCCACCCGGGTTGCCATTCGGAGGTTAATTGGGTATTAGGCTGTGAGACTTGAACCATCAATTTTAATTTAAACCAGAAATTGTCACTTAAAATCATGGAGGGGAGATTGTAAGCCAATAGAACCGGATAAAGGGACCGGACTGACCACTTAATTGACCAAAACCATTTACAGGCAACACAGAGGGGTCAATTAGTTATCAAAATCGATTTTTGCCCAGTTGTAGGTCTTGAAGCCAAAGACCTTAACTGAGTTGGTTAATTTATGCCTTTGAAAACTGATTTAACCCACTATGCATAAATTATCCTATGATTGAACCGATATGGTTCTCAGGATTGACTCAAAACCGAAACCTCATAGGGTGAATACCCTCGGTCTGACTTGATTGGACCAGAGATGGGTTTGAGCCATTTTACCAAGCCAACAGGGGAACCAGAGTGGAGTGAACAGGCTGTAGTGTGCTGAGGATGGAGTCTTGAACTTCAAAGCATTGATCTTTCTCGATTTCTATATGTCGAAATGAATTTGGAGTGAAATATGGCTTCATTTGCAATTCGACAATATCACCATGAAATCAGGGTGATGAAATCCTCGATTTCATTACCTAAAACGACCATTTGACTTTGACTATGGCAGAGGCGCAAGCCTCATCATTTAATTCGGCAAGAACGAGCAGTTAGTGCGAATTAACTGTAAAATCAAAATAAAACTGAAGAAAACGAGAGATAAATGAAACGAATTCACCGTTGTTGCTTCGAATCAAAGAAGGAAAAAGAAAGTCGTCAGCTTTCACATTTCTGTAAGATAAATGTGAACAAATCAGCATCGAATCGAGTATTCATTGCTCGAAATCACTTGGATAAGCAAGAAGATGAGACATAGTAGCAGATTTTGAGGGATTTCGAGGATATTGTTCATTGAATGTGGTGTGAAGAGGAAACGGTTCAGGGTTATACGAGAGAGAGAGAGGTAGGTTTGAAACTCGACTAACAAGTGAAGCAATAAACAAGTTTTCAGGGTTTGGGGTGATTAAATACCGCGGGTAGATCGGGTCAACAGGGAAGGTCCGTGTAAATGGATATTGAGAAAGTTGGGTCAGGTTGAAATTTGAAATAAGCTGACTAGACAAGGATAAATCCATCAGACAAAAAAAGGGCCAAATCGATCCAATAGATAATTAAATTGATTAATTAACTTTTTTTGAGTGGAAAATTGATTAATGTTTCATGGCCATTAGTCACAATGATATATATATATATATATATATATATATATATATATATATATATATATATATATATATATATAACACATATATGATCATATAATGAAAATTAATCAAACTTATACGATCAACTGGGGCATATTATACAACATTCTCCCTATTTTGATTAATTTTCAAAATATATCATCGCTCCCCCTTGATTGCAGCCCCCCTACATACATACTCTCCCCTTAGTTTGAAAACTAAACAAAAGGGATCATAAAGGTACGAGATGTAGGTCACTACGTAGTTTTTCAAACGAGGCCTGGGGTAAAGGCTTCGTGAAAATATCAGCCACTTGCTGCGCAGTGGGGACAAACTCTACTGAAATAGTACCATTGTGCACATGGTCACGTATAAAATGATATCTAATTTCAATATGTTTGGCCCGGGTATGCAATACAATATTGTGCGACAAGATTATTGCTCTGATACTATCACAATAAACTGGTACACAATCCACAGGGACGCTATGCAAGGCAACCAGGATTCACACTTGACATTTCACAAGGCTAATGCGCAAGACGAAGAAGAGATCGGATCCGCCCCGTGAAGCCGCGGGATAACACTGTGGAATGTCTACTCTCTTAATTGTATTTAATTATGTCACATCATAGTTAATTATGTCTTGTCACAATTAGCTAAGCGTCATTAGCAATCCGCCTATAAATAGAAGCACCTTGTAAATCACAAAACAGGAAATAATATAAGAAAGCAGACCCGACTCTGCCATTTGTCGACTCTAACTCAGCCTTCATCGAGTACTGAGGCCACCGGTATTCATAATAACCAACGCATCTCTCCAGAGTGATCACTCACAAATAGCCAGTATCCACCATACAAACACCGTTATCGTCACCGTGATATTTCCGACAATATCACATTCCATCTGTAGAGACGCAAGGGAAGTCTCGTCCAACCCGATGTAATCGTACTCCAAGTGGTGTCTCAATCCAACCAAAGAATGATGTGATTTTGCAAAAAAAAATGGATCAGACCTGAAATTGAATTTTGTCGGAGCATCCCAAAGGATCTTCGAACCCCGAACACCATCGCGAATCCGGCTATCTTCCCAACTCATTTTAGCAATCAGAAAAGCCCAAGGAAAAAACCTTGCTCTCTGATACCAAATGATGTAGAAGATCTACAATAAACGGATAAAACGATATATTCCAAGCTCAAAGATAATTTCGTTCTCAAAGAGAAAAGATTTAACATTACATAATATGATAACATTTATGATACTTAGACTATTTATATGCTTAAAAAGCCTATTAAGCTAAAACATAAGCTTAAAAAAGCCCACATATCCAGTAATTGAAAACATAAATAAAAAGCTAATAAGTACTATGATTTCCTACATCAGTTAGGTTGACAACTGCATGGAACTGTTGGGGAAGTTGCCAGAAAGAAGTGATGTATCTGCTGGTGCAAAATCTCCCGCAACCCCGGTGCCAGGCCTCCGTAAGGCCCGTAAGCTCAAGGTGCTAGAGTCCAGGTTGATGCAATAGAATGAGGCAATGAGCATAATAGCATTTATATATGATATGTTTGATGTAATATTGTGGGTAATTTTGAGATAAAACATCTTTATTACGTCACATGAATCCAAAAGTGACGTGACATTCCACATCGTACTCAGGGGTATTACATTTGTAGTAGGTGGACATGCATTATATGGCAAAATTAGGATTTTAGTCCTTTATATTGGTTTATTATGGATTTTAGTCCTGCTCCTACTCCGGTGAGGAAAATAGTCCTCTAAATTGGCTTTTTTTTTGGATTTTAGTCCTATCCGCCGGTTTATGCCATGTTGGATCTACGTGGCGGTGGGTCCCATTTCTACCCCATTTACTAAAAATAAAAAGTTGATGCATGAAGGATTCGAACCGGCGACCTAATAGTAAACCATCAAGCACTTTGCCATCTAAGCTACAACTTTAATGTTTATACTATGACAATATTTATTACTTATGCATAATATGGTTTCCTTTGGTTTAATTTTCCTTGTTAATTTGATGTAGTTCTTTTTTCTTAAAATAAAAAAAAAAAACTATCTACGCCCCTAAATATAAGTGGATTTAGAATTATCCTATACATTAATAAAGTGATTAAATTTTTTTGGAAACACGGTGATTAATTTTTTTTTTGAAACACAGTGATTAAAAATATTAGACTATAATGTTTGGTTCTCAAAAAAGACTATAGTGTTTGATATAAAATTTGATTATCATTAATTAATGTAATAATTATGATATTAAAAAAGTTGACCGAATATATACAAATTAATAGTAAGATAAGAAAAAAATTTATAATTATTACTCTTCTGGTAATGTAAGGTCGACTTACATAATAATAATAATAATAATAATAGGTTATAAAAAAAAACTAAAAAAAAAAAAAAAAAAACATTATGCAAGAGCTCTTATATATATATATCATCTACAGTAAAATTAATTTTGTAAATAAGTTTATTTAA
Organism: Gentiana straminea; assembly: GCA_036785695.1. NCBI lineage: Eukaryota > Viridiplantae > Streptophyta > Magnoliopsida > Gentianales > Gentianaceae > Gentiana > Gentiana straminea. The sequence goes on from JAVUPR010000477.1 coordinate 1,459,231, forward strand.
ATTAGGCACATACAATGTTGGAAGAAATGTTATTGTGCATAAGTAATTACTTGTGTCATAATATATATATTGAAGTTATAGCTTATATGGCAAAGTTTGGTATTTTACCATAAGGTCTTTGGTTTGAATCCTTCTTCTCTCAATTTTTTATTTTTAGTAAATGTATGAGAAATGGGACCCACAAGCCATGTAGGATCCCACGTGGCAGCCTAGTAGCAGCCACGTCATCAATTTTAAAATATTCCGGTGCCCAGTCAGTAATATCCGGCGGATAAGACTAAAATCCAAAAAAAAAAAAATTTAGTAAATGTATGAGAAATGGGACCCACAAGCCATGTAGGATCCCACGTGGCAGCCTAGTAGCAGCCACGTCATCAATTTTAAAATATTCCGGTGCCCAGTCAGTAATATCCGGCGGATAAGACTAAAATCCAAAAAAAAAAAAGCCAACTTAGAGGACTATTTTCCTCACCGGAGCAGGAATAAAATCCAAAATAGACCAACTTAAAAGACTATTTTCCTCACCGGAGCAGGACTAAAATCCAAAATAGACCAACTTAGAGGACTAAAATCCTAATTTTGCCTGTATTATATCCACCAATTCCTATTTTCTTTTTTACATAATATCATATCTCCAGGCACATTATACAGACACATACATATATATATACATATATATATATATATATATATATATATATATATATATATATATATATATATATATACTGTTTTCACATCTTCTTCTATTACATGTTCTTTAAATCTTTATATCACACCACTAGAATTTACATCCATTTACAATGAAGATTACATGATTAGGAAGGACCATTCTCCTACAGCATTGGAGGCTTTTGAGATTCTGGTAGGTTGTTGATGTAAATATCACGAATGAAGTTGGCATAGTCGTCGATTTTGTCCTCGGTCCAGTGGTCAGTTTTAACAGGAGGAAGATACTTAACAGCTAGGGGTGCTGGCCTTAGATGCAAGCTGTCTTTCCTCCATGCTCGATGTGTGCCCGTCAAGACAATAGGAACTATGGGTAGACGTGTTTGCACCGCCATGTGAACAAAACCCTGCACAATAATCGCATGATTCGCATCAGCATCTTATAACGTACTATCTCTGGTTTACATATCAGAAAATGACCAAATATAGGACTTTTATATACCTACCTTCTTGAAGGGTAAAAGACGCCCGTTTTTGGACCTTGTGCCTTCAGGAAAGATGATCAAAGACAGATTATGCTTCACAAGCTCATCAGCAGCCTGAGAAAATCGAGACATTCGCCAAACTAAATGAATATATAGAAACCTTATTGAAAATGGGAGAGACAAAATTAAGGCTACCTTATTCATGGACTCGATAGCTGAAGCCGGATTGGAACGATCTATACGAAGATGATTGGCTAACACATATATCTGTCCAACTAGTGGATAAAACACAATCTGCATATATTATAAAAGACATTCAAAAACTGCATTATATTGATCACTACTTTTTACAAGATATATCTGTCTAACTTTTTTGCTTGGTAAAGAAGTGAATGCAAAACCTCCTTTTTAGCAATACAAACAGATCCAATAGGCGTCAACCACATTACAAGGAAAACGTCAATCGGAGAAGCGTGATTACATACGTAAATCGCTTTCTCATCCGAGTACTCAACACCTTCGATCTTCATTGGATTTCCTAAGATCCACATCTGCAATTAACCATACCAACTTTTCACTATCTGAAAAAAAAAAAATGGTCAGAAGGTTCAAATGAATATTAGCTTACCACGATTCGGCCAGTGACTTGACCATAGATATTGCTTTGTTTAATCCTCTGATAAGGCCAAGGTAAGAGCACAATCATAATTAAGATCCATATAAAAGTAGTGATTATCAAAGAAACGAAACAAGCGAGAATTCTAATGCATGATATCATCATTGACAACCATCATCATCATCATCATCATCATCATCGTTATCATCATAAACTTCGTTGTTTTGATGCTTATTATTTCCTCCCAAAAGCGGTTCCATAAGATGAGGTTCGTCTTTTGAATTTGATGGTGGATGATGAAACTTAGAAGAGCCACTGCTGATTTTTCTATTCCTCAGAAATGAAGTAAGCCCAGAAGATGCCTCCATATGATGAAGTCAATTACTAACCAATACTTTACTAATATTAATGAAAGCCCCACTCAGTTGATTAAGAAAAGCCAACAGAATCTCTTGCCTGGATAAGACTACTACTACTACACACCAATATTTTTTTTTTTTTTTTTTTTAAATGAAAAGTAAACTAGGGTGAAAAGTAAGCAATGGTGATGCAATAACATCCACCTTTTATGTACTAGGTTCTTGGTTATGAGAGAAATGAACACCTTTAAAACAAAATAACAGCATTCTAGCTTGAGAAATTTTGACTTTTCTTTATTAATCAACTAACTACTGAATTGTTTGAACCGAATGAACTCAACTTTCTGGTCAATAAAGATGCTTTAAAACGTACTACTTAGGGTTTTTATTTGAATTTTATATGATGAAAATGATGGTATGCTGGTTCAGTTCGATTTAGTTTTCGCCTTTATTGATAAACTTTATTTAAGTTTCTTGTAAGTATTATCTTATATATCTACTAGTGGGAATGTTCACGCCGTGCAAGGCACGGCGTGCCCGTTAAAGTTATGAAAATAGAAGTGGATGGTGTTTTTATATTGATAGGAATGATAGAGTCGTGGATTTTTATTAATACGAAGCCATACAGTTCAAAAGATACATAAGTTTAGGTAATATAAGTTACAAAAGATAATGGAATAGAATCATTGCAAGCACTTATAGTTATGTATATTACTACACCATCAAACATTATCCATGATAAAAGATAATGGTGGTAATATACTAACTATACTTTCCTACTACATCAAAGTTTGGCTTTGAAAAAAATACAGAACAACCATGATTGTATTCTTAATACATAAACATACAGCAACAACTAATTTTACTTTTTCCTTTTCCTTGTTCTTCTCTTGGTTCCTAATCTTTTTGACTGGACTTTGAACTTCATCGGCCTTATGTGGAACATAAGGCGATTCAATGACCTTTTTCGAAGAAGTTTATGGAATTGGTGTAGGTATGGTACCAAACATCGAGTTCTTTTTGAATGTGGAGGTTTGGATGCGGGAAAGCTGGATATGTATTCATCATTATTTAGTATTTAAAACATGATATTCAAGTCTAAAAATGCTTAAACTACACGGTACACATCGATTGTGTACAAAAAGATAGGCGAGTATGTACTCATCATTCGGAGTAGCGAAACGATTGTAGGTTAAAAATGTATTCACCATATACTACACACCAATTTTTTCTCCTAAAGAGAAACCGCATTTGTATTCATCATGATGGAGTATTTGTTGGAGAGGAAAAAATAGTACACTCTTGAAGCATACACAATCGGTATTCATCCAACTGTTATGCAAGGAAAAAAGAACCAAACAAAAAAACGACCTTGTAAAAGCCTATAAATGCTCCATCGTAAGTGACCTTTTAAAGAAGCCAATAAACAGGAAGTTGGAAACCAAATTCATTACCACCTACCTCAAAGTAAAAAAAGGATTCAATGTTTATATATTGCAAATGTAAGAAGAGTAATAAAGAGCTAAAGACAAAGCAATTCAAATCAGCAGTAACTTGAGATCATTTATTTATATATCTCAGAAATAAAAGCAAGCAGTATGCATTAATCACAAAATAAGACACAATTGCATTGATTTTTAGTTCTATGTTTGTATTTCTCGAATAATAGATTACCTAGAGGATACATGTGTCTAAACTCCTTCCTTTGGAAAATTTTCCTTCTGTTCAGCACCCTCGACCCGATCTATTATTCGACATCGTTGTATTGTTCTTGTAAGTTGTTATCTTTAGTAAGCTTTGTCCGGTATGTTCCGGCCTTACCCGGCGGCGTCCGGCGGTGTTCTTGTACTTTACCGGCATGTGTCGGCGTTTAATAAAAGCTTTCGTTTCCTGGGAAAAAAAAAGAAAAAAAAACACTAATGACAATCAATTTTTTTTGTTGTAATTGACTAAATTGCCCCGAGCTATTTTATAAAAGTTAAAATAGTACTACATATTAATAAGAAAAAAATATAAATTAGTCAAGTTTTAATCAACAAGACAACCTATTATTTGATGCATTCTTAAATATTATGAGTTCAAAAATATCCTAAATAAATTGGGACGGAGGAAGTATAAAAATTAATAAATTGTAAAACCAAAGAAAAGACACGTAGTCATAATCCATGAACCATTATTATCCATAACCGATCCAAAAACCACACCGAATTAATAACCGTATAATTAACCAGATTACAGTGTAATAATAAGCATACATTTTTTATAGAATTTTTTTTTATCAGTAGTTATAAAATCTAATCATACATGTTGGATAAAAAATAATAACCGTACATTTTGTTTCGGTTTTCGGTTCGAATAATTGTTTGGTTTTTAATTGAAACGGATGAAGTATAAAAACAAATAAATTGCAATAATAATAAAAAAAAGACACATGTCCACAATCCATGATCGAATCCTTCTAAAATCTTATGAGAAAATGGTTCGGTTTTTCATTTGTTTTTTTATTCGGTTATCAATATCTTGGATAACGGTTCGGTTATAAGCAAGTATTGTAGAAATAAATAATATTTTGGTTATTAAAGCTATTTATATATACAAGTTGGATATAAACGGTTCGGTTACAATTACTGTACTGTTTTTTCTTAACTACACACTCTACAGCTTTTTCCTTTTTTTTTTGGCGTGATTTTTCCTTTTTTTTTGGCGTGATATTTTTCTATTAGCTGTACTTTTCTTTCTTTTTTTAACACATAAAGACTACTTACAGTGATGCATTACCCTGTCATTCTTGAAAACTCACCCAAAAGAAAAAGTCTTCGCACCTTCCTAATTTAAGCATTGTAAGCTAACTCCATACATTCAAAGTGTGTTAAACAAGAGCGTAGATGGGGAAATGAACATTTTAACATAAGCTAACGCTGGCTTTATTTTACAAAGGGTTAAATGTGGTAGGAACTACAAAATATTGTTCAAAAGTGAAATTTGGTAGTGTATTAATGTAGGTAAAATTAACCTTCATTCATTAATACATAAAAAAAAAGCTGCACAATGTTCAAAAGTGAAAACACAAAATACTGGTTCCAAACAACTTTACTCACAGATTCCCCGGCAGCTTAATTAATTTTTTCTTTCTTCTTAATCTTCTTCACTGGGCTTCCTAGCATCTGAGTTGTTCCAACTTTAAAGCCATGTTCAGCATCTAGGTCTTTCTCAACTTTCACAACAATCTTACTACTTGGTTGTTTAGCTGTGCCAAAAACCTCCAGTTATGATTAGGTCAAGACCTTCATCAATAGCCTGACTGCCTGTGTTGGGTGTATCAGTTGCAGCTGCATTTGGGGAGCTCTCCTTGAAGTCTAGTCTTTTCTCTTCATTGATGAGGGATGGCTGGCAGAAGTATCCCCATCAATCGAAGAACTGATTTCACCCAAAACATTCTTTGTAGTCGGGCTGAATAGCTGACTGCTATGTTTGTTGAGTATCTTCATGTGCATCAGCAACACTTAGCTTCGTACTTGTGCTCGCCGGTTCGTTGGCTGGTGTAGCAGCACGAAGTGCTATGTTGAAAGTTACGTACATTGCTTCCCATGTACTTCTTGTCGTAATACTTTAGAAAGCAAACAATTGCCTTCCCATTTACGGCCTTTTCAATATCATAAACCAGGGATATATTCTGCGGTGAGTAAGAGAAGGAATTCTGGGTGAGAACATCCATATGAATGCTGCAGTAAATATGCAGGAAAAAGTAAAGTGTAAGGGACAACTCCAATAAAGAAGCTCAAATAAAAACGAAAGGTGGATCCGTATGTGAAGTTGGAAAAAGGATAATACGTAGAGTAACGAATACGAAAGTTTGTTTATTGATAGAAAATAAAACACTCACGGAAAACGCTATGGCATTTAGAGAAAGGAGTGATCCAGAAAGATTCAAATTTACATCTATGACCTGTATTAAAATGTCAAGGACTGACAATATTTTGGGGTACATACAATTTACCCTTATCAGAAGCATACATATGGGAACAAGCCAATTATAGTAATTGCATAACACGTACATATTGCATTTACCAGTATGCAGCACCTACACAGCATTAGGTTTTATGCCTACCTGGACATGGCTCTGGAAATCCAAGCTACAAGTGAGTAGAAATTTCAAATGCAAATATCATATCAGGAGGGTGTTCTAGCAGAAGCTTACACCTATTTTTGCCATTGAAAGTTTTGAAGAATATTAGGTTAGTAGTGTACTAAATGGATAAAAATCTTCAAATGTAATTAAAACACTGAAAGTTTTGCCAGAAACATGAAAAAAAAAAAATTAATTAAAACTACCAATTTTTTTTTAATCTATTTCTAACCTTGGTTAGCTCTCAGCAGAAATCATCAGCTTGCCTATATGGACCTACAATGAACCCACAATTACAGAAATGAAAAGAAGCTTACTGAATTCCAGTCCATGTTGTACATACAAAAGTCCAGAAATTTGTACACACATATCGCGGCACACTGCAACAACCAATAATTCTAAATACCTTCTCAAAAGCAGAATATAAAATTCGAAAACACTGCAGAAAAAAGGAAAACACTCCAAATTCCAGCTATTTCAAAACTGAATCAGCTAAGAAGACATCTTTTTGAACAATAAAGTCCTTCAATCAATCGACAAGCAATTTACATTCTACCTTAAATGGTAGCGCACTGTTTCATGAAACAAAAAATAATTTTGAAAAATAAACACAGATATGGCTAATAATAATCAAATACAGCGAAACAATATGAATCGAACAAAATCTGTAGCCAAAATTAACAGAAGAAAACTAAAGCATCACAAAAATCGAGAATTTTACCAAACTGTTGCAGTTAATGCATCGACGATTCGGTGGAAACTTCATAAGCCCTCTAGTTTTCCTGTCGTTCCGCTCTTCTTCTCTTCTACTACTCCTTTCTTTCCCTGCTGCGATTTTTTTATAGTAGGCAATGAAAATCAGATCAGAATTCAATCCAGATAAATAAACCATAACAACGGATCTTTTTGGATTACATATATGAGTACCTGTAGAAGATGAAGCAGAGGGGAAGGAGATTCAGAGTCTCCGTTAAGAATACACCATGGAAACATTATTATGTGGATAAGCGGAATGGATAGGAGTGAGATATATGTCTTATTATTATGTGGATACTGCCACCCATTGTGTGGAAGAACTGCCGGATATAACTCAGAAACCTGACCACCCTTCAGCTTCAGCCGCCATCAATCAACATAAAACAAATTCAAACTTGTACAATGGTGGATCGAACAACATTATCCAATGGGTATAACACACAATTTCATCAATAAACGAACAGATAAAACATGGAACGAGTTGCATCAGCCGATTTAGCCCAACCCTATCAACCTTAGATGATTGACGCCGTAGGCAGGTCGATCTGGTTTCCATTCTGGCCGTCTATTTTCCTAGGGTTAGACGCGCTGTTGAATTACCAAGCGACTTCTCATCGGTTTTCCTAATTCTTATTTGTACCGTATTCAATATACGGAAAAAGCCAAGAAAAAAAAATTAAAACATAAAAGGACACGTGGCGACTCAAAAGACCCTTGACGTAGCTATCCGGTTGAAGAAAGGAGCGATGTGGCAGCCTGTGGTTGAATTTGGCTCCCTTCTTATTAGATATAGATATTTTAAGAGCCAAGAAGGTGTGGCCACGTGGACACCTTCTTGGCTTGATACGTGGCCAAACAAATCTCCGTACCATGAAAATAGTCACGGCGCCACGAATACTTTGGTTTTTTTTTTAAAATTTTATCAAACTTTTGTGGCTCGTTTTTTTTTAAAATCAACCGTGTGTCATTAGTAGTTTGTGCTGAAAATGAATCTTATATCTATATTTTAAGAGCCAAGATAATGTGCCCACATATGGCCACATAGACGGGAGATTATTGTGTGGTGTCTCCACACTGTGCGGAGACACCGTGTGGCACACCACACACCACACACCTTCGTTACGTATCCCACATAGACACCTTCTTGGCTTGACACGTGGCGAGTTTTTTTTTTAACCTTTGTGTTTAGTTAGAGATAAGGAAAAAAAAAAAAAAGGAAAGACCGATGGATTTGAAGTTCTGCTGTGTAGTGTACGATGAAAGATGGGTCAAGTTTAGCTATAAAATACAACAAAAAAATATAGGCAAACAAATATATGCGCCACGAAAATAGTCACGGCGCCACGATTACTCTCGTTTTTTTTTAAATTTTATCAAACCTTTGTAGCTCGTTTTTTTTTATAAAATCAACAGTTGTCATTAGTAGTTTCTGCCGAAAAGGAAAAAAAGAAGAAGGAAAGACCAACGGATTTCACGTTGTGTCGTGTAGTGTACGATGGAAGACGAGTCAAGTTTAGCTATAAAATACAACTAAAAAAAGTAGCAAAACAAATATCCGCGCCACGAAAATAGTCACGGCGCGACGATTACTCTCGGCAACCTATAAATCATCGGTAGCTCTGACGCGCGTAACGTGGTGCCAAAAAAGTTATTTGGTGGTATGTAAAATTAAATGAAAATTAATAAAAAAAAAATGGTGCCAATAGTAAAATGGTAGCGCCAATAAAACTCGTCTCTATTTATTCTGAGTTTACTCGAGGAATCATTTTTCATATTTGCTCTGACTAGCTATATTGAACTTATTGATCGTGTAAGAATGTATGATGTATTTATGTTGCTTCTCGGCAACACAAAATTACTCACGACGCCACGATTACTTACGGTGCCTTATAAATCACTCTTGACACCACATTAAATGTTTTTATTATTTTGAACAACATAACGTCGGTTGAACCGACGGCCGTTTGCAGTACGCGCGTCACTAAAATTGACGTTGGAATATCAAATCACTTTTTATATTCTTTTGACCGTTTGACACGTGGTTTTTTTTTTTTTTTCCCACCAAATGAATGAAATGGGATCAATGACGTATTCATTAATGATAAGAAAGAGAAATGCCGTATAGAAAATGAGTGAAACACATTTTCAAGCATATTAATGATCTGGAAGCTAAGGCGTCCAGGAGATTTGACCGTGTAGTTATGATCCGCTTATTGTTTTTCTATAATGTTTAATTACGCAAAGTCAAAGCTAAAGGGATCGACTTTATGACATTGTTCTCCGATACATCATATTGTGGTTTATTTTATAGGTGGAAACTCCTGATAGGGCTGGAAGAGAAGTGATTCACAATCTTCACGTCTCTAAGAAAGAGCTACATCTTGCAGAGAATGTAATATGTTTATGTTGCTCTCTTTGTCTTGTGCCTCGAATTTATTACAGTTTAAGCGTACGTGATTTATTTCACGTTGGAGATCTATTCTTTGGTATTGTCATTAGTAACAATTTATGTTGGGGCCGTCGTGCCTTACACGGCTCACATTCACTAGAATAAAATATTATAATAAAAATGTTTAGTCATCGCCCTTTCCACACCTGTGTCTCACACAGTGACACCCCAACCCGTTCCTCCACACATGAAGTTGTTTAGGCCGACAGTGAATACGAATGAATCGTGGTTATCAACTTCCACTCCACTCAGTAAAACTCGTCATAAAGTTTAATGTCATTATTTATGAACTAATCATACCAAATCTCATCTAAAGTTTAACACTTCCAAATGGTACGTACTACAGCACAAAAAACTCGTTCGCAGATGGGATTACAGTGCAGCAATGCATTCGATTTCAATCCTAGCATTCAACGGTAGAGCAGCCACCTGGTAAGTTGAACGTGCTGGTGCTGGCGAACTGAAATCTGCATATCCAAAAAAAAGCGACGCTGTACTTTTACAATGCCAAAAAGAAGTGAAAAACTTGATGTCATGCGGTAAAACTTTAGGGAACAAATAAACCTACTATTTCTAAACTTCCCATTTGGATAAAACTAGCCACATATAAGAAAACCTACACACTAAAGGGAGAAACAACACATATACTGACTTACCCCAACCCCTTTCTCTTTTGAAAACAAGGCTGTAGAAAAGTTAGCTGTGGAACATAGCAATACAAGAAACTGCTCCTGCCCCATTTTAATTATCGTTGTTTGACATTTCTTATGGTTTAAATTATTTAGATGGATAAGCATTCTCAGACGACCCAAAAGTCGATCAAGACAGCTCGTATGAGACGGAGTGAGTAAAAGATTGCTACACTCGGCCTGTATACTAGCCAGAGTGATTGTGAAAAGAGAGCAAAAAAAGTAACTATAAAATTTAGTTGACAGACCTTACACAAAAATGAAGACTCGAGAACTCTGTGGGGGATCTAACAATTACTGCAGTACCCAGCTACACCTAGTTCCAATTCCTGCCCCCCAAGCCAAACAAAAAAAAAAAAAAAAACTAAAAACAACAAAACAACAAAATGTAGAATATATTATAATATTATATTAGTGTTATAATATATTCTTATTCCCTGATTAAATTTAAGATATATGTTTATCTCTCTATCCTGTTAAAGTTATGTCTTAGCCGCCTGATATATTTATTGTATGGCTGCTAAGTTAGTTGAGACACAACATTTATTGCTTTGTCTGCTTAGTGCTCATAAGAGCTGTTAATTCCCTTTAACCCATGATCTCCACCTCTTTGTAATCTATATAAGATCTATTTTATCTAATAAAACATACAAGAGTTTCTCTACCTTCTTGTCTCAAATTCTTCATGGTATCGGAGCCAAACTCTTCCATTTTTTAATCCGCTGCATTTTTTCTCCAAAAATGTCTTCTCTTTCAGATGCTTCTTCAAGTGAGCCTCCAGTTCAAAAAATTCTGAACTCACTGAACAATCATCTAACTTTCTCACTAACCACAGATTGGATGGAAACAACTATCTCCTGTGGTCTAGATCAATAAAAATGCTCATCTCAGGCCAAAGTAAAATGGGCTATCTCACTGGAACAAAAGTTGCTCCAGCAGTCACAGATCCTAAGTTTGAAGCTTGGGATACTGAAAATAACCAGGTCATGACCATCCTAACTCGGTCTATGACTAAAGACATCAGTGAGAATTTTATGTTGTATGATACAGCTCAGGAAATCTGGGATGATGCTAAAGAGCTATATTCAAAGAAAGATAACACCTCCGAAATCTATGAAATAGAAGCTCAAATTCAAGGTGCCAAGCAAGGTGACCTTTTAGTTACTCAGTTTTTTAATCAGCTGACTAAAGCCTGGCAACAACTCGATATGTTTGAGGAGCTTGCCTGGAAAAATGCTGATGATGCTACTCTCTACAAAACGGTTATTGAACAAAAGCGTGTGTTTAAGTTTCTTATGGGATTGAATTCTACTCTGGATGATGTCAGGGGAAGAGTTCTATCCACTAAACCCCTTCCAACTCTCAAGGCAGTTTTTTCTATAATTAAGCATGAGGAAAGTCGAAGGAAGCTGATGCTTAAGGAGCCCTCACCCACTCTGGATGGATCTGCCCTTGTGTCCTTAGGAAAAACCTATGAACACACTGAAAAGGGATAAGCTCTGGTGTGACAACTGCAGGAGGACCAACCATACTAAGGAAAATTGTTGGAAACTCCATGGCAAACCAGAAAACTGGAAGAACTCCAAACTGAACTCTAAGGAAAGTCATGGGAAGGCTGCATCTGAAGAAAAACAAGGAGGATCAGCTATCACAGATGAACAGCTTGAAGCTTTTAAATGTTTGCTTGCCCAACATATGGCTGGATCAACCAAGAATGACACTGCTACTCATGCCCAATCTGGTAACAATTCTTTTGCTAATACTGTCTCCTACCTAGGAAGAAACCCCTGGATCATTGACTCTGGGGCTTCTTCCCATATGACTGGAAATAAAAACCTTCTTACAAATTTCAAACCATGTACTTACATACATAAAATTAAGATTGCCGATGGATCTGTGTCTTGTGCACAAGGATCTGGATATGTGAACATCTCGACACCATTGTGTTAAATGATGTCCTCTATGTTCCTAACCTTGAGCGCAACTTAATTTACGTGTCTAAGCTCACCAAGGACCTTAATTGGAATGTCATTTTTTTCGCTAACAAATGTATCTTTCGGGATCACTTATCTCAGGAGATGACTGGCAGTGCTGAGGCATGTTCAGGCCTCTTCCTCATCAATCAGGATGAAGATATTGTGAAGACCAAGTCTTATTTTTCTTCTAATATTAGTAATTCTATGTTAAATGATGTAATGAGATGGCACTATAGACTAGGCCATCCAAATTTTGCCTACTTAAAAAATCTATTTCCTGATAAATTTAAAGGCTTAAATGTCTCTGCTTTACAATGTGAAATTTGCCAATTTGACAAAATTACTAAATCTGTCTATGCTAAGGTTCCTTACCTAAAATCTCATCCATTTCATTTAATCCATAGTGATGTTTGGGGCCCCTCAAGGGTTAAGCATGTTACTGGTGCTAGGTGGTTTGTAACCTTCATAGATGATCACTCTAGAGTGACATGGTTATTTCTTATGAAGGACAAGTCGAAGTAGGGAAATTTGTTTTCCAAACTTTCTATAATATGGTGTCCACTCGTTTAACACAAAAATCAAAATTCTTAAAGCGATAATGCTAAAGAATACTTTGAGTCTAATTTGTGCTGTTTTTTAAAAGATAGAGGAATCATTCATATCAGTAGTTGTGTTGAAACCCCTCAACAAAATGGGGTGGCTGAGAGGAAAAATAGGCACTTATTAATAATGGCTAGGTCCCTAATGTTCTCCACGAATGTACCTAAATACCTATGGGGAGAAGCCATTCTGACCGCTACTTACCTTATTAACGAGACTTCCCGGTAGGGTTCGGAATTTCGGACTCCTATCAAGACTCTTATTAATGTTCACTCATGCACACACATTACTTGTGATATTCCCCCGAAAATATTTGGATGTCTTGTTTTTGTGTACCTACATGCTCATCATCGAAGTAAATTAGATCCTAAGGCTCAAAAATGCATATTTCTAGGATACTCACCTAACCAAAAAGGTTATAAATGTTACTCACCTATCACCAAAAGATTTTATAATTCCATGGATGTCAAATTTTTTGAAGATACTCATTATTACAATCGACAAACCGATAAATTTTCTTCGAACATTCTAGTGAGTCGGGATGTCTTTGATATACGTTTCTAGTGGTGCCATTACTAACATTCATGTGCGGCAAGAACGACTGGTGAAGCGGCTCCATTCTCGCCTAGTGAACGACATGAAGCGGACTCCAAGCTAGTGAAAGCATAATGAAGCAACTCCTTACACAGACACTGAGGCTGAAAATCCACCTTCCATCACTGGAACTGAAGTGGTCTCTTACAACCAACCTGTCCCACTCCAGGTCTATCAGAGGAAAAGGTTTAAACATTCCTATGGTCCTGCTACAGGTAATAATGACTCTCCTACAACACATAAAGGAGTCTCCAGTCCTCCTCCTCCTCAATCAGGTAGTATCTCTCCTCCTAGTGTTGATAATAGACCAATTGCTCTAAGAAAAGGTAAAAGATCTTGTACTCAGCATCCTCTTTACAATTTCCACTGTTATGATAAAATGTCTCCTAATTTTAGTTTTTTCACTGAAAATTTGGATAAAGAATCTATCCCTAAAGATATTTATGAGGCCATTCAGCATCCTCATTGGAAGGATGCTATTAACACTGAAATGACTGCCTTAATAAGTAATCATACATGGGATCTAACTTATCTTCCCAAAGGAAAAAAACCTGTTAGTTGTAAATGGCTCTTCACTATTAAATAATATGCCGATGGTAGTTTAAATAAATATAAGGCTAGACTTATAGCTAGGGGTTTCACTCAGACCTATGGCCTAGACTACAAAGAAACTTTTGCTCCTGTTGCTAAGTTAAATGCTATCAGAATATTACTATCCTTAGCTGTGAATCTGGACTGGCCTCTGTATCAATTAGATATCAAAAATGCCTTTTAATGGAGACTTAATAGAGGAAGTGTTTATGACTATTCCTCCTGGTTTTAAGACATCTTCCAATGCTGGTCAAGTCTGTAAATTGAGGAAATCCCTTTATGGTCTTAAGCAATCACCTAAGGCATGGTTCAGTAGACTCACCACTACTGTTAAAACTGCTGGTTACACTCGGTGCAACTCTGACCACACTATGTTTGTTAAACTTACTCATGGTAAAAAGTCTATACTTATTGTGTATGTGGATGATATCATCTTGACAGGGGATGACAGTGCTGAAATTCAGAAACTGAAAGACCTTCTGGCCAGAATCTTTGAAGTCAAGGATCTTGGACAACTAAAGTATTTCCTTGGAATGGAAGTAGCAAGGACAAGCCATGGAATTTCAGTCTCCCAGAGAAAGTACACCATTGATTTGCTCAAAGAAACAGGAATGCTAGGTTGCAAACCTGCCATCTCCCCTGTTGATCCCAGCCTCAAACTTGTTCATGGAGCTGATGTGGTGCATAAAGATGGATATCAAAAACTGGTTGGCAAGCTCCTATATCTGTGCCACACCAGGCCTGATATTTCATTTGCAGTCAGCTTGGTCAGCCAATCATACTTGTTAAAGCGCCGATTAAGCGTAAGCGCCAAGCTCACGCTTCAAAATTGGTGTTAAGCGTCCAGGATGAGAAAGCGTGCGCTTTTTCGTAAAAGCGACGCTTTTTACCGTCTCAAAAAGTGCCATGAAGCGCCGCTTTTTCATTATTCGGGCAGACTGTATATTTTTTTTAACATCAGGGGCATTTTTGTAACTTCTTGTTACTTTTACACCCATAACCCTATCTCCTATTCAGAGACCGCATATTCTAATTTCATTCCCTCTCTTCTTCACTTCGATTACAGCAGCTGGAGGTAAGTTTCTTCTCTTTTTTTTCTTTTTCCTTTTTTCTTTTTCCTTTTTTCTTTTTTCTTTTTTTCTTTTTTCGAAAGATTTCTTCTCTCAAATTTCAAAGAGCAAGGTAAATTACTCTTCTCCCCGTCTCTTATCTCTACTTCTTCATTTCTCACTCCCAATTTGACATAAAAAGAGTGAATTATACAGCACCCTTTTTCTTTTTAAATTTAATTAGTTGCTTCTATTCTTATGTTTTTTTTCTTCTAATTAGATTTAAGTTGCTAGCGCCTTTTAAAAAAAGAAAAACTAATTACTAATTGGTTAACTTTCTTAACTTTAACATGACATTCGACTATTGTTGTTTTTCGTTTTCCTTTCAGATTTTATAATAATATATAATGTCTAGCTCTCAAGGTCAAAGTAGCACAAAAACGGATATAGGATGGAAACATTTTCACCAAAAATTCGTAGACAATCAAAAAGTTTTGGTGTGTAATTATTGTGGACACACATCTAGTGGAGGGATTTTTAGAGCAAAACAACATCTTGTTGGTGTTGATACAGATTATAAAGGGGTTAAAAAGTGTCCGAAATGTCCAAAATCTGTCCGTGAAGAGGTGCTGGCAGCCATGAATAAGAAGAGTAAAAAAAAACAAACGAGTGCAAGGCGTGGGGAGTATGATGCATGCTTTTATGAGGTTGACGATGAAGAAGTTGGAGAATCGCATCCACAAAGAAAAAGAAGTTGTCCAACTCCAACTGTTGGTGCAAGTGGAAGTAAGAAAGGCACCATGGACCAATTTATTCTAAGAAAACCATATGATGCACCGAAGATGAGGCAAACAAGCATCATGGATTGTGTTAATCCTAAGTTGAGAGAGCGGGCATGTCAAGAGATTGGTCACTTTTTCAATGATGGTGCATTGGCATTTAATTTGGCCAAGTTAGAAAGTTTCAAAAGAATGATTCAAGCTATAGGTGAGGCTGGGCTAAATATGAAGCCACCTTCTTATCATGAATTAAGAGTGCCTATTTTGAAAAAAGCGGTTGCCATCATTGAAGAAAGGTTGAAAGAGAATGTGGAAGAAACCGAAAAATATGGATGTTCACTCATGGCGGATGGTTGGGAAGATAAACGTCATAGAACATTGATAAATTTTTTGGCTAATAATTCCAAAGGGTCAATGTTTTTGGATTCTGAGGATGCATCAAATAAGGTTAAGGATGGCAAGTTGATATGTGAATTGCTTGAGAAGTATGTTGATAAAGTTGGAGAGAAGAATGTTATCCAAGTAATAACGGATAACGGATCAAATTATAAGTTAGCGGTATGCCTTAACATCTATGGTTTATAATTTTTAGAATCTTCATATTAATATTGCATTATGGTCTAATTTGATTTTTAATATTGTAGGGAAGCTACTAATGGAAAAGAGACCAAATTTGTTTTGGACTCCATGTGTAGCACATTGCATTGATTTGATGTTAGAGGACATTGGGAAAATTTCTGTTGTCCGCAACACCATTTCTAAGGCGATTACTTTTGTTGGTTTCATCTATCGCCACGTTAGTGTTTTGCATATCATGTGGGAGCACACTAACAAAAGAGAGCTAGCAAAGTATGGCACCACGCGTTTTGCTACCACATTCCTCACTTTGAAGAGCCTACATAAACATCAAAGTGAATTGAAAAGGATGTTCTTGTCACCAATGTGGAAAGATAATAGGTGGTCTAAGGTTGCATCCGGTATTGAAGCTAATCGAACTGTTTTCACTCCTAGCTTTTGGAATAATGTGGTATACATCCTTAAGTTGATGGGACCTTTGGTGGCGGTGCTTCGTATTGCGGATAATGAGATGAGGCCATCTATGGGTTACATTTATGAAGCCATGGATAGAGCAAAGGAAGCAATTTTAAAAAGCTTTGAAACCAACAAGAAAAAGTGTGAGGAAGTGTTAAAGATTATTGATAATAGGTGGGACAATCAACTTCATCACCCTTTGCATGCCGCGGGTTACTATCTAAATCCCTACTTTTATTATCACAATCCAAGAGTTGAGGCCGATGAAGAAGTCACCTCTGGATTTCTCAAGTGCGTGAAGAGATTGGTACCAAATAATGAAGCTCAAAGCAAGATCCTTATGAGTGAGTTGTCGAAGTATCAGACTTCTGGGGGTTTGTTTGGAAATCAATTTGCCATTGACGCAAGAAATGATCCAACACATGAAATGTCACCCGGTAAATACTTTTTTCTTCTTTAATTAAAAACATAGTTTCAGACTATTAGTAAGTGTTTATAACACTTTAAGTGACTAATCAAACTTCTTTTTATCAAATCTAAGCCGATTGGTGGAGAACTTTTGGAAATAGCACGCCAAATTTGAAGGAGTTCGCAATTAAAATTCTTAGCCTCACTACAAGTTCTTCGGGATGCGAAAGAAATTGGAGTATTTTTTAGCTTGTAAGCAACAATAGTTTTGACTAGCAAATAATTATTATTTTCTTTGACTTATATGCGTGTCCAAACATTGAAAATTTTGTGGAACAGATACACTCAAAGAGAAGGACTAAGCTTGAGCACAAAAGGCTACGTGATTTAGTGTACGTGAAATACAATCGAAAGCTCAAGGATCGTGCTAAATCCAAGAAAAATGATCCTATTCTCTTGAATTTGAAGGACGTTGATATCAACAATGAATGGACACTTGGAAGGATGGAGAGTTTGGATATACAAGATGCCGGTGATCTACCCGTTCATGATGATGGTAGTGATTTGACATGGAATGTTTTAGCAGAGGCTAGTGGGGTGAATGAGAGAAGACATACTCGATCATCAACTTCAAAAGGCAATTTTCAACTAGTTGATGGAAGTGAGGGGGAATTTGATGATGGTGACGAAACCGAAGAGGATGAAGAGGTTGAAATTGGAGAAGATTCGGATGATGAGGAGGAGGATGAAGGATGGGAAACATGGGATGAGAGCAATGGGAATGAGGGGCTTGATTTGGATAATTGAACACTTATTAGTTATTACCTTTTGTAGTATTTCATCTTAAGTGGCTAAGCTAAGTCCTAACTAGTACTCTAGTAACTCCCAAGGAAACTTATCTTGTTATGTTTTGTAATATTTCATCCTAATTGGCCAAATCCTAACTAGAACTCTAAGTAACTCGGTAACTCCTAAGGAAACTACTTATTTATATCTTGTTATGTTTTGTAATATTTCATCGTAAGTGGCTAAGTCCTTAACTAGTACTCTAAGTAACTCGGTAAGAATCTTGATATGTTATGTTTTTGCGTAGACTTCTTTTTGTTTGTGTGTCCTTGATGTTGATTATTAAGTCTATTTGATGTTTTAATTGTTGATTATATTGCTTTATCAAAGTATAATATTGCTTTGTTGGTCCCTTGAAAAGGCTTTGGTTAAGTTTAGAAGGGGGGGGGGGGGGGGGTGAATAAACTTAACACTTAAAACTTTGGAGTTAACAAATTTCGCAACTTCGGCGGATCTCAGTCATTGAGACTTCGATAGCCTGCCGATAAACGATAGTCTCTCGATAGTTGAGTTTCTTTGAATTTGTGCAAGAAAATTATATCAAAATTAAGCCTTAATACTTGTTGTTAAATATGATACTAAGTGTGATTTCAAGTGTGTGATTTCGGTTGCTGCTAGATTCGGTAGGTTGATGTGTAAAATAAACTAAGTGCAGAATGTAAATGCTGAAAGTAAATAGGCAAATTTTATAGTGGTTCCAGGTGGTGTAATCCTGTCAGTCCACTCTTCTTCTGTGATGTTGGAGGAAATTCACTAAAGATCTTTGATGTAGCTTTTACAAAGATTCCTAAGGTTGCTTGTCCTTCACCAATGACTATGGCTTCACAACCGAAAAGCGGGAACGGGTAGGATTCTTCGCTCCCGAGTCTTCCACCGGTCCTTAAAGGGTATGATTGCCTCTTCACCGGCTCCACCACAAACAACGGTCTTTCACACCCAACGGATGCTTTCTTGTCTTCAGCAGGTTCTTTATAAAATAAAGATTGAATCAAATAAATGATTCAGTTGCAGCAGCTTGATTAGGATGATATAATCAGCAGCTTGCAGGCTTCAAGTGTGTATGCTTGATGTAGCTTGAATGTAGAAAACACTTGAAGAATTTCTCTAGATCAGTAGCTTAAAGTTCAGTAGGTTCAGCAGGGTGTTTTTCAGCTCAGTAATATCTCTTCAAAGTTTGTTAATTTTCATCATCTTGTTTCTGAGTTGAAAGCCCTCTATTTATAGGGAGGAATGCATGTGACTTGTATTTGAAATTCAAATATAACCGTTCCTTGTTTTTGTCCCATCTGATTTGCATTCTGTCACTATTCATAGGACTGACACTGTCAGAATTCCTTTTGACAGTGCAGTCTGTCCACCCTTTGACTTAAATCCATTGGATAATAATCTGAATCATCCCAACGTCTGTTTAATCTCAGCCCTTGATTTGTTTGATAAGTCAGAGGTAGTTGGCTGTCATTTTCAATGTAATCTTTCAATGTAATCTTGAATTACCCGAGGTATTTCATTAGCAGGTTCATCAGTCTGCTATGATACATGTCAGTCTGCTGAACTCAAATTTGCTGTGTATAAAATACAATGCAGCTGACTTCTTTTATCTAACTTTTATTTGTGAAGTTAGATTACACCTTTTTGAATTATAACCAAGTTCCAAACATCATCCAACTTATGGAACTTAGACCCTTCTTCACAAGGCATATGTAATCGGTTTAGGTCATCACAGACTTGCCTAAATTCGATTCCATATCCTTGACTTAAATTACTAAGTTTGATTCCTTAGCCTTCAGAAGCGAGTTTGAGCCCTCGGCCCTTCGGTCTTCGGCGGGTTCCGACTAGTCCACCGACTTATCTACCCTCGATATGGACCGGTCTGGCGATATAAACCAGCGGACCACTTTACAAAGTGCTTGTTTGATCAAACCAATTTATGAATCAAACTCTAATAAGCCTATACATTTGATCTAGACATCTTTTTGCCTTTGCACTATAATGACTAGTCGGCACTCATCATCAAAACTAAGAAATAAGTCCAACAATTTCTCCCTTTTTGGTGATGATGCCACTACCCTCACCTAACAGCAAAGCAAAAAGATAAAACAAAAACAGAACAAATAGTCATCTTTCATTAAAATCATTTGTTCAAAGATATTACAGTCTAGAATCAGCAAAAACATAATGCAGTTAAAGTATGCTGATCTACTGTCTTCTTTCTCTCTCTTGTCTGGCCTTCTCCACTTGTTCTTGGTAGGCCCTGATCTCTTCTATCATATATCCATTTATTTTCAATCGGTGTAAAATCAATGTAGGGATTGACTTGTTTCCACCGGTTCCATGCTTCAGCGGGATAAGATTAATCGATTCACTTTGAATCCAAACTTCATGTATAGTTCCTTAAACTCTTCAAGTGAATCCTTTGCTTTTGTGATAGGCAAGTTCCTATCACCTCTCGCCACTTCTTCCACTTCTTCCACCTCTCGTTGCTTGCCCTTAAGGCTTTTAATCCTTGCCTCCCAAAATTTCAATCCCAAGAAAGAGTTCAGACCTTCATGAAACCCTTTGTCTTGATAAGTTTTCCTCCAGTTGTAATACTCTTTCTTGTATTGTCTAAAAAGATCATCTCGTAAGTTGCAATCGCAGTGCGGGTTGCCCGAAAGCATTGGTATCATCTTGCCATCTCTTCGTGCAAAAAGTCTTGCGGCCTCTTTTCTTTGCAAATTTGTTTGGCCCTCTTCCCCCTTAGTGACATCATTAACAAAACGGGACAATAGGCCATGAACACTCTCCCGTGAAATAACCAGATTATTCGGTTGTCCTTCCATAATCTCGGTTCGGTGTCAAGCTGCAAGTAATCTGGATTGCAAAGTCTGTTCCAGTAGATTTATCCTCTCAGTAACCTTAGGATCCAATCCAGCAGGTTGAGATGTTCCAGCAGCCTCAGCAAGCTTAGATGTAGCAGCAAGGTTGTCAAGTTTCTGATGGATGGAAATGAATTGGTCTTTCAGAAACTTCTCTTTTGCAGTATTTCCAACATTGATTCCCCTCACATCTAGTATCAGATCATTCACAACATTTTGAGTAGATGTGAAGTTTGAAGCAACTGTGGCAGTAGATTGTCTGTTTTCATTCACCATTTTCATCAGTTCTTCAAATCTTTCTTCATGTCTATCCAGTTGAGTTCTTAATTGTTGCATATCATTTCTAACAGTCCTTAACTCATTCAAAACTTCAACTGGCACTTCACTGGTCATCCTTCCACCAGTAGCTTCATCAGCAGGCTCCTGAACGTAGTATTGTAGCCTCTGATTGTCACAACCAAAGCCCAACTCCTATCCAATCCAGCAGGATTAGGTCCTTGATATTCTTCCAAGAAAGGATCAAGGGCTGGTTCTTCAAAAATAAGAACAAATGCCTGGGGTGGATCAACATTAATATTCTCTTCTTCAGGCATCTGGAACTCCTCATCACTAAAGTCATAGTCCAGCAGCTGCTCATCCTCATTAACAGCAGTCTGCTGACCATCTTTCCCTTCAGTGGTCTTGTCTCAGGTAGGCTCCACTACGGCGGCCTCTTCTTCAAACGAACGGGGTTTCTCCAAACCCAAATCGGGTTCCAACCTTTGTCCAGAGTCTTTGTTTGAGACTCGACACTGCACCTCCCTGTTCCAACTGTATCCAGTCTTGTTTGTGACTCAAACAACTTTGTACCTCCTCTTCAACTCTCTGTGGATTGAATATAGCCTCATTATCCACTTGGAATCCCTCAGCATGACCAATCTTGGTTAGGATAATGGCAGATTTAGTAAGAATGCCCTCAAAGTCAAATCCATCTTGATATTCAATAGATGCATCTGAGCTGGCACTAGGTTCACTATAATCAGTAACCTTCTCTTCATCTAAATCCTCACTATGTTCAGCTTCAGCTTGTGCAGTAGGCTCTACAACATGGAATGTAGAAGGTTCATCAGCTAGCCTACCAGCACTCAAATTAATTCCTTCATTGATCAATGCTTCCAGATCATCCATGGTGAGATCCTGTAGATCCTCATCCATCTCTCCGTCTGCGGCCCTCACGGACTTACCGATATCGGTGGACCGTTGTACGGGTGGTTCCTTCAACATTGCGGTCCCACCGGTTCCTCTGGTCCGGAGGGAAATCTCTCTACAGAATCGATGATGAGGAAGAGTCATCATTGCCATTTCTTGGATCCCTAAACTTGATACCCTCCTCCTTCTGTTGCTCATCAAATAAGTCCATCAATCGGGATTGCAGCAGAGTGGTATCAACTAGGTCCAACAAATTCTCTACTCCCAACTTGCTAAAAGCCCATTCTTCAAAATCTGTCATAGGTGCAGCAGCTGGCTTTTGTCTTTTGTAGAAACCAAACTTCCATTGGAAATAGTCAGCAATTTGCTGAAGTTTGGGATCTACAAACTCTTCTGTTTTCTTCTTTTCTTTCACATGCCTTTCAAAGGGCATGAAAGATCTCCTGGGAGCAATTCCAGTACTTTGTTGACCTCCAAAGGTTCCAACAAGTAAGTTCATGGTTTCTTCAACGGATGTTTGAAAGTCGGTAGGTTGCTTTGAGATTGTAAATTTGTGCCTACTACGGTAGGTTCTTTGAGATTGTAAATTTGTGCCCGCTTACTTCCATCCGTACAACACTTGGTTCCCCCGACTTACATGCTCATCGCCAGGTTAGCGACGGATCGCTCTTCCCCCTGAGTTCATGCAACAATTGCAGGGTCTTCAATCATTTCTTCAACTACCACGAGCGGAGTTCGGAGTTCGGTGGTTTTTGTGGGTCTTCGGTAGATACTACGGCGGGCTCGGGGTCGGAGGCGCGTATATCTCCAACAGTACAACACGATTGCTCAACAACAATTTGTTCAGCTTCAGTAGACTTAACAACCTCTTCAGGTGAGGAGTCAGTAATTTCCACAGGCTTGATGATAGTCAAGGTCTCAGCCTCAATAGCCTCTTCTACTGATGCTTCTTCTTGGGCTCTTTGTGCCTCCAAGTTTTTCAGTTCTTTCCCCTTTCCATGTTTCTGTTTATGGATAATTTCTTTTCTCCTCTTGGAAAGGGGTTCATCATCTTTTTCAACTACAATAGACTTCCTCTTTCTACTGTCTTCTTTCTGTTGTTCCCTCAAAATTTCAACAACCAGTTCTTCTGCGCAAACAACGAGCGGGGTCGGTACTTTCGGATTCGGTGGACCTCGGCGGACTCGGCGAGTCTGTCTTTGTTTGCTTCCTTGTTCTTTTTGAAGGTTTTAATACTTCAGTTATCTTCCTTGTTTCTGCACTCTTTCTTTTCTCAGCAGCTTTCTTTGGTGCAGCAGGTTTCTTTTTAGTTGGCTTGACCTGCTCACCACCAGCATCACCATCACCATCATCATCAGCAGGGTCAGCAACATCATCTAGACCAGGAATAGCATAATCAATTTCCTTCTTGTATCTAGACTGATTGATCTTTTCAGGTGCTACATCAGGGATTTCCAAATGATTCAGCAGGGTCTGAACCATCAATCCTAAGGGCAAGGCCTTGGATTTCCTCTTTCCCCTTTTTCTTCCTTGGCTACCTTCTTCATGTAATGAATGAAGTAACCGGACCAATCAAACTTCATGCTCTGAGATAATCATCATCAACTCTATCTTGGGTCCGGATAGAGTGTCCATACTTCCAACCGGTCCAAGTATGTTCTTAGCAATGAGTTTGCTCGATGGGATGTACTCATTCCCAATGTGTACGCAATTGATGCCGGAACGGATTTGGTGGCTTCATCTGTTTTGATTTGATCAACAAAAGCCATCTTGGACAGTCCCATTGCTTCAGGATTAACTGGACCATCCACCACTTCTTCAAATCCAAAAACTTCCCTCAGCAGACTTGAGGAAATTTCTATTTCTTGTCCATTCACAGCCGTTTTAAATGCTTCAGTTCCTTCCTGAATTTGAATGTTCCTCCAGGAACTGACAACATTTGTATATGAGATTGTCTCCAGTCTTATATTCAGCACATTCTCCAGACCAGCATATCTCCTTATTCTTCGACCGATATTAATGGTCAATTCAGTTCTGTTTGCATCCACAACAAAGCCTCTAACACTTTGGCTTGATTCAATCTGGACATCAACCTTTTATGCCATTTGAATGAGATGGAGAAGATTGATTATGAATCTGTGTTCACACAGTGTGAAATTCGCAATGATAAAGCAGATTTTGCAAGTAGAGAATCTCAAACGTGAAACGATCCGAATATATAGACGGTGAGTAGTTGCAAGCTGTTGTCATTGCACGTACATTGATGTAAACCACGATTAATCTGAATAAATGATGTCTTGACACGTGGCCCATTACTCCTCCATAACGTTTGTAACCGTTGGATAGTGTTAACTGCGGTTATAAAGGATGAAATAATTATCCCGCCAATCTGCTTTTTGACTTTAATAACTTTGACTGTGTAACGTTCCATTCAGCAGGGTAGTCCTCAGCAGGGTGGGCTCGGCGGTCTGGCGATATCGAAGCTTCGGCGGTGGCCGACAAAGTGACTCTCGTCGATCCTTAATTTCTTCTTGTTTTGTTCAATTGATAATACAAGATGAAGTTTAATACCAATGACCGATCATCAAGTGAGCTCACCCAACATGACAAAAACCAATCCCCTTGGCAACCTCATTTGCTCAATTGTCCACTGTCAAAGTACCAGCAATGACTGATAATCAGCAATGTACTGGAATTCACCAATGGGATTAGTCTTTGCTATGTTGGGTGAGCTCACTTAGCAGATTAGTCATTGGTATCAACAATTCCATGTACTTATGTTTGGACAATTGAGCAAATGAGGTTGCCAAGGGGATTGGTCTTTGTCATGTTGGGTGAGCTCACTTGACGGATCGGTCATTGGTATTAAACTTCATCTTGTATTATCAATTGAACAAAACAAGAAGAAATTAAGGATCGAGAAATCGACTTTGTCGGCAACGTCGAAGATTCGATATCGCACGCCAGCTCGCCGAGCCCACCCCGCCGAGGACTACCTGTCGAATGGAACGTTACACAGTCAAAGTTATTAAAGTCAAAAAGCAGATTGGCGGGATATTTATTTCATCCTTTATAACCGCAGTTAACACTATCCAACGGTTACAAACGTTATGGAGGAGTAATGAGCCACGTGTCAAGACAGCATTTATTCATATTAATCGTGGTTTACATCAATGTACGTGCAATGACAGTTGCAACTACTCACTATCTATATATTCAGACTGTTACACGCAGATTCTCTACTTGCAAAATCTGCTTTATCATTGCGAATTTCACACTGCGTGAACACAGATTCATAATCAATCTTCTCCATCTCATTCTTCTCATTCAAACGGCGGAAAAGGTTGATGTCCAGATTGAATCAAGCCAAAGTGTTAGAGGCTTTGTTGTGGATGCAAACAGAACTGAATTGACCATTAATATCGGTCGAAGAATAAGGAGATATGCTTGTCTAGAGAATGTGCTGAATATAAGACTCGAGACAATCTCATATACAAATGTTGTCAGTTTCTGGAGGAACATTCAAATTCAGGAAGGAACTGAAGCATTTAAAACGGCTGTGAACAATGTTCTAAAAATCGCTAGGCGAAGACGACGCGCTACAGGGGCGCCTAGGGCCCAGGGCGCCTAGGCGGCGCCCAGGCGCTTTTAGGGTTTTTAGGGGTTTTTAGGGTTTTTACGGGGGTTTTAGGGTTTTTACGGGGGGTTTTAGGGTTTTACGGGGGGTTTTTAGGGTTTTAAGGGGGGTTTTAGGGTTTTATGCCTCTTTCTTGTCTAACACTTGGGAAAACTTAGATGTTCGCCCAGATGAAAGTCATGAAACCCTAATTGCCTAGAAGGACCTAAGAGGGCCTAGGAGCGCCTAGAAGGGCCTAGGAGCGCCTTGAGGGGCCCAGAAGCGCCCAGAAAATCGCCCAGCACCCCTGTCGCCCAGCAGAAGTCGCCCAGAGCCAAGGCGAGACGTCCTGGGTGTGCCTAGGGCCTAGGCGAGCGCCTAGGCGGCCGCCCAGGGCGATTTTTAGAACATTGGCTGTGAATGGACAAGAAATAGAAATTTCCTCAAGTCTGCTGAGGGAAGTTTTTGGATTTGAAGAAGTGGTGGATGGTCCAGTTAATCCTGAAGCAATGGGATTGTCCAAGATGGCTTTTGTTGATCAAATCAAAACAGATGAAGCCACCAAATCCGTTCCAGGCATCAATTGTAGACACATTGGGAATGAGTACAGCCTACTGAGCAAACTCATTGTTAAGAACATACTTGGACTGGTTGGAAGTATGGACACTCTATCTGGACCCAAGATAGAGTTGATGATGATTATCTGCAGGAGCATGAAGTTTGATTGGGCTGGTTACTTCATTCATTACATGAAGAATGTAGCCAAGGAAGAAAAAGAGGGAAAGAGGAAATCCAAGGCCTTGCCTTTAGGATTGATGGTTCAGACCCTGCTGAATCATTTGGAAATCCCTGATGTAGCACCTGAAAAGATCAATCAGTCTAGATACAAGAAGGAAATTGATTATGCTATTACTGGTCTAGATGATGATGAAAATGTTGCTGACCCTACTGCTGATGATGATAGTGATGGTGATGGTGATGCTGGTGGTGAGCAGGTCAAGCCAACTAAAAAGAAACCTGTTAAACCAGCTGCACCAAAGAAAGCTGCTGAGAAAAGAAAGGGTGCAGAAACAAGGAAAATAACTGAAGTATTAAAACCTTCAAAAAGAACAAGAAAGCAAAGCAAGACAGCTCGCCGTCGAGTCCGCCGAGGTCCACCGAATCCGAAAGTACCGACCCCGCCGTTATTCTTTGCAAGAAGAACTGTTTTTGAAATTTTGAGGGAACAACAGAAAGAAGACAGTAGAAAGAGGAAGTCTATTGTAGTTGAAAAAGATGATGAACCCCTTTCCAAGAGGAGAAAAGAAATGATCCATAAACAGAAACATGGAAAGGGGAAAGAACTGAAAAACTTGGAGGCACAAAGAGCCCAAGAAGAAGCATCAGTAGAAGAGGAAGAAGAGGCTATTGAGGCTGAGCCCTTGACTATCATCAAGCCTCGTGGAAATTACCGACTCCTCACCCGAAGAGGTTGTTAAGTCTATCGAAGCCGGATGATTGTTGTTGAGCAATCTCTTGGAGATATACAGCAGTCTACTACTGACCCCGAGCCTGCTGTAGTATCTACTGAAGACCCACAGCAAACCACTGAACCTGAACCTGCTGTGGTAGTTGAAGAAATGATTGAAGACCTTGCAATTGTTGCAAGAACTCAGGGGGAAGAGCAGTCTGCTGCTAACCCTGCTGATGAGCATGTAAGTCAGGGGGAACCAAGTGTTGTACAGATGGAAGTAGTAGGCACAAATTTACAATCTTAGCAACCTACTGACTTTCAAACATCTGTTGAAGAAACCATGAACCTACTTGTTGGAACCTTTGGAGATCAACAAGATACTGGAATTGCTCCCAGGAGATCTTTCATGGCCTTTGAAAGGCATGTGAAAGAAAAGAAGAAAACAGAAGAGTTTGTAGATCCCAAACTTCAGCAAATTGCTGACTATTTTCAATGGAAGTTTGGTTTCTACAAAAGACAAAAGCCAAATTTCTCGCACCTATGACAGATTTTGAAGAATGGGCTTTTAACAAGTTGGGAGTAGAGAATTTGTTGGACCTAGTTGATACCACTCGCCGCAATCCATTGATGGACTTATTTGATGAGCAATGAAGGAGGAGGGTATCAAGTTTAGGGATCCAAGAGATGGCAATGATGACTTTTCCTCATCATCGATTCTGAGGAGATTTCCCTCTGGACCAGGAGGAACCAGTGGGACTGCAATGTTGAAGGAACCACCTGTACAATAGTCCACTGATACCGGTAAGTCTGCTGAGGGCCAGCAGATGGAGAGATGGATGAGGATCTACAGGATCTCACCATGGATGATCCGGAAGCATTGATCAATGAAGGAATTAATTTGAGTGCTGGTAGGCTAGCTGATGAACCTTCTACATTCCATGTTGTAGAGCCTACTGCACAAGCTGAAGCTGAACAGAGTGAGGATTTAGATGGAGAGAAGGTTACTGATTATAATGAACCTAGTGCCAGCTCAGATGCATCTATTGAATATCAGGATGGATTTGACTTTGAGGGCATTCTTACTAAATCTGCCATTATCCTAACCAAGATTGGTCATGCTGAGGGATTCCAAGTGGATAATGAGGCTATAATCAATCCACAGAGAGTTGAAGAGGAGGTACAAAGTTCTTTGAGTCACAAAAAGACACGGACACAAAGTTGGAACGGGAAGTACAGTGCCGCCGAGTCTCAAACAAGACTCGGACAAAGGTTGGAACCCGATTTGGGTTTGGAGGAAACCCCGTATTTGCCGAAGAATTCGCGTAGTGGAGCCTTCGGAGACAAGACCACCGGAAGGAAAGATTGTCGCCGACCGCCGATGTTAATGAGGATGAGCGAGTTTCGCCGGACTATGACTTTAGTGATGAGGAGTTCCGGATGCCCGAAGAAGAGAATATTAATGTTGATCCACCCGGGCATTTGTTCCTATTTTTGAAGAACCGGACCCTTGATCCTATCTTGGAAGAATATCAAGGATCTAATCCGTTTGGATTGGATATGAGTTGGGCTTTGGTTGTGAGCAATCAGAGGCTACAATACTACGTTCAGGAGCCTGCTGATGAAGCTACTGGTGGAAGGATGACCAGTGAAGTGCCAGTTGAAGTTTTGAATGAGTTAAGGACTGTTAGAAATGATATGCAACAGTTAAGAACTCAATTTGGATAAACGAGGAAGAAAGATTTGAAGAACTAATGAAAATGGTGAATGAAAACAGACAATCTACCGCCACAGTTGCTTCAAACTTCACATCTACTCAAAATGCTGTGAATGATCTGATACTAGATGTGAGGGGAATCAAGGTTGGAAATACTGCAAAAGAGAAGTTTCGAAAGACCAATTCATTTCCATCCATCGAAACTTGACAACCTTCTTCGCTACACCTAAGCCTCGCCGAGGTCCGCGGAACATCTCAACCTACTTGGATTGGATACTAAGGTTACCGAGAGGATAAATCTACTTGGAACGGACTTTGCAATCCGGGATTACTTGCAGTTGACACCGTAAGCGAGATTATGGAAGGGCAACCGAATAATCGGTTATTTCACGGGAGAGTGTTCATGGCCTATTGTCCCGTTTTGTTAATGATGTCACTAAGGGGGAAGAGGGCAAACGGCAGTACCGCAAAGAAAAGAGACCGCAAGACTTTTTGCACGAAGAGATGGCAAGATGATACCAATGCTTTCGAGCAACCCGCACTGCGCATTGCAACTTACAGATGATCTTTTTAGACAATACAAGAAAGAGTATTACAACAGGAGGAAACCTTATCAAGACAAAGGGTTTCATGAAGGTCCGAACTCTTTCTTGGGATTGAAATTTTGGGAGGCAAGGATTAAAGCCTTAAGGGCAAGCAACAGAGGTGGAAGAGGTGAAAGAAGTGGCAGAGGTGATAGGAACTTGCCTATCACAAAAGCAAAGGATTCACTTGAAGAGTTTAAGGAACTATATATGAAGTTTGGATTCAAAGTGAATTAGATTAATCTTATCCTGCATGAAGCATGGAACTGGTTGAAACAAGTCAATCCCTACATTGATTTTACACTGATTGAAAATGAATGGATGAGAAATATGATAGAAGAGATCAGGGCCTACCAAGAACAAGTGGAGAAGGCCAGACAAGAGAGAGAAAGAAGACAGTAGATCAGCATACTTTAACTGCATTATGTTTTTGCTGATTCTAGACTGTAATATCTTTGAACAAATTATTTTAATGAAAGATGACTATTTGTTCTGTTTTTGTTTTATCTTTTTGCTTTGCTATTAGGTGAGGGTAGTGGCATCATCACCAAAAAGGGAGAAATTGTTGGACTTATTTCTTAGTTTTGATGATAAGTGCCAGACTAGCTGTTATAGTGCAAAGGCAAAAAGATGTGTAGATCAAATGTATAGGCTTATTACAGTTTGATTCATAAATAGGTTTGATCAAACAAGCACTGTAAAGGGCTGTTGGTTTATATCAGCAGACTGGTCCATATCAGTAGGGTAGATAAGTCAGTAGACTAGTCAGGAACCTGCTGAAGACTGAAGGCTGAGGGCTCAAACTCAGTTACAGAAGGCTAAGGGATCAAACTTAGTAATTTAAGTCAAAGATATGGAATCAGAATTTAGGCAAGTCTGTGATGACCTAAACTGATTACATATGCCTTGTGAAGAAGGTCTAAGTTCCATCAGTTGGATGATGTTTGGAACTTGGATATAATTCAAAAAGGTGTAATCTAACTTCACAAATAAAAGTTAGATAAAAGAAGTCAGCTGCATTGTATTTTATACACAGCAAATTTGAGTTCAGGAGACTGACATGTATCACAGCAGACTGATGAACCCGCCGATGAAATACCTCGGGTAATTCAAGATTACATTGGAAGATTACATTGAAAATGACGACCAACTACCTCGACTTATCAAACAAATCAAGGCCGAGATTAAACAGACGTTGGGATGATTCAGATTATTATCCAATGGATTTAAGTCAAAGGATGGACGATCGCACCTTGTCAAAAATGAATTCGACAAAGTGTCGATCCCTATGAATAGTGACGAGAATGCAAATCGATGGGACAAAAACAAGGAACGGTTATATTTGAATTTCAAATACAAGTCACATGCATTCCCGCCTATAAATAGAGGACTTTCAACTCGAAACAAGATGATGAAAATTAACAAACTTTGAAGAGATATTGCGAGCCGAAAAACACCCCGCTTGAACCTACTGAACTTTAAGCTACTGATCTAGAGAAATTCTTCAAGTGTTTTCTACATTCAAGCTACATCAAGCATACACACTTGAAGCCTGCAAGCTGCTGATTATATCATCCTAATCAAGCTGCTGCAACTGAATCATTTATTTGATAAGTCAGAGGTAGTTGGCTGTCATTTTCAATGTAATCTTCCAATGTAATCTTGAATTACCCGAGGTATTTCATCAGCAGGTTCATCGTCACCGTCGTGATACATGTCGATCTTTCGAACTCAAATTTGCTGTGTATAAAATACAATGCAGCTGACTTCTTTTATCTAACTTTTATTTGTGAAGTTAGATTACACCTTTTTGAATTATAACCAAGTTCCAAACATCATCCAACTTATGGAACTTAGACCTTCTTCACAAGGCATATGTAATCAGTTTAGGTCATCACAGACTTGCCTAAATTCTGATTCCATATCCTTGACTTAAATTACTAAGTTTGATCCCTTAACCTTCTGTAACTGAGTTTGAGCCCTCAGTCTTCAACAGGTTCCTGACTAGTCTACCGACTTATCTACCCTACTGATATGGACCAGTCTGCTGATATAAACCAGCAGCCCTTTACAGTGCTTGTTTGATCAAACTTATTTATGAATCAAACTCTAATAAGCCTATACATTTGATCTAGACATCTTTTTGCCTTTGCACTATAACAGCTAGTCTGGCACTCATCATCAAAACTAAGAAATAAGTCCAACATGCTTATACATGATTTATTTGTTTTTTTTTTGTTAGTTTTTAAATAAAACAACATATTTTTGTGGTTTGCACGCTTTTTGTGAAAAAACGGCGCTTACGCTTTTCCTCCCCTCGGCGCTTCGCCGACGCTTTACGCTTTGACAAGTATGCAGCCAATTCATGCATGCACCAACCAAGGACTGTTGGGATGCTGTTAACAGAATCCTTAGATACCTCAAACTCACTCCTGGACAAGGATTATAATTCAAGAAATCCACTCTCAGAAGTGTTGTGGTCTACACAGATGCAGATTGGGCAGGCAGCCACACTGATAGAAGGTCTACCACTGGATACTGCTCATATATTTGGGATAATCTCATTACTTGGAGAAGTAAGAAACAGCCAACTGTTTCTCGGAGCAGTGCTGAAGCTGAACTCGAGCCTTGGTTCTTGGTGTGTGTGAAGGTTTATGGATAAAAAGGGTACTACATGATCTAGGCATTCTCCTCACTCAACCTATTACCCTTCGTTGTGACAACAATTCTGCAATTTGCATGACAGAAGAAAACCCTATTCAACATGACAAAACCAAGCATGTGGACATAGATAGGCATTTTATTATTGAAAAGATTGAAGGAAAAATCATCTCCTTGCAACATGTTGCTTCCAAAGATCAACACGCTGATATCCTCACCAAAGTTGTGCCTCCTCAATCTTTCACTCCTATGTGTGCCAAGCTAGGTTGTATCAACATCTACAAACTAGCTTGAGGGGGGGTGTAGAATATATTATAATATTATATTAGTGTTATAATATATTCTTATTCCCTAATTAAGTTTAAGATATCTGTTTATCTCTCTATCCTCTTAAAGTTCTGTCTTAGCCGCCTGATATATTTATTGTCTGGCTGCAAAGTTAGTTGAGACACAGCATTTATTGCTTTGTCTGCTTAGTGCTCATAAGAGCTGTTAATTCCCTTTAACCCCTGATCTCCACCTCTTTGTAATCTATATAAGATCTATTTTATCTAATAAAACATACAAGAGTTTCTCTATCTTCTTGTCTCAAATTCTTCACAAAACAAACAGGAACATGGTGCTGCAATAGCTAACCAGAAAAGAAATAAGTACTTCAATTAACGGGACTTACATTTAGCATAAATCTCGTTGACTTTTTTAAAGTCGTTCAAGTCAGCCAACCTGCAATCAAAATATATTTCTTTTCACCTTAAAAGCTCATGAGAAGTTGAAGAGAAACAAAGTTAGAGAGAGAGAGAGAGAGAGAAAGAAAAGGGGGAGGGTTGTGAGAAAAAACCTATAAACATTGTAGAAATTTCACATACATGATTGTGGTCTTAACCACAGACGAGTAGCTAGCTCCACTTGCCTTCAGTATCTCACCCATATTCTTCATAACCTATTATTATGTGTAGCAATACTTTTTGAGGTTGCTTGTTTACAGAAATCATGACGTGACAAACAGCATCAAGCAATTCAAAAACAAGTAAATCTACTAGTGCTGTAATATCCCACAATGCTAAGGTGGGAGAAACATCACCTCCTTATAAGTGTGAGAGATAAACGATCCGGTCAACCGCTTTGACAAGACGGTCTAAGAAGTTGAGCAGATCATTTATGGCTCAATTAGCGCTACCAGACCCAGGTCTAGGTGGTTACAAGAGCTGGATCAAGACACAAAATTGAATGTCTAGATGTACTTCAGCTTATAGTAACAATCTAATGTTGTGCAGTGGTAGATAATGGCCAAGACCAACGAACTTTTCCTATAACATTGAGCATTAGTAAACTATTTAACAGCTTAAGCTAGAGCTGCATATGCTTGCTTCTTCAGGCAAAATGAATACCTTGCCAATCTTTTATTGACCTAGACCTTATGTGTTGTGTAATACTTGGCAAAGTTTCTGGGAATAAGCTTTAGTAGACAGTGAATAAACGAGAATAACAAGCTTTCGGATATTTTTCACAACTAAAGTAAAAAAATCAAATGTACCTGCTCAGTCTGTTCCTCCACGCTATCTGAAACAAACTTTCCAGTCTGTAACAAAATGTATAAACAATTAAATCTTGAGAAAATACGCTAAACACCTTCCGTGTAATGTAACTAGTCAAGTATGTATGCAGATGTGGTGCAGTAATAGTAACATCACAACCTCTGGGATAAGACCAAGCACACCAGATACAAAAACCAGATTGTTTGATTTGATAGCTTGAGAATACGGCCCCAACGCAGCAGGAGCCTTTTCCGTCTTAACAGCCTCCTTGATGCCTACAACATAAAACACATGAAAGACAATACTCCCTGAAAGCAAAACCCGAGAAATATTCTTACTGAAACTGTATTCTTGTAGGTGCACCTTTCTACCCTAGCAAATGTAATCAAATTGCACATTTCAATGAAAGAATACCACAAAAATAACACTCACTATAGTTGTCAATTACATTTCAAATCGCATCATAATATCTTCCTTGAGCAGTAACTGTTAAATAGTTTCTGGGCCATTAATCCAGCATTTTTTTTCTAAAGAAATACCAACAACTCTGATGACGGACAAGGGTAGACGAAATTGGAGCAGTTACATATTTGGCAAAAATGAAGGTAAAGGACTAAAGGTAGGCTACAAAAGGTAATCGAAATTTCAATAGTAGGCAAATAAATAACTATTTCATTCTTTTCTCCGGCAACAGAGGTGGTGCCGCCGTGCAGGCGCCTCCTGAATCTTTCAAAAGTTAAGAAAAAATAATTTTATTCTACCGGACAAGGTTACAGTAAAATCGAGAAAAAAAAAATTCTATTTAAATAATTAGAGCATCTGGTGTGAAATCGAAGCCATACCAAAAAGAAAAAGGTATGCTTATGTAATGCATCGGCCAACTGAGGATAAGCAGAAAGACGTACCGGCGTCAGTAGCAATGGCCAAGCAAGTGAAGGGCTTTGAACGGAATGACGAAGCTGGGCTGAAAGTAGCGCCGACCATTGACACGCAGTTGAAGCCAGGTGCTAGAGGAGCTAGAGACCGCAGTGCGCCGACGTCCATTGCCGGCGATAAAAGGTTCTTTGCTGCCGCCATCGAAGCCATTGTCACGTGCTCTTACTAACTTACTCACTAGTACTTTAAATGCTTACTCGTCGTCAGACTCAGACCGTAACGAATCTGCTTATACGACGGCTTGTCTTTGGCTGAGTGAAAACTGATCTGCTATCATTAATAAAATTTAAGTTTTGAATTAAAAAGTCGTATGATATAGGGGTGAAATTGGGTTGTAACCCGTCCCGAAACCTTCATCAATTCTTGCCCCGTTAGATTTTTTTTTTTTTTTTTTTTTTTTTTTTTTTGGGGGGGAATATATTTTTCTTCCCGAACCCCACCCGAAAAGTGATGTGACAATCAGAATACATGAATGTTCGTGATCTTGACGGATATAGAGAAAATACATGAGAAATGCCTATTTAGCTTCTGTTTGTTTGTGTTGAAGGTTTTTTTAGAGTTTTTTTATATCACTTCATCAATTATTTCTTACAATTTTCACATCAATCACTTCTTCAACTACAAATATAAAATATTAAATTATCTTTCACCATTTTATTTAATCTACTTTATTACTTTTTTTACCATTATTTTATTCATTATACAACTTTATTTCAATTTATCTCATCAATATTTCTTTATCTACACAAATTTCAAAAAATATTTTAACTTTCTATTCATTACTTCAATCATTTTTATTATATTTTATTATCCACTAACATATAAAACACTACAAAATAAACTCCAATTCAAAACAAACGTAACCTTAGTTTTTCCAAACGACTTTAGTATACAAAAATGAATATAAACACTACATCGGCTATAAATTGGAATGTATTTCTTAAGGGACCCAAAACATATTTTCTTATTTGATATGTCTGAACCGCAATACAACCCACGGATCTCTACTCGGGTCTGCCGGAAACCTCAGATTGGGCGAGGCCTGCGGCCATGAAGTCCGCATTGCATAAGCCATACAAGGATTGCGGATCTACGGCCCCGCTACTGGCTCATGAGACGCCATTGACAGCGAGAAGAGGCTGGGAAACCGGCCCGCATAATCCTAAGGCCATCAAGTCCGCCAGCGACCCAAGATCACAACACTTAGAAGAAAGAGGCTACTGCAAGCTTAATAAGGCAAGGAGACAAGGGACAGCAAGGTCATCGGGCCCGCGATCTATCGGCTCCACTACAGACACGTTAGCTTAGATAAATATCTATTTGTACTTACTTGTCCTCAATTGTAAATAAGCTAAACTTTAGTCAGTAGTTTCCCCTATACATAGGGAACCATGTAACTATTTGAGAGGAGGAATAGAAAAAGCATGGCTAAGCCAATTTAGAAACTCTCAGCTCTCTCTCTAGACTTGCATTACTCCACCACATATTCATCACCTCCACCGTGCACCACCGGATTTTTACGGTACCACCGTGCACCACCACATCTATATCACTTTTTGTTGGAGATATAAGCCAAGCCCATGAAATGGGGGCTTGAAACATGTGTTGAAACAGTCAACTTTAGTGCAAATTTCGGATACGCTCCGGTGAGATTAGCCGGTAGATTATTACATCTAAAAATACTACTCACGGAGTAGATGATGTTTGGCTTTGGAATCACTCGATTCGGATATCATGTGAATGAGAAATTAATGCGTAAAGTTGGTGTAAAACATGTGTGAGAGAGGAGTTGAATGTGTGGTCAATTGAAACTCTCCCACATTAGAAAGATGGGAGACTTGAGCTCCATACATAAGAGCTAGTGTGTCTCTTATAGATGTGCCCCAAAGGGCAAATCAATTTTGTGCAGGAGGAAGGACTTAGATAATTCCACACGTGCGCGCTGCCGATGTCAAGCTCGGCTCGGCTTGGATGTAACTATTAATTTTTGGACAAAGTTTGTTTATCGAAATTAACTATAAAATTAATTTTGGAATGTGATTGTGTCATTCGACCAATCAAAATTTATTGAGTCATTCGCCCAATCAGAATTCAGACGACACATCATCCGACCAATCAGAGGATTGGATTAATTCGAAATTAATCTAATTATTTTCGGACAAGCTTCTTTCCTTGAGGGAGAAGTCGGCCATTACTTTTCCAAGGTGAAAAGTTTGATGATGTGTTTCAGCCAATCAGCTTCATGCATTGGCTCCTCCTCTCCACTATATAAAGAACCACATGTATGAGAGTTTAAGCATTCAAATTTCTTTTGTGTCTTTCCACCACAAAGAGTCAGTCATTTAGATCTAGATATTGAGTCGAAGAGAAGTCGGAGCACTCTGTAAGTTCGCCGGAGCTCGGATTTTTAAAGCGCCTCTAAATCCGAGACGTAAAGTCGTTGTATCTTGGGAGACAGTTGCTACTACCCTGGGCACCATACCGGAGCAATTTGTCTTAAGGAAAGAGTAACTACTCGCCTCGGTTTGTCATTTACTTATGCATCGCAATTTACTTCTTCCTTTGTTTTCAGTCAGATCTGTTTTGTGATAAGCTTTATTTTGTTAGATCTAGATTGCAATAGCTTTATTTTTTTTAGATCTACATCGTAATCGCTTTATTTCATTAGATCTATTCTATAGTTGATTTACTTTGTTAGATCTACATAATAAAATAAGTTTTTATTTTCGAGTTGTTTATTTTTCTGCATTTAATTATCCGTAATTACATCCGTGAATTACGGATCTGTTCCGTAAATCACTCCACACACGACACCATCACGAACACTTTTATTGCCAGATATCCATCATCGTACCACCGCTGAAACACCGTGATAATTTCGACCTTATCAATTGGCTCCGTTACCGGGAAATCAACATTTTTTCAGCATTTTTCCGGTCAGATCTGAGATTTCCAGCGGGCCAAAACCACCCTTTTTGGTTTTCCGGTGGCGTAAAACAACCCAATTTTGGTTTTTTGGTTGAACCTTCAACAAGATCTTCATCAAGATCTACATATATATCTAAAAGTTTTCAACAAGATCTACAGCCAAATCTACAAGATCTTTAAATAGATCTACAAAATTATCATCCAGATCTCCAAGATCTTCAACCAGATTTCCAAGAAAAGCTTGTTGGGAAAAATTAGTCATCTGATTACCGTTTATAATCTGTTTATTGATGAGAGACAAATTAATGATCATTATTACGACATTTTACCCCAATATTGATACCACTTTGAGCATTATTGTACCAATTTAAGTCAATAATTACTTAATTTTATCCAAATATATAAATAGTGGTTATTATATAAATTATCGTATTTTTATAAGTTTTTATAAGTTTTGTACCGGTTTAGTAACCGGAGTGTCGTGTCAGATTTACACGGGTATTTGTGGTATTTTTATTGCGCATTTATAATAAACCAAAACCCCGAGTGACGACACTTTTTGAAGTTAAAACATATCTTTTGAAGGGTGTAAGAATGTGCGCGAGCTTAAAAGTTCAAGTGGATCAACGTTTCG
The DNA here is from genome assembly GCA_036785695.1 of Gentiana straminea. NCBI lineage: Eukaryota > Viridiplantae > Streptophyta > Magnoliopsida > Gentianales > Gentianaceae > Gentiana > Gentiana straminea. The sequence continues at coordinate 1,497,359 of JAVUPR010000477.1, forward strand.
TAATGCTATTATCGAATTATATCTTCGACGAACAAATGGCCCATCAAAAAGGCATTTTCTGAAGAAGAGTCCTTCATGAAAGTTGTAGATCTTTGAAAGAGCTTTCCAACGCATTTTGAATCACGTCAATCGGAGGTCTACAACTCAAGATATGAATTTTTCAAGTTTCAGCTCAAAACTGGCATTCCCCGATCGATCCGGCCCTTTCCCGGATCGATCCGGCGTAACAGAAAATCGACATAATGATGATTTTGCAGAGGATAAGCCTGGGATAATATTTTTTATTATTCCCAGATCGATCCGGCCCTTTCCCGGATCGATCCGACCTATCCAAAGTTGCCTATAAATATGGCCATTCTCATCAGTTTTCTTTGCCCCTTCTTCTCCCCTTTCCTTCAGCCCCCTGCTTTCCCATTTCCCCTCTTCTTCTCGTCCATCTCCTTCTTCTTCTTCTTTTTTTTTTTTTTTGTAGATCACATATATATATATATACATCTTTATATATATACACACACACACCTCACATATATATATATGTCTATGTATGAAAATATATATGATATATCTATATATCTCCTTTCATCTTCTTCCCTTCTTTTATTTTATTTTCGGGCCCGTATGTATACATATGTCTATGTATGTATATATATGTTTTTATAAATAAAGTAGTACCGTTGTAATACTCGAGAGGATTATCCGAGAAAGTTATAGTGAAGAAGTTGTTATTTTCGAGAGGATACGGCTTTGATCTACAATAAGCGGGTAATTTTATCAAGTTATTACTTTTGTTGTTTATTATATATATATATATATATATATATATATATATATATATATATATATATATATATATATATATATATATATATATATATATTATATCTATCACTATGTTAAGCTAAAAATATATCTAGCCAAGATATGAATCTGAATTAGTTAATCTTTTTGGTAAAATGGATGATCGACTCTGATAATAATGATTAAAACCAATTATAATGAATCTCTTTCTATTTACACTTAAATGTACGGATAGAAAGACCGGAGGGTAAAATTGGCCGAGTGAAAATGTGACAACGGAATCCGATTTCCTACCCGGGGGCAGATTTGTCCTAGAAAAACAAATCTTATTAAAATTTGTGCTCGAGATCTAATTATGTCAATTTATCTATTTTTATGAAGATTTTAAAATATTGACCGCATGACAAAACGGTAGTGACCCGATCTTTTGGATGACGTAGGATAGTTAAATGAGACATATGACAGTTTCATACGCTCGTGTGAGGAGGAGTTGTCTAGCAGGAGTACACCGGTTCATATATAATTGACCTTCTTGCATCAAGGAAAAAGATCGTCTCATTTATTTCTACTAAAAAGAGATCGTAATTCGTAACGTATTCTCATTTAGATCCAAAAATATATATATTATCTATTTTTATATTTATATATTTATTTTCGTTTTACTAACATCTAACTAATCTAACGATCTAACCCGATAAAACCGATAAAGCGCGACTTAGATCGAGTTAATAATAGCTTCTTGGTGTTTAACCACACTTTGAATTATGCCTTCATTTCCCTGAGGATACGACCTGACTCACCAGACTAGCACTACAATTTGACCCGGTACACTGCCGGTAAGGATCGTAACACCTAGAAAAGGTCCGTCAGCTTTCTGGCGCCGTTGCCGGGGAAACGACGCTAATTCATTGTGTCTATGGTTACTACTTGTATTAGCTCAAAATTCTCGAGGATAAGTCAACACTTTTCTTATCACATTTCTTTTTTATTTTCCGTTGGTACCTACCTTCTTTTAGTTACCAATTTTCTTCTTCTACCAATTTCGAGTTATTTTCTATTTTCGATAGTAGAAAGTAAACGCGGTTCGTTTATTTTTGTTGGTACCTACCTATTGGTAAGATACCAATTAAAAAAAAATTTAAAAAAAATAATAATAATAATAATAATACACTCGGTAAATACCGAGTGGAGTCGGTAATTACCGAGAAAAAAAAATGTGGTTTTTTTATCGATTTCGTGTTATTTTCTATTCGATATTTTCTATTCCACAAGAATTGTCAAATCGAGTTACGAAAATGGCCGAAACCGTTGGTGAAACACCTGAACAAGGGATTGCTCATGCTCAAGGGCATGGCCAAAACCTTAATCAGAATTTACCTCAACCTAATAACCAGAATCAGAATAATAGAAATAATCAGAATCGGAATAAGCATAATCAGAACCAGCCTAACCCGAGACCTATATGTGATCAGACCATAAGAAGGTACCAGATTAATAATCCAATTCGTTTACCCAATAAAGGAGCAATTAATTTCGAAATAAAATCTCATCTTTTTGGTTTAATTGACACAAGAGCCCAATTTCTAGGAGAGGATGATGAGGATCCACATCATCATCTCTATCTTTTCGAAGAATTGTGTAATACAGCCAAAAGTCATGGTGCTCATCGGGAATTAACGAGGATGTCTTTGTTTCCTTTTTCTTTAAAAGGAAGAGCACGAGATTGGTTTGTCACTTCCACATCATTCATTGACTAGTTGGGAGGATATTCAAACCGAGTTCTTAAAGCGAGTATTTTACTCCCTGGTAGAAAATTGGAATTAATAGTCGAGATTGCTAATTTTAGACAAGGATGCGAAGAAACGTTTGGGAATGCGTGGGAAAGATTTAAAAAGCTATTAAGAGCTTGTCCCGATCATGGTTATTCCTTAGATATGCAAATCCAACTTTTCTGTCGTAAATTAAGGAGAGACTCACGTGCAGATGTTGATCATGCATGTGGTGGTTCGTTAATGATGAGTGAAGCTCAGATAGTTTACGATGCTATTGAAAGGATTTCCAAAAACAATCGAATGTGGAAAACCGGTTCTAGCGCCAGAAAAGTAGCATTTGCAGGAGAAAGTACATCGAATACAGAAGTCCTAGCACACTTGGAGAATTTGAGTAGGAAATTTGACGGCTTATTAGCCAGTAAAACTATAAACTCAGAAAATATCATAACAAATGAATACTCAAGTCATGATAATGTGTCATTAGGGATGGAAGAACCAAAAGGATATTCAAGGGAAAAGGTGAGTTTTTTACAACAGCATAGGAATTTGAACAATGCATATTCAAACTCGTTTAATGCTATTAGAAGAGATCACCCTACTTTTCGTTGGTCCGAAAACCCTAGTAAGCAAGGACAACCACCGTATCCGGTTCAATATAAGAATCCATATACTAATAAGGTTTATCAAGGAGATACCTCGAATCGAACCTACAATCATTACCTAGACCGTATCCACAACATATCACTCAAAGCATACCAGTCACCCAAAGTTCAACTCAACCTGAAGGAGTTGATAAATGGGAGAAATTAATCGAAAATCTGATGGATATGATGTCAACTCAAGCTCAAAATATGGAAACCATGATGACTTCTATAGGTACAGTCACTAAGGATATGAGTACGTTGAAAACATCTATAAGTGGACATGATACCAGAATGAGAATTGTAGAAGCATCAGTAAGGAATATGGAATATCATTTGAGTAGAGAGGGAGAACGTAAAAACAGTAGACCCCCAGGAGGAATACCAAGTAATACTGAAAGAGATCTGAGTGGGGTAAATGCTGTTATTACTAGAAGTGGAAGGATCTGTGGAAGTAATGGATTAGAAAACTTCGGAAATAATGAAGTAGAGAATGATTTAGATGGTAAAAATGAGAAAAACATGGAATCTAAAGAGGAAGAGGACATTATTGAAGATTTCCTAAGACAAAACAGATATATTGAACCTGAAAGTAAGGATGAGGAATGGGTCAATGTTCCTAGAATATTGAAAAATCCAAGAATGAGTAGGACCTTGACCAATGATCATGTTGAGAATGAATCAAGTTTGGAAAGGCCAATTCAAACCGAACCTTATCCGGCTTAACCCAAATTCACCTCGGTTCAATCGATAGGCAAAGACACCATATCCGGTGCATATTTTGAAGAAAAAGGTACGAATGATGACACACAAGTGTCCTCAAAAGGCACAATCATTCCAGGAAGCTTTACCATCTTCGTTTAACGACAAGGGTAAGGGAGGTATACATTCTAACCCCTGCTTTAATTGATCTTGAATTACTTCCCCATTCCCCGAAAAAAGGAAATCAAAGAGATGAAGTTGGATAAGAAGTATGCACATTTTCTTGACACTTTTCGGCACTTAACTATTAATACCCCTTTGATCGATGTTCGTAAGGGAGAGCTTAGTTTGGGAATGAATAATGAGCGCGTTGTCTTCAACATTTACATTCCATTGAAATATCCATGCACTACACTAGAATCTTGTTCTTGTATGGACACTTTGTGTCCTCTTGCTGTGGATCGTACTAACACGCAGGTAATTGAAGAAGATGACTTCAGCAATAATGTAAAAGCTCACAAACCGAAGGCTCGAAAATCAAAGGAAAAGGTCAAGAATCGTTTGGATTGGTGGAAATTGTCTAACCTCTGTTGGAGACCGGTATTAAAGACGGATGTGGTGCATGAGGATGACTCACCACCAGTACATTTGAAAACCGGAGCAGAAAGTCTAGCTATAGACTATAAAACGGGTACTATCCTTCCTATTTACTCATTAAGCATTTATTTCTAGTTGGTTTGTGTGCTTAGTTGCTACATGCTTTGGTGAGTAATTGTTAGAAGTATCCCATTTAGTTTAGTATATTATATTAATTGCTTAAGTTTGTCGAGCAAACGACGTTAACCAAAAGCGCTACCGGGAGGCAGCCCGTAAAAATGTTAAATATAATAATTACTCATACTTTGGATGATACTTTGCGAATACTTCGGATTGATTTTCATTTTGTTTCACCAAGTCTTAGGATGAATGTTTGAATGTCATTAAAAAAGGGAATCATTAGGTGGTTATCCGAAAATCCCGATGGAGAAAAAAGAGAAAATTCAAATGCGTCATTTCTTGGACTTAGGTTGTTCGAACGATTTGAAATAACCCTTGAGGATCTGGGTATAAAAGACTCAGAGTTAATACTTTCTCACATATTTCATAACATGATCTAGTCTGTTTTAAATTTCAAATAATGTGTGACATGTATTAGTTCAACTACTGTGGAATATTGTGTGTTTTAAATCAATAAAAGTTTATGTGGTGTGTTTATCTACCCTTTTGCATTACACTGTCACACTCCACACACTTTTATTTCATTTGCACACACAACGGTCATAACTTTAACCCACCCACCCACCCACCCTTTAATATCATCCGAGTATTTGTTTTAATTTGTTTTAGTGCACCATTGCTTTCCCAACAACTTATTTACACTCACTTTACATTGAGGACAATGTAAGTTCGTAAGTGGGGAGTGGAGTCGTTGGTCTAGCAATGGAATTAATGTTTATTTTGTATCAATAAATCCCTTAGTTTTCGATTTTTTTCGAGCATTATTTAGTTGATTAAAATAAATTGTATAAGGTATATATTTCATGGATTTGATGATGTAATGATCGATTTGGATGTATATAACCAAAGTGAACCGTAAGTGCATTGTAATTCCAAATATATTTGTGTAACATGAATTCCTTCACGTAAAGCCTTTGATATTGAAGCGGAAAATTTTAAACTGTATCCATTCAGTATCCTAGTGGTTATTCTATAGATAATTGCAGTAACTTAGTACCTAACTTTTGAATGTGTATTGTGAATATCTGAAGGTTTGAATGTGATAGGAATGATATAAGTTAAAGAAGAATATCAAATTAAGATGAACTATCTATATGTCGGTTGTAGCTACCAATGATTTGAGTGCAGTAGGGCGTTATCACGAAACGTCCTATATCACTATGAGGTTTAAAAGCTCCCGACTGCCTGATGATAGTAGTCCAGCTAGGGTGTTATCACGAAACGTCCTATTGCTGGGAATGAAGGCATATGCTACAAATGTGAAAAAAAATAAAATAAAATAAAAAATGACAATATGGAAATATGGTTGGAAATTTAATTATCTTCTGACTATCCCCAGTATAAACTGAATGATATGCTTTAGGGATTATCCTAATAAGTACACGGAAGGACTTTGTGTGGAAATGTTACTGCCTATACCTAGGAAAGTCATTAGGAATTCGTCTCGAATGGATATTTGTGCGTTTGCTTGAATTATTCAAGAGAGGATAGTGGAAATTGAAAAGGCTTGTCACACACACACACTCGTTATACATTTATATTGAGGTTAACGCCTGGTTGTAATTCTAATGGTTGCGGCATCGGTTGTCCCTTATATCTTATATCTTCATGAATTTATCTCTCATTCATTTTGTTTTATCGCTTGTTTTGCTTCGAGGACGACCAAAAGCTAAGTGGAGAGTTGTGATGAAAGACAAATTAATGATCATTATTACGACATTTTACCCCAATATTGATACCACTTTGAGCATTATTGTACCAATTTAAGTCAATAATTACTTAATTTTATCCAAATATATAAATAGTGGTTATTATATAAATTATCGTATTTTTATAAGTTTTTATAAGTTTTGTACCGGTTTAGTAACCGGAGTGTCGTGTCAGATTTACACGGGTATTTGTGGTATTTTTATTGCAGATTTATAATAAACCAAAACCCCGAGTGACGACACTTTTTGAAGTTAAAACATATCTTTTGAAGGGTGTAAGAATGTGCCACAAGCTTAAAAGTTCAAGTGGATCAACGTTTCGTAATGCTATTATCGAATTATATCTTCGACGAACAAATGGCCCATCCAAAAGGCATTTTCTGAAGAAGAGTCCTTCATGAAAGTTGTAGATCATTGCAAGAGCTTTCCAACGCATTTTTAATCACGTCAATCGGAGGTCTACAACTCAAGATATGAATTTTTCAAGTTTCAGCTCAAAACTGGCATTCCCGGATCGATCCGGCCCTTTCCCGGATCGATCCGGCGTAACAGAAAATCGACATAATGATGATTTTGCAGAGGATAAGCCTGGGATAATATTTTTTATTATTCCCGGATCGATCCGGCCCTTTCCCGGATCGATCCGGCCTATCCAAAGTTGCCTATAAATATGGCCATTCTCATCAGTTTTCTTTGCCCCTTCTTCTCCCCTTTCCTTCAGCCCCCTTCTTTCCCATTTCCCCTCTTCTTCTCGTCCATCTCCTTCTTTTTTTTTTTTTTTTTGTAGATCACACATATATATATATATATATATATATATATATATATATATATATATATATATATATATATATATATATATATATATATATATATATATATATATATCTTTATATATATACACACACACACCTCACATATATATATATATATGTCTATGTATGAAAATATATATGATATATCTATATATCTCCTTTCATCTTCTTCCTTTCTTTTATTTTATTTTCGGGCCCGTATGTATACATATGTCTATGTATGTATATATATGTTTTTATAAATAAAGTAGTACCGTTGTAATGCTCGAGAGGATTATCCGAGAAAGTTATAGTGAAGAAGTTGTTATTTTCAGAGGATACGGCTTTGATCTACAATAAGCGGGTAATTTTATCAAGTTATTACTTTTGTTGTTTATTTATATATATATATTATATCTATCACTATGTTAAGCTAAAAATATATCTAGCCAAGATATGAATCTGAATTAGTTAATCTTTTTGGTAAAATGGATGATCGACTCTGATAATAATGATTAAAACCAATTATAATGAATCTCTTTCTATTTACACTTAAATGTACGGATAGAAAGACCGGAGGGTAAAATTAGCCGAGTGAAAATGTGACAACGGAATCCGATTTCCTACCCGGGGGCGATTTGTCCTAGAAAAACAAATCTTATTAAAATTTGTGCTCGAGATCTAATTATGTCAATTTATCTATTTTTATGAAGATTTTAAAATATTGACCGCATGACAAAACGGTAGTGACCCGATCTTTTGGATGACGTAGGATAGTTAAATGAGACATATGACAGTTTCATACGCTCGTGTGAGGAGGAGTTGTCTAGCTTAGGAGTACACCGGTTCATATATAATTGACCTTCTTGCATCAAGGAAAAGATCTGTCTCATTTATTTCTACTAAAAAGAGATCGTAATTCAGTAACGTATTCTTGGCTAGATCCAAAAATATATATATTATCTATTTTTATATTTATATATTTATTTACTGTTTTACTAACATCTAACTAATCTAACGATCTAACCCGATAAACCGATAAAGCGCGACTTAGATCGAGTTAATAATAGCTTCTTGGTGTTTAACCACACTTTGAATTATGCCTTCATTTCCCCGAGGATACGACCTGACTCACCAGACTAGCACTACAATTTGACCCGGTACACTGCCGGTAAGGATCGTAACACCTAGAAAAGGTCCGTCATTTATTACCGATTATTGAAACTTTCCAAAAACGAAATAGGCAGTGTTGAAAATCAGAAACAAAGAAACAATTTGCAGAAACCTTTATTCATATACATACAACACAACATCACAACTTTATGCACAGAAAATTGAATGACGGAAAGAACAAGTAAAAACAAGAACTTATTGTTTAGACTGAGGCGCGTAGAACGCTTTCCTTAAGACTTTAATGTCCCGACTATGTGCTCATGGTATTGGCATAAGTCTCCCAAGATACAACAATCTCCATTTCCTGATTGTAGCACTTCATTGTGGAAAAGACGGTGAACTGATAGGACCTTGTTATCTCAACCTTTATGCTTTATGTATGCATAAAATGTGTTTCAATTTTTGCAGAGTTTTCGGTATGCAAGAAGAATGATTTTCTGTCTTAGTTTTCCATTCAGGATTATTCTTTTTATAAGCATAAAAATGGTAGAGTAGCAACCTTTTAGGAGATGGAAGTTAGGGAAGTTAAAACTGAAATTCGAATTCAGTTCATGAAGAGATGCCTTGCTTCAGAATTTTGAACTGATGCTTCTGTTCATGTTCATGTTCGAACTGAACAGAACATTTTAATTTGATTCAGAAATCCCTGTTGAGCTGGCCCAAAAATTTAATACTTGAGCCAAGCCACAAGCCCGAGCCCAAACCGAGCCGGCTGGACGGCGGCGGCGCTCGCGTGTGTGGGTTTCTGAATCAACAAGCATCTACGTTTTCCCTCCTTCACAAAATTCTCTAGCCCCCTGGGGCTTACCTCTAAGTATCACACTACTCCTTAAGTAGTGATTCCATTTGAGTCTCATTACCTATGTGGGACAAATGAATACAAATTATTCATTAACACTCCACACATTTTACTCTACATTTAGGCATTAATTTCTCATTCACCCGATATCGGAATCAAGTGATTCAAAAGCCTAACATCAACTACTATCTTAGTAGTTTCCAAAACTGTTTTTAGCTCCCAGAAATTCATTCCATAACTCATCAAAATCCGGGCCTGAAATTGACTGCTCATCACTTACACTTAAACCCATTTCGGAGCTTGAGCATCATAAAGTTCCAACGATCCCCCACATGAATGAAATTTAATGCATATGACATGCAGACTCTGAAGAGATAACAAACAGAGTTCTATTGCATTGGGCAAGGTGGTTTGCTGCCTTGAACCTTCCCTAGTAGAATACCATCGGACATACTCGGCTAAGTAGTGAATTAGGTCTTGAACTGCTCAGGATTTGGTGCATGCCTAGACAATGATACCCACACAATAGACCCCATGGCCTTCTCGAAGTTCTCATGGTTGTGTCCATTTTGGCCCATGGAACACCTTAGTTTCAGAAAGTGTGAGAGAATTCAGCCCTCAGAATTCGCACAGAAGCGGCCCCACTTCCACTTACATAGGTGACCTCCTATGAAGAGTACTCTGCAATACCCCACTTGGATTTACCAAGATATATGAATCATTAAAAGCTTTATGCTTAACCTGAACCTTAAGCAGACAACACTTTTGTTCTAACAGAATGGGTAAGTGCTAACTGTCCCTCATAACTTAGTTGTCCCTTTTGAACCATGAACTTGGGATCTCCAGTCACTATGGTTGGGTTGCCATTATAAGGGAAGGCTTAAGCCTCATTCCATTTGTCAAGTTTGACATCTGATCTTTGGGTAAACCTTTTGTCAGCGGATCCGTAAGATTCTCATTTGATTTTATATAATCAATTGAAATCACGCCATTAGAGATCAATTGCTTAAATAGTATTATGTCTCCGACGTATATGTCGTGACTTACCATTGTACATACAACTTTGTGCACGTCCTATAGCCGACATACTATCACAGTGTCGGCCAATAGGAGGAATTGGCTTTGGCCAACAAGGAATATCTTTAATGAAATTCCTAAGCCACTATGCTTCTTCTCCAACTTTATCCAACGCAATAAACTCGGATTCCATAGTGGATCGAGCTATGCATGTTTGCTTTGATGATTTCCAGGACACTGCACCACCACCAATAGTGAATACATATCCACTGGTGGATTTTGAATATTTACAGTCTGATATGCAGTTCGCATCACAGTATCTTTCTAATACTGCTGGATATCTTGTATACTGTATTCCGAGGCTCATCGTAAATTTCAAATATCTTAACATCCTGTCAAGGGTTATCCAATTATCCTGACTCGGATTACTCGTGAACCTACTTAATTTATTCACTGCACAAGCCAAGTCTGGTCTTGTACAATTTGTAATGTACATGAGACTTCCAATCACTTATGAGTATTCCAATTGTCTTACAAGTTCACCTTTATTTTTGACTAAGTGTTTACTTAAGTCAAGTGGAGTTTTAACAGGACTCTTGTCAAAAGCATTAAATATGTTCCTGTGACAACATCAGTCCATCAGATAATTTTGAGATTTTAATCCCCAAGTATAACATTAGCAACTCCTATATCCTTCATCTCGAAGCTTTTAGTCAACATTCTCTTAGTGTTCACGATTATATCATGATCACTACTCATGATGAGCATGTCGTCCACATACAAACATATTATCACATAGGCTTTAGGCGGTGTCTTTATGTAGACACACTTATCACATTCATTGATTCTGAAGCCATTTTCCATCATCATTTTGTCAATTTTCAAGTGCCACTGTTTTGGTGCTTCTTCAGCCCATACAGTGATTTCACAAGTTTGCACACTTTATTTTCTTGACCTTGAACCACAAACCCTTAAGGTTGTTCCATATAAATTTCTTCTTCCAACTCACCATTTAAGAAAGATGTTTTAACATCCATTTGATGGATTTCCAGGTTAAACAAGCGCAGCAATGGCAATCAGAATATGTATAGACGTAATTCTCGTCACCGGTGAGTATGTATCAAAATAATCTTGGCCTTCCTTTTGTCTGTACCCTTTGGCTACCAACCTGGCCGTGTATTTATCAATAGATCCATCAGCTTTCATTTTCTTCTTGAAAATCCACTTACATCCAAGTGGTTTATCTCCGGGTGGAAGATCAACCAACTCCCAAGTGTGATTTTGCATAATGGATTCTATTTCACTGTTAATAGCCTCCTTCCAGAACGGCGCTTCTGGAGTGGACATAGCCTCAACAAATGTCCTTGGATCATCCTCTACCATATAGGTAAGGAAATCAGGACCAAAAGACGTTGAAGTCCTTGCCCTTTTACTTCTACGAAGTTCCTCCGTTTCCTGATAATCATTTGAATAATCATTTGTTATTTCATCAACAGTTCTATAGAACTTGAACCTTTATTTTCCTTGTCTTTGCAAGGAAAGATTTCCTCAATAAATACAACATTCCTTGACTCAATTATAGTATTTACATGAACGTCAAGAATGTCGGTTTTATGAACCAGAAATCGATAGGCACTACTATTATTCGTGGGAATCTTGAAACACTGCATAATGTACGTGGGAATTGCCTATAAAGATGATTTGATGAAAACCTCCTTTCCTGCCGGCGAAAGTAATTTATCTTTCCACCCAGCTATCTTTTTCCGAATTCTGTCCCACAAGAAAGCAAACACATGGCGCTTGCTCCTGCCTATCATATAAGGCAACCCTAAATATTTGCCATATTCGTCCCCTAAAGGGATTTGCAACAGGTCCGATACCGTATCCCTCTCCTCCTCCGAAACGTCATGCGAAAAGCAAAGACCGGACTTATGGAAATTAATTGCTTGACCTGAAATAGCACCATACCTGGCAAACAGCTCCGCCAATGCCTCCACTGCTCCATCCAGGAGTTCAAAGAAAACCATGCAATCATCCGCAAAAAGCAAATAAGAAATGGCAACCTCATCCTCTCTACCAAACCAGATACCCCTCAAAGCTCCTCGGTGCACATAGTCGTTGAGCAGTGCCGTTAAGCCCTCGGCACAAATAAAGGAAAGGTGACAACGGATCCCCCTACCGAATACCTTTAGTCGGCACGATTCTGACGCTAAATCAACACGCGGTAAGAGACCGTCGTTAGACGCCGTCGTATCCCACGTGAATAAAAGCATTTCTAACTGCAAAATAAGAGTAGTACATGTGCAATGTTTTTGTTATATTGCATGATTTTGTGATGAAAATGCAGCAAGAGTAAATTCAGTGACAGAAGATGCAGTTTTTATCATGATTTCTTTGATAACTTACTGTAATTTCACAGTCTTTGATGAATACGTCGGGTATGTCTGGCTTCACCGCTGCCGAATGATGCATTTTCCAGGTGGTGTCTTCTAAAGTGTATGTTAGGAGTACCTAGTGGTATAGCCTTGGCTCCAATCCCATACAGCATAACGGGAGGAAAACTTTGTTCCCTTGTTGTATTATGTTCAGCATCTCGATCATTCTCTCATTTCTATAGGTTTTGTCGCTTTCAATCTCTTCAAATATTGCCTGCACATTGCATTTTCATGAGATTATGAATGTGAACTGGAAGCTAGTTATTCAAATCAGTTTTGTATGCATACCCATGTTCCTGCACTGAATATGTGGTAGTTAGGCTTAACTAAATTTGCTCGTTTTAAGAGCTCAATGAATCCTTAAACCACTTGTTCTCCAAATTTCATTAGGCTAAGTTAATTTATATCTTTATGAAATAATTTAGTGGCATCAAGTAATGCAGTTCGAGTAAGATGTAATTAGACTAAGATGCAGTGACAGTACGATGGAATTAGGCTTTATGCAGTGACTAAATTTTTTACCGTTTCGTCTATTTGTAGCTCATTGAGAACTTCCATTATCGAGTCGACGTTCACATATGGGTAGTCGCCGAATGATTTTGCCCATACTACAACCCTGTATTTAGTAATTTATTGTTAGTATTCAATATATCAAGAAGTTTTATTTTGTATGTTGTTGTTAAGTCATTTATGCTTACTCTTGTCCTCCTCGTTGTTTAAGTCTTGAATTCTTTTGAACACTTCCGGAAGAATGTGTCGTCCACACTTGTATTTATCTTTGTCTTTGTGGATTATGATTCTTCCTTGAAACTTCGGATTTTCTTTAGGGATGTAGTAATCTTTCCCTTTCCCTTTCTCAGCTTTCTTTTTCTTCTTTTCTTCGGCATACTGGTAATCAGGATCCTCTTTCTTTGTCCTCTTTCTTGCATTTTTCTTCACCCCCCCTTTCAATTGTGAAATCTGGGGTCCGTTAATGAGTACGAGGTCGTAGCTGTCGTGCAGGTTTTGCAAGTTTTTCTACAGTAGTAGTGTGTTGATCAGCATCATCCGGTTCTTCCAAATTTTGTGTGACCTGATGAGTGGCAATGTTGTCAATTTCATCTTGTAATTCTTGATTCTTTTTTCCCAGTTCTTCAACCTTTCTTTCTTCACTTTGTATCTTCTCTTCGAGGCTTTCATTCTTCTCTTTCTCACCTTCAAGTTCAGGTTTTAAATTTCCGATTGTGGTCTCCCTTGTGAATAATGTTTGCTCAAGTGTTTCCACTTTTTCTCTAAGCTCCTGCACCAGTTTTCTTTTTTTTTTCTTCTTCTTTCAACATATCAGCCATATTTTTCTGTGAAGCACCTTGTTCATTGTAACTCTCTAACAGATTGTTGATGTACAAATCCTTTTCCTTTATGTTGTCTTTTTTCCGGTTAATGGTAGACAACGAAAGTTCAATCTTCTCATTCAATTCTTTAACTTCAATCCCCAACTCAGTTTTTTCAGCAGTAGTGACATCTAATGTCTCATTGATGTCTGCAAACTTTGCTTCAAGTTCTTTATATTTCTTCGACATATCCACTTCTACCTGCTTCAAGTCTTTCACTCTCGATGCTAGACTTAGATTCTCATGTTGTAGCTCTTCAACTCTTTTCCTCACCATGTCAACATTTGCTTCATAACTCTTGTATTTTGCCTGCAAACAAATTTTAAAGTAGAATAATTAGTAAATCAAGTTCCTTCTAAGTGTCACCATTGTTGTCTATTTGCAGTGGCTTTATATGATGCAGTGACATTATGTTATGTCACTGCATTGGTGCTTTTAGTACTTTGTAGGTGTCATTACCATGGCATGGTTTAGTTCTGCAATTTTGGTGTTGGCATCTTCTAATGCTCTTGACAAGGTGATATTTTGTTGTTTTATGTCTTGAACTTCATCATGCACATCCTTCACCAGTTGTAGAAAATGTGAATTTTAAGTTCAATGACATAATTTTATTTTGATTGTCTTTGATGGAAAAAATGTAAAAAAGTAGTTTTACAATTGGTGGTGATGGTGTTGGTGTCAGCAATCTGAATGATGGAGTTCTTCCATATTTAGTTGTAGATTTTTGTGCTTGTTTAGGCGTGTGTTGTTCTTGTACCTCTTCATTGTGTTGTTGTGTTTCCATTTCTTCCTCATTGGCTTCAGACTGCCATTCATTTGGTTCTGGTTCCATTCCATCTTCTCCAGATTCGCTATCATCTCTTTCAGAATTTGTATCATGCTCTGTTGATTGCCCATGTTCTTCTTCTTTTTCCATGCTATCCTCCTCAGATTCATGCTCATGACTTTCAGAATTTCTTTCATGCTCTTCTGATTGTCTCTCTTTTCCTTCTGTTTCCATGGTATCCTCTCCAGAGTCATTCTCTTCATGATCATCAGTTTCAAAATTTCTTTCATCCTCTTCATTATCATCACTTTCAGAATTTCTTTCATCCTCTTCAGTTATATTTCATCATCTCTAGCCTTGTGACTGCTTTCTGTCTCTTGTTTTTTTGCCAAGCTTTGTATGAGGAGGAACTCAGTCAATGTTGGATTCAATTGTTCAGCATTGAATTGTTTCAATTTGCATTATGAAAGTATTCAGTTCATGGACTCACATACAAGTATTCTGTTTTTATTAAGTAAAGAACTACAAGAATGCAGTGCAGTGCATTTCATTGCAGTGACATGCAATAACAATGCAGTGACTATTTACTGACCTTCAAATTTTAATACTCAATGACATTCTTAATATTTACCTGATGTTCGCCCATGTGTTGGAGCTTTGTTTTTGCTAGAACACCCTGCAGTTTTCTTAGATTCCACCTTTTTATCCTTAGAATCCATGTGTGTGCCAAACTTTTCTTTCCTTGTGCTGCTCTTTTTTCATTTGTCTGCTTCACAATATCTTCTATAATGTCTGTGTGCTCGCAGAACCAATACTGTAATGTACCAGTAGATAAATATGCATTAGAATGAAGTGGCATTGGTTTCCAATTATCATTTATAATGAAATACAATTATAATCAAATGTTAAGTGATTGAACATACCAGTAGGAAGACAGTGCATCCGTTTACATATCTTGCATGCGACCATTTTCGATTAAGCCCATTCTCCAGTTCTTTGAGTATATGGGATGACCATCAAATGAACATAAATTATTCAAGTCATCCACATAGTATAGGAATGACCATGGTATGTTCTGCCCTAAGGTGGCGAAGAAGACTGTTGCAAGTAATAGTAGACACAGTAGTTTAACCATGTCTTCAACTGATGTTGAATCAATTTCTTTTACTCTTTCCTTTATCAGTTCTTTCACCCCACATATCTTTATTCTCTCAACATCATAGAACAATCTTTTTTGAATTGATATCTCCTTTTTTGAGTTTTTGCTCATGTCCCCTACCTCTTTGTTTCCATCTTCTATCGCAAATATGAGCTTCACATCATTCCTCGTTGGCATGTGATGGTCCTTCCAATCTTGAAACCCCCTTTTTTGTTGTATGCCATTATCAGGTCATCTAGCATATCATTCTTCTTTTTGTCCATTATAATCTTTTGCTTTTCAAATGCAGCAAACAAATGTCTAAATGGATTTTTCTCCATGACTTTCCGATGCTCTTCTGTTATATATCCCTTTATGTCATTGAATATCTGGTGCATACTGTTGAGTGTTGATCTGTATTGTTCTTTTGTGCTGTAAAAAAGAAAATAACATTGGTTAGTTCATGCAGTGATATGTTATTTACACATCTGCCTTGATTCCTTATTGAGTTACATCAGAGTTTTCATTCTAATAAAAACACAGACATGTAATTTACACCTCTGCCTTAATTCCTTATGCAGTGACAACGGATTTTTCATTCTAATAAAAATACAGACATGTAATTTACACCTCTCCATTGATTCCTTATGCAGTGACATCAGAGTTTTTATTCCAAAAAGTTGTGTAACTACTCATATGATATTGTCAAAGTTATAATGCAGTGACATGTAATTTCTCACTTTAACAACTTTAAACTCATTCTCTTTCTTCTGAATACAATATCATGATTTTTTTCAATATTATGATATAGTGAACTACAATTTTTTCCAATGTCTACACCTCTGCCATACTTTTTTCAGTGGTATCATGACATTGTACTTCTTTTGAATTCAATGACATGATGTTTTCAACCTTATTATGATGTGACATCAGAGTTCTCATTCGAATAAAAACACAGGGCATGTACTTACTGAAACTTATTATAACGTGACATTGTACTTCTCTATTACTTTCTGCAATTTAGTTGCACTGACGTACACACAAAACTTATCTCTATCCCAATGTAGTGACTTGATCTTTACATAACATTATAATACAGTATAAAGTTGATTCCTTATTCATTTACATCTTTTGAATGCAATGACATGATGTTTTCAACCTTATTATGCATTGACATCGAGTTTTCATTCGAAAAAAAACACAGCCTTCTATTTTACAGGTCTGGCTTGATTCCTTATGTTGTGACATTATACTTCTCTATTACTTACTACAATTTAGTTCCAAGGTTGCACACACTAAACTTATTTCTATCCCAATGCAGTGACTTCATCTTTACATAACATCATAATACATTATAAAGTGGATTCCTTATTCATTTAAATGACATTCTACTTCTTTTGAATGCAATGACTTGATGTTTTTAACTTTATTATGCAGTGACATCAGAGTTTCATTCGAAAAAAAACACAGCCTTCTGATTTCCAGGTGTGGCTTGATTTCTTATGCAGTGACATTATACTTCTCTATTACTTGCTGCAATTTAGTTCCAAGTTTGCACACACACAACTTATTTCTATGAAAATTCAGTCACTTCAACTTTACATAACATTATAATGCTGAGTAGAAAACACTATCTACCATGATTTCAAGTACAATTCCACCCAATGTCTATACTTATGCCGTAAAATTGCTATTCAGTTCAGAAAATCGTATTTTTTGTTGCATGTTTAGTTTGAATAGCTACTTACCCAGATTTCTTCTTCTCTTTTGCTCTTTTCTTTGATTTTAGTGCTGCTGCTCTTCTTTTTTCTGCTGAAATTACCTGCTTTATCTACACTATTTTACACCATCATCATTTCACCATATGTTTTTCACTTATAAAAAATATAGAAAACCTAAACATTCACAGTTCCAAGATTAAGGGCCTGTTTGTTTACACCACTTAACACTTATTCTTAACAGAATAAGTGATTGTTAAAATAAGTGTTGTTTGATAATACTTTTTAACACCTCTTAATTAATTAAGATCTTCTGAATTTCCCGTGAAAAATTATAGAAAATTTTAAGTCTCCCTACACCCACACCCAAGACACACCACACACCACACCCACACCCACCACCCCATACACACACCCACACCCACCCTTACACCCCCACAACCCCGCACCCTACACCCACACCCACGCCCACCCGACACCCACCCTCATACACAACACACCCGACACCCACCCACACCCACACCCCACCCTACACCCACCTACACCCCCCATTACCCCACACCAACACCCTTACCCACCCCACACCCACCCTCCATACACCCACACCCACATAAACACTCACGAAACAAATTCTAATTTCGGATATAATAAATGTTACCAAAACGATCTAATCAATTTCAAGACTTAAAATATTCGATTACTTAATTTATTCGGAATTAAGACTTCGATTTCGACTTCGATTTCGTCAAAGTTTTAACAATAAGGTATAAAAATAGTGTTCATTTATCATTACATTTTTTAAAAAAATAGAAAAAAACACAAGGCAACTACAATTCTAAAAAAAAAAACATTACGATAGACTTTCTCTCTTCTCCAATATTTTTAACATATGTGATTATTAATCTATAACTTCAAAATTGATTAAATTTTCACCGTTTTTTATTTTATTTTTTCGTGCCATTTATTTTGAGAGAACAATGACCATAACTCAACGTAATTTCTGAATATCCACTATCAAAATTCATTATTACTCAGAATCCACTCTCAAAATTCATTGTTTTTTGAGATTCACCGTGGAAGTGAATTTCGATAATTAAAAACGATGTAATATTGATATCAAACGAAATCCCAAAACAAAAAACAAGAAAAAAAATTTGTAAAATTTTTATCAAGTTTAAAGACGTGGATCAAAAGATATGAATGTTTAAAAATCAATGAGAAAAGAGAAAATGTAATGAATTGAGACACTTATGTTTGGAACATGTTTTTTTTTCCTTCTTTTCATAAACACATAAATGTTTGAGAACTCATCCTTCTCCCTATCAAACTTATTTATGTGTTTTTTTAACTTAAAAAAACTTTTGCAAGGTGTCACATTTTCCTAATTATCTATTTTAATTTTTTTTTGTAGGGATATACAAAAGTTTATTTTATTATTTTTTTCTAGGAAACGTACGAAATCTAATAAAGCTTTTTCACGTAGAGACAAGAATAAAGATAAGGGCAAGTGTTTACATTTTGCACATTGTCAAATGTCAAGTCTTTAACGTTGGTATCGCTGTGTAACTGTGTTGCATGCAAGTGACGATTGTCAACTAAATATGCGCACCAACAAACTTATTTTGACGTCACCATTTCTTTACAAAACCGTCATATATATATATATAGTTTTTTTCAGATCCGAAAATCAGATGTAAAAAAATTAATAATAACAAAATCTCAAGAAAAATAATATCCATCATTTCCCGTTTGGTATTTCTTTTTTTTGTCCGCCATTTACGAACTTGGAGAAACCGATGATCAGAACTGAACTAAGAAATCCGCGCGCTCTCGCTCTAACAAAAGGTAATTCTGATAAATTAATTAATTAATTTGAGATATTATTTTGTGTAGAATTTGGTAATTTTCTGGGTGTAGTTTCTTTTGCATGTCTTAAAGATTCCATGCATTCATAGTATTTTTATTTTTATTTTTATTTTTTTGGATGCTATCTTTAGAAATTACACTGTTATTTTGTTCGATTTTTGAATTTATAAGTTTTAATCGCGCTTCTCAGCGTTTGTTGGTTTTGAAAAAATTGATTTTCTCATCCAATGTGATTTATCAGTGTTCTAGAATATGAAGGGTGCGTTTAATTTTAAATTTTTCCAGAACTTTTTAATTACTTAATAAACATTCTTCTTTTGCTCTAATTAAAATTACGGAGCTCTTTTATAGTGAAGAACAGGAATTTTTTTTTTCCATAAAATTATCTGTTTGAATTTGCTGTTTTTTTTTTTTTTTTTTTTTTTTTCTGGGATTTGATGAAGTGGGGTTGTGAGATTCCAGGTAGGTGGTGCTCTTTTTGTACTTCAAGATAATTAGGTATAAAACAGTTTATACATAATTCTTTCATTGCAAATAAGGTAGTGGAACAATTAAGTGGGTACTATTTTATAGAAAAGAGCAATTTTGATATATATATTTTTTCTGGGAAAGCAATTTTGATCCTGATATATAGAGCAAATTCAAAGTAACAAAACATAATTGTTTGTGTTTATGTGTGGGTAAGAGGAGGGGGGGGGGGGGGGGATTGAAGCTTCTGCTTGTGATGTAAGCAAATTTAACTACAGAATGAAATTGGGATTGAGTTACAATGTTTTAATTTCTGAAGTTCATTTGTCTAGTACATTGTGATTGATTACTTTCGTTATTATTCGCGCGTGTCAGCATGAAGGCGAGATCTCCTGAAAACGGATTTGATGAAATACGGGACCTTTTTAAGGACGATGAATCTAGTGTCCTAGATGATTTGGACTTAAGCTTTTTTATCAACAAAGATTTAGCTCCAGGTTATCTGTTTGATGAATTAACCGGATACGATTCGTATAACAATATCCAATTCAATGAACAAGGACAACAACCTGAACTACCTTCACTGCCTTTGAGTTTCGGGGACTATGATATTCCAGGACCTAGTACAACAGATGATCTTAATTCAACCGCTGAATCGGGATTTCATGCCGAGGTTTTGCCTGATTCAGATGTTATCCAAGATCAAAACTTGCCCTCTGAAATGAACAAAGATAACAATGATGTTGATCTTGATCACGATGTTCAGAACGTTGCTGTAAAAAACGTAGATGGGATAAGATCCCCACCACCTACTGATGAAATTGTTGATGAAACGTGTTTTGAAGCAATCCAAGAAAAAATGAATGATTTTGAGATGTGTTTCACAGAAGAGAATGAAGCTTCAATTAGCCATGTCATCCCGGAGGTTGATCTTGAATCAGAGATTAGGCTTATCGATAATTCAAAAAATATGCAGAAGGATGCAAATGAAGAGCCTAATAAATGTGCAGATATTGATGATCAAGAATATTCTGCTCCAGATTCCCTTTTAAACGTATCGTATACCGACACATGTCTTGTTCAGAGCGATCAGCAAGATGAATGCTTAGATCAAAACCAAGATGCCCAATATCGGGACCACAAGGAAACTTGTAGAACATCAAGGAAACGTAAACGCGATGTGGCTGGTGGGACTAGTTCTTGTGCTGCTGAACAAATCAACTTCAAGAAATTGACTAATTCTTCACATTCCAGTCCTAAAAGGGTTGGGAGGTCAGTTTCGCCACCATCTAACCGGGAGAAGATCGTTATAACGAACACAGGAGAGAACGGAACAGATCTCGATCAAGGTCCCCATGTGGTAGAGATTATTATCACAGGCAAGCCCAATTTTCCTTCCATTTTTTTTTTTTTCTGTTGTATTATTATTCATTGGTACAATGATCCCTACAATGAGTTCCCTAACTTAATATTTTATTTTTCAGGAGGAAAAGATATCCATCGCGTAGCCATTCTTCTCATTTTAGGTCTCCTCGTACCAGATACTCGCCACCTGCATTTTTTAAGGGGACTGGATTAGGGAAACCTGGTACATGTTTGTTTGTTGCTGGTTTATGCTTTTCACTTAGTGAACGGGAATTAGCTAGAAAGTTTTCCAGATTTGGTCGAATCAGAGATGTTCGAATCATTCGCGATAAGAGGTAATTAAATTGTGAAAATGCTTTATGGACTCTGCCATTACCATACATCATGCTGAAAACCGACTTTCAAAAGTCCGGTATGTAAGGTCGAAAATAGACTAACTTTTTGGAAGACGGTTTTCAGCATGGTGCACTAATAGACTTGATACTTAAACAGACATCTTTGACCTTACAACATGTTAATCATTGAGATGCATGGTTCTTGTTTTATATGCAAAGGTCCGGGAGGTCTCGAGGTTATGGTTTTTTATCATTAGAAAGGAGTGAAGAAGCAGACGCTGCGATTAGAGCGATACACAGAACAGAGTGGAATGGAAGGATGATCCTTGTGGAGAAGTCCATTCCTAAATGAAGATTTACCACCATGTTTCTTCTTCCTTTACATATATAGATGCAGCTTTTAATGCATGAATATGATGGACTTTTTTTTTTTTTTTTTTTTTTTTTTTTTTTTTTTTTGTAAGTTTCTTTTTAGCAACTTGGCTGGCTGCACAATTTTGTTTTGTCCTAATAAATACTTCTTGCTATGTGCTGAGATTTATCTGTAATTGTAATGTGCCTTTGTTTTTTTTTACAGAAAAATCCCAACATTTCAGCAGATGTTTTGTAAGTTGTAACGTGTCTTGTTAGAATCTATAAGATTAGCTGTTATTTATGTTGTTTATTATCCTTAATCATCCTTAATTAATAGTTAATTACTAGTTGCTAATTAGTTTAGGCTAATCTTTCTCTGTTTTTTAAGTGGATTTATCCACTTGTAAATTGTACAACCAGTCGTTGGGACGATAATCCCGGTCTACATCCAACTAGCCGTTGGATGTCTCTTCTCTATAAAAAGGAGATTAGTTGAAATACTCAAGTAGAGCCTTTAATCTACATTATTTCTTATATACAAATAAATCTTTTTCTCAATCTTACAAGGTATCCGAGCCTCAGGCTCATTTCTACCTGAATTTTAATCAAGAGTGTTACTAAACATCCCGGCTGCTTACAAGCTCAATTAAAGAAATTACTTTGTCTAAGTTTGTCAAAGCCTTCTTGAAATATATAGGCAAGATAAGCCATTTGATGGGTACTGGCCCTATAACGGCCCAAACCATAGGCAAGTCTATAATGGTAAAAGACCGTTCGACACATACACATCTCGTGACCAAATACACATGCAAGCCTTACGAAGCAGTCTCATCATAGACAGAGCGGAATAATGAATGAATAATAATAATATCAGAATGTACGGAAATCGAAACAAACATTTAATACAGAACTGATCAAACTCAGAACCGAATGGATGGAACACTATCGAGAACCCGAAACCCGATACTATCGTCGGAACGGTTGATCAAGTCGTACCGCCGGTAGGGCCAAATCCGGAATTATGTATCATATTCCTCATTGCTTAGTGATATACACCGTTACGTATCACATTCATGCATACCATATTGTGTACCGTTACGTCTCGCTGTCATACACACATTGTGTACCGTTATCATATATCACATTGTGTACCGTTACGTTCCGCAGTCATACACAGTTCATATTCCTCATTGCTTAGTGATATACACCGTTACGTATCACAATCATGCATATCATACTGTGTACCGTTACGTCTCGCAGTCATACATCGCCTTGGAAGGATTCGAATTTAATGTATTACAAATAAATACTTTAGTTCAGAGATGTATCTAAATGAGGGGCAAAGGGGTTAAGTCGTGAAAAAAAAATTATATATCAAAAAGTTATATAATCCAATTTAAATCATCAAAACATTTTACTTAAACACACCTATTCTTCGAATATAGTCTATTAGTCTATCCTAGTTTCAGTTCTTTAGTTCTCATCGAGTACACTTACCCACATATATATTTAGTAGATTATTTTATAATAAAAAAAACATTTTTATTTGTCGTAGCTGAGTATAAATTGTTGTTATAACATAAAACTTTATACGAAAATCCTTTGAACCATCTCTTTTATGAATTAATGAACCGAAAAAACTCGCCTGTTTTTTAGTCATAGAAAGAGAAAAGCTCCTCTCCTAAAAACTCGCCTGAACCACTCCGTCCCGCCCCTCCGGCGTCCTGTCGGAGGAGGCTTTGTTGTTTTGTAGTTTTGTTAGCTTTTTCTTTCTTTTCCCCGTTTCCTTCCCTCTGCCCTCTCCTCCGGTTGTGCACCTCACTTTCTGATCTGGCCGGCTTGATGTGGTGGTGGATCTCACCAGGTTTTTGCTCGACTGATCTCATGAGTTGGGGAGGAGTTCGGCCTCCGGCGGTGCTGCTCTCGGGTCTTTGTTGTTCTTTACCGCCGGATCTCCATGGTCGGATTGGAAATCGCAAGTGGTAGCCGCCTGATAGGAGCTCGTGCTGTTGGGGTTTGGTAGGGGTCAGTTGCTTGTGGATCTGGGTTCTTTTGCCTCTTCCACCTCTCCTTCTCCCATTTTGGAAGCCGGCTTCATCGGTGGTTGGTTGTTCGCTTATGGTGCCTTAATTCAAGTCCATTTTCCTCCTGCACTTTTTGGGTGAAAATATACTTTCCGACGTTTGGTGGCGGATCTCCTCTGACGGTGGAGCCATGGCGGAGAAGGAAAAAATAGTTAAAAATCCGTTGTTTTTTTTGTTGTTGCATGTGCTGGGTTTTGCTCGGTGCTTTGCAGATCTCTCGTCCCCGGTTAGTTGGCTATGCTTCTTCTCCTGATGGTGCTGCATTGGGGGCTAAGCTTCCCGGTGCCATTTCCCTCTCTTCTCTGGACCTCTCGGTCCTGTTTCGGTAGAGATGTCGGACCTCTAGTTGCCAATGGTGGTTCTCCGGCGTCATCTGTGGTTTGCCGTCCGCTTATTTGGGAGGAGCAATTTTTCTTTCGGATTTCGCTGCACCGTACGGTGGCGGTGTTGGGCGGTGCTAGGCTTCCGGGGCTTTTGTTTTCTTCTAGTTTACTGTTTGCCGGCCGGAGTCTGTAATATATGTCTGTTTGTACTAGTTTTTGCTTTTGTGTGTAAGGTATTAGATTGCTATCATACTATGTTGCACGGACACGGACACGGACACGCCGCACGACACGACACGGACACGGCGACACGGCTAATTCTAAAATTTAAGGCCCCGACACGGCCCCGACACGTTACATATAATATATATATACACACACATATATACATCTATATATACTCTCTCTCTCTCTCTCTCTCTCTATATATATATATATATATATATATATATATATATATATATATATATATATATATATTCCGGAAACGAAAGATTCATTATGCAGCAAAATATGATTACGGGGGGTTACAATGTTGCCTAACATCTATATATATACATCTCTCTCTCTCTCTATATATATATATATATATATATATATATATATATTCAAATTTATAAATAAAAAAATATTCGTATACAATAGACAAAATAAGATATGTAATACTTAATCTCAATATTACAATAGATATTTGGGGGAATGAGGGAAAAAATATTTCATCAATTAAGTAGAAGGACGATCTTTTGAAACTTTTGCACAAAGGACAAAACTATTTATCCACTATCGAAATTACTTGTGTTCGAAATTCAATTCGTTTAAATTCACCGCCGAAATTCTCTGTCGAAATTCACTAATTTTCAAAATTCATTGTCGGGATTCACCGATTTTCGGGATTCATCACCGTCAAAATTCACTATCGAAATTCAACGATTTCGGGATTCACTAGGGAGATTCACCGATTTTCGGGATTCACTATTTGTCCTTCTCGCTATAAAAATTATGCAGTTGTCCTTCTCCCTATAAAAAATATGTAGTTGTCCTGTTGCTTAATAATATTTCAGATTGTGTCCTTATCCCTAATTTTCCATAGATATTTGTTATCTATACGGTGTCAAAAGTAAAAAGAAAATTATGATTGACTTTCAAAATATTACAAATTAAGTGCAAAAACGATTGTCTATAACAAAAAACATATAAACATAATACAGAGTAATCAAGATAGAAATTGTATATTTTCAGGTTTTATCAAAAAAAGATTGAAAAAATTGTGTTCAGGGGTGTCGGGAGGTGTCGGCGCCGTGTCGGAGGTGTGTCGACAACGTGTCGGAGGTGTGTCAGATATTAAAATTTTAAATAATATTAATTTAATCAGCCGACACGTGTCGGACATGGTGTCGGAGCGTGTCGGAGCGTGTCATGTCGTGTCTTGTGTCGAACACGGCGCACGGCGCCCAGATTGAAGTGTCGGTGCATCATAGCTATCAGAGGATTTATGTGTCTGGACGCCCTCTTCCTTTGGAGAATATTTTCTCTTTTGTTCAGCACCATCTATCCGTCAATCTACTACTTGGCTTCGTTGTGTTGTTGTTGCTAGTTGTGCGGCTAATGGCCGCGTTATAGTGCGGCATTTGGTTGCGTTCTAGTCTAACTTCGGTTAGTTTTGTTGTAAATCTATTTCGTTAATAACGGCTTTCGTTTTTTTTGGGAAAAAAAAAACATAAAACTTTATACTAAATGCTAATTGAAGTAAAGTGATTCTCCTTCCCACACTGACAAATGTCGGAAAGAAATATCTCTAATTAAGCAGTATGAACGAAGATCTTCATCGCCGAGCTGGGTAGCACCAGCTTGTAACCAAGCGGGGCAATAATTTGTTGGGGAACTGCGGTTGCTGTATCCTTCTTGGCTTGGGTGTGGACATCGGCCATTGGCGTGCAGGACAAAGCGTGTGAGGCTGGCTTAACAGAGCAGCCACTGAGTTTCCACGCTCCCTACCGTCGGCGTCGTCTCCGCCCAAAATTACCGAGTTGGGCCAATCCTCTGAACCTTCACTTTTTTTTTTTTTTGCCCCTTTTTATTTGTAATTCGCCGTTCTTCGTCCCCTTAATTCGCCGTTTTTCCTATTCTGTGCAATAATGTTTTGCCCTTTTGCTTCCTCAAAGCCTTCGATTAGTGAAAGGTTCGGCCTTTCTTTTCAATCTCAGTTGAACCCACTTCACAATTTTGCGATTACAGAAGGGAAGAATTTCTTTGAGTCGCGATTTAGGGTACCTTCAGTTAGATGTGGTCTACGTGAGATCCGAGAACGGATAGAATCAGTGAAGAAAACTCAGAAAGTCACTGAAGCAATGAGGCTAGTGGCAGCAGCAAAGGTAAGGAGAGCCCAAGAAGCAGTGATCAATGGTAGACCTTTCGCCGAGGGGCTTGTTGATGTATTGTTTAACATCAATGAACAGCTTCAATTGGATGATGTAGATGTTCCTTTAACAAATATTAGGCCTGTTAAGAAAGTTGCCCTTGTAGTGATAACTGGTGATAGGGGTCTTTGTGGGGGTTTCAATGCTGGGATTCTCAAGAAGGCCGAAGCCCGGGTTAAAGAATTGAAGAATCTAGGTGTGGAGTGTACTTTCATTAGTGTAGGAAAGAAGGGTAATAGGTATTTTAGCAGGAGGGATAATTACTCTGTGATTCGATTCGTCGAAGGTGGGAACTTTCCTACTACAAAAGAAGCTCAAATCATTGCGGACGATGTTTTCTCGCTCTTTGTGAGTGAAGAGGTTGATAAAGTTGAGCTTTTGTATACAAAGTTTGTGTCTTTGATCAAGTCTGATCCAGTAATTCATACATTGCTTCCTTTGTCTGCAAAAGGAGAGGTTTTCGATGAGAATGGAAACTGTCTTGATGTCGGTGGGGATGAATTTTTCCGGTTAACCACGAAGGAGGGTAAATTAACTGTAGAAATGGATCATATGAAGAAGACAAAGAAGTCGGTGTTTTTGCCTAATATGGAGTTTGAACAAGATCCTGCTCAGATTCTTGATGCAATGATGCCTCTTTATTTGAATAGCCAGATATTAAGGGCGCTTCAGGAATCATTTGCGAGTGAGCTAGCATCAAGGATGAATTCGATGAGTAGTGCCAGCGACAATGCAGAGGAGTTGAAGAAGAACCTTACTATGGCTTATAACCGGGGACGGCAAGCGAAGATCACAGGGGAGATATTGGAGATTGTTGCAGGGGCTGAGGCACTTAGGTAATTCATTTTTTCAGTTTTATGGTGTGATGGATTTATTTTCTTGTTTGGATTGGATGTACTCATTTTGGATAACGTTTTGACACGGTCATTTGTTCGAGCATCTAAGAGGCGGCTCACTGTAGAATGGATCTTGTTGCTTCTGGACTTACATGTTAATTGAGTACCAATGGTGCTAGCTGTTTCAGTAAAATCAAAGGGCCTTTGACTGATATGAATTGCAAGGATTTTCGAACCGACCATGGGGTTTGTGTACTCTAATAGTCCATCCTAATAGTAATTGCTAAACAGTAGACTTGCAATCTTATTTCATACTTGATAATAAGCTATGGAAGTGCTATTGATAAATGCATTGTATTACCTTTTGGTTGTGCTATGTTAGTTTCTATTCCTTTTGTGTGTGTGTGTGTGTGTGTGTGTGAGGATAATGCCGGTTAGTTTAAGAGGAGATATGAGGCAGTAGATTTGGTTCTATTTAGAATATGCTCTTCCTGTAGTCCCATTGTATGTGAAGCTAATCATACTAAGTTTGTGTCTCTGTCAATACATAATGTTGGCTTACTTTTTTCTAACCTCTGTAACTCTGTTTTATGTCTGATCCGACTCGGTAGACACCGATACACAGAAGCCAAGAAGTAGAGTTTTGCTTACTTTGAAGTTGGAGCAGGACCTTTGCTAAGATTTAAAAGTTAAATCATGTTGGTCTTTGGTGAGGATCATTTTCGTTTCACTGCATGAAACTATTACACCTCCATAGGGTTAGATACCAAACCGACTTGTGTAATATTCCACACGGTTAAAACCGTGCCATATGAGGTGTTGAATGTGTCGTAGTGCAATCTTCACTATGCGAAGTGTCATTGGATCAATGTGTAACAAATGTCTTTGTTGGTTGTGTCCAGGGGCGCCCCTAGGGGAGGGCCAAGGGGGCCATGGCCCCGAGCCCCCTAAAATCTTGAATTTAAGGGCCCCGTGAAATTTTAACTCAATAATATATATATATATTGCATTTTTAAAAATAAATAAGGTACTAGTCTAATGGTAAGCAGTCAAGTATAATTTCACAAGCAACCAGAGTTTGATTCTTGTTAGAGGCAACAATAAAATATTTTTTTTGGTTAACCCATTTTTAGAAGGGCCTAAAATAATATCTGACCCCGAGCCTAAATGTGGATAAGGACGCCCCTGGTTGTGTCTACTAGTGAGATTATTTGAACATATGTGATATTGTTATTGTTGAATCTTGTGTGATACATGTGTAGATTCTGTGATCCTAACATAGACACAATGAATCAATGTTAAAGATTAGAGATTCACAAGGATTTGCACAGAGTAAGTTCAGAAACAAGGAAAAAAGCAATTGCATGCAATTAATGGTGAATTAAAGACACACAGATTAAAACAACAGATTGCAAAGGAAATACTTGTTATGGTCCTGGAAGACATGACGAAATCCAAAAAACAAGGGCTCTCATGCAGATGCCACTTACAAATGATACTTGCAGTGCCCTTAATATGTGAGTTTCATAAGAAAGCGGTATCAAAAGCATCAAGTATGTATTTCAGTGTTATTCTAACCATTTAGACTCATTACACATAAATGCTTCTTAGGGACTTCTAGGACTTCTAGACCCTGGACCACTCTAAGATATACTACTTAGCTATTGAACAAAAATATCAGATTCTAATCCAATACCACGAGGCTAAGGAATAAGGTTTCCAATGATACCGGGTTTCTCCCCGCAGAGGGTCTCCACAAGTTGCTGAGCCAAATCCACACTAGAAACCAGACCCTTAACTTTGCCACGTAACAAGTAAGACATTGATCATCAAGTAAGACATCACGTAAGGACAAATGAAATGTGTTCCGATGCTACCGTGAGACACGATGCGAATCCAAAGCCACTAGAACACATACATCTCACTTTACAACATATAATAGTAGGCAAATGAAATGTGTTCCGATGCTTCCGTGATACATGATGCGAGTCAAAGCCACTAGAACGCATACATCTCATTTTACAACATATAATAATAGGCTCTACACTAAATGCATTCTCGAAAGGAACACAAAACAATAAAAAAATGCTCCAAAAATAGACCATGCGTGCGCCTACCTTGGACCTGGCGTGAGCGCGACTTTGCTGATCCCATGGAGATACAAAAATGCTGACCCATTCGTGAGCCTGGGTCCTTCGGGCGTGTGCCACTGTTTCCTGAATGCACCAGGTGTGCGCCTGCTTCATTTTTACCCATAAAAATCTGCAATTTTGCAAGTGACGAATCCATGGTGATTTCTCACCATTCCAAAAACTAGATCTACTCCAAATTCATACCAAAATGATACAATAATATATTAACAATAAACTAAATCTAACACCTAAAATAACATGAATAGGTTTGGTTGATCACCCATTTACCTCTATTTTTTTGAAGAAAATATGAGATTCAAAACAAATCTTCAAAAGCTCCAAGAACACCAACTTAAGTCTTGAAGCAACTTAGATCCAAAAGCAAAACTCAAAATCTTCAAGATCTAGCAACCCACTTTGAAACTACAACCAAGAAAAGAAAGACTAACATTACCAAAACTCTTAGAACATCATTTAGGCACCATAAATCTCGAGAACACTTCTAAATCCAGAAAATGGGTTTTTCGAATTTCTTACCCGATCGAAGTAAACTTGTATCAAAATGAACCTCTCATCGCGGGGAGCATTTTGGTGCGATTTTCTTGTAATTCCAACGTTTGGATTGATCAGAATGAATGGATCTTCCTCTCTTTTCTTTTTCTTTCTTCTCTTCTCCTATTTTCTCCTTGGCCGACCCTTTCTTTTAGGTGAAGAGAAATGACGGGTTTAGGGGTTATATGGGTATAAATAGAGTTGCATTTGCCTTTTTTTCCCTTACTAAAGATCCTATGGGTATAAATAGAGTTGCATTTGCCTTTTTTTCCCTTACTAAAGATCCTATCTCCAAAATATAGTATATAGCCTTTAACATACTACCTCTGTCACAAAATGTAAACCCTTTTAGGTTTTTTTTACAAATATTAAGAAAAATTAGTTAAATTTGTTATTAATTTTGATTAAAAAGACTAAAATGACCTTTCATTGGTATTAATGCAAAATAGTAAAAAGTGATTGAGTATATAATAAATGATGGGTAAAAGAAGAAAGATGTAATAAATGATTTATTGGTTTTGTAAATGGACTTACATTTTGGGACAAAACTAAAAAGCTAAAAATACTTACATTTTGGGACGGAGGTTGTATATCTTATCTCCAAATATTCAATTAGAACTTAACCTATTAAAATTTATCGGGACACACAAAATCATAAAAGACTTTTATACCCTTAGTAAAGTTACAAGGTTTCACATCCCCCCTTAAAGAGTTTCATCCTCAAAAATTGCCAAAGTTTGCCCGCCTAACTAACGTTCGATATCCATCAGCAATTTAAATCCTAAGCCATCAACTTCAAAACTTTCCATGGTTCATCACCGAAGTTCCATTTAGATCTAGACTTAAGTTCTACTCAATCTTACTTGAAAACATCTCAGTCTAAGACCACCATTCCTTCATGCCTTCGAAAGCATCTAAGATCCGGATTAATCTTTAATTGGTCAATCACATTTTCTTACCCTAGTTACCGTCTTTAGTAATCAACACAATTCAACTTAGCTTGCACCATTCCATTTCCTGGTGCTGATGGTTCAATCCTTCTGTATGTCACATCCTACTTTAAACTCCTCAAAGAAAACCACTTCAGGTTACAACACCTATGAAAGGCCGTCTTTTTAAACATGCTAGGGTCTACCACAACCTAGTTCTCCATCAAGAAATCTCCACACTTAAGACACAATCATCGTAGTCCTACGCTATTCACCTTACACCTTACACCTCAAGAGCTATTCCCTGACTTAATGACACTTGGCAAAGACATCATTCGATAGTTAGGATCCCTTATGACTTACCACGGTCTCTCGTGTTGCAATATCAAACTTTAGCTAGTCATGCTTCAAATCCCTTAGCTCTTCAACACCATATCCCGGTCTAAACCTTTGACGCATCAATCTATCCCTTAGTCTAAGATGAACCCTTACGTAAGTCCTTATGGAATTATTTCGATAGCCATTCCATCTTCCACCAAGCTCATTCACCATCACTTTAACTCAATTAACTAGGAAATGTAGTGCCCATAAACGGGCTTAAAATGTCTTTTCCAAAACAGAGGGCGATTTCAGATAGCGAGTTCAAACCCCAAAGGAAAACTAAACACATTCGTGATGCCACCAAAGTATAGAGTATTAAAGGAGATCCTTCAAGAAAACTTGAAATCTAACGTGGATAAAAAAATCCTCGAAGATCTAAGAATAACCTTCGATTCCAACAACTAAAACGTAGAGATTTAAAGGAAGTTCTTTTAAATAGTAACAAAATACAAGACGAGGTAGTTGTGAAAATTCTTTTATCAGTCAAAAGAAAGGAAAAGCATCCACACACTTACTTGAAGTAGGAAATGTAAAAAGATGACATATTTACCGAGCTTGGAGGATTTCAAAGAAAAATAAAGAAATGGTATTTAATCTTGAGTAGGGGACAACACCAAAACGATTTTTTAAGGAACTGGGTTTAAGATGACCAAATCTGAAAAGATTAACAACAAGGATTGCTTGACTACATTAATTGAAAAGTGAAAAGTTAATCACAAGCGAAGTGAAACAGCTTGGTAAGTTAAAAATGTTAGGAAATCTATGCGGGAACGTAGCCGGAATTTAAAATTTTATTTCCTTTTTACCAGGATCGACTTCGTTTAAACAACAAGCATAAAAGAAGTAGACGAGAGAATACCTTGATTGATCCAATTGGATCGAGGCTTTGTCTACGGTTGTAGTTTCTACACGAAGCCGTCTAAATGTTCGGCCTATACCGCTAGTCCACACGAACAACCCGCCGGAATCCACCATTGGATTTGCCACTAGAAAAACTCAGTTGCTAGACCGACTTTTGTGCTTTTCTTGCGTATTCTTGA
The DNA here is from genome assembly GCA_036785695.1 of Gentiana straminea. Classification (NCBI taxonomy): domain Eukaryota; kingdom Viridiplantae; phylum Streptophyta; class Magnoliopsida; order Gentianales; family Gentianaceae; genus Gentiana; species Gentiana straminea. The sequence continues at coordinate 1,530,050 of JAVUPR010000477.1, forward strand.
TAAATCAGCCTTTATATATAGATGTAGGAGGATCTATTTGGGAAGTAAGAAGCCCCTTTGACACCTCTCCATCTGCAAATAATTCTCGATGTGAAAACACAGATCCGGGGGGCGGATCCTTGAATAGGAAAAATAGTGGATCTGCAGGGTCCCAAATGAATTGGCTTATTCGAAAAAGGCCTTGTTCCTGTCTCTAGGAAGCTCTCATTATTCTAGTAAATTAGAACTCTTCTAATTGTGATGTACTAAAAGAGCTAGCCACCCTCCTCTTATATAGAGGTGTGATGCACCCCTTGTGTCCTATTCCCAATAGGAAAAGCTTTTGCGTAAAGTAAAGAGAAAGAAAAGTTTTTTAGTAGTAAAATAAAGAAAATAGATATTCTAGATTTATCTCATTAAATACTCAATATCTTATATTAAATATTTCCAAGATATATATTGTCAATATCTAATATTGAATATATCTTTATCATATTACTATAAATCAATTTGCACATGTGTGTAAATCTATACACATTAATATCTAATATTAATATATGATAATACTATTAATTAATTTGCATAATCCAAGTGTATTTTATACACTTCAAACTTGCTCCCCATATTGCCATAAATTGGCATCCAGAATATTCTCAATTAATTAATATAATAACATGATTAATTAATTCGCACAAAATACATGTATATCATATATATATATATATATATATATATATATATATATATATATATATATATATATATATTGTAAAAGTAAAAGTGGGAAAAACTCGTATCTCATTCCATTAGATAATCCCTTTATATAGGGTCACGGTTACAATGTGAACACACATTACATTGATGGCAATAAATACCGATTGAACGTTACATAATAACCGAAAGATAATCGTCATTGGCTTTGACGAAGGCACATAATAGTATTTTCCTTCAACACTCCCCCTTGTGCCAAGTCAAAGGCGAAATGGTGCATGGATCGTTGCCTCGTTAAAAACCTTGCCAAGTAACAAAACCTGGGACAAAATAAAACTTGGTCAAAGTGGAAAAGAGCACAACGCACCTTTAATCTTTAAGGATAACATGTGTGTATTAGACTCCCCCGAGGTCTATATCTCCCCCGATCCTTACACCGATCAAGGAAGCTTTGAAAGCCTTCGCATTCCTATATTTTTCACATGTTCCTCAAATATTGCTTTAGGCGTTGACTTGGTAAACAAATCGCCACATTCTCCTCGTACCTTACTTGATTCACTTGAATCTTCGAGGAGAGCTTGTTGTTGCCGGTTATAGAAAAACTTTGGTGATATGTGTTTTGTGTTGTCACCCTTGATATAACCAAGCTTCATCTCGTTCGATGCAAGCCGCATTATCTTCATAAATGCAAGTAGGCTCTTCTGGTGGAACTTAAACCACCGGTCCCTCGAATACGTGTAATGATGGACCTTAACCATATACACTCACGAACCGCCTCATGTAGAGCAATAATCTCGCAGTGGTTCGAGGAGGTAGCCACAAGACTTTGCTTGGTTGATCTCCAAGATATCGCCGTGTTCCCAATGGTAAATACATAACCGGTTTGGGAACGACCTTTACGTGGGTCGATAGATACCCGCCGTCCGCAAACCCAACTAATACATTGTTTGGGGTTTCGTAGTAGGGGGTGGCGATTTTGCCGTCGACGTTTTCTTTAGAGTTGTATTTTCATTTACGGTCCCTCTTGTCTTTGTGTAGGGAAAAAATAGGCCCAAGTCAATGGTTCCTTTTAGGTATCGAAATATGTTTTTAATACCATTCCAATGACGCCGCGTTGGCGCGGAGCCGAATCTAGCTAACAAGTTCACCGAGAATGCAATATCCGGTCGAGTACATTGAGCTAAATACAATAATGCGCCTATTGCACTTAAGTAGGGAATTTCAGCTCCCAATAGCTCTTCGTCATCTTCCTTTGGACGAAATGGATCTTTCTTTATGTCCAAACTTCGACCGATCACGGGAGTGCTAACAGTGGTGCACTTTGTCCATATTAAATCGCCCGAGCATCTTTTGGACATATGCAGATCGGTGGATAAGTATTCCACAAGCTCGGTGTTCTAGTTCAAGGCCTAGACAAAACCGAGTTTTCCCAAGATCTTTCATCTCAAATTCGGATTTCAAATAGCTCGCGGTTTCTCTTATTTCATTAAGAGTACCTATTATGTTCATATCATCGACATATACCGCTACAATTGCAAATCCGGAACTTGTTTTCTTTATGAATACGCAGGGCATAGTTCATCATTCTTATATCCCTTCCCAATCAAGTAGTCACTTAGGCGGGTATACCACATCCGCCCGGATTGTTTTAATCCGTAAAGTGAGCGTTTCAATCTGATTGCAAACGCACTCCGTGGTTTAGAGTCACTTGACTTGGGCAATGAAAGACCATCGTGCACTTTCATGTATATCTCTCGAATCAAGATCCCCATGAGATATGCCGTAACCACATCCATGAGCCGCATTTCCAATCCTTCGGAAACAACTAAACTAACTAGGTAACGGAAAGTTATTACATCCATTACAGAGAGTATGTCTCCTCATAGTCAATTCCAGGGCGTTGTGAGAAACCTTGCGCCACAAGGCGAGCCTTGTACCTTAGGACTTCATTCTTCTCATTACGCTTTCGACAAATACCCATTTATGTCCTACAGTGCTTTACACTTGGTGGGGTTAGCACTACCGGACCAAATACCCGTCTCTTTGTCGAGAATCTAGTTCTCGCTCGGATTGCTTCTTTCCATTGAGGCCAATCTCGCTCTTTGTTGACATTCTCGCAACGAGCGTGGTTCGACATCATCGTGCTCTATGATTTCTTGAGCAACAAGATATGCAAATATATCATCAATGTGCATGGAAGATCTTTCCATCAACTCGTATGCACTCTCATAATCCATTGAGATTTCTTTGTTCTCTCGGAATCAATTCAAACATCGGAGCGTCCTCCGCATTGATTCATGGACATAATCGTAATCGTAGATAATCTCATGAGAGGGATTCTCTACATTGATGATTAATGGGTCGGATTGTGCCTTACTCGCCCTCTTCTTCCTTGGGTGAGTATCGCCGAACCAAGTGGTCTCCCCTCTTCCTTTGGGCAGCCACGGCCTCATCCACACCTCCACTAAGTGTGGTCGCAATGCCTTTAGCTACGCATTGTGCCCTTTTTGGGGACTTCTAACCTTGCGGTGCACGTTTGTACCGGTATATGTGATCTTGTCACTTTAGCAATATCGAGAACGCATCGTGCATCGAATCGCTACGTTCGAAGATTAAGTATTCTTTGCACTTCACTTTCACTTTGTGAGGTACGGGGATCAAAATGAGACCGAGTGGGGACAAACCACGACAATTCCCGTCGTTCCCTTAGAAAATCCTTTTTCTTATCTCCCCCTAACGACGGGAAGACAAGCCTCATCAAAGTGACAATCCGCAAATCTTGCGGTAAATAGATCGCCCGTCAAAGGTTCCAAATAGCGGATAATAGTTTGGGATTCATATCCAACATAAATACCTAATCGTCTCTCGAGGACCCATTTTAGTGCGCCGTGGAGGCGCAATAGGCACATATGCCGCACAACCAAATATGCGTAAGTGTGAAATATCGTGCTCATATCCAAGAACCAACCGGTACGCGTAAAATGGTTGGCTAGCAAAGTGGGTCCGAAACGAATAAGTAAAGCCGCGTGCAATATTGCATAACCCTGCGATAGAGGCAAGTTGGTGCGCATAACCAATGCCCCGGCCACCATCTCGTAGCCTTTTGATGGTGGCTTCGCGAGACCATTTCGTGTATGCACACGGGGTACAGGATGTTCTACATCAATCCCGATAGACATGCAATAATCATCAAATGCTTTTGATGTGAACTCTCCAGCGTTATCAAGCCTTATAGACTTGATAGGGTGATCGTGGTGGTGAGCCCTTAAACGTATAATCCGTGCTAAGAGTTTTGCAAATGCAAAGCATTCCTTGTGGACAATAATGCGACATGTGACCAACGTGTCGAGGCATCCACCGTAACCATAAAATACTTGAATGGCCCGCATTCTCGGATGGATAGGTCCACATATATCACCTTGTATTCTTTGTAAGAATGGAATGTTTTGTTTCATGTCTTTAGCATAGGAAGGTCTCGATCCCGTTTTTGCTAAAGAGCAGTGCTTTGCAAAATGATTGGTGTGCCTTGGAAATGGTCAACGAGGAAGAGGGATATAACTCATCCGGTGCTTCGACGACAATGGTCGCTTTGAAACAACACTACTTTGGACACTTTGCATTGTGTCGGATTTTTGTCCCATTTTGTTTTTTCCTCGAAAGAAGGGATGTCCGTGTGAGTTCTTTAAAATACGGATCATCATATCTCGACCAGGGTGTCCTAGGCGATCATGCCAAAGCCTCGTATGAGTCGTTGTCCCAAATTTCATTGTTGGTGACAAGATAGGATTCAATAATCCGAATAGTAGTAATATATAATCCATTAGATTGACTCATAAGCTTTTCTAGTATGCGTTTCCTTCCACATTCATTTGTGGTAATATACAAATATTCGGGCCCATTCTCACAAGTTGAGTTTCCAAATGATAACCGTTGGCACGAATATCTTTGAAACTTAACAAGGTTCGATTGGCTCTAGGTGCATATGAGCGTTTGTGACTTTTATCGTTGTGCCGTTAGGCATCAAAAATGTGGCATTTCCTCGCCCTTGTATTACTTGTGATGATCCAATCATCGTAGTCACGATGAATTACATGGAATTAACTCGACAAATAATTGTCTATTCCTTAAGATAGTGTGTGTGGTTCCACTATCGCCTAAGCACTCTATTTCTCCTCGATTCATTCCTACATTTAAATTAGATGAGATTAAAAAGTCGAAGACATAACTCATATTCTTTAGAGTTTTTCGATGGAGATAGAATGATATGCTTTTCATCCCGATATATATGTTTATTGTATGGTAGATGTATTGCTTTACACCTTAATAGTGCTATTTTCGAACCATGTATATACCGGTAAATAAAATCGAATAAAATTCAATACTTCGAATAAAATCCGAAATTTATTAATAGGCCAACGAAAATCAAAATAAAAGTCTCGTACATCAAAATCCAATTCAACAAACCATTATTCAAATGAACTTTAAGACCAAAATAGTCTAATTAAAAATAAGGCATTCCGCCTTCACAATGTTCTTGGAAAAATGAATAAATAAGCAAAGCGCATCAATCAAAGTCCGGAACATCCATTGACCGAGGTGGTTCTTGTTGCTATTGAAGTCCGCAATTGTGAGGTTGACATCGTTGTCATTGCCTCCATCTTCCGTATAGTGGGCCTCTTGTTCTCTAGATTCCCTATACCTCTTGTAATTGGTCGCTACTTTGTTACTTGCTCGGTGTATTATACCAATGCCCAAGTAACTCCACACCTATAGCAAGGTTCGGGCTCCAACTCTCTCCCTTTTTTCTTGAGGGTTCTTAGGTGCCTTTTGCACCTTAGCCTTAGGACCACCATGGCCACTAGACCATCACCACCATTTCGCGCCATACATTGGGGGACCTCCACGGCCCATACTACGGCCCCTAGGTCCCTTTCCACGTGGTGCATTGTTTCCACGTGGGTAAGGCTCAAGACGTCCAACTCCCTTTTCTTTGGGGTTCTTTCCACCTTTCATCTTGCCATAGTTAACCTCAGAATTTTCTTTGTCCCAAACAGGTCCGGCATTATTATTCATGAGAACTTGATCATGCCGCTCACCACTTGCAAGATGTTGATCAATTTGTGAAAGGTCGTAATATTTTTCTTGTCGTACTCCACCCTATACCGGTTTGCTAGTATAAGTGTCGAAGTAGGAAAAGTGGAAAGAGTCTTCGGATCATATCATCTTCTCGTGAGTTCCTTTCCACGAATTTGAGACGTGCTCTAAGACGCAACATGTCCTTGTTGAATTGGTCTACCCCTTTGTAGTCAAGCAAGCGGATTTCATTCCACCGAGCGTACAGCTTCCGGGAGTAAAGTGTCATGAATGTTCCCAAAACGTCCCTCAGTGGCATCCCACGTTCTTTGGGTGTTTTCAATCGAAGGTACTCCCGCCGTAAGCTAGAGTCAATATGTCGCCTCAAGAACATTAGTGGCATTTGCTTTTACTTTAGCAGATGGTTCGTCCTTAGTGGTCGGTGGGTGTTTTGATAGTGAGAGTGTAGTCCTTTGCAACAAAGGCCATTTCCACATCCGAAACCCGCCGGTGGTACTCAATTCCTTCGAGTCCAAGATTTCAAATTCGGGTCGAGTTGTATCCCATCTACATAAACAAGAGTGAAGAGCATATTAATTATGTAGTCATAAGACATCCACAATAATTAATTTCCAAGAGTGTGAATTGGATCACGATGCCATGGTACATAGCGGTCACTCATTTTTTCGATGCTTTGTGAAGATACTTTATCACATTGATTGTTTTGTACTTAGTATATAACGCCTATGAAATTTCTTTATCATAGGATGACATATAATCTTATTTATAAGACAATCAACATATAATTATTATGCTCAATTTGAAATTTCGGGCAAACATAGCACATAACATTTTTCATGGCAACATGCATATACATATCAAACAATAACACATTGTACACACGTAATATTTAAACAAGGTTAATATTATAACATCCTTTAATTTTCTGAAACATAATTACCATTGTCGCGTATTACTATTATTATTATTAATAATATCGAGAACAAAGAACATAGTTACTAGTTTATTTTTTTTTTCTTTCTTTCCTTCTGTTGACCATCGACAACAACAGGTATTCATGGTAACAACATACATCAACAATTCTCCCTTCTTCTACTTTTCTTTCCAGAATAGAATCAATATACAATTTATTTTCCTTTTTTTTCTTTCTACATTACGGCTGCAAGTCCTCTTAATATGTTTTCATTTTTTTTTTCCAGCAAAATACCACTACGGCAACAACAGCATATTTGAGTCACGTTCATTTTTTCTTTCGAAGTAGGTGACGGCAATATTAAAAGGGAAGAAAAAAAAAAAAACTAAAGAACCAAACCTTAGATCTTTTGAAAGCAATTTGAGGGCAAAACGAATGTAAATGCTTGGAAATCCTCAACACCAACCCTTCTACGATTCACCGTTCACTGGAGAATTGATAGATCTGTTCACCAAAGGGATATTGCCGTTGATGGATAAAGCTGTTCGCGGCGGGCTGGGCGGCGGCGGCGCGGCGGGTGGCGGCGGCGGCGGGCGGCGGCGGCGGGCGGCGGCGGCGGCTCAATTAGGTTTTTTTTTTTCTTCTCGGAGCTACGTGCTGATAACGTGTAAAAGTAAAAGTGGGAAAACTGTATCTCATTCCATTAGATAATCCCTTTATATAGGGTCACGGTTACAATGTGAACACAGATTACATTGATGGCAATAAATACTGATTGAACGTTACATAATAACCGAAAGATAATCGTCATTGGCTTTGACGAAGGCACATAATAGTATTTTCCTTCAACATATATATATATATATATATATATATATATATATATATAATCAACATAATTAATATCTTGTATTATATTTATTCATAATAAACAAATGCCACAATATTAATTTATCACTATAACACTTTATAATCGAGATAAAACTTTCCTTATTTGGTTATCTATAACCGCATTTTAATCCGGCTAGATGTTCTTATGTGTGTGATCCGATAGGCTTCCGAATATGTTGGTTGTAGGCATAAAGTGCATTTTACTAAAAATACCCTTCATACCTAACGATCACGACATAGCGTCTAGCAACACATCGTGACCCCCAATCATCGGAAGAGTCAAATGCAATGACTACTACCTTTCATGTGAAACGGTTACCGTGTAAATATAATCATATCGCTGTAATAATATCCATACGGTCGTATCTCGAGTGTCAATACATTAACGACCGTATCTTATAATTTGGATAGCATGCTCTCTCGAAGTAACTTATTTACTCCCACTTTGCAAAGATTCACGAGAGCTAGACATTCCTTATAAGAAGGCTCTTTCGGATATTTACTCATCTTATTAGGATACGTGATTTCCGGACGAGCGACATGAATCCTATGCATGCTTCAGTATCATACCCAATCACTACCACATGATCGCCTCATGGCTAGGGGAACCTCAATAGTGTCAAAGTATGACAATCCACACCGTGATGACATAAAGACTCCGGTCTTAGGATAATTACACAACCGCCACATAATGTGACACTTAATAAAGTAAGTGGGTCAGTCTGACGTACGCATTCTCTAATACACGTCCACGTACAGTCTAAGTGTCCTTACACTTCGATAGACGAGATCTATCCCTACCTTCAATAAGATAGAAGACATCCAATACGTTATAGTCTAATCGTACTATTATTGTCCTATTTAATAGATTATACGATTAGAGACATTTAAGTATCAAACCTGTTAAAATGAGTCGAGATCTCATCAACCATAATCACTATTATGATTTCTCTTTCACAATTTGACACTAAGGACGTTATCATACGTACAATATCATAATTGGTTCGTTAAACGAACAAATATATAATAACATAAAGACATTTAATATATGTATAAACAAAAAGAAATAGTAGAAATGATCCGACCCGGTCGGATCCGGTCCAACCCGATAGGGTTTAGGACACTATTTCAACAATCTCCCACTTGGCCTAAAGCCAAACACTCATAAACACAAGACCAAGTTGATACACTAGAATCTCATGCAATACTCGCAACCAACCCTAAGCGTGAACAGATCACCATCCGTGGGGACTCAGACTATCCTTATATCATCCTCCAAATGAACAAGTCAAAAAGAACCGCCTCAACACACACATGAATCTCTGACGAGAACCTGGTCCTTGCTTCATGCAATGAATCCACTACTATATCAGCTATATAGAAAATGTGGAAAAACCGCACAAGGTTCAGGAATGAACCTTCTAGATTCATGTACCGCTCCCGCTGTGCCTCTAAGGCACTACTGTGTTTTGGCCCAGTTGTAAAATCTACAGTGATTTTTAGCTAAGAACATTCTGGCTCACCGTATCACTTGATTAAAGTGACTGCAAAGCCCAAATTGTAGCTCCCACTGTCTTCATCAGATTCAGGGTGCATATATGTATATCTACGTTTGTTCGATTCCAGGTTTCAATAAACTGAGAACCCACCTTAACACCTTTAAGGATATCCTCGATATTTACAAGAATCACTTTCATACTTAATCATGACACCTCATGCAGTATGAACATCTGGTTCGAATCACAACACTTATGTTGGATCCTATTGTAGTAGCAAAGTGAACCTTTCCATAAGTATAATCTTTCAACTTATCTTCAGGACTGACGTCCTGTTATAGATAGATCCCGAGAATACAAGCCAGCAGTATCTCTTGATGTGACCTATGCTAAACACTTTTAGCATCCCATCTACAAGGGTGAACTGTGATGATTAAGCAGCATCTGAATCTATCACTATAGATTCTTATTTCCAAAATAAGAACTGCTACTTCCAAGGACTTTCGTAAAGGCCTTTAACTACCAAACATTAATTGACTGTGACACGGGGTGACGATTCCGAGAAGGATATCCAATACATTGGTCAAAACTGTAACACCCCCACTAACCCTTTTGCACATTAGACATATCATTCCTCTTGATGAAATCAAACTCTTTTGATTATAAAAAAAGAACTTATACAGAGGAATTTGTTTAAGTCCATAAATGGATCTCATAAACTTACACATCACGTTATCGTCTATGTACATCAAGCCATTGGCCTAACGCTTTCAACACTATCATATAGCCATGATACGTAGCTACAACAAGCACTATCTGAATAAATTTAAGCATTGCTGGTAGCATAAAGGTAATTACATGGCTTACACCCTATAGTCTTTAGCCATCAACTCAACTTAACATGTAATCGTATTACCATCCATGTCAGTCTTTCACAAAGACTTGCTTATACCTTTCAGAGAAATCCTCTTTAGGTAGGACAGACTGGATTCATAACCCGTTTGTCGCTCATGGAATCTATTTCAGATACTACGGCTCCAATCCATATCTATTAATCTTGCCTTTCAAGCATTTCTCCATAAATAACGAGATCTTCTTCAAAATGAACATACCAATAGCCCTTTCAGGCATGTGGTTATTTATTGACTCACAGAATACTTGTGTGCACTGAGAAGTGTCCTGCACCTCATCACTATGCGGCGTCTGCTCATGTTCCAATGGTTGAATATCTCATTGTGGTTTTCAAACTCTTTTGAGATCTCAATTTACTCCCACTGTTTCTTTTGGAGGAAACACTTCCTCTAGAAGACAACATGTTTGGAGACAAACACCTTTTGCTCCGCGGGCAAGTAAATAATATCTAGCGTACTTGCTAAGATATTCCACAAAGTTTCACATGTCATACTAAGCTCCAAGCCTTTCAGAAATTGCCTGCTTGCAAGAAGCACGCGCGACAACCCTAAATCATCAGTTAAGATGTACTCGATGTCATCGTCTTCCATATCTGATATGCAATTTATTCAACCTTTCTTTTGAACTCGGTTAAGTATATGTTTTAAACATGGGCACTATCACATAACATGCAAGGGATACTTTGCTTGGCTTGCACCGCACCTTTATCATATAAAGTGCTATTTCCATTTTAGAAACACAATCTAATAGTGTATCCAAAAATGGTATCCTTCAAGGGAAAATATGATTCCTTTTAGACAACTTCTGAAACACCCTTCAGGTACTAATTATTTCAATCCAATTGAAGATTAATTCTTAAATTGTTTACCAATTTCATATTCGTATAGTCCGAACCTTTCAGACTTTCTGAAATTCGTACTTTATTAAGTACATTCGACTATTTCTAAAACAGTCAAAGATAGTAATAAACAATAATATTGTTCATGGCATTAATAGTCACAAGCCAATAAACATCTGCATTTTTAGGCTTTAGGAAATTTTCTAGATGTTATACTCTTTTCATAAAAGGGTATTTTAGTCATCTTTAGATACGTATCACCCACATGATTCATAATCATATGGTTTATGCATCATCAGAATGACATTTGACTACACGTTTCTCTTCCACAGAGACTATGTCTAGAACAACCACAAAATATGAAGGATAACAACTATACAAATATTTGCTTGAGATTTTTTCACATGTATCAACTATATAGTGACACCAATCTAGTATGTTAGATTCAGTGTCAGTTCGACTTTATCAGAATAACATTTATTCCTTACAATTGAATATGTCTACTAAATCCTAACGGATAACTGAAAATCATGTTCTTCATAAGAAACGGAACACAATAAAATTTATTTAGTTCCTTAATCAGTTTACTATTTTCAGAATATAATATGGCAAATCTTGCAACATTTGCTTCACTTTCCACATCTTAGGATATTCTGCACTTAATCTTTCTAATTTAATCGCACTCGTAAGATATCATATATCTTAGAGTTGACTGAGCTTAGATAGATTTACCCCATTTTACTTGATTAGAATGGAGACTTCGTTAAGTTCTCTATTTAACCACATGCCCTAATCTTTCCTTTTAATCCTTTAAGCACTTGTAAATATTAAGAAAAATCACAAGAGCTACCTTTTAATTTTCTTTCATAAAGAAAATCAAAATTTTATTAGATAGTTTATTTAACATTGCGATTATTAAAGAATTAAGTCGATACATAAATCTTTCAATTTTGAAAACAACCTTTCCAAAATTCATTGTGGTCATTCTCATTCGACACATCTAATGTTCGAATTTAACTGTCATCGTATAACAGAATGACCTATTGGATATCGTCGTATACAATATTTGATTAATTCGTTGAAACTCATTTCAAGCGATTTAATCACATTATGAGCTTCCGTTGTGATTAATAATTAAAGTCTTAGAGCATTCCGTCAAATATGTAGTCTCCCTGTTTTAACTACTATAACATAGTTGTTCGTATCATTGCTTATTTTAAAAGGATTAAAATTACTCAACCATACTTGAGAACGTTTCTCAAAAGGCAACAGTCATAATTTGGTTTTACTAATCGAGAATAAAAACATAGAATTAAAAGTTTGCTAGAAAACCACAATATTAAAATAAAGATAAAAGAGTGTTAAAAATGGTCTGTTGATTTATGATTTTGCTCTCACCAGTCAACTACTCCTAATTGACTTTCAAAAAATTTTCAAAATTCTTTAGCGGCTGAGATCCAATCTAGTTACCTCGATTCCTGGCGATGGTCAATCAACCAAGATAATTTCGAAAGGTAGTAACTCTTTACCCATCACATCTCTATGTAATTCTCAGTGGTTGACTAGTCAACTCTTTGACAATGCACATCACTATGTGTTAGTCAACCCCTTGTCTCTAAAATTAGACGGTCCTGACGATGGCCAATCACCGTAAAATTTTTAGTTAAGTCATAACCCAATATTAGCGAGATCTCATACGATCATGTCTCAATAACGACGATATACCCGAGGTAGGTCAACTCCCAGTAGTGGTTGATCAGTTGGATCCGAACAAGGGCTCTTCACCGTCGTTATAATATTGGGAGACAAAATTACGACTTAATTTTTGTTGTGAGAGTATTTTACAAATTAATTCATCTAGATCGTGCCTAGTCATGCATCTATCGTATTGTATAAAATAAATACATGCACAAAATAAATAAATGTATAAAGTAACCGGTATGATCATGGACTTTTCCTAAGTGCGGTTTCGAATACAAACTGAACCGCGGGTCACAATCTAAGGGTAGCTGCAACCGCCAATAGGATCTCTATGTCCGCTCCATTCTTGTTACATAAAATTTTATCTAATAAAATAAATACACCCGCCGCACACGGAGGGAGTTAACGGGAATGTGATAAATGCAGAAAATAAACTAGGTCACGTTCTTCATAACGGCCTAGGACAATTTTGATCCAACAGAAAATAAATCATTCACATCTATCATAGAGGTCGAGTCTATGATCAATCGGGGTCCATATAATCATATTATATCTAACATATCTAATCCATACAATAAAATCTTATGAAAAAAGATAAATACTAAAATTAAAAACTTGCATCTTAATTAATCGATTAACGTTTAATCAATTAAATAATTTTGTCTAATCAATAAACTAACTAACATTTAATTAATTAATTAAATGATTTTAATCGAAATAAAATTAACGATTAATTTCAAAACGATTTGAATTTTAATAATATTAATCAGAACTATTCTAAAATAAAATCAAAAAAATTAAAATTAAGTCTCCTTTTGTTTCGTTTCTTTTGATTCCTAACCAAAATGATGCATTTGGTTTCCAAAACCAAACGGCATCATTCCAGGTCTTTTACAAAATCTAAATTTTGAAAAAGGCCTATGCCTATTCCAAACAAAATTTGGAATGAATGAGGTAAATCTTAGGTCCACTTTCGTGGACCGTAGGTCCAACCCTTTACTCAACAAATTGTGTGATAGTTTTTTTCATGTCATATGACATCCCAATGATCCAAACTATTTGAATCATTAGTTAGCTACATGACATCAACTAAATAAAAGAGATTTTCTATGTACCATAAGGAAACACAAAAACACAAAAACAAAATTTTCCCACCAAGTACCACCGGCCGACGTCGATAGCCGGACAGCCGCCGTTGCCGCCGGTGATAACTCGGTTGTGGAGCGCCGCCAATCGGCTGAGCTCCACAAAATCCGCCTTATTGTTATTATTATTATTATTATTATTATTATTATTGTTATTATTATTATTATTATTATTATTATTATTATTATTATTATTATTATTATTATTATTATTATTATTATTTATTTATTTTTTCTTTTTTCGTGTTTCGTTTCGTGAATCGATACCATGCATCTAGAAAATTTACTACGCAAATTCACTAATGCTTATTGCTTAAGCTCGAAGCTCGCTCTGCTACCACTGTTAGGAAATCTACGTGGGAACGCAGCGGAGTTTAAAATTTTATTTCCTTTTTACCAGGATCGACTTCGTTTAAGCAACAAGCATAAAAGAAGTAGACGAGAGAATACCTTGGTTGATCCAATTGGTTCGACACTTTGTCTACGGCTGTAGTTCTGTACGAAGCCGCCCAAGTGTTCGGCCTCTACCGCTAGTCCACACGAACAACCTACCAGAATCCACCATTGGATTGCTACTAGAAAAACTCGGTTGCTAGACCGACATTTTCTCTCTCTCAAAACTCTCATTAATTCTAGTAAATTAGAACTCTTCTAATTGTGATGTACTAAAAGAGCTAGCCACCCTCCTCTTATATAGAGGTGTGGTGCGCCCCTTATGTCCTATTCCCAATAGGAAAAGCTTCTTGCATGAAGTAATGAGAAAGAAAACCTTTTTATTAGTAAAATAAGGAATACTGATATTCTTGATTTATCTCATTAGATACTCAATATCTTATATTAAATTTTTCGAAGATATATGTTGCCAATATCTAATATTGAATATACCTTTATCATATTACCAAAAATCAATTTGCACATGTGTGTAAATCTATACTCATTAATATCTAATATTAATATATGACAATACTATTAATTAATTTGCACAATCCAAGTGTATTTTATACGCTTCAAACTTGCCCCCATATAGCCATAAATTGGTATCCGGAATATTCTCAATTAATTAATATAATACCATGATTAATTAATTCTCAAAATACACGTATATCATATATACATATATATATATTTCAATCCATACATATATATATATATATATATATATATATATATATATATATATATATATATATATATATATATATATATATATATATATATATATATATATATATATATATATAAAATTAAGCAACATAATTAATATCTTGTATTATATTTATTCATAATAAATAAATACCATAATATCAATTTATCACTATAACACTTTATAGTCGAGATAAAACTTTCCTTATCTGGTTATCACTATAACCGCATTTTAATCCGGCTAGATGTTTTTATGTGTGTGACCCGATAGGCTTCCGAATATGTTGGCCCTAGGCATAAAGTGCATTTTACTAAAATACCCTTCGTACTTAACGATCACGAAATAGCGTCTAGCAACACATCGTGACCCCCAATCATCGGAAGAGTCAAATACAATGACTACTACCTTTCATGTGAAACGGTTACCGTGTAAATATAATCCTATCGCTGTAATAATATCCATATGGTCGTATCTCGAGTGTCAATACATTAACGACTGTATCTTTTAATCTGGATATAATGCTCTCTCGAAGTAACTCATTTACTCCCACTTTGCAAAGATTCACGAGAGCTAGAAATTTCTTATGAGAAGGCCCTTTCGGATATTTACTCCTACTATTAGGATACGCGATTTCCGGACGAGCGAGATGAATCCTACGCATGCTTCATTATCATACCCAATCACTACCGCATGATCACCCCATGGCTAGGGGAAACCTCAATAGTGTCAAAGTATGACAATCCACACCGTGATGCTATGAAGACTCCGGTCTTAGGATAATTACACAACCGCCACATAGTGCGACACTTAATAAAGTAAGTGGGTCAGTCTGACGTACGCATTCTCTAATACACGTCCACGTACGGTCCAAGTGTCTATGCACTTCGATAGACGAGATTTATCCCTACCCTCAATAAGATAGAAGACATCCAATACGTGCTTGTCTAATCTTACTATTAATGTCCCATTTAATAGTACATACGACTAGAGACATTTAAGTATCAAACCTTTTAAAGTGAGTCGAGATCTAATCAACCATAATCACTATTATGATTTCTCTTTCATAGTTTGACACTAGGGACGTTATCATACATACAATATCACAATTGGTTCATTATACGAACAAATATATAATAACAGAAATCCATTTAATATATGCATAAACATAAAGAAATAGTAGAAATGATCCGACCTGGTCGGATCCGGTCCAACCCGATTGGGTTTAGGACACTATTTCAACATTCTCCCACTTTTCATAAAGCCAATCACTCATTTACACAAGTCTTAGTTGATACAATAGAATCTCATTAAATACTCGCAACCAACCCTAAGCGTGAATGGATCACCATCCATGGGACTCAGACTATCCTTATACCATGCTTCAAATGAACAAGTCAAAAGGATCCGCCTCAACACAAACATGAATCTCTAACGAGACCCCGTTCCTTGCTTCATGCAATGAATCCACTACTATATCAACTATATAGAAAATGTGGAAGAACCGCACAAGGTTCAGGAATGAATCTTCTAGATCCATGTACTGCTCCAGCTGCGCCTCTTAGGCACTACTGTGTTTTGGCCCAGTTGTAAACTCTACAGTGATTTCTAGCTAAAAACATTTCTAGCTCACTGTATCACTTGATTAAAGTGAATGCAAACCCAGATTGTAGCTCCCACTGTCTTCATAAGATTCAGGGTGCATATCTGTATATCTACGTTTGTTCGATTCCAAGTTTCAATAAACTAAGAACCTATCCAGCTTAGCACATTTAAGGATATCCTCGACATTTACCAGAATTACTTTCATACTTACTCATGACACCATATGCAGTATGAACATCTGGTTCGAATCACAACACTTATGTTGGATCCTATTGCAGTAGCAAAAGGAACCATTCCATAAGTATAATCTTTCACCTTATCTTTAGGACTGACGTCCTGTTATAAATAGATCCCGAGAATACTGGCCAGCAGTATCTCTTGATGTGATCTATGCTAAACACTTTTAACATCCCATCTACAAGGGTGAACTGTGATGATTAAACGGCATATGAATCTATCACTATATATTCTTATTTCCAAAATAAGAACTGCTACTGCCAAGGACTTTCGTAAAGGCCTTAAACTACCAAACATTAATTGACTGTGACACGGGGTGACGATTCCGAGAAGGATATCCAATACCTTGCTCAAAACTGTAACACTCCCACCAACCTGCTTGCACATTACGCATATCCTTCCTCTTGATGAAACCAAACTCTTTTGATTATAAAAAAAGAACTTGTACAGAGGAACTTGTTTGAGTCCATAAATGGATCTCATAAGCTTACACATCATGTTATCGTCTATGAACATCAAGCCATTGGCCTAACGCTTTCAACACTATCACATAGCCATGATACGTAGCAACAACAAGCACTATCTGAATAGATTTAAGCATAGCTGGTAGCATAAAGGTAATTACAAGGCTTACACTCTATAGCCTTTAGCCATCAACTCAGCTTAACATGTAATCATATTACCATCCATGTCAATCTTTCACAAAGACTTGCTTATACCTTTCAGAGACATTCCCTTTAGGTTGGACAGACTGGGTTCATACCCACTTGTCCCTCATGGAATCTAATTAAGATACTACGGCTCCAAGCCATATCTTTTAATATTGCCTTTCAACCATTACTCCATAAGTCACGAGATCTTCATTCTTCAATATGAACATACTAGTAGCCCTTTCAGGCATGTGGTTATCTGTAAACTCACAGAATACTTGTGTGCACTGAGCAGTGTCCTATACCTCATCACTGTGTGGTGCCTGCTAATGTTCCAATGGTTGAATATCTCTTTGTGGTTCTCAAACACTTTTGAGATCTCAATTTACTCTCACTATTTCTTTTGGAAACAACACTTCCTTTAGAAGACAACATGTTTGGAGACAAACACCTTTTGCTCCGCGGGAAAGTAATTAATATCCAGCTTACTTGCTTAGATATTCCACAAAGTTGCACATGTCATACTACGCTCTAAGCCTTTCAGACGTTGCCTACTTGCTAGAAGCATGACAACCCTAAATCATCTGTTAAGATGGATTTGATGTCATCATCTTCCATATCTGATATGGAATTTATTCAACCTTTATTCTTTGGAACTAGGTTAAGTATATGTTTTAAAGAAGGGCACTATCACATAACATGTAAGGGATACTTTTCATGGCTTGCACCGCATCTTTATCATATAAAGTGCTATTTCCATTTTAGAAACACAATCTAATTGTGTATCCAAAAATTGTATCCTTCAAGGGAGAATCTGATTCCTTTTCAGACAACTTCTGAAACACCCTTCAAGTACTAATTATTTCAATCCAATTGAAGATTAATTCCTAAATTGTTTACCAATCTCATATTCGTACTAGTCCGAACCTTTCGGACTTTCCAATATTCGTACTTTATTAAGTACGTTCGACTATTTCTAAAACAATCAAAGAGAGTAATAAACAATAATATTATTCGTGGCATTAATTGTCACAAGCCAACAAACATCAGCATGTTTAGGCTTTAGGCAATTTTCTAGATTTTATACTCTTTTCTTAAAAGGGTATTTTAGTCATCTTTAGATACGTATCACCAACATGATTCATAATCACATGGTTCATGCATCATCAGAATGAGATTTGACTACACATTTCTCTTCCACAAAGACTATGGCTAGAATAACCACAAAATATCAAGGATAACAGCCATACAAATATTTGCTTGAGATTTTTTCACCTATACCTAGGAACAATACCGACTTTTATATTTGACCAGATTCCTCATGGATATGACCTTGCCCGCCAATTATAATACAACCGACTTGGTACTCTGCCGATAAAAGTTGGTATTCTATAAACGGCCATCAATTGTATCTAAATATCTTTTAAAGAGGGTTGTTAAGGATGAACACAAGTAAATAAAAGCGTTGTCGGACTTGATTTAAAGAGGGAGTTGAAAATCTAATACGCTAGTTACAAAATTAGAGGGAGCTTGTTTTCCCGATTTCAAGAGTAAAGCGATGAGAACCTCTTTAGAAGAAAAACATAAGGCGGTATACTTTTCAGACAAAATAAGGCAAAGGCGGAAAAGTGTACTGAGTTTCAAATATATTAAAAAATGGATCAAATGGGGTACAAATTATTCGGAAGGAAACCTGATTGGTAAAAACCGAATGAAAACATGGACAACAGTTGTGTTGTGTTGGAAGGTAGCGCTCGAGCTTCTCACAACGAGAAAAGTGTCAAAACGTCGACCCTTACAATCTTCCTGCCAGATTCCTTAGCCTAGGAAAAAATTCAAACCGAGAGAAGCATCTTTTGGAAATCCTTCTTCTTAGCTTATCAAAACCAATATCTCAATCCTAGAGTCAAAAGATGGAGTTTACCATACCAGATCCTGCGGATGAGAAGTTGAAATTATACTTTGCAATGAGTCTAAAATTAGTGACTGGTGTTACACAAATGGAAATTATTTTGTGAATGAAGAAAGACGAGATTTATAGGTCTTGGAGTTTTCTAGTTATATCCAAAATTCACAATATTTTTAAACACGAAGGGGTTAGTCAGAAAAAACTATTTTTTATCAAGAGAAAATTTTATCAAAACACCGACTTAGGTGGAAGAATGTAATCAAGCTAAAACAAATTTGTACTTAGTATCAAAACAAAGAATGTGGATCAAAATGTTGACTACAACTATTCAAAAATCAGGTCATTTGAATTATGTACGGCTTATTTACAACAGATTAAGAAAAGATGATCCACAACATATTTTTTAAAACATAAAGTCCAATGTTGCTTTGAAATTCATTAATGTAACCCTTTTTGAAAAGTTAAGTAGATGTAAAAAGAGAGCTTGTAGATAAGCAAACATTTCTTGTGGAGTAAAATTTCCAAATCTTATGGGGTAGGGAAAACGGTTGTACACCAAAAAAACATGTGAAGAAAACATTGTGATCGTGTTGCTTTAAGAAAATTTACAAAAATATGAGGGTAGGATATGCTAGAGGCAATGGAGCATCTAGCAATGAACATTATGAATTAATGGGTTTTACCATGCATGAAAAAGTTAGAAAGGTTGAAGTGCAAACCATTATGTACAATAACAAGCTGGGATCTTGAGAAATGATGGATCAAATAAATAAGAGTAACAAGGAATTGAATGATCAGTAAGGTTTGAAGGAAACCAAGAGGTTGCATGGAGGAGTTTAATCAAAACCCAGCTTAAAGGTTCACCATTTAAGACGTAACCATAAAACTTCTGCCGCAAAACCTCACTTAAGGGGATTCACATTTAGCCCTAATGTCACACCACCAAAACTTAGGGATTCCAATCTTACGAGTCTCAACACTTAGAGGATTTAACTTAGGAGGTCAACAGTAAAGAATCCTAACTTCAAAATTCATAACTTAAAGATTTAATCTTGACAAGATCACATCTTAAGACATCTTAAAACCTACCCTTTATTCTCTGATACCAATTGTGACGCCCATTATCCAGATACCGAATCCTTAACTGGAAAAAGGATGCCCAACACGTATCTAATTATAATTAATCGATTATATCCGTAAGCTGGACATCATCGTCATCAGAGAAAAAGCGGAAACAAAATTATAGACTCCGGAAGCTAAAAGATTCTACAAAACGGTCGAAAAGGATCACTGCAACTAAAACAACATCTCAAAATTATTACACAATGATCCGATAAACTTTCAAATATTACAATTCTTGCTTTACAACTAGATGGTACAACTATCTCAATCTATTACAAAAGAAAAGGGAATATTCTATACCATTATTACACAGGAATAAAATAAAGATAAGCTTTAACACCTTCAGATTCGGGAATCACTCTATAGCGATCTCGAACTCAACCTACCCAAAAATCACCTTCTCAAGGCGGGGAATAATTATAATGAGGTAAGTACAAACGTACTTAGTAAATGGTAGGATCACCGAATATACACATGTACTAACACAAGATTCAACAATAATAATATCAAATATGTTCAAGTAGCTCACACCCTCTACTAGTCTCACTAGTAGACACAACCAATAAGGACAATTGTTACACATTGATCCAATGACACTTTGCATGGTGAAGACTGCACCACGACACATTCAACACCTCATATGGCTCGATATTTAACCATATGGAATACTACATGAGTCCATTTGGTATCTAACCATGTAGAGGTGTAATAGTTTCATGCTGCGAAACAAAAACGTGACTCACTATTTTCACATACACCGGGATAAAAGGTTACGATAGCAAGCCTCTCCCCGGCCGGAGAGCCTCCAGGACAAGTAGGCGGCGATCTCCACTCTCGAAATGAATATTGATCTCCGCGTCCTGCCGAGTTCACTAAGTAGACTCACTCTGCCGAGGGGCAACAAAGGCTGGAACTCTTCCTGCCAGGCTTCTCATCCGTCAAGTTTGCAAGTATGAAAGAGTCCCCTCTCTGTCCCACTGAATCCCTATGTAAGTGGTGTCATCTTTTCTATTCTATGCGACAAATGTAGGGTTAAACTTCCTACTTCTACGCGACCTTTTTTTTAAATAAAATTTTAAGAACATATAGATGCAAAATCCATCCACTCCCTGCTATCTCTAAGATAGTATCCTCTAGTTGGCATACGGACTTAGATACAGAGGTGTACACCCCGGATAGCATCCCATACAGCCATCATCGACATCAATGGCGAATTCCTACTCGAAGTACTCAACCACAATAATGTCAATGGATTGTCAGTGAGTAACCTTCGGCCATCTGAATTGAACTTTGTTTTCATTTTAGTTCGTGTTCTGGCTTGGAATTATTATATGACCCCTATTTTATTTGTTTATTTATCATTTCTTTTGTTTAAACAAAAGAAATTTATTTGATTGTCATTAGGTGGTGGAGGATTGAATTCCTGAACCAACATGTTTTAGCTTTTAGACATATCAAGTATGTATTTAAGTGTTTATTCTAACCACTTCGACTTATTACACATAAAGGCTTCTTAGGGACTTCTAGACCCTAGACTACTCTGAGCTACACTACTTAGAATATTGCATAGAAATATTAGATTCTAATCTAATACCCACGAGACTAAGGAATAAGTTTTTCATTGATCATGAGTTTCTCCCCGTAGAGGGTCTCCACAATGTTCTAAGCCAAATCCACCAGAAACCTGACCCTTAACTTTACCACATAACAAGTAAGACATTGATCATCAAATCAACATCACGTAAGGCCAAATGAAATTTGTTCCATTGCTATACGACTCCGTTTGTTTTGGGTTGGAATTTTTTTTAGAGTTTTTTTTAGGGTTGTTTTAGATAAAATGATTGAAGTAATAATTAGAAAGTTAAGATGTTTTTTTTGAAATTTGTGTAGATTATGAAATGATTGGTGAAAAAAATTGAAATAAAGTAGTATAATAAATAAAATAATGGTAAAAAAGGTTATAATGTTGATAAAGTGAAATGATGAGAGATAATTTAATATTTTTTTTATTTGTAGTTGAAGAAATGATTGATAAGAGAATTGTAAAATATGATTGGTGTAGTGATATAAAAAAACTACAAAAAAAAACTATAACGAAAACAAATGGAGAGATACCGGTACGGAAGGCATAATGATAAATATTGAAAGTTTAAGGACCAAATTGTACATTAGATAACTATACGAGCCAAATAATAAGTATTAACACACATAAAATAATACAATTTTTAGCGGTTCCAACCCGTGTTTGGAGTTCTAGATTGAGAGATATGAGTGTTTAAAACAGATGGATGAGAGAAAAAGTGTGTTGGTTTTTTTTTATAAATTTTTTTAAATAGGCGCCAGAAAATAAAAAATATAGTTTTGTTGCAAAAGTTTCAAAAACCTGTCATTCTCCTTAATTGATGAAATGTTGGTGTCCTTCTCTTTCATTCCCCCTATATTTAATATAGCTTGATTAACTCGATCGCGAGATACTCGATTACTGTCTTTTGAAACTCAGCTAACTTGGAAATAAATCAAATCTTGTCAAACTCCTTTCCAACTCGAGTATGAGTAACTCACGGGTAGCCCAATTCACTTACATCCTTACTCACTAAGGCCAAAGTAAAAGAGTACTTGCAGTGTGGAGGCCTAGAAACTGCTGGATTTTGCTTCAATGTGTTCCCTACTAATACTATGACAAACTCTGTAAATTTTACCAGCATAGTTAATATTTTACCAACTATATCATGATTTACTGGAGTAGATGTTTGGTTTGCTGTGTGTTTCTTCTTTCTTACCCTTTTTAGTGAAAAATTTGCTGATTTTCAGATTCTTACCGTAAAGAAATGATTTTATTCCAGTTGGGCTGAACTTTTAAATTTTCCAGATTCTTACATGTTCAATGATGTTTTCTTAGCATGTTTGCATAATCTATCAGGCTAATTTTTTCAAGTTCTGTGAAGGCTTTATTAATTTCATGTGCCAATCGGCTGGTATTCTGTCATAACCGTATGAAGTACCTACTAAATTGATAGTGATCAAGATAACATTCAGGATTTGGGTGTGCGTGTGTGCTGAAAATCTATGTTCATCAAGAAAATTTAGTCTAAATTTGATCAAGATAACATTGAAGCTTTTGGTTGATTATGCAGATCCCACCTTCCAATCTGGATTTAAGGTGTTTACTTAGTAATTATTATGTATAGGATTCATTTTATGCACATGTAAAATTGTACATAGCCCCTGCTGCGTACCGCGGATCCTCACCTTCAACCACCAAAAATGGAGGATGTTATTAGGAAATATTCTGTATTTATATCCATATATTCTGTATTCATTATACCTGTGTAATCTATGTAGTATATATATCTTTGTAATACCATTCTTTAGATGTGTGAATAATACAATTATATTTTCCAAACTCTATTTCTCTCAATATGGTATCAGAGCTTCCATAAACACTCTTGCATCCCTTCTTCTCCTTCCAAACCCTAAAGCCGCCATATTCATCCTCTCCTTCCAGCTTCGTTTTTTTTTTCCGCCCCCCTGCTGCTGTTCGTCGTTCTCTCCTCTGCTCTCTCCATGGCCGACTCTTCTCCTATCACCTTCAACTCTGCGACGCAAACTCCAATTAAACTCGATTCTACAAATTATGGTATTTGGATTTTACAAATGGAGCCACTCCTTGTTGGCTATGACTTGCTTGGATACGTTAATGGCACCCTCCCTCCTCCGCCGCAAACTGTTCAAGCCGACGGTGCCACCAAGGTCAATCCCGACTATACACACTGGAAGCGTCAGGATAGTCTTCTCCTTCACACTATAATTGCAGCGTGTACCCCTCAGGTAGTTTCTTTCCTTCGCAAAGCTACTACATCTCGTGAGGCATGGTAAATTTTGAAAAATACTTATGCTAAGGCATCTCGGGGTCGTATTCGAGCTATTAAAGACGCCCTAAAATCAATGACACGTGGGTCACAATCTATTTCTGAATTTTTGCATGCTGTCAAAAACAAGGCTGATGAATTGTCTATTATTGATAAACCTATGGATGATGAGGATTTGATTGATTTAGTTTTAGACAATGTTGGTGATGAATATCAAGATCTTTCTAGAGCTGTACAAGCACGTGACACTGTTATTTCTTTCGAAGAATTGCATGAAAAGTTGCTGAATTTTAAGGTCAAAACTACATCTTCTTTGTCGGCCAACTTTTCCCCCACCTCCGCCCATCCTGCTTATACTCAGCCTGCTCTTCTACCTACTCCACACTCCTCCAATTGGCGCAATTTCACTCCCTCCCCAACTTCCCAGTTTCGTCCGCAACCCAGCCCCCAGTACCGTCCCCATGCCCAGCCTCCTTTCCGTCCCTCTACCCCTGGCTCTTCCCAAAACAATCCTCCCCGACGTCCTTATCTCGGAAAGTGTCAATACTGCTACACCCAAGGCCATTCTGCTAAGTTCTGTCCTCAAATTCAGCAACTCCACACTCAGGTTTCGCAAGCTGCTCGCTCACCCTACCCTCCTCGCCATCAAGCTCACCTTGCGGCCCAGCCTGAACCAGCCTCTTCTGATGGTCCGTCTTGGCTTCTTGACAGTGGTGCCACCCATCATGTTACCAATGATCTTCAAAATCTCTCGCTCCACACTCCGTATCTCGGCTCCGATGACATAATGGTTGGTGATGGTAAGGCTCTTAATATCACGCATACTGGTTCTACTTCTCTTCCTTTATCTCCTTCCACGTCTTTTCATTTGCGCGATATCCTTTGTGTTCCTGCCATGTGCAAAAATTTATTGTCCATTTCTCAATTGTGTCGCTCTCATAATTTATCTGTTGAATTTTTACCCACTGAATTTCTTGTGAAGGACCTACAGACGAATCAACTCCTTCTCCGTGGTCCAGTTAGGAATGGACTCTATGAATGGCCCAACCCGCCTTTGCTTGCCTTTGCGTCCACCAAAGCACCGTCCAACACGTGGCACCATCGTTTGGGCCATCCAGCTCCACCAATCCTTAATAAAATTATTAGTTTGTTTGATTTAGAGACTACTGTCTCCTCTTTGTCGCACTGTTCTGGCTGTTTGGAAAATAAAAGTCATAAACTTCCTTTTCATTTATCTACTTTATCCTCTTCCCGACCCCTTGAATATTTGTTTACGGATTTGTGGACCTCCCTTGTTTTATCCATGGATGGTTTTAAGTATTACTTAATTCTGGTTGATCATTTTACTCGATATATGTGGTTTTATCCCCTTGTTCGTAAATCGATGTTGCCCCCACCTTTATTCGATTTCGAGCTATTGTGGAGAAAATTTTTAATCAGTCCATTAAAGTACTTTATTCGGATAATGGTGGAGAATTTGTTGGTCTTCGTGATTATCTCTCTACTAATGGCATCTCCCTTCTCACTACCCCTCCACATACTCCTGAACATAATGGTTTGTCTGAACGTCGACACATGCATATTGTTGAAACTGGCCTTGCTCTTCTCTCTCATGCGTCTCTCCCTTCCACGTTTTGGCCCTATGCCTTTGCTACCGCTGTCTATCTTATTAATCGCCTGCTAACACCTGTTCTTAATATGAAATCGCCATATGAGCTTATATTCCAAAAACCCCCCAACTATCACAAGCTCCGCGTCTTTGGTTGCTTGTGCTATCCATGGCTTCGTCCTTACACTTCTCTCACAAACTCGACCCTCGTTCCAAACCTTGTATATTCCTTGGTTATTCCCTCACTCAACACGCCTATCTCTCGCTATGAACCAAACACCTCTCGTCTTTATGTCTCTCGTCATGTTAAATTTGTTGAAGCTGTGTTTCCTTATGTCTCTCATTCTCCCGCCACTGCTTCCTCCACTCCCTACATATCTGATTGGCTCCCTACCCCACCTCCCGTCTCTTCTCTCTCTTCTCAACCTCCTTTCACCGCCGCACCTCCCAGACCATCTCCACCTTCATCACCCCTCTCGGCCTCCCTCCCCTCGGCTTCACCATCTCCACCTCCACCTCCTCCTTCACCTCCTCCAACTCATTCTATGCGTACCCGCTCTCAGAATAATATTCATCGCCCTATTCACAAACTCAATCTTCATGCTCATGTCCCTTCCTCTCCGGCCCATGACGTTGAACCCACCTCCGTTTCTCAAGCACTCAAAATACCCCAATGGAGAAACGCGATGCAAGAGGAATATGATGCTTTGATGCGTAATCATACCTGGGATCTTGTACCCCATGATCCTTCTCTGAATATAATTGGCTCAAAGTGGATTTTTCGGTTAAAACGTCATCCTGATGGTTCCATTGATCGCCATAAGGCACGACTTGTGACCAAGGGCTTTACACAACGCCCTGGCATCGATTATTCTGAAACGTTCAGTCCTGTTGTTAAGCCTCCCACTATTCGCGTTGTTCTTACACTGGCTTTAACGCAGGGGTGGTCTCTCAGACAGCTTGATATTAATAATGCCTTCTTGCAGGGTCACTTACAAGAGGCTGTTTATTTAGCTCAGCCGGCAGGTTTTGTTGATTCTACACGTCCTAATCATATTTGCAGACTTCGCAAGGCTCTCTATGGTTTAAAACAGGCCCCCAGGGCCTGGTATGAGGAACTTAAACGCTTTCTGTTGGCGTCTCACTTCACAAATTCTCATGCTGATACGTCTTTGTTTATTTTTAATTCTGGGAATGTGTTACTCTATGTACTTGTATATGTGGATGATTTGATTATTACAGGGAATGACTCGGTTGCTTTGGAAAAATTCATTTCCACTCTGGGAGCCAAATTTGCCCTCAAGGATCTTGGTCAACTTACATACTTTCTTGGCATTGAGATTATTCACAACTCTGTTGGCATTATTCTCTCGCAACTGCGCTACATGACTGAACTCCTCGCCAAGCTTAATCTGCAGCATGCCAATTCTGTAGCCACGCCTCTGCCAGTCGACATTTCTGATTTAAAAACCAATGCCGGTACACCACTTTGGATGATCCTTCTACCTATCGCATGGTGGTTGGCGCCTTGATACCTCACTTTTTCTCGCCCGACATTGCCTTTGCCGTCAACAAATTGTCCCAATTTATGCATTCTCCTACCGATGTTCATTGGGGCTATGTCAAACGTACGCTTCGTTATATTGCGGCACGACTACCTACGGTATTCGGTTATATAGTCGCTCCCCCTTACACTTCATGCCTTTTCGATGCCGGCGGGGTGGTGACAAAGATGATTATGCCTCTACCGGTGCTCATGTGATTTATCTTGGCCGAAATGCCATTTCCCGGAGCTCGAAAAAGCGAGACCACCATTGCACGCTCATCTACCGGAAGCCGAATACCGTGCGATTCCGCCGCCACGCCCGAGATCGGTTGGCTTACCTTTCTTTTGAAAGATCTTGGTATCCATTTGTACGCTCAACCGGTGATTTATTGTGACAATGCGGGTACCACACGGTTGTTCCAATCCGGTCTTTCACTCTCGTATGAAACATGTGGCCATAGATTATCATTTCATTCGTGATCGGTTCGCCGTGGTTCTCTTCGTATTTCTCATGTCAACGCTTCTGATCAATTGGCGGATTGTCTCACCAAGTCTCTACATCGCCCGGCTTTCCAGCACCAACGTGACAAGTTAGGCGTCGTCCCTCGTCCAACTTGAGGGGTGGTATTAGGAAATATTCTGTATTTATATCCATATATTCTGTATTCATTATACCTGTGTAATCTATGTAGTATATATATCTTTGTAATACCATTCTTTAGGTGTGTGAATAATACAATTATATTTTCCAAACTCTATTTCTCTCAATAGATGTCTTAATGGAGTCCTCTGCTGCATACAACGATCTACGGAGGCATAATTTCGATAGACCCATAGATGAGCATACCACACCGCCGTCAGCATGGGCACGTAGAAGCGGAGCCGACGTTTTCAAATCCAGAGCCGATGATCCCTATATTTATATAGGGGAAGGAGAAGAATTCCAGGACTATACCGATGACATCGAGAATTTAATGGGGAACGAACACGGAGAGGATGACTTGATCATACCCCTGGATGAGTGCTCGGACCTTTGGAGGCCATGGAAGCAAGCTTTGATCATCAAACTTCTAGGTAAATCAATCTCCTTCGACTACCTTTCTCAGCGTTTATCATCTCTATGGCAGCCAGGAGGTCGGCTGGAACTCACCGACCTGGATAATGGTTACTATATCGTCCGATTCACTCGGAAGGAAGACTACGAAAGGGCTTTTCAGAATGGGCCTTGGGTAATACAGGGGCATTACTAGCGGTTACGAAGTGGAAACCCTTTTTTGAGCCGGTTGAAGGAGCAATAAAAACAACAATGGCCTGGGTTCAGTTTCGGCGGTTTCCGATTTGGGCATCCAAGGAACGTTTCTTGATGAAATTGGGGAATATGGTGGGTAAAGCGATCGAAGTGGATTCTAATACTCTCTATAATGCACGAGCTCGATTTGCACGGGTTTGTGTCGAAGTGGACCTGGAAAAACCTCTGAAAACTTTCATCATCATAAATGGCATGAAGAAGATGGTGGAGTGGGAAGGACTACCGATGGTGTGTTGGGATTGCGGTAAGTTCGGACATTGAAAAGAGGATTGCCCTTTTAATCAAACCGAGTGCAACTCTACTGATCAACCCAACTCCACAGCTAGGAGAACTGGAGAGTGGAGAGGGTCCTATGCCAGAAAGACCTTACGGGCCATGGATGATCGCCCAAACTAAGCGTAGGAGACCTGTAAATTCAACCAGCAAGACCACCGTGTCTGCGTCGAACACCAGTTAACATCACCACCATGCCTGAACATTCTGACAAGACCATTCCAGCTGGGTCTCGCTTTGCCGTCCTAGCCGATGAAGATAGTCAGGCGAACACACCACATGATGAGATTAATGAATTGCGACAACAAGCTGAACAGGTAACCCCTCATGAAGGTCCATCCATCGCAGCACAATTCGATAAGCATGCTAAGGATGTCAATTCGTCCAATCAAAAAAAAACCCAAAAAAACTCAAGCATCAGCAGTTAAGTCCCATGCAACTAACATTGTGCATGAATCTACCAAGAGAAAAGGCTCAGTCCTTAATGCCGAAAAATATTCAAGCGGACCAAGAGATTCCCCGGGCTTAAAAAAACGCATTGTTTCACGAGAACCTCTAGGAGAAATACCCTATAACCGCCCCAAGTCCATCCTTCCTTAATGCCGAAAAAATTCAAGAGATTCCTCAGCCTCAAAAACACGCGTTGTTTCACGGGAAGGGAACCACTAGGAGAAATACCCCCTAACCGCCCCAAGTCCATCCTTCCCAACGAGAGCAGAAATCCCACACCCTCCACTAAAAACGACCCTCATAAAAATGGTGTGAAGGGTCCAAGCAACACCCTCCCGATCTCGGTAAGGTAATTGCTGGCAGTAGAATGGATGTTGACATTCAAACCCGTAATCCTTTATTCGAAGAAAATAGGGCAGCCGTGAACTCCCAACCCCCCAATCACTCTTGATTTGATATGCGTATTCTCTGTTGGAATTGCAGGGGAGCATGTTCGGTCGAGTTTTTAAGACAGTTGCATAGCTTTCTTTCAGAACATAATCCGGATATTCTTTGTTTGTTGGAGCCTAGAAACAGTAGTATTCGGGCAAAATATAATCTTTCCAAGACCTCATTTACCAATGTTTTTGTTGTGAAGCAAGGGGCTACTCGGGGGGGGGGGGGGGGGGGGTCTTTGGTGTTTCTGGGATGAGCAGCGGATCTCATTACGACATATCTCGAATACAAACCAGTGTCATTCCATGGTTGTCTGCAAAGATAACAAGATTACATGTATCACCAACTTTATTTACGCTCCGGTTGCTAGTGCCAGAACGACTTTTGGGACTATCTCCAATGTTTCTCTAGCATTATGTCTTACCCGGCCCTAAGCTGATTATGGGCGATTAACCAAGTTATTTACCAAAAAAGATAAGCAGGGTGGCCGTCCGGTGGGCGGTCTAAACTCGGCAAAACTGTGGTGCACTCTCGATTATTGCGGTTTAATGGAGTTACCTCATTATAGCTCAAAATTTACTTGGGTAGGGGCTACCCACGGGAATCAGCGGATTTATGAAAGGCTGGATCAAAGTCGGGGCTCCCCTACTTGGCTTGATATATATCCATACGCTCATGTCAAGCATCTACCTCACATTGAATTTGATCACAGCCCTATCCTGTTGAATACTGACCTAAATCAACCCAGGCAATGTCGACCTAACACTTTTTTCTTCCAACGTGCTTGGCTCGATCATGATCAATTTGAGGAATTAGTTCAATCTGCCTGGGTTAGTGGGACAAGCCTTCATGCTTCGATTCAAGACTTCAGCTTCAGGGCTAAGCTTTGGAATACACAGGTTTTTGGGAACATTTTCCAGCAAAAAAATCTCTAACGGCTAGAATTGAGGGTATTTAAAAAAGTCTTGAATCTTATCCCTCTCGGTATTTATCGAAACTTAAAGAGGATCTCAAAAAAGAACTGGAGGCAACTCTCAAGCAAGAGAAAAATTATTGGCACCAACGTTCTCAGTTGAAGTGGTAGCCGAAGGAGAGCATAATACCCGCCTTTATCATCTTACTGCTATTCGGAAAAAAAGCAAAAAGAAAGATCCTCTGCTTGAAGGACGACTCGGAACAATGGACATATGATCAGACACAAATTCGAGGTATGGTCCAAAACTTCTTTCGTCACCTTTATACGGCTGATAATTTAATTGATTGCAGTAATTTCAACCCCTGCTTTAATCGTCTATCGAGCTTGGACCTCCAATTCCTCAACCGTAAAGTTACTGAAAATGAAATCGAAAAAGCCTTGTTTGACATGGGTACATATAAAGCGGCTAGCCAGGATGGGCTACCTTCGGTGTTCTATAAAACCTGTTGTAGTATTGTAGCCCCTTTCATTATCGATTTTGTTGGAGAGTCCTCCCGGACAAGTCAGTTTCCGGATGTTATGAATGAAACACTATTGTCCCTTATACCCAAATGTGAATCTCCTCCTTCTCCTGCCTCCTTTCGCCCTATTGCTCTGTCAAATGTTGTTGTCAAACTGCTTAACAAAATTATTGCCAATCGACTGCGCCTTCTGGTTGGTAATTCTCAGATTGCCTTCATCCCAAAACGAGGGAGCACATGTAATATTATTATTTTTCAGGAGGCCCTTCATACCTTTCGCAAAAAAATAGGGTAAAAAAGGGTTCATGCTGGTAAAAATTGACCTGGAAAAGGCGTACGACCGCGTGTACTAGGAGTTCATAGAAAAAATCTTAAACTCTGTCGGTTTTGCTAAACATTTGGTCGATCTAATTATGCATGGCCTGAGATCGGCCTCTATTTCGGTTTTGTGGAATTGGGAGAAAATGGATCTGGTTATTGGGGAAAGGGGACTAAGACAGGGCGACCCCTTAGCACCCTTTTTCTTTGTGCCATGCATGGAGATCCTGAGTCAGAAAATTGAGGAATAAGTGAGGCAGGGACTTTGGAAACCAATCAAGCTCAGCAGAAAGTCCAAATCGTTTTCGCACCTCTCCTTTGTAGACGACCTAATCCTCTTTGGGGAAGCGTCGGAAGAACAAGCACTTATGATGGAAACCATTCTAGCGGATTTCTGCTCCATCTCCGGACAAAAAATTAGTACGCAAAAATCTTTCTTCAATGTGTCAGGAAATGTTAATATGCAGCTCAAACAATTAATTGCACAAAAGCTAGGAATGAAACACACAATTAATATTGGCAAATATTTTGGGACTCCGTTGCTTCACTCTCGGGTCAAGAAGACTACATATGGATTTATTGTTGATAAAATACGCAAAAAGCTCGCCTCATGGAAGACGAAATCTCTCTCAAAAGCAGGCAGATCCATCCTAATCAATACGTCTTTATCGACCCTCCCTTATTATGTGATGCAAACGGCAAAATTACCAAAGGGCACTATTGAAGAAGTGGAGAAGCTTTGCCGTCAATTTTTCTGGGATGAGCTCGATGGCCGAAAACATGGGCATTCCATTTCCTGGCAGAACATCCGCAAACCAAAGGAAAGTGGGGTTTTAGGTCTCAAAAACGTCTGGATGAGATGAATTTCACTTTCTTCGGTAAGCTTGTCTGGCACATTCTCGTTGATGATACCTCTCCCTGGGTCTCTTTGCTAGCTGATAAGTACGGGAACCCTTTTTTCGATCCGAAGACGGGTTGCTCTGTTCTGTGCTAAAATATCTGTCGTGCGGCCAAAAATTTTGAGGTAGGCTTTACGGCGGAAAATGATACCATTAAGTGGGCTCCTTCTGGCGATGGTAAGTATACCGTGCATAGTGCTTATCTGTACCAGCTTGAGAATCAGAATGCCCTTCATAGTAACTTCGACTGGAGCCACATTTGGAGCCTTAAAGGACCGATGAGATATAACTTCTGCTTGTGGAAAATCTTTCATGACTGCTTACCCGTTAATAGTCTCCTCGCACTTCGCCACATATCGAGCTCTTCCGTTTGTCAAATATGTTATCTGCACACAGAATCCGCTTTACATGCTCTGCGCGACTGCAGCAGGCCTCGTAGTATTTGGAAGCAAGCTCTCCATCCTAACCTTTGGGAGACCTCCTTCTCTAATTCGGAAATTCAAGATTGGGTTCAGGAAAACATCCAGCAAGCTCCGTGTAATCAAGAGTTGGGTAAACGTTGGCCTTATCTCTTCCGCGAGATAATTTATGGGATATGGTTCTGGCGCAATAGATTTGCGCACTCCTCAGACTGTATTCGCCCCCTGCACATGTTTTTCTTTCTACAACAGTTACACGTTTTAGGGACTTGAGATTAGCCTGCGCCATAGACTCAATTTAGCTTTGTCTATGTCGATTATTTCCTGATTGTAAGACTTTGGTCGCTTTGACCCGTTTGATTAATATAAGATCTCTTTTTAAAAAACATTATATATCTAGCGCTCTGCATCTTTGTAGAATACATAAAACATTAAAAAACAATCAATGCAACTCTAAGATTTGAAACACTATATATACATTCAGTTCTAATAACATGTATAAAAAAGAAGAACTGTATCCTACAAGTCATTTATATCTCAATACGGTTTCTTAGGTTCAAGAAAGGGTGGTTTTTATTCAGAGTTCCTATTCCATTAATTATGATGTTGTTATGAATTATCTGGTTAGGCATCTTCACTTAGTTTGTGCTTCAACTTTGTGTAATATATAATTTCTTTTTAGCATTGAAACAATTATAATGATTTTGTTTATTGAATGAGTCCTATGTTATGATTTTTTTTTTTCTTCGAGCATGTTTACGGTTGCATTTGACTACACAGATGGCTGCATAAAACGTTTTTTTCCCATATTCTCCTCCTAAAAATCTTTCATTGATCATTCGTACCATTTGTTTGAAATGGATTAAATATTGATTATGATGTGTATCAAATCTAATTTTGCATAGCATATTGTGTTATGGCTACTGCGTTGATGGTTGGGAAATTGGAAAATCAGTGTTGTGAGACTTCCTGCCCGTGAAAAAAGTTGTCTTTTTCTAAAAATGCGTTTTTAGTTAACACTATAATAATATTGTCGTAAAAAAAAAAATTTTTACGACAATAATAATGTCGTAAAATCAACGATAATAATAATGGAGTTAAACTCTTTACGACAATATTATTGTCGTAAAAAATTTTAACACTATTATTATTGTCGTAAAATCTGTTTAATTACAATATTTTTTACGATGCTATCATCGTCGTGTTACCTAAGAACGCATTTTTATCAAAAATGCAACTTTATTTCCAAGTGAGAAGAGGGCCAAGCCTGAATCTCCAATTATATGCCAGCTGGTTAACAATCACTTGGTATACTTGCCATGTAATTAGAGCCAAGCAGATTATGTTGAGTGTCATTTATGTTTGGAAAATAAATATGATATGTTTTAATCTCTTTGCTTCTAACTATTTCAGAATATGTAGTGAAGCATTTAATAATTATCCTATACAAAAGCAGAAGAAAATAATGGACAAAAGGTATTATTTGTTATAAATATTACGTGTTATAACTTGT
Source organism: Gentiana straminea (assembly GCA_036785695.1). Classification (NCBI taxonomy): domain Eukaryota; kingdom Viridiplantae; phylum Streptophyta; class Magnoliopsida; order Gentianales; family Gentianaceae; genus Gentiana; species Gentiana straminea. The sequence goes on from JAVUPR010000477.1 coordinate 1,564,471, forward strand.
GTTATAAATATAACACGTAATATGTGGATGTCCATTAGATATAATATCTACTCCTTCGTGTAAAATACTAACACGCAGTTAGTTTACTTAATAGCTAAGTTTTAAAGCCAGCACGACAAAGTGAATAAGTATCGACGTCAATATATAGTGTAATTGATGGATGCATTTACACAATATAATTATATAACCACGTGTAATATATCGTGTATTTATTAAACGGTACCACGATAGATAATCACTCCACGGGATTATCTCATCACGTGATATCATTTGGGTGCATTCTTAAGCACCATATGCCATCTTACTGATCCCATTTGCCTTGGCCGAAATAGTTCTTTTGGTATTAGTATATATATGAGGCAAAGTAAATAAAAGTAGATAAGAAGTTTCTTATAGTTTCTAACTAATATGTACAAAGGAAAGTGTAGCGTTTCTTTTGAGTATTTTAGTAACTAAAAAGCAATAATTATTTACCTTCAATTCCCTGTTTGCGTTATACGATATAACACGTTATCACCACGAGTCTCTACACAGCTGAGTAAAGCATTCAGAAAATTACTCGGAAAACATTGACAGAGCATGGAGGTAATCTCAATCAATCTAATTTCGTTTGTTTTAGTTATGGCTAACATATCGAGGCAGGAATTTGTACCACTAGATATTTCCGGAAGAAATTATGTATTGTGGACGATGGATGTTGAGATTCATCTAGAATCGATGGGGCTTGGCAATACTATTATTAAGGAAAATGATGAGTCCAGCCAAAGCCGTGCCAAAGCCATGATCTTCCTTCGACATCATCTTGGAGATGGGTTGAAAAATGAATATCTTACGGTAAAAGATCCTTCTGAACCGTGGCATAATTTAAAGGATAGATTCGACCACCTGAAGTTGTCGGTTCATCCTGGTGCCAGATTTGATTGGCTTAATCTGCGGCTGCAAGATTTTAAAACCATGACCGAGTTTAATTCAGCCATGTTTAAAATCACCTCTCAGTTATAATTATGTGGCGATAAAATAACTGACGAGGATATGTTGGAAATGACATATTCCACATTTCATATCGAGAAAAAGGATTCAAAAATTATTGTGAGCTTTTAGCATGCCTCCTTGTGGCAGAGCAGAATAATCAACTTTTGTTGAAAAATCACGAGTCCCGACCGACTGGTGTTAGCCCATTCCCTGAAGTGAATGTGGCTAAATCTTAAAATTTTGATCGTGGTTGTGGCCATGGAAGAGGCCGTGGACAAGGCCGTGATCGTGGAAGATATATGCCATATCACAATGATGTCGATCATGGTAATAAACAAAATGGTCCCCAGAAGACGGATCATAGGAAACGCAATGAAAAGAATGTTAATGATGAAAAATGCTTTCGCTGTGGAATGGAAGGTCAGTGGTCCCGTACCTGTCGTACGGCAGAACACCTTGTCCGGCTCTATCAAGCATCATTGAAAAAACCAGTTGAAGATCGTGAGGTGAATCTCGTGTATCGTAATCATACTGAAGATGATGATACTTATGTTGATATTAATGCTGATGCTAATGATGATATGATGAACTTGGATATGGATAGTTTCTTGATGATCCCTGAAGGGTCAAAATGATCAATAGGATGTTTAGATTTAGTTTAATGCTTTCGTGTAATATAGTAGTTTTCTTTTCATTTCCTTGTAATATAGCAGTTTCCTTTTGTTGGTGTGCTTTTCTGAATGCTGTACTTCTGTTATCTTCTTGAAGAAGATATGTATACAGATGGTGTGTTGGATATCAATAAAGATGTTTGTTTGATTGACAGTGCCACTACACATACCATATTTAAGCATGAAAAATATTTTTTTTCCCTGAAGAAAGAAAAGATAAATGTTAACACAATCTGTGGCAATTCAAAAATGATAAAAGGCTCTAAAAGAGCTGTTATATTTCTCCCAATCACGCACTGTTTTCTTCAAAAGCCCGAAGAAATCTATGAAGTTTTAAGGATATCCGCCAAAATGGATACCATATTGAAACTAAGAATGACACAGATACGGAATATCTGTGTATAACGATAAATGTTTCGAGAAAGAAGCATGTACTAGAAAAGCTTCCATCACTTTCTTCGGGGCTATATTATACTAAAATTACTGCGATTAAAACATACCATAACCAGAAGTATAATGATTATAATGTATATAAAATATGGCATGATCGTCTGGGACATCCTTGATCGAATATGAATAGAAATATAATTGAGAATTCACAAGGCCACGCACTGAAAAACCAAAAGATTTTAAGTGCAGGAGAATTCTCATGTGTTGCTTGTTCTCAAAGAAAAATGATTATGAAACCGTCTTTTATGAAGGTGGAAACAGAATCACTAGCATTCTTAGAAAGAATTCAAGGTGATACATGTGGACCTATTCATCCACCAAGTGGACAATTCATATATTTTATGGTCCTAATCGACGCATCCAGTAGATGGTCGAATGTATCACTTCTATCGACTCGTAATATGGCATTTGCAAAGTTGTTGGCACAGATTATCCGCCTACGAGCACAATTTCCAGATATTCTGATTAAAAGTATTCGTCTGGATAATGCCGGAGAATATTCATCGCATGTGTTTGATGATTATTGTATGTTTGTTGGAATTACCGTGGAACATCCAGTAGCTCATGTTCACGCGCAAAATGGTCTAGCTGAATCGTGTATTAAAAGATTGCAGTTGATTTCTTGACCAATGTTAATGAGAACAAAGCTACCCGTGTCTGCATGGGGACATGCTATATTGCACGGGCCAACACTTTTGCTCATAGACCGTCAAGCTATAATAAATTTTCCCCTTATCAATTACCTTTTGGTCATGAGTCTAACATTTCTCATTTACACACATTTGGATGTGCAGTTTATGTACTGATTGCGCCGGCAGCGCAACGTACTAAGATGGGCCCACTAATAAGGTTGGGCATTTATGTGGGATATGATTCACCATCCATCATTAGATATCTGGAACCCCTGACGGGTGACTTGTTTACTACAAGGTTTGCAGACTGTGATTTCGATGAAACTGTTTTCCCGAGATTATGGGGAGAAAATGAACCCGATGTTCATAAGAAATATAATGAAATCTGTTGGGAAACGACATTAGGATTTCAGAGAATTATTCATTTGTTGAAAATAGCAAACCAATTTCCTGATGCATTTAATGACTCCAGTAGAGTCACTAAATCATATATAGAAGCTGCGAACGTTCCAGCTCGTATATCAATTCCAAAAGGACTTGATAAGAATGTTACTGCAAGTGAATCTAAACCGTGACTGGAGCGTGGTATACCGGTTGGTGCGAAAGATAAAAATCCTCGAAAGAAAAGAGGACAAAATGATCAAAATGATCAAACCGATTATTCTAAAATTGATGATGAGATCCTGAAGAGCGTCAAAATTATTGACCCTGGGGATTCTATAGAAACATCAATTAATTATGTAACTTTCGGGACAAAATGGAACTGAGAGGATGTAATCATTGGATCATATCTTTGCATATAATGTTGCACTTGAAATAATGGGAGAAAACGAGGACCATGAACCGACATCAATTGAAGGTTGTCGAAATAGAAAAGAATGGCCGCAATGGCAAGATGCCATTTAGTCAGAACTAAATTCACTGGCAAAACGTGAAGTTTTCAGACCTGTAGTCCGTACCTTGGAAGGGATAAAGCTAGTATGATTCAAATGGGTATTCGTGCGTAAACTAAATGAGAAAAATGAAATAATGAGATATAAAGCACGACTTGTTGCCCAAGGTTTTTCGCAAAGGCCCGGTACCGATTACAAAGAAACATATTCACCAGTAGTGGATTTGATAACATTGCGATACCTCGTGAGCCTGGAAGTACATGAAAAGGTTGAAATTCGTCTTATGGACGTTGTTACAGCTTATCTATATGGGAAACTTGACACTGATATTTATATTAAAGTCCCAAAAGGATTTAGAATGGCTGAAGCATGTAAATCAAATCCTAGAGAGATTTATTCTGTCAAGTTATAAAAGTCCCTGTATGGATTAAAGCAATCCGGACGAATGTGGTATAATCGTCTCCGTGAAAGCTTAATTAAAGATGGTTATAAAAATGATCTGATTTGTCCATGTGTTTTTATCCGGAAATGTGAATCACAATTTGCAATAATCTTTGTATATGTTGATGACTTAAATATTGTTGGAACTCCTGAAGAAGTTTCAAAAGTCGTTGATTATCTCAAGAAAGAATTTGAGGTTAAAGATTTTGGACAAACAAGGTTTTGTCTTGGTTTACAAATTGATCATCTAGAATATGGCGTCTTTGTGAATCAATTGACTTATACAGAGAAAATCCTGAAATGATTCTATATGGATAAATCATATTCATTGAGTACCTCAATAGTTGTTAGATTGCTTGATGTCAATAAGATCCATTTCGACCATGTGAAGAGAATGAAGAGGTGTTTGGTCCTGAAGTACCATACCTCAGTGCTATTGGTGCATTGATGTGCCTAGCCAATAATACTAGACCGGATATCTCTTTCTCTTTAAATTTACTGGACAGGTTTAGCTCAGCTCCAACGAAACGACATTGGAACAGCGTCAAACAAATGTTCTGCTATTTGCAAGGCACAATAGATCTCGGATTGTTCTACTCAAACAAATCAAGTCCGGAGATCGTTGGCTACGCCGTGTGGGATTTTATCGGATCCTCACAAAGCAAAGTTGCAAACGGGCTACTTGTTTCTTAGTGGTGGTATGACAATCTCATGGCGTTCAACTAAACAATCTTTGACTGCCACATCGCCGAATCATGCCGAGATAATAGCTATTCATGAAGCCAGTCGAGAATGTGTTTAGTTGCGGTCATTGACACATTACATCCGGGAGAGTTGTGGTTACCCGTTGACAAAGATAAACCAACCACATTGTATGAAGACAATGTAGCGTGTATAGCTCAGTTGAAAGGAGGCTATATAAAAGACGACCGGACAAAGCATATATCACCGAAATTCTTCTTTACGCATGATTTTTGAAGAATTGAGGAACACAGAAATAAAGGCAAATTGTGTTCTTCGTTGATTCACATAAACCTTATTACAACCTTTAAATAGAAGTGATAAAACCCTAATTGTGCCCTAATGATAAAAGGACTAACATAACCTTATTGCTAGAAATACATAAAAACTTATTACATATAATTACTATTTCATATAATTATATAACTATTTTCTGAATTAGTTATTCCCTTTCCTTTTCTGAATTACTATTTCGACTCTCCACTTGCTTCTTCTTCTTTTTCAGGTGAAGGTCGGGTCGAAACATTCTTTGGTTCGTTCAACATCCCCCCTCAATCTGACATGGGAGGATGCCCAGACACGAAGATTGTAACGAAGGAGCTGGAACGGAGCTTTGGGAAGAGCTTTAGTGAAGACATCCGCTAAATTGGAAGAAGAAGAGACATGCCGGGTGACCAGTTGTTTTACGGCAACTTTCTTGTGAACGAAATGGAAATCAAGAGCAAAATGCTTAGACCGGGAGTGGAGAGACGGATTCACAGATAAATAGACAGCACTAAGATTGTCACACAGAAGCTGAGGAGGTTGAAACAATCGGATACCCAAATCACGCAACAAGTAAGTGACCCAGGTCAGCTCAGCAGTAGCGGAGGCCATTGATCGGTATTCGGCTTCGGTGCTCGATCGGGAAACAGTGGGCTGTTTTTTTAAAGACTAAGAAATGCAATTTGCTCCCACGAAGACGCAGAAACCACCGGTGCTTCGCCGAGTGACTGGGCATCCGGCCCAGTCAGCATCACTGAACGCGTATAAAGAAGGAGGAGAATGAGCCAGGTAATGCAAGCCATAATCTATAGTTCCATTTACATACCTGAGTAATCTTTTAACTTCCCTCTTGACTGTTGGCTGAGAGAAATGCTGAAATACCTTATTTACCGCATGAGTTATGTCGGGTCTTATGAAAGTTCTAGGGAAGCGCTAAATGGATTTGTTAACTAGTTTTCTCTCCTTTTCGATCGACTGTGCACCTTTTAAGACTAGTGATATAAGGCACGGGGAAGAAATGTTGACTGGCTAGCTAACTTCTAACTTAATACATGCGTGGGCTCGTTAAACCATACGCTCTTACCTGGCATGTTATGAATAGATTGATTGGCTGGCTCGTTAACTCGTTAAACGGGTTCGGAAGTCGGTGCGTGATGGATGGCTTTTAAGAATATCTGTTTGCTTTGCTTCCGTGTGCGACTCGTTATTGTAGGGCACCCACTAGGCTTCTGTAAGTATAAGGATCTACTGGATCTGAATCATCTCGGGGACTCTTGTACCTTGAGAGCAAGGGGAGTAGATATTGATGCACTATCAACCATTCCAGACCTAGTCAAGACAGAATGTGCATATTTTGCTTGACTGAGAAAAACACCATCTTGAGTAGACTTGATCTCCATCCCCAGAAAATAGTGAGGGGCCCTAAATCCTTAACAGCGAATTCTTTGCTCAAAGTATTGATTAGATTATGAACTGAATGTGCATGATTTCCTGTAAGTAGTATGTCATCAACATGGATGAGTAAAACCAGAGTAATGTCAGATCGATGGAAGGTGAATAATGAAGGATCTGCTTTACTACATAAGAAACCCAAGTGCAGTAAGAGAGAAGATAGTCTGTCAAACCAAGCCCTGGGGCTTTCTTAAGCCCATATAAGGATTTCTTTAGTGAGCAAACATGATCTGGAACCTTTGATCCACAAACCCTGGTGGTTGTTTCATAAAAACGGTTTCCTTAAGTGTACCATGGAGAAAAGCATTTTTGATGTCCAGTTGTCTCATGGGCCACCCTTGTGAAACTGCCACTGCAATGACCAATCTAATAGTTGCAGGTTTAATGACAGGGCTATAGGTCTCCTCAAAGTCAATGCCTGGTACTTGTGAGTACCCTTGAGCCACCAACATTGCCTTATACCTTTCAATATCTCAATGTTCTGTGGTTTTTACCTTGAACACCCATTTAGATCCAACAATGTTAGCATTGTGTGGTCTGGGAACTAAAATCCATGTCTCATTCTGATATAGGGCCTGCATTTCTTCTTCCATAGCCTCTTTCCACTTAGGGTCTGTTAGAGCCTCCTTCCAGTTCTTTGGTTCTACAGTCATGTGAGTGGCCAAAATTGCATAGCCCTTGAGATATGCAGGGGGCCTCCTATCTCTGACTGGTCTTTGTGCTGGTGGAGAGACTGGTTCATTGGATGAGGATGATGTATCAGATGCATCATCTCCTTGGTCATCTTGAGAGTTTGCATTTTCTTGGTGTTGAACCAAGTCACCATCTACCTGTTCCTGTGTTGGGTCATCAAGGATTGGTTCATGCACTGGAACAGAAACATAAGTAGTATTGTGTATAGATTCAGATGGACAACAATCAGGAATAATGGTACTGTGACCAATCTGTTGTGTGAGTCCTTCATCAAAATCTAGATAATCAAACAAGTCAAAGACAACATTAGTAGTCACAGCAGAAGTGTTCCCCTTTAAAAGGAAAGACTTGTTCATTGAACACCACATGTCTTGAAATGTATACCCTTTTTGAGATAGGGTCCAGGCACCTGTATCCCTTGTTAACTAGACTGTACCCTAGGAAAACACAAGGATAACTTCTTTTTGCAAACATAGAAGTTGTCTGGTTCCTCAAAGAAGGAAAGCATTGACATCCAAACACCCTTAAGCCACTGTAGTCAGGATTCCTGTTATACAACTTATAGTAAGGGTTGTAAACTGTAGTGCTGAGGAAGGTAATATGTTGATGAGGTACACATTTCTGTGTTAAAAGCTTCAACCCACAAGTTTAGAGGTGTCCCTGCATCAAACATTAATGTTAATCCAGTTTCCACCACATGCCTATGCTTCCTTTCAGCCACACCATTCTGTTCTGGTGTATAAGGACAAGAGATGTTTAATTCTATTCCACACTTCTTCAGATGATCTAAGAAAGGTGTGGATGCAAACTCTCCACCACCATCATATTGGAAGATCTTGACCTTCTGGTTCAACTGATTTTCAACTAACTTCTGAAATCGAACAAACACATCAAAGAACTCTGACTTCTTTCTTAATGGATACAACCAAGAAAACCTTGAGAAATCATCAATAAACACAACATAATATTTGTAATTTTGATTGGACAGAACAGGGGCAGGCCCCCAAAGATCACAATGAACCTTTTCCAACGGAAATTTTGAAACAAAAGTACTTTTATTGAAAGGTTGTTTACAACTTTTCCTTAATTGACAGCTAGTGCATAGTCTGTCTTTATTTTCCCGAAAACTAAGATTTATTTTTCCTGACTGCTTGAGCTTGGTCAGCAAGTTCTGGTGTGGATGTCCCAAACTTTTGTGCCAAACAGTTGAAGGAGTTTTTCCTGTCCTAACGGCTGCTAGGGCTTCCGAACCCCTTGATCCAAAGCTTACAGATTGCCCTTCTTATGCCCCTGAGCTATGATTCTCTTGTTTTGGTCCTTAACAACAAATCCAGTGTTGTCAAATTCAAAAGAACAATGATTATCAGCAGTATACTTTCCAACAGACAACAGATTCTTAGTCAAATCAGGAACAACAAGAACATCATTTAAATGTAGGTTACCAATTTTTGCATCACCAGAGTGAGAGATATCAAGTCCTGTGCCATCACCCACAAAAACTTTATCACAACCAGTATATGTGTTAGCATAGAGAAGGTTACCTTCTGAATTTGTCATGTGGGAAGTAGCACCAGTATCTGCAAAGAACTCTGTGTCAGTCTGATCTGCAGTTGTAAGAGCAGCAAATGCTTTCTGAGTTTCCTCTGACTGATATGCATAGTCAAACCTATGCCAACAATCTATGGCTGCATGGTTAAACTTTCCACAAATCTGACATACAAGAGGAGGGGTTGATGTCTGATTTTGCCTGTTGTCTGTTACATTCCTTTTGTTCTGCTCCTGGGGTTCAAACCTCTTTAGATTACTTTCTGAATTTGCAGGTCTACCAGCAGGGGAAAATCCTCTGCCTCTGGAGTTATACTGGCTTCCGCCACCTTCTCTTCTACCTCTACCACGGGCTCTTTGTGTAAAAAAGGCCTGTAGTTGATCAGTGACTGTTTTTTCTTGAATCCTTTGTGTTTGAAGAGTCTGCTTGATCAGTGCATACCACGGGCAGATGCATACCACGGGCAGATGCAACGAGTGCAATGCCTATGAAGATGAAGACGAGTAACTGCAAAAATAATCTGTTTGATCCCATTGGAATATATAGAATAAAATGATGAATAAAAGGAGTTATGGACAAGAGAGCTAATACAATCCGCCCTTTATATATAGAGAGTATATATAATGAAAATAATTGGAAGAAAATGTATATATTCAATTGATTTCAAGATCTCTATATATATATACTAGTAGGGAACCCGTGCGATGCACGGAAAAATGTAAAATTTGAAAATTAGAATAGAAAAACGACAACATATGTGAAAAGGAATTTGTTACTGCGTTTGAAACTCGAAATGTATGATTTAATGATATTAGATTGTTGGGAATACCCACTTGAATATTAAAATACAACATGGACCAAAAGAAATCAAAATAGACGCCATTAGTTCTTTGAAGCAAATGATTCATGAAAAGCATGGATTTATTAGCCGCTTGCCGAATTTCATTACGAATTGACCAAATCGTGATTACACCGCAACATAAACACAAAATTCATAGTAACAACATTCAAACTTCGAAAGATCTACAAATCACCAACGGGGTAAGATAAAACATAGTTAATTAAAAAGGAAAGCATCGGTATGTACTAAGAGATGAACTACCAAAGAAAGAACGAAATGCAAACACCCTTCACACCATCTTATTATTAGTGAAAGAATTAAGAGAAAGTACTATGATCTGTTATCAATTATCACATTACGACAATAAAGAAAAACATAGCACCAAGAAAAGTATCATATATTTGCATTGAATTAAAATGTATAGGGGAAAAAATCAACTCACCGATTTGCGACTTGATTGCTCCGCGAAGTTGTCTCCAAGATGCAATTGCTTTTTCAGGAAGCGAATGCAAATTGAAAGACAGATTTTGCCGGTAAAAAAGTGTTGTAAACAAAAACATAAAACAGTGTCTTGCAAAGGTTAATTGAAACAACTCTCGTTAAAAATCAGCTTAAATCTACCTTGACTTGTGCACCAAACTGTGACTATTTGCCATTATATAGCTTGATCTTCAACTGTCCTTGTATTAACGTGAGCTTTCTGCTGCTGAAGAAAAATGTTTTAAGATACTTAAGTGCAAACCTAATTCAAACAAAAGCTATCAGTTGTCAGACTGAAGCAAAACAAATTGAAAGATTCACTATTTCAATTCTCCGGAGAAAAAACGTCTTGCTTACCAATCTGTTTGTAAATAATTCCATGAATCTTCAAAATGCAGCGAGGATTAGAGGCTTCAGCTCTAGTTGTTAACACTTCCCTATCAGAAGAATGACCGAAACTGGAGTGCAAGTATAATTAATCAATCAAATGACACAAATTTGTGATTAATAGTGGTTAATGGAAAAGCTCATAGAAACATTGGCATCATCATGTGATTCATTCCACATTAGAGGAAATAAGAGATACATCGTAAGCATCGCAAACCAAACAAATGATCAGGAAAAAGAATAAAAAAATTCGAAAGCCAAGGCACTCGGCTGCTCCGTCTTCCCCTTCCAACCACTTCTATCACCACCACCGGCCATATATACCCCGGTGTGCCCATGACCTAAGCCCGAGTATAGGAAACAAAGCAAAGAACACAAACTGATACAAATACATTAAAGAAAACAAAGTGATGAATATACATCAAAGAAAATAAAATGATATATAGACATCAAAAAAAACAAAATGTCGAAGAAAACAAACGGAAACCGGACACCGATACCTTTGTTTTTAGCGACATCCAACATCTGCTCATCCATAACCGCGCACGGTTTGCATTCATTATTTCATACTCAATCTGCCCAATTGTACAATACAAATCAAAACAAAGATAAACTGGAAAAACTATGAAAAATGCATGAATTCGAGAGAAGTATATATATTAAACTAATTTGTATATATAGATATGAGAAATTTATTAAGCCTTACCCCTGTAAACACCTTGATAAATGTCAGGCAACTCAGCAAGAAACTTGACAATGAAAGCACATGAAGAGCTAGCAGTATCATGTCCTCCAACTAACAGTCCAAGTATTTTGTCAGCAACATCTAATTCACTCATAAATTTCTCTTAACATGAAAATGTGGCTCACCAAGCTGCTACAACAGAATACCCGGTTGATTAACTGTAACTTATATCCATCCATTAAACATCAGTCTCAATCAGATTACGAAAGACAATCTATACAAAATGCAATATATACAATGACTAAAGATCGACACACTTGAGCCCATATGGTTTACCTAATCAACCATCATCGAAAAAATTCCTTCTTTTTCGGACCAAAAAAAAAAAAAAGAAGTTCACAAAATAAGGTGAAGAAAAAAAAATTAAAAGAAACCCACACTTTCAAATTAAAGTTCACAAAATAAGGTGCTCCTTCCAAAATACCAAAAGAGCTCACCAGATAACATGCCAAATGGAAAGCATGAACTGAAAATAAATAAATAAACTGATGAAAGGGAAAGCATGGTAAGAACAAAATCGAGGAATACCAATTCATAATTCCCTTCCAAATCGAGGAATACCAATCCATAATTCCCTTCCATACACTCCCACACTCTAATAGATCAACACAAACCTAAAACCATACAAACAAAAAAAAAATTGACCAGCGGTTGGAGGAAAGAGCCGGATTATTAGTAAAAAGGATCATAGCAGATAGAAACTTAAAATGTAGAATTTTTAACTGAATCTTTTCGTTTACCAATTACCTTCAATTCATCTGGAAATTGCCTCAGATTTGAGTCTCCCATCGTTCTTCCCATCTTCTTCTAAAATAAAGAAAATAAAAAAAAACTTACCGATTGCCTGCATTTCTCTGTTCTTTATTTTTTTTCTCCACTTTCTTTCAATCTATTCACGGTCCCAGATTCTTTCTTTTCTTTCCCAGATTGTCGTTCTCATGCTCTTCTTCTTTATAAAAAAAAAAAAAAGATAAAAAAAATCAAAAACAAAAAAAAGAAGCCTTTTCTGCAATTTATTTCCTTCGATCTTGGTCCAGATTCTCCCATCGTTCTTCCCATCTTCTTCTATAAAAAAAAAAAAAAAAAAAAAAAAACTTCCCAGCCAATTTCTATGGCCACCGCCCCCTCCTTTTCACGGCCCAACTTCACATGACTCATGAGATAGCACCAACAGGGCTGATGGGGTGGTGGGGAAGTGATAGGTGGATGAAGTCATTAGGAGAAATAAAAAGACTAAATAAGTGAAGGACAATAAATTGATACGTTGAGATTTGGATATGACGTTTGAAATTCAAAGAAGGATCTACCGAAACTGATGAGCAGAAATTTTAGAGGATGAGATTTGGATACTGAGGATCAGCTGTTATGAGTTTTTGTTTTTGTTTGGATATTGAGGGAGTAGTGATTTTGGGGAGTTTGCTAGCGTAAATGAAGGAGAAAACGGAGGCGTGTGTTGAAGAGACGGGTCAAAAACGGGTCATTCGAGAAAAACGGGCAATTGACAGTTTTTTACTCTAAAATATAATATAAGATATACAAGGAAATGATATAAACAGTTGTAAAATACTAATTTTGTAAAATACAATGAATTATCCCTTGATTCATGCATGAAATTCCTACACCCATTTAATTTAATTTTTTTTTTTGAGGGGTCCCTGCACCCATTTAAACTCTACCGTTTTCATCAGTGCTAATTAACATCTTTAAAATAATATTCATTTTTATTATTATTGATCATTTAACTTCCATCTGCATATTTTATTAACCTTTTAATTACCACTACAACTTAAAAAGAAAATACTACTATAAAATTACACTACTTTACGAAAAGAAAAGAAAATTAAATTAACAACATTACACAACATTTAAAATATTCAATTATATTTTTTAATTATATGATATAACCCACTGGTTGAACCACTGACCCACCGGTTGAACCACTAACCCGGTGACCCTGTGTCTTTTCCGGGTCAATGACCGGGCCGGGTCTGATAACTATGGTTCATACCCACTTGTCCCTCATGGAATCTAATTAAGATACTACGGCTCCAAGCCATTTCTCTTAATATTGCCTTTCAACCATTTCTCCACAAGTCACGAGATCTTCATTCTTCAATATGAACATACCAGTAGCCCTTTCAGGCATGTGGTTATCTGTAAACTCATAGAATACTTGTGTGCACTGAGCAGTGTCCTATACCTCATCACTGTGTGGTGCCTGCTAATGTTCCAATGGTTGAATATCTCTTTGTGGTTCTTAAACACTTTTGAGATCTCAATTTACTCTCACTATTTCTTTTGGAAGCAACACTTCCTTTAGAAGACAACATGTTTGGAGACAAACACCTTTTGCTCCGCGGGAAAGTAATTAATATCCAGCTTACTTGCTTAGATATTCCACAAAGTTGCACATGTCATACTACGCTCTAAGCCTTTCAGACGTTGCCTACTTGCTAGAAGCACGACAACCCTAAATCATCTGTTAAGATGGATTTGATGTCATCATCTTCCATATCTGATATGGAATTTATTCAACCTTTATTCTTTGGAACTCGGTTAAGTATATGTTTTAAATAAGGGCACTATCACATAACATGTAAGGGATACTTTTCATGGCTTGCACCGCATCTTTATCATATAAAGTGCTATTTCCATTTTAGAAACACAATCTAATTGTGTATCCAAAAATTGTATCCTTCAAGGGAGAATCTGATTCCTTTTCAGACAACTTCTGAAACACCCTTCAAGTACTAATTATTTCAATCCAATTGAAGATTAATTCCTAAATTGTTTACCAATCTCATATTCGTACTAGTCCGAACCTTTCGGACTTTCCAATATTCGTACTTTATTAAGTACGTTCGACTATTTCTAAAACAATCAAAGAGAGTAATAAACAATAATATTATTCGTGGCATTAATTGTCACAAGCCAACAAACATCAGCATGTTTAGGCTTTAGGCAATTTTCTAGATTTTATACTCTTTTCTTAAAAGGGTATTTTAGTCATCTTTAGATACGTATCACCAACATGATTCATAATCACATGGTTCATGCATCATCAGAATGAGATTTGACTACACATTTCTCTTCCACAAAGACTATGTCTAGAATAACCACAAAATATCAAGGATAACAGCCATACAAATATTTGCTTGAGATTTTTTCACCTATACCAACTAGGAACAATACCGACTTTTATATTTGACCAGATTCCTCATGGATATGACCTTGCTCGCCAATTATAGTACAACCGACTTGGTACTCTGCCGATAAAAGTTGGTATTCTATAAACGGCCATCAATTGTATCTAAACATCTTTTAAAGAGGGTTGTTAAGGATGAACACAAGTAAATAAAAGCGTTGTCGGACTTGATTTAAAGAGGGAGTTGAAAATCTAATACACTAGTTACAAAACTAGAGGGAGCTTGTTTTCCCGATTTCAAGAGTAAAGCGATGAGAACCTCTTTAGAAGAAAAACATAAGGCGGTATACTTTTCAGACAAAATAAGGCAAAGGCAGAAAAGTGTACTGAGTTTCAAATATATTAAAAAATGGATCAAATGGGGTACAAATTATTCGGAAGGAAACCTCATTGGTAAAAACCGAATGAAAACATGGACAACAGTTGTGTTGTGTTGGAAGGTAACTGCTCGAGCTTCTCACAACAGAAAAGTGTCAAAACGTCGACCCTTACAATCTTCCTGCCAGATTCCTTAGCCTAGGAAAAAATTCAAACCGAGAGAAGCATCTTTTGGAAATCCTTCTTCTTAGCTTATCAAAACCAATATCTCAATCCTAGAGTCAAAAGATGGAGTTTACCATACCAGATCCTGCGGATGAGAAGTTGAAATTATACTTTCCAATGAGTCTAAAATTAGTGACTGGTGTTACACAAATGGAAATTATTTTGTGAATGAAGAAAGACGAGAGTTATAGGTCTTGGAGTTTTCTAGTTGATATCCAAAATTCACAATATTTTTAAACACGAAGGGGTTAGTCAGAAACAACTATTTTTTATCAAGAGAAAATTTTATCAAAACACCGACTTAGGTGGAAGAATGTAATCAAGCTAAAACAAATTTGTACTTAGTATCAAAACAAAGAATGTGGATCAAAATGTTGACTACAACTATTCAAAAATAAGGTCATTTGAATTATGTACGGCTTATTTACAACAGATTAAGAAAAGATGATCCACAACAGATTTTTTTAAAACATAAAGTCCAATGTTGCTTTGAAATTCATTAATGTAACCCTTTTTGAAAACTTAAGTAGATGTAAAAAGAGAGCTTGTAGATAAGCAAACATTTCTTGTGGAGTAAAATTTCCAAATCTTATGGGGTAGGGAAAACGGTTGTACACCGAAAAAAACATGTGAACAAAACATTGTGATCGTGTTGCTTTAAGAAAATTTACAAAAATATGAGGGTAGGATATGCTAGAGGCAATGGAGCATCTAGCAATGAACATTATGAATTAATGGGTTTTACCATGCATGAAAAAGTTAGAAAGGTTGAAGTGCAAACCATTATGTACAATAACAAGCTGGGATCTTGAGAAATGATGGATCAAATAAATAAGAGTAACAAGGAATTGAATGATCGTAAGGTTTGAAGGAAACCAAGAGGTTGAATGGAGGAGTTTAATCAAAACCCAGCTTAAAGGTTCATCATTTAAGACGTAACCATAAAACTTCTGCCGCAAAACCTCACTTAAGGGGATTCACATTTAGCCCTAATGTCACACCACCAAAACTTAGGGATTCCAATCTTACGAGTCTCAACACTTAGAGGATTTAACTTAGGAGGTCAACAGTAAAGAATCCTAACTTCAAAATTCATAACTTAAAGATTTAATCTTGACAAGATCACATCTTAAGACATCTTAAAACCTACCCTTTATTCTCTCGATACCAATTGTGACGCCCATTATCCGGATACCGAATCCTTAAGCGGAAAAAGGATGCCCAACACGTATCTAATTATAATTAATCGATTATATCCGTAAGTGGACATCATCGTCATCAGAGAAAAAGCGGAAACAAAATTATAGACTCCGGAAGCTAAAAGATTCTACAAAACGGTCGAAAAGGATCACTGCAACTAAAACAACGTCTCAAAAGTATTACACAATGATCCGATAAACTTTCAAATATTACAATTCTTGCTTTACAACTAGATGGTACAACTATCTCAATCTATTACAAAAGAAAAGGGAATATTCTATACCATTATTACACAGGAATAAAATAAAGATAAGCTTTAACACCTTCAGATTCGGGAATCACTCTATAGCGATCTCGAACTCAACCTACCCAAAAACCACCTTCTCAAGGCGGGGAATAATTATAATGAGGTAAGTACAAACGTACTTAGTAAATGGTAGGATCACCGAATATACACATGTACTAACACAAGATTCAACAATAATAATATCAAATATGTTCAAGTAGCTCACACCCTCTACTAGTCTCACTAGTAGACACAACCAATAAGGACAATTGTTACACATTGATCCAATGACACTTTGCATGGGAATATGGTGGGTAAAGCGATCGAAGTGGATTCTAATACTCTCTATAATGCACGAGCTCGATTTGCACGGGTTTGTGTCGAAGTGGACCCGGAAAAACCTCTCGAAAACTTTCATCATCATAAATGGCATGAAGAAGATGGTGGAGTGGGAAGGACTACCGATGGTGTGTTGGGATTGCGGTAAGTTCGGACACCGAAAAGAGGATTGCCCTTTTAATCAAACCGAGTGCAACTCTCGATCAACCCAACTCCACGGCCTAGAGAACCGGAGAGTGGAGAGGGTCCTACGCCGAGAAAAACCTTACGGGCCATGGATGATCGCCCAAACTAGGCATAGGAGACCTGTAAATTCAACCAGCAAGACCACCGTGCCTGCGTCGAACACCAGTTAACATCACCACCATGCCTGAACATTCTGACAAGACCATTCCAGCTGGGTCTCGCTTTGCCGTCCTAGCCGATGAAGATAGTCAGGCGAACACACCACATGATGAGATTAATGAATTGCGACAACAAGCTGAACAGGTAACCCCTCATGAAGGTCCATCCATCACAGCACAATTCAATAAGCATGCTAAGGATGTCAATTCGTCTAATAAAAAAAAACCCAAAAAAAACTCAAGCATCAGCAGTTAAGTCCCATGCAACTAACATTGTGCCTAAATCTACCAAGAGAAAAGGCTCAGTCCTTAATGCCGAAAAATATTCAAGCGGACCAAGAGATTCCCCAGGCTTAAAAACACGCGTTGTTTCACGGGAACCTCTAGGAGAAATACCGTATAACCGCCCCAAGTCCATCCTTCCTTAATGCCGAAAAAATTCAAGCGGATCAAGAGATTCCTCAGCCTCAAAAACACGCGTTGTTTCATGGGAAGGGAACCACTAGGAGAAATACCCCATAACCGCCCCAAGTCCATCCTTCCCAACGAGAGCAGAAATCCTACACCCTCCACTAAAAACGACCCTCAGAAAAATGGTGTGAAGGGTCCAAGCAACACCCTCCCGATCTCGGTAAGGTAATTGCTGGCAGTAGAATGGATGTCATCCAAACCCGTAATCCTTTATTCGAAGAAAATAGGGCAGCCGTGAACTCCCAACCCCCCAATCACTCTTGATTTGATATGCGTATTCTCTCGTTGGAATTGCGGGGGAGCATGTTCGGTCGAGTTTTTAAGACAAGTTGCGTAGCTTTCTTTCGAACATAATCCGGATATTCTTTGTTTGTTGGAGCCTAGAAACAAGTAGTATTCGGGCAAAATATAATCTTTCCAAGACCTCATTTACCAATGTTTTTGTTGTTGAAGCAAGGGGCTACTCGGGGGTCTTTGGTGTTTCGGGATGAGCGGCGGATCTCATTACGACATATCTCGAATACGAACCGGTGTCATTCCAGTGTTTTGCAAAGATAACAAGATTACCTGTATCACCAACTTTATTTACGCCGCTCCGGTTGCTAGTGCCAGAACGACTTTTGGGACTATCTCCAAAGTTTCTCTAGCATTATGTCTTACCCGGCCCTAAGCTGATTATGGGCGATTTTAACCAAGTTATTTCCCAAAAAGATAAGCAGGGTGGCCGTCCGGTAGGCGGTCTAAACTCGGCAAAACTGTGGTGCACTCTCGATTATTGCGTTTTAATGGAGTTACCTCATCATAGCTCAAAATTTACTTGGGTAGGGGCTACCCACGGGTATCAGCGGATTTATGAAAGGCTGGATCAAAGTTGGGTTTCCCCTACTTGGCTTGATATATATCCATACGCTCATGTCAAGCATCTACCTCACATTGAATTTGATCACAGCCCTATCCTGTTGAATACTGACCTAAATCAACCCAGGCAATGTCGACCTAGCACTTTTTTCTTCCAACTTGCTTGGCTCGATCATGATCAATTTGAGGAATTCGTTCAATCTGCATGGGTTAGTGGGACAAGCCTTCATGCTTCGATTCAAGACTTCAGCTTCAGGGCTAAGCTTTGGAATACACAGGTTTTTGGGAACATTTTCCAGCAAAAAATCTCTAACGGCTTGAATTGAGGGTATTTAAAAAAGTCTTGAATCTTATCCCTCTCGGTATTTATCGAAACTTAAAGAGGATCTCAAAAAAGAACTGGAGGCAACTCTCAAGCAAGGGAAAAATTATTGGCACCAACGCTCTCAGTTGAAGTGGTTAGCCGAAGAAGAGCGTAATACCCGCCTTTATCATCTTACTGCTATTCGGAAAAAAGCAAAAAGAAAGATCCCTCGCTTGAAGGACGACTCGGAACAATGGATATATGATCAGACACAAATTCGAGGTATGGTCCAAAACTTCTTTCGTCACCTTTATACGGTTGATAATTTAATTGATTGCAGTAATTTCAACCCCTGCTTAAATCGTCTATCGAGCTTGGACCTCCAATTCCTCAACTGTAAAGTTACTGAAAATGAAATCGAAAAAGCCTTGTTTGACATGGGTACATATAAAGCGGCTGGCCAGGATGGGCTACCTTCGGTGTTCTATAAAACCTGTTGTAGTATTGTTGCCCCTTTCATTATCGATTTTGTTGGAGAGTCCTCCCGAACAAGTCGGTTTCCGGTTTGTTATGAATGAAACACTATTGTCCCTTATACCCAAACGTGAATCTCCTCCTTCTCCCGCCTCCTTTCGCCCTATTGCTCGTCAAATGTTGTTGTGAAACTGCTTAACAAAATTATTGCCAATCGACTGCGCCTTCTGGTTGGTAATTCTCAGATTGCCTTCATCCCAAAACGAGGGAGCACATGTAATATTATAATTTTTCAGGAGGCCCTTCATACCTTTCGCAAAAAAATAGGGTAAAAAAGGGTTCATGCCGGTAAAAATTGACCTAGAAAAGGCGTACGACCGCGTGTACTGGGGCTTCATAGAAAAAATCTTAATCTCTGTCGGTTTTGCTAAACATTTGGTCGATCTAATTATGCATGGCCTGAGATCGGCCTCTCTTTCGGTTTTGTGGAATTGGGAGAAAATGGATCCGGTTATTCCGGAAATGGGACTAAGACAGGGCGACCCCTAGCACCCTATCTCTTTGTGCCATGCATGGAGATCCTGAGTCAGAAAATTGAGGAAGAAGTGAGGCAGGGACTTTGGAAACCAATCAAGCTCAGCAGAAAGTCCAAATCATTTTCGCACCTCTCCTTTGCAGACGACCTAATCCTCTTTGGGGAAGCGTCGGAAGAACAAGCACTTATGATGGAAACCATTCTAGCGGATTTCTGCTCCATCTCCGGACGAAAAATTAGTACGCAAAAATCTTCCTTCCATGTGTCAGGAAATGTTAATATGCAGCTCAAACAATTAATTGCACAAAAGCTAGGAATGAAACACACAATTAATATTGGCAAATATTTGGGGACTCCGTTGCTTCACTCTCGGGTCAAGAAGACTACATATGGATTTATTGTTGATAAAATACGCAAAAAGCTCGCCTCATGGAAGACGAAATCTCTCTCAAAAGCAAAGCAGATCCATCCTAATCAATACGTCTTTATCGACCCTCCCTTATTATGTGATGCAAACGGCGAAATTACCAAAGGGCACTATTGAAGAAGTGGAGAAGCTTTGCCGTCAATTTTATTGGGATGAGCTCGATGGCCGAAAACATGGGCATTCCATTTCCTGGCAGAACATCCGCAAACCAAAGGAAAGTGGGGGTTTAGGTCTCAAAAACTTCTGGAGGAGATGAATTTCACTTTCTTGGGTAAGCTTGCCTGGCACATTCTCGTTGATGATACCTCTCCCTGGGTCTCTTTGCAAGCTGATAAGTACGGGAACCCTTTTGTCGATCCGAAGACGGGTTGCTCTGTTCTGTGGTAAAATATCTGTCGTGCGGCCAAAAATTTTGAGGTTGGCTTTACGGCGGAAAATGATACCATCAAGTGGGCTCCTTCTGGCGATGGTAAGTATACCGTGCATAGTGCTTATCTGTACCAGCTTGAGAATCAGAATGCCCTTCATAGTAACTTCGACTGGAGCCATATTTGGAGCCTTAAAGGACCGATGAGATATAACTTCTGCTTGTGGCAAATCTTTCATGACTGCTTACCCGTTAATAGTCTCCTCGCACTTCACCACATATCGAGCTCTTCCGTTTGTCAGATATGTTATCTGCACACAGAATCCGCTTTACATGCTCTGCGCGACTGCAGCAGGCCTCGTAGTATTTGGAAGCAAGCTCTCCATCCTAACCTTTGGGAGACCTCCTTCTTTAATTCGGAAATTCAAGATTGGGTTCAGGAAAACATCCAGCAAGCTCCGTGTAATCAAGAGTTGGGTAAACGTTGGCCTTAACTCTTCCGCGAGATAATTTATGGGATATGGTTTTGGCGTAATAGATTTGCGCACTCCTCAGACTGTATTCGCCCCCTGCACATGTTTTTCTTTCTACAACAGTTACACGTTCTAGGGACTTGAGATTAGCCTGCGCCATAGACTCAATTTAGCTTTGTCTATGTCGATTATTTCCTGATTGTAAGACTTTGGTCGCTTTGACCCGTTTGACTAATATAAGATCTCTTTTTAAAAAACATTATATATATAGCGCTCTGCATCTTTGTAGAATACATAAAAAATTAAAAAACAATCAAAGCAACTCTAAGATTTGAAACACTGTATATACATTCAGTTCTAATAACATGTATAAAAAAGAAGAACTGTATCCTACAAGTCATTTATATCTCAATACGGTTTCTTAGGTTCAAGAAAGGGTGGTTTTTAATTCTTGTGCTTTGTATTCAGAGTTCCTATTCCATTAATTATGATGTTGTTATGAATTATCTGGTTAGGCATCTTCACTTAGTTTGTGCTTCAACTTTGTGTAATATATAATTTCTTTTTAGCATTGAAACAATTATAATGATTTTGTTTATTGAATGAGTCCTATGTTATGATTTTTTTTTCTTCGAGCATGTTTACGGTTGCATTTGACTACACAGATGGCTGCATAAAACGTTTTTTTCCCATATTCTCCTCCTAAAAATCTTTCATTGATCATTCGTACCATTTGTTTGAAATGGATTAAATATTGATTATGATGTGTATCAAATCTAATTTTGCATAGCATATTGTGTTATGGCTACTGCGTTGATGGTTGGGAAATTGGAAAATCAGTGTTGTGAGACCTCCCGCCCGTGAAAAAAGTTGTCTTTTTCTAAAAATGCGTTTTTAGTTAACACTACAATAATATTGTCGTTTTTAGTAAAATGTACAAAGGAAAGTGTAGCGTTTCTTTTGAGTATTTTAGTAACTAAAAAGCCATAATTATTTACCTTCAATTTCCTGTTTGCGTTATACGATATAACACGTTATCACCATGAGTCTCTACCCAGCTGAGTAAAGCATTCAGAAAATTACTCGGAAAACATTGACAGAGCGTGGAGGTAATCTTAATCAATCTATTTTCGTTTGTTTTAGTTATGGCTAACATATCGAGGCAGGAATTTGTACCACTAGATATTTCCGGAAGAAATTATGTATTGTGGACGATGGATGTTGAGATTCATCTAGAATCTATGGGGCTTGGCAATACTATTATTAAGGAAAATGATGAGTCCAGCCAAAGCCGTGCCAAAGCCATGATCTTCCTTCGACATCATCTTGGAGATGGGTTGAAAAATGAATATCTTACGGTAAAAGATCCTTCTGAACCGTGGCATAATTTAAAGGATAGATTCGACCACCTGAAGTTGTCGGTTCATCCCGGTGCCGCATTTGATTGGCTTAATGCGCGGCCGCAAGATTTTAAAACCGTGACCGAGTTTAATTCGGCCATGTTTAAAATCACCTCTCAGTTATAATTATGTGGCGATAAAGTAACTGACGAGGATATGTTGGAAAAGACATATTCCACATTTCATATTGAGAAAAAGGATTCAAAAATTATTCTGAGCTTTTAGCATGCCTCCTTGTGGCAGAGCAGAATAATCAACTTTTGTTGAAAAATCACGAGTCCCGACCGACTGGTGTTAGCCTATTCCCTGAAGTGAATGTGGCTAAATCTTAAAATTTTGATCGTGGTTGTGGCCATGGAAGAGGCCGTGGACAAGGCCGTGATCGTGGAAGATATATGCCATATCACAATGATGTCGATCATGGTAAGAAACAAAATGGTCCCCAGAAGACGGATCATAGGAAACACAATGAAAAGAAAGTTAATGATGAAAAATGCTTTCGCTGTGGAATGGAAGGTCAGTGGTCCCGTACCTGTCGTACGGCAGAACACCTTGTCCGGCTCTATCAAGCATCATTGAAAGAACCAGTTGAAGATTGTGAGGCGAATCTTGTGTATCGTGATCATACTGAAGATGATGATACTTATGTTGATATTAATGCTGATGCTAATGATGATATGATGAACTTGGATATGGATAGTTTCTTGATGATCCCTGAAGGGTCAAAATGATCAATAGGATGTTTAGATTTAGTTTAATGCTTTCCTGTAATATAGTAGTTTTCTTTTCATTTCCTTGTAATATAGCAGTATCCTTTTGTTGGTGTGCTTTTCGAATGTCGTACTACGTTATCTTCTTGAAGAAGATATGTATACAGATGGTGTGTTGGATATCAATAAAGATGTTTGTTTGATTGACAGTGCCACTACACATACCATATTTAAGCATGAAAAATATTTTTTTTCCCTGAAGAAAGAAAAGATAAATGTTAACACAATCTGTGGCAATTCAAAAATGATAAAAGGCTCTAGAAGAGCTGTTATATTTCTCCCAATCACGCACTGTTTTCTTCAAAAGCCCGAAGAAATCTATGAAGTTTTAAGGATATCCGCCGAAATGGATACCATATTGAAACTAAGAATGACACAGATACGGAATATCTGTGTATAACGAAAAATGTTTTGAGAAAGAAGCATGTACTAGAAAAGCTTCCATCACTTTCTTCGGGGCTATATTATACTAAAATTACGCGATTGAAACATACCATAACCGAAGTATAATGATTATAATGTATATAAAATATGGCATGATCGTCTGGGACATCCTTGATCGAATATGATTAGAAATATAATTGAGAATTCACAAGGCCACGCACTGAAAAACCAAAAGATTTTAAGTGCAGGAGAATTCTCATGTGTTGCTTGTTCTCAAAGAAAAATGATTATGAAACCGTCTTTTATGAAGGTGGCAACAGAATCACCAGCATTCTTAGAAAGAATTCTAGGTGATACATGTGGACCTATTCATCCTGTAATATCCCGACTTTTCGAAAAAGGGCAGACGTGTCTTTTTGCGAAAAATGGAATATTATAATTTACGGATTTAAAGTATTTTAAGTGTATTTATATATATTTGGCCGATATATATAAATAATTTGGAGATAAATCCGATTTTAAGTAAAAAGGGGTAAATAAGGAAAATAAGAGATTAGGTTAATTATTGGGATTTTTCCTATTTAAGGAAAAAGTAGCCCCATTAGTTTCCCTAACCTTTTGAATCGAATTTCCTCCTTAAAAGCTCTCCTCTGCGTGTAAGAGTTTGGAAAAAGAGGCTGGGAGATTTCTTCTGTTTTCTAAGTCGAATCTCAACGGTTTTCGGATCAGAGTGAAGCAGCGGAATCGTCTTGAAGAGAGCATCGATTCAACACCCGAAAGTTAGGACCTTGTCAAGGTTTGGTGGGAATAGCTTTCTAGAAGGTAAGAGGCTCTTCCTACAAATTAATTATGGTTTATAGAGGTTAGATCGTGTTTATGATTTTGGAGATGAAGTAAATGGATCTTAAAAATTGAATAACAGTGCTTATAGAGTTTGTGGATAACTCTGCTGGCCCAAGGTCACCAGGAGCAGAGGGACTTCACAGGTGAATACCTTTGCTGGCCATTAGCGGGCACCAGGAGCAGAGGGACTTTACAATGGAATAACTCCGTAGGTTCATAGGACCCCAAGTACGGAGGGACTTCACCGAACGCGTATACTATCGGGACTAGCCCATGGCTATTGGTGAGATCCACCAATAGGTTGCACCCAGATGTCTCGTGGTGGGCAGCACCATGCGTAGTGCCCTTGAATGCGGATGTAACAAAGATAAGTTAAGTTAGTAACAGTTAGTCATGACATGTTGATGGACATGAAGTGAACCTTAGATTGAGTCGATCTCATAAAGATAACTATCATAATAAAACTTGTTAAAAAACCTTAATTAAATTGTAGCTTCTACTTCTTACTATGTACAATGTACTTACCTCAAATGCATGTTTATTTATGTGTTTGGGGGAGAGAAGGCGAACAGGTAAATCCAGAGTTCGAGGCGGACTTTGATGACGACGTTTAAAGACGCCGAAGTTGAAGACTTTAATTATTTATGTTTTATTTATTCTTTAGACTTGGAGTTTCGTTTGGGAACTTGTAATGACTTTCTAGTTTTCTCTTTTGGAGATTATCGTACGTTTTAGTTTTCGTTTGGTATTCCAATGTAATAAATGTTACATTTCTATCTTTAGTATGTCGATTTTTATTCTCAGTAGCATTTAAGATGTTACGCCGAGTCTTTTGAGCTTCCGTTTTGCTAAATTCGATACAACGTAGTAGAGGCTTACGTGTAATATTAGATTTATTTAATATTATACGTGCCGAGCGTTTCGTTTCCGGATAAGGACTCGGTATCCGGGAGCGGGGCGTTACACATCCACCAAGTGGACAATTCATATATTTTATGGTCCTAATTGACGCATCCGGTAGATGGTCGAATGTATCACTTCTATCGACTCGTAATATGGCATTTGCAAAGTTGTTGGCACGTATTATCCGCCTACGAGCACAATTTCCGGATATTCGATTAAAAGTATTCGTCTGGATAATGCCGGAGAATATTCATCGCATGTGTTTGATGATTATTGTATGTTTGTTGGAATTACCGTGGAACATCCGGTAGCTCATGTTCACGCGCAAAATGGTCTAGGCCGAATCGTGTATTAAAAGATTGCGTTGATTTCTTGACCATTGTTAATGAGAACAAAGCTACCCGTGTCCGCATGGGGACATGCTATATTGCACGTACGGGCTAGCACTTTTGCTCATTAGACCGTCAAGCTATAATAAATTTTCCCTTATCAATTACCTTTTGGTCATGAGTCTAATATTTCTCATTTACACACATTTGGATGTGCGGTTTATGTACCGATTGCGCCGTCAGCGCAACGTACTAAGATGGGCCCACTAATAAGGTTGGGCATTTTTGTGGGATATGATTCACCATCCATCATTAGATATCTGGAACCCCTGACGGGTGACTTGTTTACTACAAGGTTTGCAGACTGTGATTTCGATGAAACTGTTTTCCCGAGATTAGGGGGAGAAAATGAACCCGATGTTCATAAGAAATATAATGAAATCTCTTGGGAAACGACATTAGGATTTCAGAGAATTATTCATTTGTTGAAAATAGCAAACCAATTACCTGATGCATTTAATGACTCCAGTAGAGTCACTAAATCATATATAGAAGCTGCGAACGTTCCAGCTCGTATATCAATTCCAAAAGGACTTGATAAGAATGTTACTGTAAGTGAATCTAAACCGTGATTTGGAGCGTGGTAGGCGGTTGGTGCGAAAGATAAAAATCCTTGAAAGAAAAGAGGACAAAATGATCAAAATGATCAAACCGATTATTCTAAAATTGATGATGAGATCTGAAGAGTGTCAAAATTATTGACCCCGGGGAGTCTATAGAAACATCAATTAATTATGTAACTTTCGGGACAAAATGGAAGCGAGAGGATGTAATCATCGATCATATCTTCGCATATAATGTTGCACTTGAAATAATAGGAGAAAACGAGGACCATGAACCGACATAGATTGAAGGTTGTCGAAATAGAAAAGAATGGCCGCAATGGCAAGATGCCATTTAGTCAGAATTAAATTCACTGGCAAAACGTGAACTTTTCAGACCTGTAGTCCGTACCCTGGAAGGGATAAAGCCAGTAGGATTCAAATGGGTATTCGTGCGTAAACTAAATGAGAAAAATGAAATAATGAGATATAAAGCACGACTTGTTGCCCAAGGTTTTTCGCAAAGGCCCGGTATCGATTACAAAGAAACATATTCACCAGTAGTGGATTTTATAACATTGCGATACCTCGTGAGCCTGGCAGTACATGAAAAGGTATAAATTCGTCTTATGGACGTTGTTACAGCTTATCTATATGGGAAACTTGACACTGATATTTATATTAAAGTCCCAAAATGATTTAGAATGGCTGAAGCATGTAAATCAAATCCTAGAGAGATTTATTCTGTCAAGTTATAAAAGTCCATGTATGGATTAAAGCAATCCGGACGAATGTGGTATAATCGTCTCCGTGAAAGCTTAATTAAAGAGGGTTATAAAAATGATCTGATTTGTCCATGTGTTTTTATCCGGAAATATGAATCACAGTTTGCAATAATCTTTGTATATGTTGATGACTTAAATATTGTTGGAACTCCTGAAGAAGTTTCAAAATTCGTTGATTATCTCAAGAAAGAATTTGAGGTTAAAGATTTTGGACAAACAAGGTTTTGTCTTGGTTTACAAATTGATCATCTAGAATATGGCGTCTTTGTGAATCAATTGACTTATACAGAGAAAATCCTGAAATGATTCTATATGGATAAATCATATTCATTGAGTACCCCAATAGTTGTTAGATTGCTTGATGTCAATAAGATCCATTTCGACCATGTGAAGAGAATGAAGAGGTGTTTGGTCCTGAAGTACCATACCTCGGTTGCTTTTGGTGCATTGATGTGCCTAGCCAATAATACTAGACCGGATATCTCTTTCTCTAAATTTACTGGCCAGGTTTAGCTCAGCTCCAACGAAACGACATTGGAACATCGTCAAACAAATGTTCTGCTATTTGCAAGGCACAATAGATCTCGGATTGTTCTACTCAAACAAATCAAGTCCGGAGATCGTTGGCTATGCCATGCGGGATATTTATCGGATCCTCACAAAGCAAAGTTGCAAACGGGCTACTTGTTTCTTAGTGGTGGTATGACAATCTCATGGCGTACAACTAAACAATCTTTGACTGCCACATCGCCGAATCATGCCGAGATAATAGCTATTCATGAAGCCGGTCGAGAATGTGTTTAGTTGCGGTCATTGACACATTACATCCGGGAGAGTTGTGGTTACCGTTGACAAAGATAAACCAACCATATTGTATAAAGACAATGCGGCGTGTATAGCTTAGTTGAAAGGAGGTTATATAAAAGACGACCGGACAAAGCATATATCACCAAAATTCTTCTTTACGCATGATTTTTGAAGAATTGAGGAACACAGAAATAAAGGCAAATTGTGTTCTTCGTTGATTCACATAAACCTTATTTCAACCTTTAAATAGAAGTGATAAAACCCTAATTGTGCCCTAATGATAAAAGGACTAACATAACCTTATTGCTAGAAATACATAAAAACTTATTACATATAATTACTATTTCATATAATTATATAACTATTTTCTAAATTACTTATTCCCTTTCCTTTTCTGAATTACTATTTCGACTCTCCACTTGCTTCTTCTTCTTCTTCAGGTGAAGGTCGGGGCTGTTGCTGGTTCTGTTCAACATCCCCCCTCAATCTGACATGGGAGGCTGGCCAGACACGAAGATTGTAACGAAGGAGCTGGAACGGAGCTTTGGGAAGAGCTTTAGTGAAGACATCCGCTAAATTGGAAGAAGAAGAGACATGACGGGTGACCAGTTGTTTTACGGCAACTTTCTCGCGAATGAAATGGAAATCAAGAGCAAAATGCTTAGACCGGGAGTGGAGAGACGGATTCACGGATAAATAGACAAGCACTAAGATTGTCACACGAAGCCGAGGAGGTTGAAACAATCGGATACCCAAATCACGCAACAAGTAAGTGACACAGTCGCCTCTCAAGAAGAGCGGAGGCCATTGATCGGTATTCGGCTTCGGTGCTTGATCGGGAAACAAGGGGGGCTGTTTTTTCAAAGACCAAGAAATGCAATTTGCTCCCAAGAAGACGTAGAAACCACCGGTGCTTATCCGAGTGACTGGGCATCCGGCCCAGTCAGCATCACTGAACGCGTATAAAGAAGGAGGAGAATGAGCCAGGTAATGCAAGCCATAATCTATAGTTCCATTTACATACCTGAGTAATCTTTTAACTTCCTTGAAATTCTTGACTGTTGGCTGAGAGAAATGCTGAAATACCTTATTTACCGCATGAGTTATGTCGGGTCTTATGAAAGTTAGGTATTGTAGGGCACCCACTAGGCTTCTGTAAGTATAAGGATCTACTGGATCTGAATCATCTAGGGACTCTTGTACCTTGAGAGCAAGGGGAGTAGATATTGATGCACTATCAACCATTCCAGACCTAGTCAAGATATAATGTGCATATTTTGCTTGACTGAGAAAAACACCATCTTGAGTAGACTTGATCTCCATCCCTAGAAAATAGTGAAGGGGCCCTAAATCCTTAACGAGAAAATTCCTTGCTCAAAGTATTGATTAGATTATGAACCGAATGTGCATGATTTCCGTAAGTAGTATGTCATCAACATAGATGAGTAAAACCGAGTAATGTCGATCGATGGAAGGTGAATAATGAAGGATCTGCTTTACTACATAAGAAACCCAAGTGCAGTAAGAGAGAAGATAGTCTATCAAACCAAGCCCTAGGGGCTTGCTTAAGCCCATATAAGGATTTCTTGAGTGAGCAAACATGATCTGGGAACCTTTGATCCACAAACCTTGGTGGCTATTTCATAAAAACGGTTTCCTTAAGTGTACCATGAAGAAAAGCATTTTTTATGTCCAGTTGTCTCATGGGCCACCCTTGTGAAACTGCCACTGCAATGACCAATCTAATAGTTGTAGGTTTAATGACAGGGCTATAGGTCTCCTCAAAGTCAATGCCTGGTACTTGTGAGTACCCTTGAGCCACCAACATTGCCTTATACCTTTCAATATCTCAATGTTCTGTGGTTTTTACCTTGAACACCCATTTAGATCCAACAATGTTAGCATTGTGTGGTCTGGGAACTAGAATCCATGTCTCATTCTGATATAGGGCCTGCATTTCTTCTTCCATAGCCTCTTTCCACTTAGGGTCTGTTAGAGCCTCCTTCCGATTCTTTGGTTACGCGATCATGTGAGTGGCCAAAATTTCATAGTCCTTGAGATATACGAGAGGGCCTCCTATCTCCGACCGGTCTTTGTCTTGGTGGAGAGGCGGTTCATTGGATGAGGATGATGTATCGATGCATCATCTCCTTGGTCATCTTGAGAGTTTGCATTTTCTTGGTGTTGAACCAAGTCACCATCTACTGTTCTGTGTTGGGTCATCAAGGATTGGTTCATGCACTTTGGATCGAAACATAAGTAGTATTGTGTATAGATTCGGATGGACAACAATCGGGAATAATGGTACCGTGACCGATCCTGTTGTGTGAGTCCTTCATCAAAATCTAGATAATCAAACAAGTCAAAGACAACATTAGTAGTCACGGCGAAGTGTTCCCTTTAAAAGGAAAGACTTGTTCATTGAACACCACATGTCTTGAAATGTATACCCTTTTTGAGATAGGGTCCAGGCACCTGTATCCCTTGTGAGGTACACTGCTGTGTTAAAAGCTTCAACCCACAAGTTTAGAGGTGTCCCTGCATCAAACATTAATGTTAATCCAGTTTCCACCACATGCCTATGCTTCCTTTCAGCCACACCATTCTGTTCTGGTGTATAAGGACAAGAGATGTTTAATTCTATTCCACACTTCTTCAGATGATCTAAGAAAGGTGTGGATGCAAACTCTCCACCACCATCACATTGGAAGATCTTGACCTTCTGGTTCAACTGATTTTCAACTAACTTCTGAAATCGAACAAACACATCAAAGAACTCTGACTTCTTTCTTTATGGATACAACCAAGAAAACCTTGAGAAATCATCAATAAACACAACATAATATTTGTAATTTTGATTGGACAGAATAGGGGCAGGCTCCCAAAGATCACAATGAACCTTTTCCAACGGAAATTTTGAAACAAAAGTACTTTTATTGAAAGGTTGTTTACAACTTTTCCCTAATTGACAGCTAGTGTATAGTCTGTCATTATTTTCCCGAAAACTAAGATTTATTTTTCCTGACTGCTTGAGCTTGGTCAGCAAGTTCTAGTGTGGATGTCCCAACCTTTTGTGCCAAACGAGTTGAAGGAGCTTTTCCGTCCCGACGGTCGCTAGGGCTTCCCGAACCCCTTGATCCAAAGCATACGATTGCCCTTCTTATGCCCCCGAGCTATGATTCTCTTGTTTTGGTCCTTAACAACACAAATCCAGTTTTGTCAAATTCAAAAGAACAATGATTATCAGCAGTATACTTTCCAACAGACAACAGATTCTTAGTCAAATCAAGCACAACAAGAACATCATTTAAATGTAGGTTACCAATTTTTGCATCACCAGAGTGAGAGATATCAAGTCCTGTGCCATCACCCACAAAAACTTTATCACAACCAGTATATGTGTTAGCATAGAAAAGGTTACCTTCTGAATTTGTCATGTGGGAGTAGCACCAATATCTGCAAAGAACTCGTGTCGGTCCGATCTCACGATTGTAAGAGCAGCAAATGCTTTCTGAGTTTCCTCCGACTGATATGCATAGTCAAACCTATGCCAACAATCCATGGCTGCATGGTTAAACTTTCCACAAATCTGACATACAAGAGGAGGGGTTGATGTCGATTTTGCTCGTTGTCTGCTACATTCCTTTTGTTCTCGCTCCCGGGGTTCAAACCTCTTTGGATTACTTTACGAATTTGCGGGTCTACCAAAACGGGGAAAATCCTCGCCTGCGGAGTTATGCGGCTTTCGCCACCTCTTCTTCTACCTCTACCACGGCCTCTTTGTGTAAAAAAAGGCACCGTAGTTGATCGATGACTCGTTTTTTCTTGAATCCTTTGCGTTTGAAGAGTCTCGCTCATGTCCTTGAAGGGCCATGACAAATTGTGCAAAAGTAGGATATGGAGCCTTGGTAAGCATTTCTTTGTACGGAAACCAAGTATATTCACTTCCTAATCCATATGCAAAACGAAATACCTTATCCATGTCTCGCTACGGGTTTCTTAATAGTCGCTTGGTTATCACATGATTGATTTAAACTCCCTCGGTACTCATGCACCGTTTTTGTACCCTATTTGATTCCCATCAACATGTTCTTGATTTCCTTCCTTCTCCACCGTATGAGGGAGAAGTTGTTGCTCAAGACTTTTCCAAAGTTGGTTTGCGGTTAACTCTTCCTCGTAGATCATCGATGATCTCCTCTTTCATAGAGCCAAGCAACCATGAGACTAGGAGGCCATCATTCATCATCCAAGTTAGATAATCTAGATTATCAATCTCGTCCCCAGCTTGATCTTTACTCTTCTTTTCAGGATGTTCACTAGATGAGACATGGTGATATACACCAAGTCTCTTAATCAATAGAATCACCTGTGATCTCCATAGTAGGAAATTCGTAAAGTTGAGTTTGATTGAAATCAAACTCGAACATTGATGAAATTGTTGGATAGTTAATCCAGATTCCTTGGCCATAGTTGCGCAACGAAAGTGGAGAAACAAGGATTGGCTTAAGGATGTTTTATGGCTCTGATACCATGAAGAATTGAGGAACACAGAAATAAAGGCAAATTGTGGTCTTCATTGATTCACATAAACCTTATTACAACCTTTAAATAGAAGTGATACAACCCTAATTGTGCCCTAATGATAAAAGGACTAACATAACCTTATTGCTAGAAATACATAAAAACTTATTACATATAATTACTATTTCATATAATTATATAACTATTTTCTGAATTACTTATTCCCTTTCCTTTTCTGAATTACTATTTCGACTCTCCACTTGCTTCTTCTTCTTCTTCTTCTTCAGGTGAAGGTTGGGGCTGTTGCTGGTTCTGTTCAACAATTTTCAGAAGAAAGGTGATATCGTTGTTCGACAAATCAGATCATGTGACAATCCAGCAGATTCGTTCACTAAAGCATTGCCTACTGCCACATTCGAGAAATTATTAAAGAAGATCGGAATGCAGCGACTTAAAGATTTGAAGAGGTGTTCAAATCAAGAGGAGTAAAACACAAATGAAAGTTGTACTCTTTTTCCTTCATTATGATTTTTCCCATTGGGTTTTTTCATAATGCAGGTTTTAACGAGGCAGATTTTTTATGAAACGGTATCCAATGGAGAGTGTTATAAATATTACGTGTTATAACTTGTGTTATAAATATAACACGTAATGGGTGGATGTCCATTAGATATAATATCTACGTCCTTCGTGTAAAATACTAGCGCGCAGTTAGTTTCTTAATAAATTAAGTCTTAAAACTAGCACGATAAAGTGGATAAGTATCGACGTCAATATATGGTGTAATCGACGGATGTATTTACATCATATAACCACGTGTAATATGTCGTGTATTTATTAAACGATACCGCGATAGATAATCGCTCCACGGGATTATCTCATCACGTGATAGCATTTGGGTGCATTCTTAAGCACCACATGCCATCTTACTGATCCCATTTTCCGTAGCCGAAATAGTTCTTTTGTTATTTATTAGTTTATATAAGAGGCAAAGTAAATAAAAGTAGATAAGAAGTTTCTACTTTCTAACTAATATATACCAAAAGGAAAGTGTAGCATTTCTTTTGAGTACTACCTATTTTAGAAACTAAAAAGCCATAATTATTTACTACCTCGGTCAAAATATAAGTCGCGTTGACACAGCAAGACGCATATTAAGGAGGCGATAACTAATCGAATTTTTACACTATCATGACGAAATTACCCTCTAGCCCTTGTTCGATCAATTGCGGTGTAAACAATGGGTAATTTCGTCATGATAGTGTAAAAATTCGATTAGTTATCGCCTCCTTAATATGCGTGCCAAAGTCAACGGTGACTTATATTTTGGACCGGAGGTAGTACTTCAATTCCCTGTTTGCGTTATATGATATATAACATTATTTACATTTTCTGGTTGCTGAGGACTTATCCCCAAATCTGCTATGATCTGATTTTTTTTTTCAAAAGGTAAATAGCAAAACAAGAAAAAACAATGCTAGACAAAGTCTCTTTTTAATTGCAGTAATTGCGGTTAAATGTTATCAATTGTATCTTGTGTTTGTTATGATATGGTTGAAAAAATATTTCGTTTTTTAGGTTAGGTAAAATTTTATGACAACATAATATACAAAAATATGTCCTAACAAAGGTAAAATAATGACATTTCCTTTAATAATTAATTCTAGACCATGTAATTGCTCCATGATTTGTTGGTGTGTATTGTACATTTTGAGGGTGTTTATTCCCCTTCAAACAGACATTTGTATTGGGATCACCGTGCTTGTAAAGTGAGTAATGCCACTAGTTTTATTGTTATATATAATAATAGGTAGATAAAATACACACTTTTCTTTGACGATTAGAGTTAAAATCGTTGTTCGTAATCATATTAAAGGTTAAAGTCAAAACACAAATCAAAACATTATCAAGCAAATTCATTATTCCAAAACCTACATAAAATAATTATTATTTTTAAAATAAACATAATTAAATTAATGACTCAATCAATAGTTGTTTGTAATTTGTGTAGTATTAGCGCATGCAGCAGCAAGCACGACCAATTATGGAAGGCAAACATAAAACTCCAGGTTGTCCACACATTTCCTCGCAATCAAAATCACCTCTGCATAAGCCCACCACAACACATGATTCGGACACCACATTCTTAGCCACGGCATCGATCTCCAAATCTGTCACACCCACATAAATAAATATATATATATGACACAATGTTAGTTTTAAATGTTAAAAACAATTAATAGCACTTACTCCATCCGTTTTTTTTTTCTTTTTATTCTGTAAAAAATGATTAAAATAACAAAATTATCTTGCAACGAGTGCAAAAAAGAAGAATAGAAAAGAAAAAAGTGCATACCACGGGCAGATGCAACGAGTGCAATGCCTATGAAGATGAAGACGAGTAACTGCAAAAATAATCTGTTTGATCCCATTGGAATATATAGAATAAAATGATGAATAAAAGGTGTTTTGGACAAGAGAGCTAATACAATCCGCCCTTTATATATAGAGAGTATATATAATGAAAAATAATTGGAAGAAAATGTATATATTCAATTGATTTCAAGATCTCGATATATATATATATATATACAAGGAAATGATATAAACAGTTGTAAAATACTAATTTTGTAAAATACAATGAATTATCCCTTGATTCATGCATGAAATTCCTACACCCATTTAATTTAAATTTTTTTT
The DNA here is from genome assembly GCA_036785695.1 of Gentiana straminea. Lineage (NCBI taxonomy): Eukaryota > Viridiplantae > Streptophyta > Magnoliopsida > Gentianales > Gentianaceae > Gentiana > Gentiana straminea. Next base: position 1,599,549 of record JAVUPR010000477.1, read on the forward strand.
TTTTTTTTTTTTTGAGGGGTCCCTGCACCCATTTAAACTCTACCGTTTTCATCACTGCTAATTAACTTCTTTAAAATAATATTCATTTTTATTATTATTGATCATTTAACTTCCATCTGCATATTTTATTAACCTTTTAATTACCACTACAACTTAAAAAGAAAATACTACTATAAAATTACACTACTTTACGAAAAGAAAAGAAAATTAAATTAACAACATTACACAACATTTAAAATATTCAATTATATTTTTTAAGTATATGATATAACCCACCGGTTGAACCACTAACCCGGTGACCTTGTGTCTTTTCCGGGTCAATGACCGGGCCGGGTCTGATAACTATGGTTCATACCCACTAGTCCCTCATGGAATCTAATTAAGATACTACGGCTCCAAGCCATTTCTCTTAATATTGCCTTTCAACCATTTCTCCACAAGTCACGAGATCTTCATTCTTCAATATGAACATACCAGTAGCCCTTTCAGGCATGTGGTTATCTGTAAACTCATAGAATACTTGTGTGCACTGAGCAGTGTCCTATACCTCATCACTGTGTGGTGCCTGCTAATGTTCCAATGGCTGAATATCTCTTTGTGGTTCTTAAACACTTTTGAGATCTCAATTTACTCTCACTATTTCTTTTGGAAGCAACACTTCCTTTAGAAGACAACATGTTTGGAGACAAACACCTTTTGCTCCGCGGGAAAGTAATTAATATCCACTTACTTGCTTAGATATTCCACAAAGTTGCACATGTCATACTACGCTCTAAGCCTTTCAGACGTTGCCTACTTGCTAGAAGCACGACAACCCTAAATCATCTGTTAAGATGGATTTGATGTCATCATCTTCCATATCTGATATGGAATTTATTCAACCTTTATTCTTTGGAACTCGGTTAAGTATATGTTTTAAATAAGGGCACTATCACATAACATGTAAGGGATACTTTTCATGGCTTGCACCACATCTTTATCATATAAAGTGCTATTTCCATTTTAGAAACACAATCTAATTGTGTATCCAAAAATTGTATCCTTCAAGGGAGAATCTGATTCCTTTTCAGACAACTTCTGAAACACCCTTCAAGTACTAATTATTTCAATCCAATTGAAGATTAATTCCTAAATTGTTTACCAATCTCATATTCGTACTAGTCCGAACCTTTCGGACTTTCCAATATTCGTACTTTATTAAGTACGTTCGACTATTTCTAAAACAATCAAAGAGAGTAATAAACAATAATATTATTCGTGGCATTAATTGTCACAAGCCAACAAACATCAAGCATGTTTAGGCTTTAGGCAATTTTCTAGATTTTATACTCTTTTCTTAAAAGGGTATTTTAGTCATCTTTAGATACGTATCACCAACATGATTCATAATCACATGGTTCATGCATCATCGAATGAGATTTGACTACACATTTCTCTTCCACAAAGACTATGTCTAGAATAACCACAAAATATCAAGGATAACGACCCATACAAATATTTGCTTGAGATTTTTTCACCTATACCAACTAGGAACAATACCGACTTTTATATTTGACCGATTCCTCATGGATATGACCTTGCTCGCCAATTATAGTACAACCGACTTGGTACTCTGCCGATAAAAGTTGGTATTCTATAAACGGCCATCAATTGTATCTAAACATCTTTTAAAGAGGGTTGTTAAGGATGAACACAAGTAAATAAAAGCGTTGTCGGACTTGATTTAAAGAGGGAGTTGAAAATCTAATACACTAGTTACAAAACTAGAGGGAGCTTGTTTTCCCGATTTCAAGAGTAAAGCGATGAGAACCTCTTTAGAAGAAAAACATAAGGCGGTATACTTTTCAGACAAAATAAGGCAAAGGCGGAAAAGTGTACTGAGTTTCAAATATATTAAAAAATGGATCAAATGGGGTACAAATTATTCGGAAGGAAACCTGATTGGTAAAAACCGAATGAAAACATGGACAACAGTTGTGTTGTGTTGGAAGGTAACTGCTCGAGCTTCTCACAACAGAAAAGTGTCAAAACGTCGACCCTTACAATCTTCCTGCCAGATTCCTTAGCCTAGGAAAAAATTCAAACCGAGAGAAGCATCTTTTGGAAATCCTTCTTCTTAGCTTATCAAAACCAATATCTCAATCCTAGAGTCAAAAGATGGAGTTTACCATACCAGATCCTGCGGATGAGAAGTTGAAATTATACTTTGCAATGAGTCTAAAATTAGTGACTGGTGTTACACAAATGGAAATTATTTTGTGAATGAAGAAAGACGAGAGTTATAGGTCTTGGAGTTTTCTAGTTGATATCCAAAATTCACAATATTTTTAAACACGAAGGGGTTAGTCAGAAACAACTATTTTTTATCAAGAGAAAATTTTATCAAAACACCGACTTAGGTGGAAGAATGTAATCAAGCTAAAACAAATTTGTACTTAGTATCAAAACAAAGAATGTGGATCAAAATGTTGACTACAACTATTCAAAAATAAGGTCATTTGAATTATGTACGGCTTATTTACAACAGATTAAGAAAAGATGATCCACAATGATTTTTTTAAAACATAAAGTCCAATGTTGCTTTGAAATTCATTAATGTAACCCTTTTTGAAAACTTAAGTAGATGTAAAAAGAGAGCTTGTAGATAAGCAAACATTTCTTGTGGAGTAAAATTTCCAAATCTTATGGGGTAGGAAAACGGTTGTACACCGAAAAAAACATTGTGATCGTGTTGCTTTAAGAAAATTTACAAAAATATGAGGGTAGGATATGCTAGAGGCAATGGAGCATCTAGCAATGAACATTATGAATTAATGGGTTTTACCATGCATGAAAAAGTTAGAAAGGTTGAAGTGCAAACCATTATGTACAATAACAAGCTGGGATCTTGAGAAATGATGGATCAAATAAATAAGAGTAACAAGGAATTGAATGATCAGTAAGGTTTGAAGGAAACCAAGAGGTTGAATGGAGGAGTTTAATCAAAACCCAGCTTAAAGGTTCATCATTTAAGACGTAACCATAAAACTTCTGCCGCAAAACCTCACTTAAGGGGATTCACATTTAGCCCTAATGTCACACCACCAAAACTTAGGGATTCCAATCTTACGAGTCTCAACACTTAGAGGATTTAACTTAGGAGGTCAACAAGTAAAGAATCCTAACTTCAAAATTCATAACTTAAAGATTTAATCTTGACAAGATCACATCTTAAGACATCTTAAAACCTACCCTTTATCTCTCGATACCAATTGTGACGCCCATTATCAGATACCGAATCCTTAACTGGAAAAAGGATGCCCAACACGTATCTAATTATAATTAATCGATTATATCCGTAAGCTGGACATCATCGTCATCAGAGAAAAAGCGGAAACAAAATTATAGACTCCGGAAGCTAAAAGATTCTACAAAACGGTCGAAAAGGATCACTGCAACTAAAACAACGTCTCAAAAGTATTACACAATGATCCGATAAACTTTCAAATATTACAATTCTTGCTTTACAACTAGATGGTACAACTATCTCAATCTATTACAAAAGAAAAGGGAATATTCTATACCATTATTACACAGGAATAAAATAAAGATAAGCTTTAACACCTTCAGATTCGGGAATCACTCTATAGCGATCTCGAACTCAACCTACCCAAAAACCACCTTCTCAAGGCGGGGAATAATTATAATGAGGTAAGTACAAACGTACTTAGTAAATGGTAGGATCACCGAATATACACATGTACTAACACAAGATTCAACAATAATAATATCAAATATGTTCAAGTAGCTCACACCCTCTACTAGTCTCACTAGTAGACACAACCAATAAGGACAATTGTTACACATTGATCCAATGACACTTTGCATGGGAATATGGTGGGTAAAGCGATCGAAGTGGATTCTAATACTCTCTATAATGCACGAGCTCGATTTGCACGGGTTTGTGTCGAAGTGGACCTGGAAAAACCTCTGAAAACTTTCATCATCATAAATGGCATGAAGAAGATGGTGGAGTGGGAAGGACTACCGATGGTGTGTTGGGATTGCGGTAAGTTCGGACACCGAAAAGAGGATTGCCCTTTTAATCAAACCGAGTGCAACTCTGATCGATCAACCCAACTCCACGGCTAGGAGGCGGAGAGTGGAGAGGGTCCTACGCCGAAAAACCTTACGGGCCATGGATGATCGCCCAAACTAGGCATAGGAGACCTGTAAATTCAACCAGCAAGACCACCGTGCCTGCGTCGAACACCAGTTAACATCACCACCATGCCTGAACATTCTGACAAGACCATTCCAGCTGGGTCTCGCTTTGCCGTCCTAGCCGATGAAGATAGTCAGGCGAACACACCACATGATGAGATTAATGAATTGCGACAACAAGCTGAACAGGTAACCCCTCATGAAGGTCCATCCATCACAGCACAATTCAATAAGCATGCTAAGGATGTCAATTCGTCTAATAAAAAAAAACCCAAAAAAAACTCAAGCATCGCGGTTAAGTCCCATGCAACTAACATTGTGCCTAAATCTACCAAGAGAAAAGGCTCGGTCCTTAATGCCGAAAAATATTCAAGCGGACCAAGAGATTCCCCGGCTTAAAAACACGCGTTGTTTCACGGGAACCTACAGGAGAAATACCGTATAACCGCCCCAAGTCCATCCTTCCTTAATGCCGAAAAAATTCAAGCGGATCAAGAGATTCCTCGGCCTCAAAAACACGCGTTGTTTCATGGGAAGGGAACCACTAGGAGAAATACCCCATAACCGCCCCAAGTCCATCCTTCCCAACGAGAGCAGAAATCCTACACCCTCCACTAAAAACGACCCTCAGAAAAATGGTGTGAAGGGTCCAAGCAACACCCTCCCGATCTCGGTAAGGTAATTGCTGGCAGTAGAATGGATGTCATCCAAACCCGTAATCCTTTATTCGAAGAAAATAGGGCAGCCGTGAACTCCCAACCCCCCAATCACTCTTGATTTGATATGCGTATTCTCTGTTGGAATTGCAGGGGAGCATGTTCGGTCGAGTTTTTAAGACAGTTGCGTAGCTTTCTTTCAGAACATAATCCGGATATTCTTTGTTTGTTGGAGCCTAGAAACAGTAGTATTCGGGCAAAATATAATCTTTCCAAGACCTCATTTACCAATGTTTTTGTTGTTGAAGCAAGGGGCTACTCGGGGGGTCTTTGGTGTTTCTGGGATGAGCAGCGGATCTCATTACGACATATCTCGAATACGAACCAGTGTCATTCCATGGCTGCACTTCTGCAAAGATAACAAGATTACCTGTATCACCAACTTTATTTACGCCGCTCCGGTTGCTAGTGCCAGAACGACTTTTGGGACTATCTCCAAAGTTTCTCTAGCATTATGTCTTACCCGGCCCTAAGCTGATTATGGGCGATTTTAACCAAGTTATTTCCCAAAAAGATAAGCAGGGTGGCCGTCCGGTAGGCGGTCTAAACTCGGCAAAACTGTGGTGCACTCTCGATTATTGCGTTTTAATGGAGTTACCTCATCATAGCTCAAAATTTACTTGGGTAGGGGCTACCCACGGGTATCGGCGACGAATTTATGAAAGGTGGATCAAAGTTGGGTTTCCCCTACTTGGCTTGATTTATATCCATACGCTCATGTCAAGCATCTACCTCACATTGAATTTGATCACAGCCCTATCCTGTTGAATACTGACCTAAATCAACCCAGGCAATGTCGACCTAGCACTTTTTTCTTCCAACTTGCTTGGCTCGATCATGATCAATTTGAGGAATTCGTTCAATCTGCATGGGTTAGTGGGACAAGCCTTCATGCTTCGATTCAAGACTTCAGCTTCAGGGCTAAGCTTTGGAATACACAGGTTTTTGGGAACATTTTCCAGCAAAAAAATCTCTAACGGCTAGAATTGAGGGTATTTAAAAAAGTCTTGAATCTTATCCCTCTCGGTATTTATAGAAACTTAAAGAGGATCTCAAAAAAGAACTGGAGGCAACTCTCAAGCAAGGGAAAAATTATTGGCACCAACGCTCTCAGTTGAAGTGGTTAGCCGAAGAAGAGCGTAATACCCGCCTTTATCATCTTACTGCTATTCGGAAAAAAGCAAAAAGAAAGATCCTCTGCTTGAAGGACGACTCGGAACAATGGATATATGAACAGACACAAATTCGAGGTATGGTCCAAAACTTCTTTCGTCACCTTTATACGGTTGATAATTTAATTGATTGCAGTAATTTCAACCCCTGCTTTAATCGTCTATCGAGCTTGGACCTCCAATTCCTCAACTGTAAAGTTACTGAAAATGAAATCGAAAAAGCCTTGTTTGACATGGGTACATATAAAGCGGCTGGCCAGGATGGGCTACCTTCGGTGTTCTATAAAACCTGTTGTAGTATTGTAGCCCCTTTCATTATCGATTTTGTTGGAGAGTCCTCCCGAACAAGTCAGTTTCCGGCTGTTATGAATGAAACACTATTGTCCCTTATACCCAAACGTGAATCTCCTCCTTCTCCTGCCTCCTTTCGCCCTATTGCTCTGTCAAATGTTGTTGTCAAACTGCTTAACAAAATTATTGCCAATCGACTGCGCCTTCTGGTTGGTAATTCTCAGATTGCCTTCATCCCAAAACGAGGGAGCACATGTAATATTATAATTTTTCAGGAGGCCCTTCAAACCTTTCGCAAAAAAATAGGGTAAAAAAGGGTTCATGCTGGTAAAAATTGACCTAGAAAAGGCGTACGACCGCGTGTACTGGGGCTTCATAGAAAAAATCTTAATCTCTGTCGGTTTTGCTAAACATTTGGTCGATCTAATTATGCATGGCCTGAGATCGGCCTCTCTTTCGGTTTTGTGGAATTGGGAGAAAATGGATCCGGTTATTCCGGAAAGGGGACTAAGACAGGGCGACCCCTAGCACCCTATCTCTTTGTGCCATGCATGGAGATCCTGAGTCAGATAATTGAGGAAGAAGTGAGGCAGGGACTTTGGAAACCAATCAAGCTCAGCAGAAAGTCCAAATCATTTTCGCACCTCTCCTTTGCAGACGACCTAATCCTCTTTGGGGAAGCGTCGGAAGAACAAGCACTTATGATGGAAACCATTCTAGCGGATTTCTGCTCCATCTCCGGACAAAAAATTAGTACGCAAAAATCTTCCTTCCATGTGTCAGGAAATCTTAATATGCAGCTCAAACAATTAATTGCACAAAAGCTAGGAATGAAACACACAATTAATATTGGCAAATATTTGGGGACTCCGTTGCTTCACTCTCGGGTCAAGAAGACTACATATCGATTTATTGTTGATAAAATACGCAAAAAGCTCGCCTCATGGAAGATGAAATCTCTCTCAAAAGCAGGCAGATCCATCCTAATCAATACGTCTTTATCGACCCTCCCTTATTATGTGATGCAAACGGCGAAATTACCAAAGGGCACTATTGAAGAAGTGGAGAAGCTTTGCCGTCAATTTTTCTGGGATGAGCTCGATGGCCGAAAACATGGGCATTCCATTTCCTGGCAGAACATCCGCAAACCAAAGGAAAGTGGGGGTTTAGGTCTCAAAAACTTCTGGAGGAGATGAATTTCACTTTCTTGGGTAAGCTTGCCTGGCACATTCTCGTTGATGATACCTCTCCCTGGGTCTCTTTGCAAGCTGATAAGTACGGGAACCCTTTTGTCGATCCGAAGACGGGTTGCTCTGTTCTGTGGTAAAATATCTGTCGTGCGGCCAAAAATTTTGAGGTTGGCTTTACGGCGGAAAATGATACCATCAAGTGGGCTCCTTCTGGCGATGGTAAGTATACCGTGCATAGTGCTTATCTGTACCAGCTTGAGAATCAGAATGCCCTTCATAGTAACTTCGACTGGAGCCATATTTGGAGCCTTAAAGGACCGATGAGATATAACTTCTGCTTGTGGCAAATCTTTCATGACTGCTTACCCGTTAATAGTCTCCTCGCACTTCACCACATATTGAGCTCTTCCATTTGTCAGATATGTTATCTGCACACAGAATCCGCTTTACATGCTCTGCGCGACTGCAGCAGGCCTCGTAGTATTTGGAAGCAAGCTCTCCATCCTAACCTTTGGGAGACCTCCTTCTTTAATTCGGAAATTCAAGATTGGGTTCAGGAAAACATCCAGCAAGCTCCGTGTAATCAAGAGTTGGGTAAACGTTGGCCTTAACTCTTCCGCGAGATAATTTATGAGATATGGTTCTGGCGCAATAGATTTGCGCACTCCTCAGACTGTATTCGCCCCCTGCACATGTTTTTCTTTCTACAACAGTTACACGTTCTAGGGACTTGAGATTAGCCTGCGCCATAGACTCAATTTAGCTTTGTCTATGTCGATTATTTCCTGATTGTAAGACTTTGGTCGCTTTGACCCGTTTGACTAATATAAGATCTCTTTTTAAAAAACATTATATATATAGCGCTCTGCATCTTTGTAGAATACATAAAAAATTAAAAAACAATCAAAGCAACTCTAAGATTTGAAACACTGTATATACATTCAGTTCTAATAACATGTATAAAAAAGAAGAACTGTATCCTACAAGTCATTTATATCTCAATACGGTTTCTTAGGTTCAAGAAAGGGTGGTTTTTAATTCTTGTGCTTTGTATTCAGAGTTCCTATTCCATTAATTATGATGTTGTTATGAATTATCTGGTTAGGCATCTTCACTTAGTTTGTGCTTCAACTTTGTGTAATATATAATTTCTTTTTAGCATTGAAACAATTATAATGATTTTGTTTATTGAATGAGTCCTATGTTATGATTTTTTTTTTCTTCGAGCATGTTTACGGTTGCATTTGACTACATAGATGGCTGCATAAAACGTTTTTTTCCCATATTCTCCTCCTAAAAATCTTTCATTGATCATTCGTACCATTTGTTTGAAATGGATTAAATATTGATTATGATGTGTATCAAATCTAATTTTGCATAGCATATTGTGTTATGGCTACTGCGTTGATGGTTGGGAAATTGGAAAATCAGTGTTGTGAGACCCCCTGCCCGTGAAAAAAGTTGTCTTTTTCTAAAAATGCGTTTTTAGTTAACACTACAATAATATTATCGTAAAAAAAAATTTACGACAATAATAATGTCGTAAAATCAACGATAATAATAATGGAGTTAAACTCTTTACGACAATATTATTGTCGTAAAGAATTTTAACTCTATTATTATTGTCATAAAATCTGTTTAATTACAATATTTTTTACGATGCTATCATCGCCGTGTAACCTCAAAACGCATTTTGTCAAAAATACAACTTTATTTCCAAGTGGGATGAGGGGCCAAGCCTGAATCTCCAATTGTGCCAGCTGGTTAACAATCACTTGGTATACTTGCCATGTAATTAGAGCCAAGCAGATTATGTTGAGTGTCATTTATGTTTGGAAAATAAATATGATATGTTTTAATCTCTTTGCTTCTAACTATTTCAGAATATGTAGTGAAGCATTTAATAATTATCCTATACAAAAGCAGAAGAAAATAATGGACAAAAGGTATTATTTGTTATAAATATTACGTGTTATAACTTGTGTTATAAATATAACACGTAATGTGTGGATGTATATTAGATATAATATCTACTCCTTCGTGTAAAATAATAACACGCAGTTAGTTTACTTAATAGCTAAGTCTTAAAGTCAGCACGACAAAATGAATAAGTATCGACGTCAGTATATAGTGCAATCGATGGATGTATTTACACAATATAATTATATAACCACATATAATATATCGTGTACTTATTAAACGGTACCACGATAGATAATCACTCCACGGGATTATCTCATCACGTGATAGCATTTGGGTGCATTCTTAAGCACCATATGCCATCTTACTGATCCCATTTGCCTTGGCCGAAATAGTTCTTTTGGTATTAGTATATATATGAGGCAAAGTAAATAAAAGTAGATAAGAAGTTTCTTATAGTTTCTAACTAAAATGTACAAAGGAAAGTGTAGCGTTTCTTTTGAGTATTTTAGTAACTAAAAAGCCATAATTATTTACCTTCAATTTCCTGTTTGCGTTATACGATATAACACGTTATCACCACGAGCCTCTACCCGAGTGATAGGGTTCGGGAAAACATCCAAGCAAGCTCCGTGTAATCAAGAGTTGGGTAAACGTTGGCCTTAACTCTTCCGCGAGATAATTTATGGGATATGGTTCGGCGTAATAGATTTGCGCACTCCTCGACCGTATTCGCCCCCGCACATGTTTTTCTTTCTACAACGAGCTTACACGTTCTAGGGACTTGAGATTAGCCCGCGCCATAGACTCAATTTAGCTTTGTCTATGTCGATTATTTCCCGATTGTAAGACTTTGGTCGCTTTGACCCGTTTGACTAATATAAGATCTCTTTTTAAAAAACATTATATATATAGCGCTCTGCATCTTTGTAGAATACATAAAAAATTAAAAAACAATCAAAGCAACTCTAAGATTTGAAACACTGTATATACATTCAGTTCTAATAACATGTATAAAAAAGAAGAACTGTATCCTACAAGTCATTTATATCTCAATACGGTTTCTTAGGTTCAAGAAAGGGTGGTTTTTAATTCTTGTGCTTTGTATTCAGAGTTCCTATTCCATTAATTATGATGTTGTTATGAATTATCTGGTTAGGCATCTTCACTTAGTTTGTGCTTCAACTTTGTGTAATATATAATTTCTTTTTAGCATTGAAACAATTATAATGATTTTGTTTATTGAATGAGTCCTATGTTATGATTTTTTTTTTTCTTCGAGCATGTTTACGGTTGCATTTGACTACACAGATGGCTGCATAAAACGTTTTTTTCCCATATTCTCCTCCTAAAAATCTTTCATTGATCATTCGTACCATTTGTTTGAAATGGATTAAATATTGATTATGATGTGTATCAAATCTAATTTTGCATAGCATATTGTGTTATGGCTACTGCGTTGATGGTTGGGAAATTGGAAAATCAGTGTTGTGAGACCTCCTGCCCGTGAAAAAAGTTGTCTTTTTCTAAAAATGCGTTTTTAGTTAACACTACAATAATATTGTCGTTTTTAGTAAAATGTACAAAGGAAAGTGTAGCGTTTCTTTTGAGTATTTTAGTAACTAAAAAGCCATAATTATTTACCTTCAATTTCCTGTTTGCGTTATACGATATAACACGTTATCACCATGAGTCTCTACCCAAATTCGAGTAAAGCATTCGGAAAATTACTCGGAAAACATTGACGAGAGCGTGGAGGTAATCTTAATCAATCTATTTTCGTTTGTTTTAGTTATGGCTAACATATCGAGGCGGGAATTTGTACCACTAGATATTTCCGGAAGAAATTATGTATTGTGGACGATGGATGTTGAGATTCATCTAGAATCTATGGGGCTTGGCAATACTATTATTAAGGAAAATGATGAGTCCAGCCAAAGCCGTGCCAAAGCCATGATCTTCCTTCGACATCATCTTGGAGATGGGTTGAAAAATGAATATCTTACGGTAAAAGATCCTTCTGAACCGTGGCATAATTTAAAGGATAGATTCGACCACCTGAAGTTGTCGGTTCATCCCGGTGCCGCATTTGATTGGCTTAATCTGCGGTTGCAAGATTTTAAAACCGTGACCGAGTTTAATTCACCATGTTTAAAATCACCTCTCGGTTATAATTATGTGGCGATAAAGTAAGCGACGAGGATATGTTGGAAAAGACATATTCCACATTTCATATTGAGAAAAAGGATTCAAAAATTATTCGAGCTTTTAGCATGCCTCCTTGTGGCGAGAGCGGAATAATCAACTTTTGTTGAAAAATCACGAGTCCCGACCGACTGGTGTTAGCCTATTCCCTGAAGTGAATGTGGCTAAATCTTAAAATTTTGATCGTGGTTGTGGCCATGGAAGAGGCCGTGGACAAGGCCGTGATCGTGGAAGATATATGCCATATCACAATGATGTCGATCATGGTAAGAAACAAAATGGTCCCCAGAAGACGGATCATAGGAAACGCAATGAAAAGAAAGTTAATGATGAAAAATGCTTTCCCTGTGGAATGGAAGGTCAGTGGTCCCGTACCTGTCGTACGGCAGAACACCTTGTCCGGCTCTATCAAGCATCATTGAAAGAACCAGTTGAAGATTGTGAGGCGAATCTTGTGTATCGTGATCATACTGAAGATGATGATACTTATGTTGATATTAATGCTGATGCTAATGATGATATGATGAACTTGGATATGGATAGTTTCTTGATGATCCCTGAAGGGTCAAAATGATCAATAGGATGTTTAGATTTAGTTTAATGCTTTCCTGTAATATAGTAGTTTTCTTTTCATTTCCTTGTAATATAGCAAGTATCCTTTTGTTGGTGTGCTTTTTTCGAATGTCGTACTTCGTTATCTTCTTGAAGAAGATATGTATACGAGATGGTGTGTTGGATATCAATAAAGATGTTTGTTTGATTGACGGTGCCACTACACATACCATATTTAAGCATGAAAAATATTTTTTTTCCCTGAAGAAAGAAAAGATAAATGTTAACACAATCTGTGGCAATTCAAAAATGATAAAAGGCTCTAGAAGAGCTGTTATATTTCTCCCAATCACGCACTGTTTTCTTCAAAAGCCCGAAGAAATCTATGAAGTTTTAAGGATATCCGCCGAAATGGATACCATATTGAAACTAAGAATGACACAGATACGGAATATCTGTGTATAACGAAAAATGTTTTGAGAAAGAAGCATGTACTAGAAAAGCTTCCATCACTTTCTTCGGGGCTATATTATACTAAAATTACTGCGATTGAAACATACCATAACCAGAAGTATAATGATTATAATGTATATAAAATATGGCATGATCGTCTGGGACATCCTTGATCGAATATGATTAGAAATATAATTGAGAATTCACAAGGCCACGCACTGAAAAACCAAAAGATTTTAAGTGCAGGAGAATTCTCATGTGTTGCTTGTTCTCAAAGAAAAATGATTATGAAACCGTCTTTTATGAAGGTGGCAACAGAATCACCAGCATTCTTAGAAAGAATTCTAGGTGATACATGTGGACCTATTCATCCTGTAATATCCCGACTTTTCGAAAAAGGGCAGACGTGTCTTTTTGCGAAAAATGGAATATTATAATTTATGGATTTAAAGTATTTTAAGTATATTTATATATATTTGGCCGATATATATAAATAATTTGGAGATAAATCCGATTTTAAGTAAAAATGGGTAAATAAGGAAAATAAGAGATTAGGTTAATTATTGGGATTTTTCCTATTTAAGGAAAAAGTAGCCCCATTAGTTTCCCTAACCTTTTGAATCAGAATTTCCTCCTTAAAAGCTCTCCTCCTGCGTGTAAGAGTTTGGAAAAAGAGGCTGGGAGATTTCTTCTGTTTTCTAAGTCGAATCTCAACGGTTTTCGGATCAGAGTGAAGCAACGGAATCGTCTTGAAGAGAGCATCGATTCAACACCCGAAAGTTAGGACCTTGTCAAGGTTTGGTGGGAATAGCTTTCTAGAAGGTAAGAGGCTCTTCCTACAAATTAATTATGGTTTATAGAGGTTAGATCGTGTTTATGATTTTGGAGATGAAGTAAATGGATCTTAAAAATTGAATAACAGTGCTTATAGAGTTTGGGTTGCGCTAATTTATGACAAATTGCTATAGGATGAATTCGATTAGTTTTGTATTTGTTTATTCTTATATTTCCTTCCTTTCTTCTATTTATTTATATGTTTTTTTTTTCCTGTTGATTGTACAGGTACGTGAGTCTACTTTTGTTTAGTTCTTAGTGTATGTAAATATTTTAGTATATATAATTTACGGTATAGTCTTTCTTCTTTTTGATTATTTCGTAGTAGTCTATTATTATATTTTGTTTTGGTGTTGTTTAATGTTTAGCTATTGACTAGTGCTGTAAGACTATCGAAACAAAAAAGAAAAGGAGAGGCATTAGAAAGAGGAAAAAAAAAGAACATGTGCATTTAATATGAAAAAAAAGGGCAACAGTATAATATTAAAGAAGCAGACGTATTAAGGAAAAAGAAGAGTTGATTTAATAATTATATTATGTATAGTCGTTTAGTGTTATTGCGTTGCGTTGTATTGTGTTATTTTTCTCTTCCGAAAAATATCAGTTTATGATTTGGTTGACAATGGATTTTGTGGTTAATGTTTTTTTATCCTTAACTTGAATTATAGTTTTGTTAATAAGCTTAAATAAGATGAAATAATGTGTACAAGCCTTGATTGAGTTTCTGATGCGTTTGGTTCCGGCACCGGACGTACTCTTAAAGGGAGTTGAAGTTCGGATCCGTCGGAAGAGCATGAAAGGGTTGTGCTTTGATGGATTAGTATTCATCAATGTACGTGTAATTGTTAGGCCTTGTTCATGTCTAGAGGTCTAGGAAAGAGACTTGAGTTTGCGAGGGAGCTCACTTGAAAACACTTAGGTGGCTAGTTAATAACCATTAATAATTACATACTTGCATAGTAATAAGATTTAACATCATTTCATCCTTGGTAAGGCACAAGACTATATCGCAATGTGTAGGCCTTCGGATAGAGCGAGTAAACTTGCCGGCCTTTCTAGAGGCACCGGGAGTAGAGTGGTACTCGTTGTGGATAACTCGCTAGCCCAAGGTCACCGGGAGCGAGAGGGACTTCACGGGTGAATAACTTTGCCGGCCATTAGCGGGCACCGGGAGCGAGAGGGACTTTACAATGGAATAGTCCCGATAGTACTTGAAAACACTTAGGTGGCTAGTTAATAACCATTAATAATTACATACTTGCATAGTAATAAGATTTAACATCATGTCATCCTTGGTAAGGCACAAGACTATATCGCAATGTGTAGGCCTTCGGATAGAGCGAGTAAACTTGCGGCCTTTCTAGAGGCACCAGGAGTAGAGGGTACTCGTTGTGGATAACTCTGCTGGCCCAAGGTCACCAGGAGCAGAGGGACTTCACAGGTGAATAACTTTGCTGGCCATTAGCGGGCACCAGGAGCAGAGGGACTTTACAATGGAATAGTCCCGATAGTACTTGAAAACACTTAGGTGGCTAGTTAATAACCATTAATAATTACATACTTGCATAGTAATAAGATTTAACATCATGTCATCCTTGGTAAGGCACAAGACTATATCGCAATGTGTAGGCCTTCGGATAGAGCGAGTAAACTTGCGGCCTTTCAGAGGCACCGGGAGTAGAGGGTACTCGTTGTGGATAACTCTGCGGCCCAAGGTCACCGGGAGCGAGAGGGACTTCACAGTGAATAACTTTGCGGCCATTAGCGGGCACCGGGAGCGAGAGGGACTTTACAATGGAATAACTCCGTAGGTTCATAGGACCCCAAGTACGGAGGGACTTCACCGAACGCGTATACTATCGGGACTAGCCCATGGCTATTGGTGAGATCCACCAATAGGTTGCACCTAGATGTCTCGTGGTGGGCAGCACCATGCGTAGTGCCCTTGAATGCGGATGTAACAAAGATAAGTTAAGTTAGTAACAGTTAGTCATGACATGTTGATGGACATAAAGTGAACCTTAGATTGAGTCGGTCTCATAAAGATAACTATCATAATAAAACTTGTTAAAGAACCTTAATTAAATTGTAGCTTCTACTTCTTACTATGTACAATGTACTTACCTCAAATGCATGTTTATTTATGTGTTTGGGGGAGAGAAGGCGAACAGGTAAATCCAGAGTTCGAGGCGGACTTTGATGACGACGTTTAAAGACGCCGAAGTTGAAGACTTTAATTATTTATGTTTTATTTATTCTTTAGACTTGGAGTTTCGTTTGGGAACTTGTAATGACTTTCTAGTTTTTCTCTTTTGGAGATTATCGTACGTTTTAGTTTTCGTTTGGTATTCCAATGTAATAAATGTTACATTTCTATCTTTAGTATGTCGATTTTTATTCTCAGTAGCATTTAAGATGTTTCGCCGAGTCTTTTGAGCTTCCGTTTTGCTAAATTCGATACAACGTAGTAGAGGCTTACGTGTAATACTAGATTTATTTAATATTATACGTGCCGAGCGTTTCGTTTCCGGATAAGGACTCGGTATCCGGGAGCGGGGCGTTACACATCCACCAAGTGGACAATTCATATATTTTATGGTCCTAATTGACGCATCCAGTAGATGGTCGAATGTATCACTTCTATCGACTCGTAATATGGCATTTGCAAAGTTGTTGGCACAGATTATCCGCCTACGAGCACAATTTCCAGATATTCTGATTAAAAGTATTCGTCTGGATAATGCCGGAGAATATTCATCGCATGTGTTTGATGATTATTGTATGTTTGTTGGAATTACCGTGGAACATCCAGTAGCTCATGTTCACGCGCAAAATGGTCTAGCTGAATCATGTATTAAAAGATTGCAGTTGATTTCTTGACCAATGTTAATGAGAACAAAGCTACCCGTGTCTGCATGGGGACATGCTATATTGCACGTACGGGCTAGCACTTTTGCTCATTAGACCGTCAAGCTATAATAAATTTTCCCCTTATCAATTACCTTTTGGTCATGAGTCTAATATTTCTCATTTACACACATTTGGATGTGCAGTTTATGTACTGATTGCGCCGTCAGCGCAACGTACTAAGATGGGCCCACTAATAAGGTTGGGCATTTTTGTGGGATATGATTCACCATCCATCATTAGATATCTGGAACCCCTGACGGGTGACTTGTTTACTACAAGGTTTGCAGACTGTGATTTCGATGAAACTGTTTTCCCGAGATTAGGGGGAGAAAATGAACCCGATGTTCATAAGAAATATAATGAAATCTCTTGGGAAACGACATTAGGATTTCAGAGAATTATTCATTTTTGAAAATAGCAAACCAATTACACGATGCATTTAATGACTCCAGGTAGAGTCACTAAATCATATATAGAAGCTATGCGAACGTTCCGGCTCGTATATCAATTCCAAAAGGACTTGATAAGAATGTTACCGTAAGTGAATCTAAACCGTATTTGGAGCGTGGTAGGCGGTTGGTGCGAAAGATAAAAATCCTTGAAAGAAAAGAGGACAAAATGATCAAAATGATCAAACCGATTATTCTAAAATTGATGATGAGATCCTGAAGAGTGTCAAAATTATTGACCCTGGGGAGTCTATAGAAACATCAATTAATTATGTAACTTTCGGGACAAAATGGAACTGAGAGGATGTAATCATCGATCATATCTTCGCATATAATGTTGCACTTGAAATAATAGGAGAAAACGAGGACCATGAACCGACATAGATTGAAGGTTGTCGAAATAGAAAAGAATGGCCGCAATGGCAAGATGCCATTTAGTCAGAACTAAATTCACTGGCAAAACGTGAACTTTTCAGACCTGTAGTCCGTACCCTGGAAGGGATAAAGCCGATAGGATTCAAATGGGTATTCGTGCGTAAACTAAATGAGAAAAATGAAATAATGAGATATAAAGCACGACTTGTTGCCCAAGGTTTTTCGCAAAGGCCCGGTATCGATTACAAAGAAACATATTCACCGGTAGTGGATTTTATAACATTGCGATACCTCGTGAGCTGGCAAGTACATGAAAAGGTATAAATTCGTCTTATGGACGTTGTTACGACTTATCTATATGGGAAACTTGACAACGATATTTATATTAAAGTCCCAAAATGATTTAGAATGGTTTGAAGCATGTAAATCAAATCCTAGAGAGATTTATTCGTCAAGTTATAAAAGTCCCCGTATGGATTAAAGCAATCTGGACGAATGTGGTATAATCGTCTCCGTGAAAGCTTAATTAAAGAGGGTTATAAAAATGATCCGATTTGTCCATGTGTTTTTATCCGGAAATATGAATCACGGTTGCAATAATCTTTGTATATGTTGATGACTTAAATATTGTTGGAACTCCGAAGAAGTTTCAAAATTCGTTGATTATCTCAAGAAAGAATTTGAGGTTAAAGATTTTGGACAAACAATGTTTTGTCTTGGTTTACAAATTGATCATCTAGAATATGGCGTCTTTGTGAATCAATTGACTTATACGAGAGAAAATCCCGAAATGATTCTATATGGATAAATCATATTCATTGAGTACCCCAATAGTTGTTAGATTGCTTGATGTCAATAAGATCCATTTCGACCATGTGAAGAGAATGAAGAGGTGTTTGGTCCGAAGTACCATACCTCGGTGCTTTTGGTGCATTGATGTGCCTAGCCAATAATACTAGACCGGATATCTCTTTCTCTAAATTTTGCGGCGAGGTTTAGCTCGGCTCAACGAAACGACATTGGAACATCGTCAAACAAATGTTCGCTATTTGCAAGGCACAATAGATCTCGGATTGTTCTACTCAAACAAATCAAGTCCGGAGATCGTTGGCTATGCCATGCGGGATATTTATCGGATCCTCACAAAGCAAAGTTGCAAACGGGCTACTTGTTTCTTAGTGGTGGTATGACAATCTCATGGCGTACAACTAAACAATCTTTGACTGCCACATCGCCGAATCATGCCGAGATAATAGCTATTCATGAAGCCAGTCGAGAATGTGTTTAGTTGCGGTCATTGACACATTACATCCGGGAGAGTTGTGGTTACCCGTTGACAAAGATAAACCAACCATATTGTATAAAGACAATGCAGCGTGTATAGCTTAGTTGAAAGGAGGTTATATAAAAGACGACCGGACAAAGCATATATCACCAAAATTCTTCTTTACGCATGATTTTTGAAGAATTGAGGAACACAGAAATAAAGGCAAATTGTGTTCTTCGTTGATTCACATAAACCTTATTTCAACCTTTAAATAGAAGTGATAAAACCCTAATTGGGCCCTAATGATAAAAGGACTAACATAACCTTATTGCTAGAAATACATAAAAACTTATTACATATAATTACTATTTCATATAATTATATAACTATTTTCTAAATTACTTATTCCCTTTCCTTTTCTGAATTACTATTTCGACTCTCCACTTGCTTCTTCTTCTTAGGTGAAGGTCGGGGCTGTTGCTGGTTCGTTCAACATCCCCCCTCAATCTGACATGGGAGGCTGGCCAGACACGAAGATTGTAACGAAGGAGCTGGAACGGAGCTTTGGGAAGAGCTTTAGTGAAGACATCCGCTAAATTGGAAGAAGAAGAGACATGACGGGTGACCAGTTGTTTTACGGCAACTTTCTCGCGAATGAAATGGAAATCAAGAGCAAAATGCTTAGACCGGGAGTGGAGAGACGGATTCACAGATAAATAGACAGCACTAAGATTGTCACACAGAAGCTGAGGAGGTTGAAACAATCGGATACCCAAATCACGCAACAAGTAAGTGACACAGGTCAGCTCAGCAGTAGCGGAGGCCATTGATCGGTATTCGACTTCGGTGCTTGATCGGGAAACAGTGGGCTGTTTTTTCAAAGACCAAGAAATGCAATTTGCTCCCAAGAAGACGTAGAAACCACCGGTGCTTATCCGAGTGATCGGGCATCCGGCCCGTCGGCATCACTGAACGCGTATAAAGAAGGAGGAGAATGAGCCAGGTAATGCAAGCCATAATATATAGTTCCATTTACATACCTGAGTAATCTTTTAACTTCCTTGAAATTCTTGACTGTTGGCTGAGAGAAATGCTGAAATACCTTATTTACCGCATGAGTTATGTCGAGTCTTATGAAAGTTAGGTATTGTAGGGCACCCACTAGGCTTCTGTAAGTATAAGGATCTACTTGGATCGAATCATCGGGAACTCTTGTACCTTGAGAGCAAGGGGAGTAGATATTGATGCACTATCAACCATTCCAGACCTAGTCAAGATATAATGTGCATATTTTGCTTGACTGAGAAAAACACCATCTTGAGTAGACTTGATCTCCATCCCTAGAAAATAGTGAAGGGGCCCTAAATCCTTAACAGAAAATTCCTTGCTCAAAGTATTGATTAGATTATGAACTGAATGTGCATGATTTCCTGTAAGTAGTATGTCATCAACATAGATGAGTAAAACCAGAGTAATGTCAGATCGATGGAAGGTGAATAATGAAGGATCTGCTTTACTACATAAGAAACCCAAGTGCAGTAAAAGAGAAGATAGTCTGTCAAACCAAGCCCTGGGGGCTTGCTTAAGCCCATATAAGGATTTCTTGAGTGAGAAAACATGATCTGGGAACCTTTGATCCACAAACCTTGGTGGCTATTTCATAAAAACGGTTTCCTTAAGTGTACCATGAAGAAAAGCATTTTTTATGTCCAGTTGTCTCATGGGCCACCCTTGTGAAACCGCCACTTTGCAATGACCAATCTAATAGTTGTAGGTTTAATGACGGGGCTATAGGTCTCCTCAAAGTCAATGCCTGGTACTTGTGAGTACCCTTGAGCCACCAACATTGCCTTATACCTTTCAATATCTCAATGTTCGTGGTTTTTACCTTGAACACCCATTTAGATCCAACAATGTTAGCATTGTGTGGTGCGGGAACTAGAATCCATGTCTCATTACGATATAGGGCCTGCATTTCTTCTTCCATAGCCTCTTTCCACTTAGGGTCCGTTAGAGCCTCCTTCCGATTCTTTGGTTCGCGTCATGTGAGTGGCCAAAATTTCATAGTCCTTGAGATATACGAGAGGGCCTCCTATCTCTCGGCGGTCTTTGTCTTTGGTGGAGAGGCGGTTCATTGGATGAGGATGATGTATCGGATGCATCATCTCCTTGGTCATCTTGAGAGTTTGCATTTTCTTGGTGTTGAACCAAGTCACCATCTACCCGTTCTGTGTTGGGTCATCAAGGATTGGTTCATGTACCTTGGATCGAAACATAAGTAGTATTGTGTATAGATTCGGATGGACAACAATCGGGAATAATGGTACCGTGACCGATCTGTTGTGTGAGTCCTTCATCAAAATCTAGATAATCAAACAAGTCAAAGACAACATTAGTAGTCACGGCGAAGTGTTCCCTTTAAAAGGAAAGACTTGTTCATTGAACACCACATGTCTTGAAATGTATACCCTTTTTGAGATAGGGTCCAGGCACCTGTATCCCTTGTGAGGTACACTGCTGTGTTAAAAGCTTCAACCCACAAGTTTAGAGGTGTCCCTGCATCAAACATTAATGTTAATCCAGTTTCCACCACATGCCTATGCTTCCTTTCGGCCCACACCATTACGTTCGGTGTATAAGGACAAGAGATGTTTAATTCTATTCCACACTTCTTCGAGATGATCTAAGAAAGGTGTGGATGCAAACTCTCCACCACCATCACATTGGAAGATCTTGACCTTCCGGTTCAAGCGATTTTCAACTAACTTCGAAATCGAACAAACACATCAAAGAACTCGACTTCTTTCTTAATGGATACAACCAAGAAAACCTTGAGAAATCATCAATAAACACAACATAATATTTGTAATTTTGATTGGACGAACGAAGGGCGAGGCTCCCAAAGATCACAATGAACCTTTTCCAACGGAAATTTTGAAACAAAAGTACTTTTATTGAAAGGTTGTTTACAACTTTTCCCTAATTGACAGCTAGTGTATAGTCTGTCATTATTTTCCCGAAAACTAAGATTTATTTTTCCTGACTGCTTGAGCTTGGTCAGCAAGTTCTAGTGTGGATGTCCCAACCTTTTGTGCCAAACAGTTGAAGGAGCTTTTCCTGTCCTGACGGCTGCTAGGGCTTCCTGAACCCCTTGATCCAAAGTATACAGATTGCCCTTCTTATGCCCCTGAGCTATGATTCTCTTGTTTTGGTCCTTAACAACAAATCCAGCTTTTGTCAAATTCAAAAGAACAATGATTATCGGCAGTATACTTTCCAACGGACAACATGATTCTTAGTCAAATCAAGCACAACAAGAACATCATTTAAATGTAGGATACCAATTTTTGCATCACCGAGTGAGAGATATCAAGTCCTGTGCCATCACCCACAAAAACTTTATCACAACCAGTATATGTGTTAGCATAGAAAAGGTTACCTTCTGAATTTGTCATGTGGGAGTAGCACCAATATCTGCAAAGAACTCTGTGTCAGTCTGATCTGCAGTTGTAAGAGAAGCAAATGCTTTCTGAGTTTCCTCCGACTGATATGCATAGTCAAACCTATGCCAACAATCCATGGCTGCATGGTTAAACTTTCCACAAATCTGACATACAAGAGGAGGGGTTGATGTCTGATTTTGCCTGTTGTCTGCTACATTCCTTTTGTTCTGCTCCTGGGGTTCAAACCTCTTTGGATTACTTTCTGAATTTGCAGGTCTACCAGCAGGGGAAAATCCTGCCTCTGGAGTTATACTGGCTTCTGCCACCTCTTCTTCTACCTCTACCACGGCCTCTTTGTGTAAAAAAAGGCCTGTAGTTGATCAGTGACTGTTTTTTCTTGAATCCTTTGCGTTTGAAGAGTCTGCTCATGTCCTTGAAGGGCCATGACAAATTGTGCAAAAGTAGGATATGGAGCCTTGGTAAGCATTGTTGTACGGAAACCAGTATATTCACTTCCTAATCCATATGCAAAACTGAAATACCTTATCCATGTCTGCTACAGGTTTCTTAATAGCTGCTTGGTTATCACAGATTGATTTAAACTCCCTCAGGTACTCATGCACCGTTTTTGTACCCTATTTGATTCCCATCAACATGTTCTTCAGATTTCCTTCCTTCTCCACCGTATGAGGGAGAAGTTGTTGCTCAAGACTTTTCCAAAGTTGGTTTGCGGTTAACTCTTCCTCGTAGATCATGCTGATGATCTCCTCTTTCATAGAGCCAAGCAACCATGAGACTAGGAGGCCATCATTCATCATCCAAGTTAGATAATCTAGATTATCAATCTCGTCCCCAGCTTGATCTTTACTCTTCTTTTCAGGATGTTCACTAGATGAGACATGGTGATATACACCAAGTCTCTTAATCAATAGAATCACCCGTGATCTCCATAGTAGGAAATTCGTAAAGTTGAGTTTGATTGAAATCAAACTCGAACATTGATGAAATTGTTGGATAGTTAATCCGATTCCTTGGCCATAGTTGCGCAACGAAAGTGGAGAAACAAGGATTGGCTTAAGGATGTTTTATGGCTCTGATACCATGAAGAATTGAGGAACACAGAAATAAAGGCAAATTGTGGTCTTCATTGATTCACATAAACCTTATTACAACCTTTAAATAGAAGTGATACAACCCTAATTGTGCCCTAATGATAAAAGGACTAACATAACCTTATTGCTAGAAATACATAAAAACTTATTACATATAATTACTATTTCATATAATTATATAACTATTTTCTGAATTACTTATTCCCTTTCCTTTTCTGAATTACTATTTCGACTCTCCACTTGCTTCTTCTTCTTCTTCTTCAGGTGAAGGTTGGGGCTGTTGCTGGTTCTGTTCAACAATTTTCAGAAGAAAGGTGATATCGTTGTTCGACAAATCAGATCATGTGACAATCCAGCAGATTCGTTCACTAAAGCATTGCCTACTGCCACATTCGAGAAATTATTAAAGAAGATCGGAATGCAGCGACTTAAAGATTTGAAGAGGTGTTCAAATCAAGAGGAGTAAAACACAAATGAAAGTTGTACTCTTTTTCCTTAATTATGATTTTTCCCATTGGGTTTTTTTCATAATGCAGGTTTTAACGAGGCAGATTTTTTATGAAACGGTATCCAATGGAGAGTGTTATAAATATTACGTGTTATAACTTGTGTTATAAATATAACACGTAATGGGTGGATGTCCATTAGATATAATATCTACGTCCTTCGTGTAAAATACTAGCCCGCAGTTAGTTTACTTAATAGCTAAGTCTTAAAACTAGCACGATAAAGTGGATAAGTATCGACGTCAATATATGGTGTAATCGACGGATGTATTTACATCATATAACCACGTGTAATATGTCGTGTATTTATTAAACGATACCGCGATAGATAATCGCTCCACGGGATTATCTCATCACGTGATAGCATTTGGGTGCATTCTTAAGCACCACATGCCATCTTACTGATCCCATTTTCCGTAGCCGAAATAGTTCTTTTGTTATTTATTAGTTTATATAAGAGGCAAAGTAAATAAAAGTAGATAAGAAGTTTCTACTTTCTAACTAATATATACCAAAAGGAAAGTGTAGCATTTCTTTTGAGTACTACCTATTTTAGAAACTAAAAAGCCATAATTATTTACTACCTCCGGTCCAAAATATAAGTCACCGTTGACTTTGGCACGCATATTAAGGAGGCGATAACTAATCGAATTTTTACACTATCATGACGAAATTACCCTCTAGCCCTTGTTCGGTCAATTGCGGTGTAAACAATGGGTAATTTCGTCATGATAGTGTAAAAATTCGATTAGTTATCGCCTCCTTAATATGCGCGCAAAAAAGTCAACGCGACTTATATTTTGGACCTAGAGCAATACTTCAATTCCCTGTTTGCGTTATATGATATATAACATTATTTACATTTTCTGGTTGCTGAGGACTTATCCCCAAATCTGCTATGATCTGATTTTTTTTTTTCAAAAGGTAAATAGCAAAACAAGAAAAAACAATGCTAGACAAAGTCTCTTTTTAATTGCAGTAATTGCGGTTAAATGTTATCAATTGTATCTTGTGTTTGTTATGATATGGTTGAAAAAATATTTCGTTTTTTAGGTTAGGTAAAATTTTATGACAACATAATATACAAAAATATGTCCTAACAAAGGTAAAATAATGACATTTCCTTTAATAATTAATTCTAGACCATGTAATTGCTCCATGATTTGTTGGTGTGTATTGTACATTTTGAGGGTGTTTATTCCCCTTCAAACAGACATTTGTATTGGGATCACCGTGCTTGTAAAGTGAGTAATGCCACTAGTTTTATTGTTATATATAATAATAGGTAGATAAAATACACACTTTTCTTCGACGATTAGAGTTAAAATCGTTGTTCGTAATCATATTAAAGGTTAAAGTCAAAACACAAATCAAAACATTATCAAGCAAATTCATTATTCCAAAACCTACATAAAATAATTATTATTTTTAAAATAAACATAATTAAATTAATGACTCAATCAATAGTTGTTTGTAATTTGTGTAGTATTAGCGCATGCAGCAGCAAGCACGACCAATTATGGAAGGCAAACATAAAACTCCAGGTTGTCCACACATTTCCTCGCAATCAAAATCACCTCTGCATAAGCCCACCACAACACATGATTCGGACACCACATTCTTAGCCACGGCATCGATCTCCAAATCTGTCACACCCACATAAATAAATATATATATATGACACAATGTTAGTTTTAAATGTTAAAAACAATTAATAGCACTTACTCCATCCGTTTTTTTTTTCTTTTTATTCTGTAAAAAATGATTAAAATAACAAAATTATCTTGCAACGAGTGCAAAAAAGAAGAATAGAAAAGAAAAAAGTGCATACCACGGGCAGATGCAACGAGTGCAATGCCTATGAAGATGAAGACGAGTAACTGCAAAAATAATCTGTTTGATCCCATTGGAATATATAGAATAAAATGATGAATAAAAGGTGTTTTGGACAAGAGAGCTAATACAATCCGCCCTTTATATATAGAGAGTATATATAATGAAAAATAATTGGAAGAAAATGTATATATTCAATTGATTTCAAGATCTCGATATATATATATATATATACAAGGAAATGATATAAACAGTTGTAAAATACTAATTTTGTAAAATACAATGAATTATCCCTTGATTCATGCATGAAATTCCTACACCCATTTAATTTAAATTTTTTTTTTTTTTTTTTTGAGGGGTCCCTGCACCCATTTAAACTCTACCGTTTTCATCACTGCTAATTAACTTCTTTAAAATAATATTCATTTTTATTATTATTGATCATTTAACTTCCATCTGCATATTTTATTAACCTTTTAATTACCACTACAACTTAAAAAGAAAATACTACTATAAAATTACACTACTTTACGAAAAGAAAAGAAAATTAAATTAACAACATTACACAACATTTAAAATATTCAATTATATTTTTTAAGTATATGATATAACCCACCGGTTGAACCACTAACCCACCGGTTGAACCACTAACCCGGTGACCTTGTGTCTTTTCCGGGTCAATGACCGGGCCGGGTCTGATAACTATGGTTCATACCCACTTGTCCCTCATGGAATCTAATTAAGATACTACGGCTCCAAGCCATTTCTCTTAATATTGCCTTTCAACCATTTCTCCACAAGTCACGAGATCTTCATTCTTCAATATGAACATACCAGTAGCCCTTTCAGGCATGTGGTTATCTGTAAACTCATAGAATACTTGTGTGCACTGAGCAGTGTCCTATACCTCATCACTGTGTGGTGCCTGCTAATGTTCCAATGGTTGAATATCTCTTTGTGGTTCTTAAACACTTTTGAGATCTCAATTTACTCTCACTATTTCTTTTGGAAGCAACACTTCCTTTAGAAGACAACATGTTTGGAGACAAACACCTTTTGCTCCGCGGGAAAGTAATTAATATCCACTTACTTGCTTAGATATTCCACAAAGTTGCACATGTCATACTACGCTCTAAGCCTTTCGTACGTTGCCTACTTGCTGTAAGCACGACAACCCTAAATCATCCGTTAAGATGGATTTGATGTCATCATCTTCCATATCTCGATATGGAATTTATTCAACCTTTATTCTTTGGAACTCGGTTAAGTATATGTTTTAAATAAGGGCACTATCACATAACATGTAAGGGATACTTTTCATGGCTTGCACCACATCTTTATCATATAAAGTGCTATTTCCATTTTAGAAACACAATCTAATTGTGTATCCAAAAATTGTATCCTTCAAGGGAGAATCGATTCCTTTTCGTACAACTTCGAAACACCCTTCAAGTACTAATTATTTCAATCCAATTGAAGATTAATTCCTAAATTGTTTACCAATCTCATATTCGTACTAGTCCGAACCTTTCGGACTTTCCAATATTCGTACTTTATTAAGTACGTTCGACTATTTCTAAAACAATCAAAGAGAGTAATAAACAATAATATTATTCGTGGCATTAATTGTCACAAGCCAACAAACATCAGCATGTTTAGGCTTTAGGCAATTTTCTAGATTTTATACTCTTTTCTTAAAAGGGTATTTTAGTCATCTTTAGATACGTATCACCAACATGATTCATAATCACATGGTTCATGCATCATCAGAATGAGATTTGACTACACATTTCTCTTCCACAAAGACTATGTCTAGAATAACCACAAAATATCAAGGATAACAGCCATACAAATATTTGCTTGAGATTTTTTCACCTATACCAACTAGGAACAATACCGACTTTTATATTTGACCAGATTCCTCATGGATATGACCTTGCTCGCCAATTATAGTACAACCGACTTGGTACTCTGCCGATAAAAGTTGGTATTCTATAAACGGCCATCAATTGTATCTAAACATCTTTTAAAGAGGGTTGTTAAGGATGAACACAAGTAAATAAAAGCGTTGTCGGACTTGATTTAAAGAGGGAGTTGAAAATCTAATACACTAGTTACAAAACTAGAGGGAGCTTGTTTTCCCGATTTCAAGAGTAAAGCGATGAGAACCTCTTTAAGAAAAACATAAGGCGGTATACTTTTCGACAAAATAAGGCAAAGGCGGAAAAGTGTACCGAGTTTCAAATATATTAAAAAATGGATCAAATGGGGTACAAATTATTCGGATGGAAACCGATTGGTAAAAACCGAATGAAAACATGGACAACGCTTGTGTTGTGTTGGAAGGTAATCGCTCGAGCTTCTCACAAAGTAAAAGTGTCAAAACGTCGACCCTTACAATCTTCCCGCCGATTCCTTAGCCTAGGAAAAAATTCAAACCGAGAGAAGCATCTTTTGGAAATCCTTCTTCTTAGCTTATCAAAACCAATATCTCAATCCTAGAGTCAAAAGATGGAGTTTACCATACCAGATCCCGCGGATGAGAAGTTGAAATTATACTTTGCAATGAGTCTAAAATTAGTGACTGGTGTTACACAAATGGAAATTATTTTGTGAATGAAGAAAGACGAGAGTTATAGGTCTTGGAGTTTTCTAGTTGATATCCAAAATTCACAATATTTTTAAACACGAAGGGGTTAGTCAGAAACAACTATTTTTTATCAAGAGAAAATTTTATCAAAACACCGACTTAGGTGGAAGAATGTAATCAAGCTAAAACAAATTTGTACTTAGTATCAAAACAAAGAATGTGGATCAAAATGTTGACTACAACTATTCAAAAATAAGGTCATTTGAATTATGTACGGCTTATTTACAACAGATTAAGAAAAGATGATCCACAACAGATTTTTTTAAAACATAAAGTCCAATGTTGCTTTGAAATTCATTAATGTAACCCTTTTTGAAAACTTAAGTAGATGTAAAAAGAGAGCTTGTAGATAAGCAAACATTTCTTGTGGAGTAAAATTTCCAAATCTTATGGGGTAGGGAAAACGGTTGTACACCGAAAAAAACATTGTGATCGTGTTGCTTTAAGAAAATTTACAAAAATATGAGGGTAGGATATGCTAGAGGCAATGGAGCATCTAGCAATGAACATTATGAATTAATGGGTTTTACCATGCATGAAAAAGTTAGAAAGGTTGAAGTGCAAACCATTATGTACAATAACAAGCTGGGATCTTGAGAAATGATGGATCAAATAAATAAGAGTAACAAGGAATTGAATGATCAGTAAGGTTTGAAGGAAACCAAGAGGTTGAATGGAGGAGTTTAATCAAAACCCAGCTTAAAGGTTCATCATTTAAGACGTAACCATAAAACTTCTGCCGCAAAACCTCACTTAAGGGGATTCACATTTAGCCCTAATGTCACACCACCAAAACTTAGGGATTCCAATCTTACGAGTCTCAACACTTAGAGGATTTAACTTAGGAGGTCAACAGTAAAGAATCCTAACTTCAAAATTCATAACTTAAAGATTTAATCTTGACAAGATCACATCTTAAGACATCTTAAAACCTACCCTTTATTCTCTGATACCAATTGTGACGCCCATTATCCAGATACCGAATCCTTAACTGGAAAAAGGATGCCCAACACGTATCTAATTATAATTAATCGATTATATCCGTAAGCTGGACATCATCGTCATCAGAGAAAAAGCGGAAACAAAATTATAGACTCCGGAAGCTAAAAGATTCTACAAAACGGTCGAAAAGGATCACTGCAACTAAAACAACGTCTCAAAAGTATTACACAATGATCCGATAAACTTTCAAATATTACAATTCTTGCTTTACAACTAGATGGTACAACTATCTCAATCTATTACAAAAGAAAAGGGAATATTCTATACCATTATTACACAGAATAAAATAAAGATAAGCTTTAACACCTTCGCATTCGGGAATCACTCTATAGCGATCTCGAACTCAACCTACCCAAAAACCACCTTCTCAAGGCGGGGAATAATTATAATGAGGTAAGTACAAACGTACTTAGTAAATGGTAGGATCACCGAATATACACATGTACTAACACAAGATTCAACAATAATAATATCAAATATGTTCAAGTAGCTCACACCCTCTACTAGTCTCACTAGTAGACACAACCAATAAGGACAATTGTTACACATTGATCCAATGACACTTTGCATGGGAATATGGTGGGTAAAGCGATCGAAGTGGATTCTAATACTCTCTATAATGCACGAGCTCGATTTGCACGGGTTTGTGTCGAAGTGGACCTGGAAAAACCTCTGAAAACTTTCATCATCATAAATGGCATGAAGAAGATGGTGGAGTGGGAAGGACTACCGATGGTGTGTTGGGATTGCGGTAAGTTCGGACACCGAAAAGAGGATTGCCCTTTTAATCAAACCGAGTGCAACTCTACTGATCAACCCAACTCCACAGCTAGGAGAACTGGAGAGTGGAGAGGGTCCTACGCCAGAAAAACCTTACGGGCCATGGATGATCGCCCAAACTAGGCATAGGAGACCTGTAAATTCAACCAGCAAGACCACCGTGCCTGCGTCGAACACCAGTTAACATCACCACCATGCCTGAACATTCTGACAAGACCATTCCAGCTGGGTCTCGCTTTGCCGTCCTAGCCGATGAAGATAGTCAGGCGAACACACCATATGATGAGATTAATGAATTGCGACAACAAGCTGAACAGGTAACCCCTCATGAAGGTCCATCCATCACAAAGACAATTCAATAAGCATGCTAAGGATGTCAATTCGTCTAATAAAAAAAAAACCCAAAAAAAACTCAAGCATCAGCAGTTAAGTCCCATGCAACTAACATTGTGCCTAAATCTACCAAGAGAAAAGGCTCAGTCCTTAATGCCGAAAAATATTCAAGCGGACCAAGAGATTCCCCAGGCTTAAAAACACGCGTTGTTTCACGGGAACCTCTAGGAGAAATACCGTATAACCGCCCCAAGTCCATCCTTCCTTAATGCCGAAAAAATTCAAGCGGATCAAGAGATTCCTCAGCCTCAAAAACACGCGTTGTTTCATGGGAAGGGAACCACTAGGAGAAATACCCCATAACCGCCCCAAGTCCATCCTTCCCAACGAGAGCATAAATCCTACACCCTCCACTAAAAACGACCCTCAGAAAAATGGTGTGAAGGGTCCAAGCAACACCCTCCCGATCTCGGTAAGGTAATTGCTGGCAGTAGAATGGATGTCATCCAAACCCGTAATCCTTTATTCGAAGAAAATAGGGCAGCCGTGAACTCCCAACCCCCAATCACTCTTGATTTGATATGCGTATTCTCTCGTTGGAATTGCAGGGGAGCATGTTCGGTCGAGTTTTTAAGACAGCTTGCGTAGCTTTCTTTCGTAACATAATCCGGATATTCTTTGTTTGTTGGAGCCTAGAAACGTAGTATTCGGGCAAAATATAATCTTTCCAAGACCTCATTTACCAATGTTTTTGTTGTTGAAGCAAGGGGCTACTCGGGGGTCTTTGGTGTTTCGGGATGAGCGCCGGATCTCATTACGACATATCTCGAATACGAACCAGTGTCATTCCATGGCTGCCTGCAAAGATAACAAGATTACCTGTATCACCAACTTTATTTACGCCGCTCCGGTTGCTAGTGCCAGAACGACTTTTGGGACTATCTCCAAAGTTTCTCTAGCATTATGTCTTACCCGGCCCTAAGCTGATTATGGGCGATTTTAACCAAGTTATTTCCCAAAAAGATAAGCAGGGTGGCCGTCCGGTAGGCGGTCTAAACTCGGCAAAACTGTGGTGCACTCTCGATTATTGCGTTTTAATGGAGTTACCTCATCATAGCTCAAAATTTACTTGGGTAGGGGCTACCCACGGGTATCAGCGAATTTATGAAAGGCTGGATCAAAGTTGGGTTTCCCCTACTTGGCTTGATTTATATCCATACGCTCATGTCAAGCATCTACCTCACATTGAATTTGATCACGCCTCTATCCCGTTGAATACCGACCTAAATCAACCCAGCAATGTCGACCTAGCACTTTTTTCTTCCAACTTGCTTGGCTCGATCATGATCAATTTGAGGAATTCGTTCAATCGCATGGGTTAGTGGGACAAGCCTTCATGCTTCGATTCAAGACTTCAAACTTCGGGGCTAAGCTTTGGAATACACAAGGTTTTTGGGAACATTTTCCAAAGCAAAAAAATCTCTAACGGCTAGAATTGAGGGTATTTAAAAAAGTCTTGAATCTTATCCCTCTCGGTATTTATAGAAACTTAAAGAGGATCTCAAAAAGAACCGGAGGCAACTCTCAAGCAAGGGAAAAATTATTGGCACCAACGCTCTCAGTTGAAGTGGTTAGCCGAAGAAGAGCGTAATACCCGCCTTTATCATCTTACTGCTATTCGGAAAAAAGCAAAAAGAAAGATCCTCTGCTTGAAGGACGACTCGGAACAATGGATATATGAACAGACACAAATTCGAGGTATGGTCCAAAACTTCTTTCGTCACCTTTATACGGTTGATAATTTAATTGATTGCAGTAATTTCAACCCCTGCTTTAATCGTCTATCGAGCTTGGACCTCCAATTCCTCAACTGTAAAGTTACTGAAAATGAAATCGAAAAAGCCTTGTTTGACATGGGTACATATAAAGCGGCCGGCCGGGATGGGCTACCTTCGGTGTTCTATAAACCCGTTGTAGTATTGTAGCCCCTTTCATTATCGATTTTGTTGGAGAGTCCTCCCGAACAAGTCGGTTTCCGGTCTGTTATGAATGAAACACTATTGTCCCTTATACCCAAACGTGAATCTCTCCTTCTCCGCCTCCTTTCGCCCTATTGCTCGTCAAATGTTGTTGTCAAACTCGCTTAACAAAATTATTGCCAATCGACCGCGCCTTCGGTTGGTAATTCTCGATTGCCTTCATCCCAAAACGAGGGAGCACATGTAATATTATAATTTTTCAGGAGGCCCTTCAAACCTTTCGCAAAAAAATAGGGTAAAAAAGGGTTCATGCTGGTAAAAATTGACCTAGAAAAGGCGTACGACCGCGTGTACCGGGGCTTCATAGAAAAAATCTTAATCTCTCGTCGGTTTTGCTAAACATTTGGTCGATCTAATTATGCATGGCCCGAGATCGGCCTCTCTTTCGGTTTTGTGGAATTGGGAGAAAATGGATCCGGTTATTCCGGAAAGGGGACTAAGACAGGCGACCCCTAGCACCCTATCTCTTTGTGCCATGCATGGAGATCCCGAGTCGATAATTGAGGAAGAAGTGAGGCGGGGACTTTGGAAACCAATCAAGCTCAGCAGAAAGTCCAAATCATTTTCGCACCTCTCCTTTGCATACGACCTAATCCTCTTTGGGGAAGCGTCGGAAGAACAAGCACTTATGATGGAAACCATTCTAGCGGATTTACTCGCTCCATCTCCGGACAAAAAATTAGTACGCAAAAATCTTCCTTCCATGTGTCGGGAAATCTTAATATGCGGCTCAAACAATTAATTGCACAAAAGCTAGGAATGAAACACACAATTAATATTGGCAAATATTTGGGGACTCCGTTGCTTCACTCTCGGGTCAAGAAGACTACATATCGATTTATTGTTGATAAAATACGCAAAAAGCTCGCCTCATGGAAGATGAAATCTCTCTCAAAAGCAGGCAGATCCATCCTAATCAATACGTCTTTATCGACCCTCCCTTATTATGTGATGCAAACGGCGAAATTACCAAAGGGCACTATTGAAGAAGTGGAGAAGCTTTGCCGTCAATTTTTCTGGGATGAGCTCGATGGCCGAAAACATGGGCATTCCATTTCCTGGCAGAACATCCGCAAACCAAAGGAAAGTGGGGGTTTAGGTCTCAAAAACTTCTGGAGGAGATGAATTTCACTTTCTTGGGTAAGCTTGCCTGGCACATTCTCGTTGATGATACCTCTCCCTGGGTCTCTTTGCAAGCTGATAAGTACGGGAACCCTTTTGTCGATCCGAAGACGGGTTGCTCTGTTCTGTGGTAAAATATCTGTCGTGCGGCCAAAAATTTTGAGGTTGGCTTTACGGCGGAAAATGATACCATCAAGTGGGCTCCTTCTGGCGATGGTAAGTATACCGTGCATAGTGCTTATCTGTACCAGCTTGAGAATCAGAATGCCCTTCATAGTAACTTCGACTGGAGCCATATTTGGAGCCTTAAAGGACCGATGAGATATAACTTCTGCTTGTGGCAAATCTTTCATGATCGCTTACCCGTTAATAGTCTCCTCGCACTTCACCACATATTGAGCTCTTCCATTTGTCAGATATGTTATCTGCACACAGAATCCGCTTTACATGCTCTGCGCGACTGCAGCAGGCCTCGTAGTATTTGGAAGCAAGCTCTCCATCCTAACCTTTGGGAGACCTCCTTCTTTAATTCGGAAATTCAAGATTGGGTTCAGGAAAACATCCAGCAAGCTCCGTGTAATCAAGAGTTGGGTAAACGTTGGCCTTAACTCTTCCGCGAGATAATTTATGGGATATGGTTCGGCGCAATAGATTTGCGCACTCCTCGACCGTATTCGCCCCCCGCACATGTTTTTCTTTCTACAACGAGTTACACGTTCTAGGGACTTGAGATTAGCCCGCGCCATAGACTCAATTTAGCTTTGTCTATGTCGATTATTTCCCGATTGTAAGACTTTGGTCGCTTTGACCCGTTTGACTAATATAAGATCTCTTTTTAAAAAACATTATATATATAGCGCTCTGCATCTTTGTAGAATACATAAAAAATTAAAAAACAATCAAAGCAACTCTAAGATTTGAAACACTGTATATACATTCAGTTCTAATAACATGTATAAAAAAGAAGAACTGTATCCTACAAGTCATTTATATCTCAATACGGTTTCTTAGGTTCAAGAAAGGGTGGTTTTTAATTCTTGTGCTTTGTATTCAGAGTTCCTATTCCATTAATTATGATGTTGTTATGAATTATCTGGTTAGGCATCTTCACTTAGTTTGTGCTTCAACTTTGTGTAATATATAATTTCTTTTTAGCATTGAAACAATTATAATGATTTTGTTTATTGAATGAGTCCTATGTTATGATTTTTTTTTCTTCGAGCATGTTTACGGTTGCATTTGACTACATAGATGGCTGCATAAAACGTTTTTTTCCCATATTCTCCTCCTAAAAATCTTTCATTGATCATTCGTACCATTTGTTTGAAATGGATTAAATATTGATTATGATGTGTATCAAATCTAATTTTGCATAGCATATTGTGTTATGGCTACTGCGTTGATGGTTGGGAAATTGGAAAATCAGTGTTGTGAGACCCCCTGCCCGTGAAAAAAGTTGTCTTTTTCTAAAAATGCGTTTTTAGTTAACACTACAATAATATTATCGTAAAAAAAAATTTACGACAATAATAATGTCGTAAAATCAACGATAATAATAATGGAGTTAAACTCTTTACGACAATATTATTGTCGTTAATTTTAACTCTATTATTATTGTCATAAAATCTGTTTAATTACAATATTTTTTACGATGCTATCATCGCCGTGTAACCTCAAAACGCATTTTGTCAAAAATACAACTTTATTTCCAAGTGGGATGAGGGGCCAAGCCTGAATCTCCAATTGTGCCAGCTGGTTAACAATCACTTGGTATACTTGCCATGTAATTAGAGCCAAGCAGATTATGTTGAGTGTCATTTATGTTTGGAAAATAAATATGATATGTTTTAATCTCTTTGCTTCTAACTATTTCAGAATATGTAGTGAAGCATTTAATAATTATCCTATACAAAAGCAGAAGAAAATAATGGACAAAAGGTATTATTTGTTATAAATATTACGTGTTATAACTTGTGTTATAAATATAACACGTAATGTGTGGATGTATATTAGATATAATATCTACTCCTTCGTGTAAAATAATAACACGCAAGTTAGTTTACTTAATAAATAAGTTTCTTAAAGTCAGCACGACAAAATGAATAAGTATCGACGTCAGTATATAGTGCAATCGATGGATGTATTTACACAATATAATTATATAACCACATATAATATATCGTGTACTTATTAAACGGTACCACGATAGATAATCACTCCACGGGATTATCTCATCACGTGATAGCATTTGGGTGCATTCTTAAGCACCATATGCCATCTTACTGATCCCATTTGCCTTGGCCGAAATAGTTCTTTTGGTATTAGTATATATATGAGGCAAAGTAAATAAAAGTAGATAAGAAGTTTCTTATAGTTTCTAACTAAAATGTACAAAGGAAAGTGTAGCGTTTCTTTTGAGTATTTTAGTAACTAAAAAGCCATAATTATTTACCTTCAATTTCCTGTTTGCGTTATACGATATAACACGTTATCACCATGAGTCTCTACCCAGCTGATAGGGTTCAGGAAAACATCCAGCAAGCTCCGTGTAATCAAGAGTTGGGTAAACGTTGGCCTTAACTCTTCCGCGAGATAATTTATGGGATATGGTTCTGGCGTAATAGATTTGCGCACTCCTCAGACTGTATTCGCCCCCTGCACATGTTTTTCTTTCTACAACGATTACACGTTCTAGGGACTTGAGATTAGCCTCGCGCCATAGACTCAATTTAGCTTTGTCTATGTCGATTATTTCCCGATTGTAAGACTTTGGTCGCTTTTTGACCCGTTTGACTAATATAAGATCTCTTTTTAAAAAACATTATATATATAGCGCTCTGCATCTTTGTAGAATACATAAAAAATTAAAAAACAATCAAAGCAACTCTAAGATTTGAAACACTGTATATACATTCAGTTCTAATAACATGTATAAAAAAGAAGAACTGTATCCTACAAGTCATTTATATCTCAATACGGTTTCTTAGGTTCAAGAAAGGGTGGTTTTTAATTCTTGTGCTTTGTATTCAGAGTTCCTATTCCATTAATTATGATGTTGTTATGAATTATCTGGTTAGGCATCTTCACTTAGTTTGTGCTTCAACTTTGTGTAATATATAATTTCTTTTTAGCATTGAAACAATTATAATGATTTTGTTTATTGAATGAGTCCTATGTTATGATTTTTTTTTTCTTCGAGCATGTTTACGGTTGCATTTGACTACACAGATGGCTGCATAAAACGTTTTTTTCCCATATTCTCCTCCTAAAAATCTTTCATTGATCATTCGTACCATTTGTTTGAAATGGATTAAATATTGATTATGATGTGTATCAAATCTAATTTTGCATAGCATATTGTGTTATGGCTACTGCGTTGATGGTTGGGAAATTGGAAAATCAGTGTTGTGAGACCTCCTGCCCGTGAAAAAAGTTGTCTTTTTCTAAAAATGCGTTTTTAGTTAACACTACAATAATATTGTCGTTTTTAGTAAAATGTACAAAGGAAAGTGTAGCGTTTCTTTTGAGTATTTTAGTAACTAAAAAGCCATAATTATTTACCTTCAATTTCCTGTTTGCGTTATACGATATAACACGTTATCACCATGAGTCTCTACTCAGCTGAGTAAAGCATTCAGAAAATTACTCGGAAAACATTGACAGAGCGTGGAGGTAATCTTAATCAATCTATTTTCGTTTGTTTTAGTTATGGCTAACATATCGAGGCAGAATTTGTACCACTAGATATTTCCGGAAGAAATTATGTATTGTGGACGATGGATGTTGAGATTCATCTAGAATCTATGGGGCTTGGCAATACTATTATTAAGGAAAATGATGAGTCCAGCCAAAGCCGTGCCAAAGCCATGATCTTCCTTCGACATCATCTTGGAGATGGGTTGAAAAATGAATATCTTACGGTAAAAGATCCTTCTGAACCGTGGCATAATTTAAAGGATAGATTCGACCACCTGAAGTTGTCGGTTCATCCTGGTGCCAGATTTGATTGGCTTAATCTGCGGCTGCAAGATTTTAAAACCGTGACCGAGTTTAATTCAGCCATGTTTAAAATCACCTCTCAGTTATAATTATGTGGCGATAAAGTAACTGACGAGGATATGTTGGAAAAGACATATTCCACATTTCATATTGAGAAAAAGGATTCAAAAATTATTCTGAGCTTTTAGCATGCCTCCTTGTGGCAGAGCAGAATAATCAACTTTTGTTGAAAAATCACGAGTCCCGACCGATCGGTGTTAGCCTATTGTAACGTTTCCCGATTCCCGTTCCCGACACCGAGTCCTTATCCGGAAACAGCGCTCGGCACATATATTATCAAATAAATTCAATAATATATGTAAGCCTTACGTCATACATCAGAGCTAAAACGACACGGAAGATAAAACGACCCGGGAAAAACAAAAGACAAAAGATCGAACGCACGGTTTTCAATGCTGTGAAACTAAATCCAATAAAGAAAACTAATCATCCAACATTCAAATCCCAAAAGATCTCAAAAGAACTCAACCGTAACTAATCCAAAAGAAAGACAACATTGTTTGAACTTGAATCAACAACATTATTGAAAGAAAGCAAAACTAAAGGAACTAAGTCTTCAAGAGCTCCATCTCACACATCCTCGTCAAAGAACTCATCACCGTAACAACCCGTTCATCTTCTTTGGGGAAAGGGAAAGACAAACATAAAGTAACGGGGTAAGTACATAAGTACTCGCAACGCGTAGTAAGATCGTACAACTCGGTCTCATAAAGAAATAAAAGCAACGCCGTCTTTTATTAATTCATTTCCGTTATTGGCCCTAGCTAACTATCATATTATGTTCATTGCATAACATGAGGTTCCAAAGGTATCTAGCTTAGCTCAAGTTTGTTACATCATGAATAACAAGGGCACTACGCCTAGTAATAGGATGTACTAGACAATCGGGTGCAACCTACTTAGAGACTCGCTCTAGTAGCCCCGGGAATATCCGAGTCCCGATAGTGTGATGACCGGCGCAGTGCACCGTACGCTTTATCCGGCCAATCGATTGACCGGCGTGGGTACAATCTACTTTGTCCGGTCGTAGAACACATCGCGATATTGTACTATGCCTCACCAAGCATTGCATGATGTTTAAGCTTATTAATCTAGCACATATGTTTAATTAGATGTTTAACTAGCCACCTAAGTGTTTTCGTGTAAGCTCCCTCACACTTCCTACCCTCGTACTTAGACCTCTAGACACGGACAAGCCCTAGCAATTACATACGTACATCGATAAACCCTAGCTTATCGAAGCACAAGGCAAATCCGAAGCTTCCAAAGTGGTCCCACACTTCATCTTTTTAGGGAATCCATGTGGTGCCGGAACTAAACGCACCGTAAGCTAGTTCGCAGCTTTGTCACGTAAGGTTATGCATTAAACACACTATTATAAAGCTTGAAACACATAAAAAGGAAAGAAAAACAGTACTGTAATAGCCCCTGTCCAGACAAACCTACTGTCCGATACTGGGAAAAATAGCAGTACCACAAAATCTATCTATACAGATTTCATGACACTCGGTCGACCGGAAGGCTTGGTTCGGTCGACCGAGCCAAATTATATATATATTTTTTTTTTTTTTTTTTTTTCAACATCGTTACGGTTTTTCTCGCGCTCTCGCGTTTTTCTACTCAAATTCAACCCGACATCGACTTAAACGAATTAAACCATGAAAACAATGATGCTAATTGCCCTATCACTTTACGAAACCCTAATCATACGATAAGAAAACCACGTTACCTTAATCAAACGTTAACCGATCTAGTGGATTGTTGATATCAAAACGATCCTCGTCTCGCGGTGATCCTTTCTCTCTTGATGAGTCTGATGAAAAGAACAACGGATTAGCCTCGAAAATCGAAAGCCTCTTCTCCCTTTTTTTTCTCAAAAGCTGCGCCCCTTTTTCCTCTCTGCGTCCCTCTCTCTTTTTTTTGTCAAAACAACTAGGTTAAAATTAGGATTAGTTTTCCTTTTATAATCCCAATTACCTAATTATTTAATTATTTTCCTTAAAAAGAAAATCCTTGTTTATCCCTTTTTCTTTTCTTTTTTTTTTTTTGAAAATCCTTTAATTAAAAAATAACATAATATTCTGATTTTTGCTAAAAGACTGAATTGCCCTTTTTCAAAAATCGGGATATTACATTCCTCCCCCCTTAAGAGGAGTTTCGTCCTCGAAACTAGATCGTACCTGGTAGATGAGGGAACTCGGAAACTCGTCGATCATGTCCGCTTCCACTTCCCAAGTGGCTTCCGTCGGTGCATGATTGCTCCATTGCACTAACACTAACGGGATCACTCGCCTCTTTATCATCTTTTCCTTCCTATCCAAAATCTTAATCGGCTTCTCCACGTATGATAGATTATCTTGCAACACTTCCGGATCAATCTCGCATTCCACGTCCACTTTAGATAGACATTTCCGAAGCATAGATACATGAAAAACATTGTGGACTCTAGACATCGATTCTCGGTAACCGTAGTCTATAAGCCAACTTCCCAATTCTTTCAATGACGTCAAAAGGTCCTACGTACCTTGGACTTAGCTTTCCTTTCGTCCGAACCTCTTGACACCCTTCATTGGAGACGCTCGAAGGTAAACTCTATCCCCGACCTCAAACTCTGGGCCGGTCTTCTTCTAACGTCGGCCCAACTCTTTTGACGGTCTTGAGTCGCTTTCGTATTCTTCCTTATCAACTCGATCTTCTCCTTGGCTTGCCGAACCATCTCCGGCCCCGTGATGTGTTTCTCTCCTACTTCATCCCAATAAAGTGGAGTCCCGCACTTCCTACCATACAAGGCCTCAAAAGGTGGCATTCCCAAACTTGCGTGGTAACCGTTATTGTAAGCAAACTCCGCTAAGTTGAGGTAATCTATCCATGAACCTCCGGCATCCAAAACACAAGCTCTAAGCATATCCTCAAGAGTCCGAATCGTTCTCTCGGATCGCCCATCCGTCCGAGGATGAAACGCGGTGCTCAAATCGCCTTCGTTCCAAAAGCTTTTCGTAAACCCTTCCGTAAGCGACCGATAAATCTACTATCCCCGTCGGATACAATAGATAAGGGCACTCCACGAAGCCTCACTATATTGTCGATATACATAGTAGCGAACTTCTTTATAGGCATGTCCACTTTACATGGCAAGAAATGGGCTGATTTGGTAAGTCTATCCACAATCACCCAAATCATGTCATGACCGCCCTTCGTCTTAGGCAAACCGGTGATGAAATCCATCGTGATATTCTCCCATTTCCATTCCGGTATCTCCAAAGGTTTCGCAAACCTCCCGGCCTTTTATGTTCGCTTTCACCCTCTCGACATGTATCGCATCTCGCCACGAACTCGCGATCCCTAACTTCATACCAGGCCACCGCATCTTTCCTTGAGATCTCTATACATCTTAGTGGCTCCGGGATGAACCGCAAAAGCAATCTTGTGAGCCTCATCCATAACCTTCTCTCTTAGACCATCCACATCCGGTACACACAAACGGTCTCCATACCAAAGATAACTACTCTTGTCCAACGATAACCCACCGTGGGTTTTTCTCGGGCCACACGCTTCAAATTAACCATCACCGGGTCCTTATCTTGTTTAAACCGTATTTCATCTAGCAGATCCGACCTCGCCATCAATGGCGCCATAAACCGGTCTTCATCCTTCGCTCAACCACTTCAATCGCATTCTATCCAACCGATCCACAACTTCTTGTAAGGTGGTGATAGCATTAATCGCTCTCCGGCTAAGTGCATCGCCTACGACATTCGCCTTACCCGGGTGGTATTGAATGTCCAAGTCGTAGTCTTTCACAAACTCTAACCATCTTCTTTGTCTCATGTTCGCATTCTCCCGAGTAAAGAAGAACTTAAGGCTCTTATGATCCGTGAAGATCCTTGTCTTGACACCATACAAATAGTGTCTCCAAAGCTTCAGAGCAAACACCACTGCTGCCAACTCCAAGTCGTGTGTAGGATAATTCTTCTCATGCACTTTTAGCTGCCTAGATGCATAAGCAATCACCTTTCCTGACTGCATCAAAACACAACCCAAACCTTGACCCGATGCATCTGTATAAACATCATAATTATCAAAAACCTCCGGTAACGCCAACACAGAGCCGTGGTCAACTTTTCTTTCAAAGTCCGAAAGGCTTCCTCACATTCGTCACCCACTCATACTTGACGTTCTTCCGAGTAAGTCTCGTAAGAGGTGTAGCTATCTTCGAGAAATCCTTTACAAACTTCCGGTAATACCCCGCTAGACCCAAGAAACTCCTTATCTCTCGTTACCGATGTCGGTCTAGGCCACTTAGAGACAAAGCCTTCTATCTTTGCCGGATCCACTTTAATACCTTCTCCGTAAACTATATGCCCAAGAAAACCGACTTGATCCAACCAAAACTCGCACTTGGAAAACTTGGCATACAAGCCTTGTTCTCTTTTAAGGTTTGTAGCACTATCCTTAGGTGTTCTTCATGCTCTTCCTCGTCTTTAGAGTATACCAAAATGTCGTCTATGAAGACAATCACAAACTTGTCGAGATAAGGCATGAAAACTCTTTGCATCAAATCCATGAATTTCGATGGAGCATTAGTGAGTCCAAACGGCATGACCAAAAACTCATAATGTCCATACCTCGTACTGAAGGCTGTCTTAGGTATATCTGACACCTTGATCTTCAACTGATGATAACCGGACCTAAGATCAATCTTAGAGAACACCTTCTTACCTTGCAACTGACTGAACAGATCATCAATCCTTGGTAAAGGATACTTATTCTTGACCGTCGCCTTATTTAACTCTCGTAGTCGATGCACAAACGCATACTCCCATCTTTCTTCTTTACAAACAAAACCGGTGCTCCCCACGGTGATGTACTTGGCCGGATGATGTTTTTCTCTAACATCTCCTTAAGCCGAATCTTCAACTCTTTCAACTCACTCGGTGCCATCCCGTATGGTGCTTTAGCTATCGGTGAAGCTCCCGCGATCAACTCGATCTCAAACTCTATGGCCCCATCGTGTACGTGTCCCGGCAAATCTTCCGGGAAAACTTCAGAAAGTCCTTAGCTACACGAGTCTCTCCTAACTCGGGTTTGAGCTTTTCCTTATCTAGCGCGTACACCACAAAACCTTGGCAACCCCGCCTCAAGGCTTTTAAAGCTTTAACCGCCGAGATGATCGGACGCCGTTTCTTGCTAGGCTTGTATACGGTACCCCGAAAAGTCTTAGCCGATTTTCCCGGAACTTTAAAGATTACTCTCTTGCCTTTGCAATCCAAATAGACATGGTTCTTAGACAACCATTCCATACCTAGGATAACATCAAAGTCCGAGAAATCCAACACCGTCGTGGCATGCCGGCACTTGTAAGTCCCAACTCTAATGTCGACTGAGGGTGTGACTTGAGCACACCTGGTGACTCGGCCCAAAGGGGTGGATATACTCAAGGGTCTCTCCAACTCCTTAAGCGGTAGGTTTAACTTCTTAACTATGTTTGAAGAAACAAAAGTTCCCGAAGCTCCGGTATCAAACAGTAGCCGAAACTCGCTAGATTATCTATGATTATGGTACCTAAAAGTGAATCAATTTACGTATAAATATGTAATATCATATGCGCGCTATATCATATTAAATATTTATAAGAAACACAAACACCGAAAAGTACCCGTCACCACAAAGTCATCTAACTCCTCCGGCTCCGCATCCGTTGCAAAAACACGAACCGGTTCGCTACCCGTAGGACGACTACCCCGCCGGTTACTTCGCCCTCCCCGCCCGATTGCCCCGTGATAGCTTCTTAGGACACGCCCTCGAGTAGTGTCCCGCTTCCCCGCAAGGGAAACAATTCAAGCTACCACCATGCAATCTCCCGTGTGTGCCTTGTTACACTTAGCACAAACCGGTGGCGTCCCACTTGTCGAACTCTTCATTGCTAAACTCCCCGTCTTCTTTACATTCCGCCGTGGCGCCCTCTATTACCTCCTTGAAAATTTGAGAATGGCCTCTTGTCCCCAACTACAACCGTCGGCCCCGTTGGCAAACCTTTCCGCCGTCAATGCTCTATCCATGACGCTTGCCATGCTAGTAGGTCTATCTCCTAGCATGCCCTTAGCCACTTCATGTGACAATCCTTCCATGAACTTGTCAATCTTTTTCTCTTCACTCTTCATAATCTCGGGGTAGAATCGCCCACTCGTGAAACTTCGCGAGTACCGTGTCACCGTAGTATTTCTTCCCCGTTTCAAACTCGAAACTCGTTGGCCTTTGCATTTTGTGCCGTTCTAGGGAAGTATTCCCGATAGAACAAATCCTTGAATACCGCCCAATCCGTGATTCTAGGATTAGCTTGCTCATAAGACTCCATCCAACTCTCTCGCATTACCCGCCAACAAAGATATCGCCAACCGAGCCCATTCGATTCTCGGGGCCCTCATGTTTCTACAAGACTTTTCAAACCGACGTAGCCACAAGTCCGTCGCTCGCCGGCTCAACATTACCGAAGAACTCGGTACCCTATGCTTCTTCACTTTCTCATACCAATCTATTGGTCTATCATAACCCCCAAACCGCCGATGCCGAAACCGCCGCCGTACCGGTGGGGCATTCGATAACTCGTCGCGGGCCGGGTGTAGCCTGTGTGCTACGAAAGAACTCGATCTAGGTGGTGGTGGAGGTCGAATTGTCGGCCGAGGAGTGAAACTCAACGGTGTAGACGGAAACATGGATACCGTGGATAACCGAAAACCGACCGGCCGGTGGGTTAGAAAGTCCCAACCCGGTCCAAGTGGTGGTCCTTGGGGCCGATGTAGAAACCGGTACGCGGGTGCTAAACCTTGAAGGACCCGCTTGTTCCACTCGACCTCTAACGTAATTACTTGGTCCTTGATTTCCACCATGACCGGGGTTGTTCACTTGAGTGACCGGAGGAACCCGAGTAGCCGGTCCACTCCTCCTCCTTCTTGGAACCACAACCTCGCAAAATCCGTCTCTCGCGTTACTTGTCCGGGTATTATCTCGCCTCGCCGTTATACGAACTAGCTCCTCCTCTAGTAAGCACCATCCCGTAGCCAAGAGAAAGAGGGGTTACTAAAGCTCTAACCTTATCTTAGAGAAAAATCAAGTCCTACACAGCAAGGAAAACCTTTCTCTCTGATA
This sequence comes from Gentiana straminea, assembly GCA_036785695.1. Lineage (NCBI taxonomy): Eukaryota > Viridiplantae > Streptophyta > Magnoliopsida > Gentianales > Gentianaceae > Gentiana > Gentiana straminea. Next base: position 1,644,111 of record JAVUPR010000477.1, read on the forward strand.
CCAACTGTAACGCCCCGTTCCCAGACACCGAGTCCTTATCCGGAAACAGCGCTCGGCACATATATTATCAAATAAATTCAATAATATATGTAAGCCTTACGTCATACATCAGAGCTAAAACGACACGGAAGATAAAACGACCCGGGAAAAACAAAAGACAAAAGATCGAACGCACGGTTTTCAATGCTGTGAAACTAAATCCAATAAAGAAAACTAATCATCCAACATTCAAATCCCAAAAGATCTCAAAAGAACTCAACCAGAACTAATCCAAAAGAAAGACAACATTGTTTGAACTTGAATCAACAACATTATTGAAAGAAAGCAAAACTAAAGGAACTAAGTCTTCAAGAGCTCCATCTCACACATCCTCGTCAAAGAACTCATCACCGTAACAACCCGTTCATCTTCTTTGGGGAAAGGGAAAGACAAACATAAAGTAACGGGGTAAGTACATAAGTACTCGCAACGCGTGTAAGATCGTACAACTCGGTCTCATAAAGAAATAAAAGCAACGCCGTCTTTTATTAATTCATTTCCGTTATTGGCCCTAGCTAACTATCATATTATGTTCATTGCATAACATGAGGTTCCAAAGGTATCTAGCTTAGCTCAAGTTTGTTACATCATGAATAACAAGGGCACTACGCCTAGTAATAGGATGTACTACAGACAATCGGGTGCAACCTACTTAGAGACTCGCTCTAGTAGCCCCGGGAATATCCGAGTCCCGATAGTGTGATGACCGGCGAGTGCACCGTACGCTTTATCCGGCCAATCGATTGACCGGCGTGGGTACAATCTACTTTGTCCGGTCGTAGAACACATCGCGATATTGTACTATGCCTCACCAAGCATTGCATGATGTTTAAGCTTATTAATCTAGCACATATGTTTAATTAGATGTTTAACTAGCCACCTAAGTGTTTTCGTGTAAGCTCCCTCACACTTCCTACCCTCGTACTTAGACCTCTAGACACGGACAAGCCCTAGCAATTATACGTACATCGATAAACCCTAGCTTATCGAAGCACAAGGCAAATCCGAAGCTTCCAAAGTGGTCCCACACTTCATCTTTTAGGGAATCCATGTGGTGCCGGAACTAAACGCACCGTAAGCTAGTTCGCAGCTTTGTCACGTAAGGTTATGCATTAAACACACTATTATAAAGCTTGAAACACATAAAAAGGAAAGAAAAACAAGATCGTAATAGCCCCCGTCCCGTACAAACCTACCGTCCGATACCGGGAAAAATATAAATACAAGCCACAAAATCTATCTATACGATTTCATGACACTCGGTCGACCGGAAGGCTTGGTTCGGTCGACCGAGCCTAATTATATTTATATTTTTTTTTTTTTTTTTTTTCAACATCGTTACGGTTTTTCTCGCGCTCTCGCGTTTTTCTACTCAAATTCAACCCGACATCGACTTAAACGAATTAAACCATGAAAACAATGATGCTAATTGCCCTATCACTTTACGAAACCCTAATCATACGATAAGAAAACCACGTTACCTTAATCAAACGTTAACTGATCTAGGGATTGTTGATATCAAAACGATCCTCGTCTCGCGGTGATCCTTTCTCTCTTGATGAGTCTGATGAAAAGAACAACGGATTAGCCTCGAAAATCGAAAGCCTCTTCTCCCTTTTTTTTCTCAAAAGCTGCGCCCCTTTTTCCTCTCTGCGTCCCTCTCTTTTTTTTTGTCAAAACAACTAGGTTAAAATTAGGATTAGTTTTCCTTTTATAATCCCAATTACCTAATTATTTAATTATTTTCCTTAAAAAGAAAATCCTTGTTTATCCCTTTTTCTTTTCTTTTTTTTTTTTGAAAATCCTTTAAATAAAAAAAATAACATAATATTCTGATTTTTGCTAAAAGACCGAATTGCCGCTTTTTTTTCGTAATATGCCTTTTGTTGGTGTTTTTCAAAAATCGGGATATTAAAGTATTTTAAGTATATTTATATATATTTGGCCGATATATATAAATAATTTGGAGATAAATCCGATTTTAAGTAAAAATGGGTAAATAAGGAAAATAAGAGATTAGGTTAATTATTGGGATTTTTCCTATTTAAGGAAAAAGTAGCCCCATTAGTTTCCCTAACCTTTTGAATCAGAATTTCCTCCTTAAAAGCTCTCCTCCTGCGTGTAAGAGTTTGGAAAAAGAGGCTGGGAGATTTCTTCTGTTTTCTAAGTCGAATCTCAACGGTTTTCGGATCGAGTGAAGAAGCGGCGGAATCGTCTTGAAGAGAGCATCGATTCAACACCCGAAAGTTAGGACCTTGTCAAGGTTTGGTGGGAATAGCTTTCTAGAAGGTAAGAGGCTCTTCCTACAAATTAATTATGGTTTATAGAGGTTAGATCGTGTTTATGATTTTGGAGATGAAGTAAATGGATCTTAAAAATTGAATAACAGTGCTTATAGAGTTTGGGTTGCGCTAATTTATGACAAATTGCTATAGGATGAATTCGATTAGTTTTGTATTTGTTTATTCTTATATTTCCTTCCTTTCTTCTATTTATTTATATGTTTTTTTTTTCCTGTTGATTGTACAGGTACGTGAGTCTACTTTTGTTTAGTTCTTAGTGTATGTAAATATTTTAGTATATATAATTTACGGTATAGTCTTTCTTCTTTTTGATTATTTCGTAGTAGTCTATTATTATATTTTGTTTTGGTGTTGTTTAATGTTTAGCTATTGACTAGTGCTGTAAGACTATCGAAACAAAAAAGAAAAGGAGAGGCATTAGAAAGAGGGAAAAAAAAGAACATGTGCATTTAATATGAAAAAAAAGGGCAACAGTATAATATTAAAGAAGCAGACGTATTAAGGAAAAAGAAGAGTTGATTTAATAATTATATTATGTATAGTCGTTTAGTGTTATTGCGTTGCGTTGTATTGTGTTATTTTTCTCTTCCGAAAAATATCAGTTTATGATTTGGTTGACAATGGATTTTGTGGTTAATGTTTTTTTATCCTTAACTTGAATTATAGTTTTGTTAATAAGCTTAAATAAGATGAAATAATGTGTACAAGCCTTGATTGAGTTTCTGATGCGTTTGGTTCCGGCACCGGACGTACTCTTAAAGGGAGTTGAAGTTCGGATCCGTCGGAAGAGCATGAAAGGGTTGTGCTTTGATGGATTAGTATTCATCAATGTCTGTGTAATTGTTAGGCCTTGTTCATGTCTAGAGGTCTAGGAAAGAGACTTGAGTTTGCGAGGGAGCTCACTTGAAAACACTTAGGTGGCTAGTTAATAACCATTAATAATTACATACTTGCATAGTAATAAGATTTAACATCATTTCATCCTTGGTAAGGCACAAGACTATATCGCAATGTGTAGGCCTTCGGATAGAGCGAGTAAACTTGCTGGCCTTTCTAGAGGCACCAGGAGTAGAGGGTACTCGTTGTGGATAACTCTGCTAGCCCAAGGTCACCAGGAGCCAGAGGGACTTCACAGGTGAATAACTTTGCTGGCCATTAGCGGGCACCAGGAGCAGAGGGACTTTACAATGGAATAGTCCCGATAGTACTTGAAAACACTTAGGTGGCTAGTTAATAACCATTAATAATTACATACTTGCATAGTAATAAGATTTAACATCATGTCATCCTTGGTAAGGCACAAGACTATATCGCAATGTGTAGGCCTTCGGATAGAGCGAGTAAACTTGCCGGCCTTTCTAGAGGCACCGGGAGTAGAGGGTACTCGTTGTGGATAACTCGCCGGCCCAAGGTCACCGGGAGCGAGAGGGACTTCACAGGTGAATAACTTTGCTGGCCATTAGCGGGCACCAGGAGCAGAGGGACTTTACAATGGAATAGTCCCGATAGTACTTGAAAACACTTAGGTGGCTAGTTAATAACCATTAATAATTACATACTTGCATAGTAATAAGATTTAACATCATGTCATCCTTGGTAAGGCACAAGACTATATCGCAATGTGTAGGCCTTCGGATAGAGCGAGTAAACTTGCTGGCCTTTCTAGAGGCACCAGGAGTAGAGGGTACTCGTTGTGGATAACTCTGCTGGCCCAAGGTCACCAGGAGCAGAGGGACTTCACAGGTGAATAACTTTGCTGGCCATTAGCGGGCACCAGGAGCAGAGGGACTTTACAATGGAATAACTCCGTAGGTTCATAGGACCCCAAGTACGGAGGGACTTCACCGAACGCGTATACTATCGGGACTAGCCCATGGCTATTGGTGAGATCCACCAATAGGTTGCACCTAGATGTCTCGTGGTGGGCAGCACCATGCGTAGTGCCCTTGAATGCGGATGTAACAAAGATAAGTTAAGTTAGTAACAGTTAGTCATGACATGTTGATGGACATGAAGTGAACCTTAGATTGAGTCGGTCTCATAAAGATAACTATCATAATAAAACTTGTTAAAGAACCTTAATTAAATTGTAGCTTCTACTTCTTACTATGTACAATGTACTTACCTCAAATGCATGTTTATTTATGTGTTTGGGGGAGAGAAGGCGAACAGGTAAATCCAGAGTTCGAGGCGGACTTTGATGACGACGTTTAAAGACGCCGAAGTTGAAGACTTTAATTATTTATGTTTTATTTATTCTTTAGACTTGGAGTTTCGTTTGGGAACTTGTAATGACTTTCTAGTTTTTCTCTTTTGGAGATTATCGTACGTTTTAGTTTTCGTTTGGTATTCCAATGTAATAAATGTTACATTTCTATCTTTAGTATGTCGATTTTTATTCTCGTAGCATTTAAGATGTTTCGCCGAGTCTTTTGAGCTTCCGTTTTGCTAAATTCGATACAACGTAGTAGAGGCTTACGTGTAATACTAGATTTATTTAATATTATACGTGCCGAGCGTTTCGTTTCCGGATAAGGACTCGGTATCCGGGAGCGGGGCGTTACACATCCACCAAGTGGACAATTCATATATTTTATGGTCCTAATTGACGCATCCGGTAGATAGATGGTCGAATGTATCACTTCTATCGACTCGTAATATGGCATTTGCAAAGTTGTTGGCACAGATTATCCGCCTACGAGCACAATTTCCGGATATTCGATTAAAAGTATTCGTCCGGATAATGCCGGAGAATATTCATCGCATGTGTTTGATGATTATTGTATGTTTGTTGGAATTACCGTGGAACATCCAAGTAGCTCATGTTCACGCGCAAAATGGTCTATTTGAATCATGTATTAAAAGATTGCGAGTTGATTTCTTGACCAATGTTAATGAGAACAAAGCTACCCGTGTCCGCATGGGGACATGCTATATTGCACGTACGGGCTAGCACTTTTGCTCATTAGACCGTCAAGCTATAATAAATTTTCCCCTTATCAATTACCTTTTGGTCAGCGAGTCTAATATTTCTCATTTACACACATTTGGATGTGCGGTTTATGTACCGATTGCGCCGTCGGCGCAACGTACTAAGATGGGCCCACTAATAAGGTTGGGCATTTTTGTGGGATATGATTCACCATCCATCATTAGATATCCGGAACCCCGACGGGTGACTTGTTTACTACAAGGTTTGCGGTACCGTGATTTCGATGAAACCGTTTTCCCGAGATTGGGGGAGAAAATGAACCCGATGTTCATAAGAAATATAATGAAATCTCTTGGGAAACGACATTAGGATTTCGAGAGAATTATTCATTTGTTGAAAATAGCAAACCAATTACCTGATGCATTTAATGACTCCAGTAGAGTCACTAAATCATATATAGAAGCTGCGAACGTTCCAGCTCGTATATCAATTCCAAAAGGACTTGATAAGAATGTTACTGTAAGTGAATCTAAACCGTGACTGGAGCGTGGTAGACTGGTTGGTGCGAAAGATAAAAATCCTTGAAAGAAAAGAGGACAAAATGATCAAAATGATCAAACCGATTATTCTAAAATTGATGATGAGATCCTGAAGAGTGTCAAAATTATTGACCCTGGGGAGTCTATAGAAACATCAATTAATTATGTAACTTTCGGGACAAAATGGAAGTGAGAGGATGTAATCATCGATCATATCTTCGCATATAATGTTGCACTTGAAATAATAGGAGAAAACGAGGACCATGAACCGACATAGATTGAAGGTTGTCGAAATAGAAAAGAATGGCCGCAATGGCAAGATGCCATTTAGTCAGAACTAAATTCACTGGCAAAACGTGAACTTTTCAGACCTGTAGTCCGTACCCTGGAAGGGATAAAGCCAGTAGGATTCAAATGGGTATTCGTGCGTAAACTAAATGAGAAAAATGAAATAATGAGATATAAAGCACGACTTGTTGCCCAAGGTTTTTCGCAAAGGCCCGGTATCGATTACAAAGAAACATATTCACCAGTAGTGGATTTTATAACATTGCGATACCTCGTGAGCACGGGCGTACATGAAAAGGTATAAATTCGTCTTATGGGCGTTGTTACAGCTTATCTATATGGGAAACTTGACACTGATATTTATATTAAAGTCCCAAAATGATTTAGAATGGCTGAAGCATGTAAATCAAATCCTAGAGAGATTTATTCTGTCAAGTTATAAAAGTCCCTGTATGGATTAAAGCAATCTGGACGAATGTGGTATAATCGTCTCCGTGAAAGCTTAATTAAAGAGGGTTATAAAAATGATCTGATTTGTCCATGTGTTTTTATCCGGAAATATGAATCACAGTTTGCAATAATCTTTGTATATGTTGATGACTTAAATATTGTTGGAACTCCTGAAGAAGTTTCAAAATTCGTTGATTATCTCAAGAAAGAATTTGAGGTTAAAGATTTTGGACAAACAATGTTTTGTCTTGGTTTACAAATTGATCATCTAGAATATGGCGTCTTTGTGAATCAATTGACTTATACAGAGAAAATCCTGAAATGATTCTATATGGATAAATCATATTCATTGAGTACCCCAATAGTTGTTAGATTGCTTGATGTCAATAAGATCCATTTCGACCATGTGAAGAGAATGAAGAGGTGTTTGGTCCTGAAGTACCATACCTCAGTGCTTTTGGTGCATTGATGTGCCTAGCCAATAATACTAGACCGGATATCTCTTTCTCTAAATTTACTGGCCAGGTTTAGCTCAGCTCCAACGAAACGACATTGGAACATCGTCAAACAAATGTTCTGCTATTTGCAAGGCACAATAGATCTCGGATTGTTCTACTCAAACAAATCAAGTCCGGAGATCGTTGGCTATGCCATGCGGGATATTTATCGGATCCTCACAAAGCAAAGTTGCAAACGGGCTACTTGTTTCTTAGTGGTGGTATGACAATCTCATGGCGTACAACTAAACAATCTTTGACGCCACATCGCCGAATCATGCCGAGATAATAGCTATTCATGAAGCCGTCGAGAATGTGTTTAGTTGCGGTCATTGACACATTACATCCGGGAGAGTTGTGGTTACCCGTTGACAAAGATAAACCAACCATATTGTATAAAGACAATGCAGCGTGTATAGCTTAGTTGAAAGGAGGTTATATAAAAGACGACCGGACAAAGCATATATCACCAAAATTCTTCTTTACGCATGATTTTTGAAGAATTGAGGAACACAGAAATAAAGGCAAATTGTGTTCTTCGTTGATTCACATAAACCTTATTTCAACCTTTAAATAGAAGTGATAAAACCCTAATTGTGCCCTAATGATAAAAGGACTAACATAACCTTATTGCTAGAAATACATAAAAACTTATTACATATAATTACTATTTCATATAATTATATAACTATTTTCTAAATTACTTATTCCCTTTCCTTTTTCGAATTACTATTTCGACTCTCCACTTGCTTCTTCTTCTTCTTCAGGTGAAGGTCGGGGCGTTCTTCGGTTCCGTTCAACATCCCCCTCAATCCGACATGGGAGGCCGGCCGTACACGAAGATTGTAACGAAGGAGCTGGAACGGAGCTTTGGGAAGAGCTTTAGTGAAGACATCCGCTAAATTGGAAGAAGAAGAGACATGACGGGTGACCAGTTGTTTTACGGCAACTTTCTCGCGAATGAAATGGAAATCAAGAGCAAAATGCTTAGACCGGGAGTGGAGAGACGGATTCACAGATAAATAGACAGCACTAAGATTGTCACACAGAAGCTGAGGAGGTTGAAACAATCGGATACCCAAATCACGCAACAAGTAAGTGACACAGGTCAGCTCAGCAGTAGCGGAGGCCATTGATCGGTATTCGGCTTCGGTGCTTGATCGGGAAACAGTGGGCTGTTTTTTCAAAGACCAAGAAATGCAATTTGCTCCCAAGAAGACGTAGAAACCACCGGTGCTTATCCGAGTGACTGGGCATCCGGCCCAGTCAGCATCACTGAACGCGTATAAAGAAGGAGGAGAATGAGCCAGGTAATGCAAGCCATAATATATAGTTCCATTTACATACCTGAGTAATCTTTTAACTTCCTTGAAATTCTTGACTGTTGGCTGAGAGAAATGCTGAAATACCTTATTTACCGCATGAGTTATGTCGAGTCTTATGAAAGTTAGGTATTGTAGGGCACCCACTAGGCTTCTGTAAGTATAAGGATCTACTGGATCTGAATCATCTGGGAACTCTTGTACCTTGAGAGCAAGGGGAGTAGATATTGATGCACTATCAACCATTCCAGACCTAGTCAAGATATAATGTGCATATTTTGCTTGACTGAGAAAAACACCATCTTGAGTAGACTTGATCTCCATCCCTAGAAAATAGTGAAGGGGCCCTAAATCCTTAACAGAAAATTCCTTGCTCAAAGTATTGATTAGATTATGAACTGAATGTGCATGATTTCCGTAAGTAGTATGTCATCAACATAGATGAGTAAAACCAGAGTAATGTCAGATCGATGGAAGGTGAATAATGAAGGATCTGCTTTACTACATAAGAAACCCAAGTGCAGTAAAAGAGAAGATAGTCTGTCAAACCAAGCCCTGGGGGCTTGCTTAAGCCTATATAAGGATTTCTTGAGTGAGAAAACATGATCTGGGAACCTTTGATCCACAAACCTTGGTGGCTATTTCATAAAAACGGTTTCCTTAAGTGTACCATGAAGAAAAGCATTTTTTATGTCCAGTTGTCTCATGGGCCACCCTTGTGAAACTGCCACTGCAATGACCAATCTAATAGTTGTAGGTTTAATGACAGGGCTATAGGTCTCCTCAAAGTCAATGCCCGGTACTTGTGAGTACCCTCGAGCCACCAACATTGCCTTATACCTTTCAATATCTCAATGTTCTGTGGTTTTTACCTTGAACACCCATTTAGATCCAACAATGTTAGCATTGTGTGGTCTGGGAACTAGAATCCATGTCTCATTCTGATATAGGGCCTGCATTTCTTCTTCCATAGCCTCTTTCCACTTAGGGTCTGTTAGAGCCTCCTTCCAGTTCTTTGGTTCTGCAGTCATGTGAGTGGCCAAAATTTCATAGTCCTTGAGATATACAGAGGGCCTCCTATCTCTGACTGGTCTTTGTGCTGGTGGAGAGACTGGTTCATTGGATGAGGATGATGTATCAGATGCATCATCTCCTTGGTCATCTTGAGAGTTTGCATTTTCTTGGTGTTGAACCAAGTCACCATCTACCTGTTCCTGTGTTGGGTCATCAAGGATTGGTTCATGCACTGGACCGAAACATAAGTAGTATTGTGTATAGATTCAGATGGACAACAATCAGGAATAATGGTACTGTGACCAGTCTGTTGTGTGAGTCCTTCATCAAAATCTAGATAATCAAACAAGTCAAAGACAACATTAGTAGTCACAGCAGAAGTGTTCCCTTTAAAAGGAAAGACTTGTTCATTGAACACCACATGTCTTGAAATGTATACCCTTTTTGAGATAGGGTCCAGGCACCTGTATCCCTTGTGAGAAAACACAAGGATAACTGCTTTTTGCAAACGTGTTAAAAGCTTCAACCCACAAGTTTAGAGGTGTCCCTGCATCAAACATTAATGTTAATCCAGTTTCCACCACATGCCTATGCTTCCTTTCAGCCACACCATTCTGTTCTGGTGTATAAGGACAAGAGATGTTTAATTCTATTCCACACTTCTTCAGATGATCTAAGAAAGGTGTGGATGCAAACTCTCCACCACCATCACATTGGAAGATCTTGACCTTCTGGTTCAACTGATTTTCAACTAACTTCTGAAATCGAACAAACACATCAAAGAACTCTGACTTCTTTCTTAATGGATACAACCAAGAAAACCTTGAGAAATCATCAATAAACACAACATAATATTTGTAATTTTGATTGGACAGAACAGGGGCAGGCTCCCAAAGATCACAATGAACCTTTTCCAACGGAAATTTTGAAACAAAAGTACTTTTATTGAAAGGTTGTTTACAACTTTTCCCTAATTGACAGCTAGTGTATAGTCTGTCATTATTTTCCCGAAAACTAAGATTTATTTTTCCTGACTGCTTGAGCTTGGTCAGCAAGTTCTAGTGTGGATGTCCCAACCTTTTGTGCCAAACAGTTGAAGGAGCTTTTCCTGTCCTGACGGCTGCTAGGGCTTCCTGAACCCCTTGATCCAAAGTATACAGATTGCCCTTCTTATGCCCCTGAGCTATGATTCTCTTGTTTTGGTCCTTAACAACAAATCCAGTTTTGTCAAATTCAAAAGAACAATGATTATCAGCAGTATACTTTCCAACAGACAACAGATTCTTAGTCAAATCAAGCACAACAAGAACATCATTTAAATGTAGGATACCAATTTTTGCATCACCAGAGTGAGAGATATCAAGTCCTGTGCCATCACCCACAAAAACTTTATCACAACCAGTATATGTGTTAGCATAGAAAAGGTTACCTTCTGAATTTGTCATGTGGGAGTAGCACCAATATCTGCAAAGAACTCTGTGTCAGTCTGATCTGCAGTTGTAAGAGCAGCAAATGCTTTCTGAGTTTCCTCCGACTGATATGCATAGTCAAACCTATGCCAACAATCCATGGCTGCATGGTTAAACTTTCCACAAATCTGACATACAAGAGGAGGGGTTGATGTCTGATTTTGCCTGTTGTCTGCTACATTCCTTTTGTTCTGCTCCTGGGGTTCAAACCTCTTTGGATTACTTTCTGAATTTGCAGGTCTACCAGCAGGGGAAAATCCTCTGCCTCTGGAGTTATACTGGCTTCTGCCACCTCTTCTTCTACCTCTACCACGGCCTCTTTGTGTAAAAAAAGGCCTGTAGTTGATCAGTGACTGTTTTTTCTTGAATCCTTTGCGTTTGAAGAGTCTGCTCATGTCCTTGAAGGGCCATGACAAATTGTGCAAAAGTAGGATATGGAGCCTTGGTAAGCATTGCTGTACGGAAACCAGTATATTCACTTTCTAATCCATGTGCAAACTGAAATACCTTATCCATGTCTGCTACAGGTTTCTTAATAGCTGCTTGGTTATCACAGATTGATTTAAACTCCCTCAGGTACTCATGCACCGTTTTTGTACCCTATTTGATTCCCATCAACATGTTCTTCAGATTTCCTTCCTTCTCCACCGTATGAGGGAGAAGTTGTTGCTCAAGACTTTTCCAAAGTTGGTTTGCGGTTAACTCTTCCTCGTAGATCATGCTGATGATCTCCTCTTTCATAGAGCCAAGCAACCATGAGACTAGGAGGCCATCATTCATCATCCAAGTTAGATAATCTAGATTATCAATCTCGTCCCCAGCTTGATCTTTACTCTTCTTTTCAGGATGTTCACTAGATGAGACATGGTGATATACACCAAGTCTCTTAATCAATAGAATCACCTGTGATCTCCATAGTAGGAAATTCGTAAAGTTGAGTTTGATTGAAATCAAACTCGAACATTGATGAAATTGTTGGATAGTTAATCCAGATTCCTTGGCCATAGTTGCGCAACGAAAGTGGAGAAACAAGGATTGGCTTAAGGATGTTTTATGGCTCTGATACCATGAAGAATTGAGGAACACAGAAATAAAGGCAAATTGTGGTCTTCATTGATTCACATAAACCTTATTACAACCTTTAAATAGAAGTGATACAACCCTAATTGTGCCCTAATGATAAAAGGACTAACATAACCTTATTGCTAGAAATACATAAAAACTTATTACATATAATTACTATTTCATATAATTATATAACTATTTTCGAATTACTTATTCCCTTTCCTTTTCGAATTACTATTTCGACTCTCCACTTGCTTCTTCTTCTTCTTCGGGTGAAGGTTGGGGGTATTCTTTGGTTCCGTTCAACAATTTTCGAAGAAAGGTGATATCGTTGTTCGACAAATCGATCATGTGACAATCCAATAGATTCGTTCACTAAAGCATTGCCTATCGCCACATTCGAGAAATTATTAAAGAAGATCGGAATGCGGCGACTTAAAGATTTGAAGAGGTGTTCAAATCAAGAGGAGTAAAACACAAATGAAAGTTGTACTCTTTTTCCTTAATTATGATTTTTCCCATTGGGTTTTTTTCATAATGCGGGTTTTAACGAGGCGATTTTTTATGAAACGGTATCCAATGGAGAGTGTTATAAATATTACGTGTTATAACTTGTGTTATAAATATAACACGTAATGGGTGGATGTCCATTAGATATAATATCTACGTCCTTCGTGTAAAATACTAGCGCAGTTAGTTTACTTAATAGTAAGTCTTAAAACTAGCACGATAAAGTGGATAAGTATCGACGTCAATATATGGTGTAATCGACGGATGTATTTACATCATATAACCACGCGTGTAATATGTCGTGTATTTATTAAACGATACCGCGATAGATAATCGCTCCACGGGATTATCTCATCACGTGATAGCATTTGGGTGCATTCTTAAGCACCACATGCCATCTTACTGATCCCATTTGCCTTAGCCGAAATAGTTCTTTTGTTATTTATTAGTTTATATAAGAGGCAAAGTAAATAAAAGTAGATAAGAAGTTTCTACTTTCTAACTAATATATACCAAAAGGAAAGTGTAGCATTTCTTTTGAGTACTACCTATTTTAGAAACTAAAAAGCCATAATTATTTACTACCAAAATATTTTAGAAACGCATAAAAGGCGATAACTAATCGAATTTTTACCTATCACGACGAAATTATTAGCCCTTGTTTCAATTGCTGTAAACAATGGGTAATTTCGTGATTGTAAAAATTCGATTAGTTATGCCTCCTTAATATATAACATTATTTACATTTTCCCTGTTTGCGTTATATGATATATAACATTATTTACATTTTCTGGTTGCTGAGGACTTATCCCCAAAGCTGCTATGATCTGATTTTTTTTTCAAAAGATAAATAGCAAAACAAGAAAAAACAATGCTAGACAAAGTCTCTTTTTAATTGCAGTAATTGCGATTAAATGTTATCAATTGTATCTTGTATTTGTTATGATATGGTTGAAAAAATATTTCGTATATTACACCTATTGTTTTTTAGGTTAGGTAAAATTTTATGACAACATAAAATACAAAAATATGTCCTAACAAGGTAAAATAATGACATTTCCTTTAATAATTAATTCTAGACCATGTAATTGCTCCATGATTTGTTGGTGTGTATTGTACATTTTGAGGGTGTTTATTCCCCTTCAAACAGACATTTGTATTGGGATCACCGTGCTTGTAAAGTGAGTAATGCCACTAGTTTTATTGTTATATATAATAATAGGTAGATAAAATACACACTTTTCTTTGACGATTAGAGTTAAAATCGTTGTTCGTAATCATATTAAAGGTTAAAGTCAAAACACAAATCAAAACATTATCAAGCAAATTCATTATTCCAAAACCTACATAAAATAATTATTATTTTTAAAATAAACATAATTAAATTAATGACTCAATCAATAGTTGTTTGTAATTTGTGTAGTATTAGCGCATGCAGCAGCAAGCACGACCAATTATGGAAGGCAAACATAAAACTCCAGGTTGTCCACACATTTCCTCGCAATCAAAATCACCTCTGCATAAGCCCACCACAACACATGATTCGGACACCACATTCTTAGCCACGGCATCGATCTCCAAATCTGTCACACCCACATAAATAAATATATATATATGACACAATGTTAGTTTTAAATGTTAAAAACAATTAATAGCACTTACTTACCATCCGTTTTTTTTTTTTTTTATTTTAATTCTGTAAAAGAGGATAAAATAACAAAATTATCTTGCAACGAGTGCAAAAGAAGAATAGAAAAGAAAAAAGTGCATACCACGGGCAGATGCAACGAGTGTAATGCCTATGAAGATGAAGACGAGTAACTGCAAAAATAATCTGTTTGATCCCATTGGAATATATGGAATAAAATGATGAATAAAAGGAGTTATGGACAAGAGAGCTAATACAATCCGCCCTTTATATATAGAGAGTATATATAATGAAAAATAATTGGAAGAAAATGTATATATTCAATTGATTTCAAGATCTCGATATATATATATATACAAGGAAATGATATAAACAGTTGTAAAATACTAAATTTGTAAAATACAATGAATTATCCCTTGATTCATGCATGAAATTCCTACACCCATTTAATTTAATTTTTTTTTTTTTTTTGAGGGGTCCCTGCACCCATTTAAACTCTACCGTTTTCATCACTGCTAATTAACTTCTTTAAAATAATATTCATTTTTATTATTGTTGATCATTTAACTTCCATCTGCATATTTTATTAACCTTTTAATTACCACTACAACTTAAAAAGAAAATACTACTATAAAATTACACTACTTTACGAAAAGAAAAGAAAATTAAATTAACAACATTACACAACATTTAAAATTTCCGATTCATTTTATTTTACGTAATATTTTATGTAGACAAAATATAGTAGATGTATTATTTTCGTTTTGAAAAAATGATACATAATCACGATCAACGGATGTGGTGTTTTTGGTTTGTTGAGTTTTTTTTTTTTTTTGTCAACATAAAATATACGTAACCACCCCCCCCCCCCCCCCCCCCCCCCTTATATATATATATATATATATATATATATATATATATATATATATATATATAATATATATATATATATATATATATATTATGATATATATATATATATATATATATATAATAAAACAAATTTTATATATAATAAACTAAAATTTTAAATAATAAACTAAAATCCAACAAACCATAAAAACCCTTTTTTTGTTGCCGGAAACGAAAGGAGGGGGAAATTGAACCCGGGTCTCCAACCACCGGAGCCCGGGTAGTAACGACTAGGGTATGGGCTCTTGCCCCATAAAAACCCATTTGTCGATCATAAGTTAGGTATCTTTTATGTAATCAAATGGTGTGTAAACTTATCATTTACTAAAGCGATAATGATATATCTACTCCATTTCGTCCACATAAAACATACATAAAATGATCTGAAACAAACGTATTAAATAAAAAATGAACTATCAAAAAATAAATGAAAAACCTAGACCAGAAACACCATGTCGGTTGATCGTGAATTATGTAACTATTATATAAACTAGGTGGTACAAACTTATCATTTTTTAAAAAACGAGAATGATACGTTTACTCAATTTCGTTTACATAAAATATACGTCAAATGATATGAACCACACTTTTAAATATTCTATTTAATTTTGTAAATTTTTTTTTTTGGAAGTAGTGTAATGTTGGATTTTCTTTTTTAGGATTGTATTTTGTTTTTGATAATAATCATAGTGTAAATTTTTTTTTTTTCGAAACGAAAGGCACACATATATTTTAAACTATGCTCCAAGCGGGGTTCGTAGTCTGGTCTCTCTACTGGATAGTCAGGTTAGACCCTAGTAGAAACGGGTTGGGATCACCTGTCCAATTTGAGTGTCTAATTTCGGTGTCTAAGTAAAAACTACGTAGTTTCATGTGTATCTTTTTTATGGATATATTTTTTTTGTTTTTCATAAATTTTCTTCCTAAAATAAGATACACATAAAACTACGTAGTTTTTACTTAGACATCGAAATTAGACACTCAAATTAGACAGGTGATCTCAACCCAGTAGAAACCACTAGGACAATATACCTTGTACAAGTTGAAAAAACTGCAGATGGAAGTTGAATGATAAAAGAATAAAAATAAATATAAATATAAAGGAAAAGAGGTCAAATTAAGGCATGAATGTTAAAAGGGCCGGAAAAAAAAAAAAAAAAAGTTAGCATTGATGAAAACGGTAGAGTAATTTTGGGTAAGGTAAGGGCACCTGGTGTGTGGCATACATCATGCCCGAGAATCAATCGACAAATACTTACACTAATGACAAAATATTAACAATGATTTTTTGCAACTCTTTTTGGAGGGAAATTTTATTTCTTTAGGGCATTCACACAAGAATTCTTATTTTTTATTCTTAAAATAATATAAAATAATACATATCTTTCTCCGAAAGAAAATATTGAAGTTACTTAAAAATATTTCGCTGAAAATTTTATTTTTTCATATAAAATTTATCTTCCTTATTAGAAAATTTCATTTTTTAATATTTAGGAATAGAAAAAAAATATTAAGAAAACCGTATAGAATTCTGTTACAAATGCCCTTATATCCGTGGTTTATAAGAATTTCACCATTTTTGAACGTAGTAGTATCTGCTGACAAAAAAATAATAATTCATAGATAAACCGCAAGTTCTGCTCCATATGTTATTCCCATTAATACAATATAAACCAATTAATTAAATTGAGGCCTTTATTCTATCACCGCACCATTCTACTTTTTCACAACATCAAAAAGTAAAATCTACATTTGTACCACAGTGAATTTTAAACATTTTTTTATTATTTATTTACACTACGTTTCTACTTTACGTCACGCTTTATACCTTTTCTACTCCGTTTTTTTATTACAAAATACTCCTTAATTTTTTATACCTTATATCTCACAACCCTACCTACAAAATATCTCATAATTCCACTCCAACAAAATATCTTCATCTTCATACACTCATTCCACAAACCATTCATCTTCATAAATTCTTCAACTTCATCATCATTATATTCATCACCCTAGCTCATCATACTAAATCATTGTATTCATCACCCATCATCATCACAAAATCCTTCATCTTCAAAGTATATCACCATCATCATCATATTCTTCTTCATAATCAATATATTCTTCATAAAACTCTCATCGGAGAAATTGGAGTTTCAAACAAAATCAATGAAATTGGTGTAATAGACATGTTAAAATGGTATATAATGTACATGAAATTTAGTGTATTGAACTCTTATTTTTGCTATGGTGAACGAATGTTGCAACAGTTCAAACCTTTTATTTTGCCCATATTAAAACGACATTACCAAAGTCGAATGTATGACATTCGACCTTGCGAGAAGTCGTTTTGTGCAGGATCGACCTTCTCAAAGTCGAATGTCACACATTCGACCTCCATACTGTCGATTGTGGCTCAAAAAATCGACATTTTTAAAGTCTATTGTTGTACAATTGACCTTCGAGAAGTTGATTGTAAAACAATCGACTAATAGTCGATTGATCTTGACGATATAAAATCGTGATTTTTTTTTCTCCAATCCACTTTCAAATCCAAAATTGTCAATCCAATGTTGTTTAAAAGCCTATTTCAATCTTTAATTTCTTTTGAAGATATATGCTGAAAATAGAAAAGGGGTTTGGTGATATGCGAATGGGTTTGGGTTTGAAGATGAAAATGAACATTAAGATGAAGATGATTGAAGAACATATATGAAGATATACGAAGAACATAGGAAAATGGGTTTGGTGATTGGAAATGGGTTTGGTGATTGGAAAATGAGTTTCGGTTTGAAGATGAAGATGAATATGAAAAGATGAAGAAGATGAAGATGAGGGATTTTTGTAATTTTTAAACGATCGAGGGGAGATATAAAAATATATAAATCTTGTGGTAGTAAGAAAATGTTTGGCAAAAGTGTGTGTGTGTGTTTTTTTTTTACCTTTGAAAGTTACACTGAAAAGAAAATCATAGAAATAGAACTAGCTACCACAACCTTTATTGCCCAACTTTCACTAAGATGCATCAGAGACAAAAAAAAAAAATTATAACGTATGCTCCAACCCGTCTTCTATTCATCAAGAAAAGAAAACCAAAACCTCGTTTCAGATAATCCTTTGCCGATTTACAACACAAAACAAAGAAAATAGAAAGATCGCCAGTAAAGTAAGCTAATTGAGAGTAAATAAAGTCATCTTGATTTTGCAAAAAAACAAAAAAACTAACAAACAAACAAAAACATTGAATTGCACATTATTTTTGCCCAAAGAAAATGTCTCTTTACTGGACCTAGATTTACAGATATGAATTGCATGGAATTATAGAGAGATAGGGCGAAAGGGGAGGAACGCAGAAAGATACGAGAAATGGAGGGAAGAATGAAAGAATATATAGAGGGAACTTATGGAGAGGGCTTGGGCCAATGATCTATATTCGGCTTCGGTGCTTGATCTAGCAACAACATGTCGCTTCTTGGATGTCCAGGAAATAAGAGAGTTCCCCAAATAGATACAATATCCACTAACAGACTTCCTATCATGAGGTGAAGTGGCCCAATCAGCATCTGAGTAGCCTTGAACTTGCAGGTCAGCAGATGGTTTGAACTGCAACCCTAGATGAAGGGTGCCCTTAACATATCTGAGAAGCCTTTTTACCCCCTGCCACTGAATCTCTGTAGGAGAAGCCATAAACTGACTAAGAGTGTTAACACTATAGGCAAGATCAGGTCTAGTGAGTGTAAGATACTGCAAAGCACCAATGGTACTTCTGTATAATGTAGGATTCGACATTAAAGGACCAAAACCAGGAATAAGATCCTTGTGAGTCACCATAGGGGTACTGCAGGGTTTAACATTGTCCATGCCAAGTCTGTGTAAAATTTGTGCAGCATAGTGAGCTTGTGTAAGGTAGAGACCTGTGTTGTCCCTGTAAGCTTCAATCCCAAGGAAGTGACTAACTGAACCAAGGGATTTAAGAGCAAACTTCTGATCCAGTTTGTGAATAAAAGTTGCAATAGCAGAGTTAGAATTCCCTGCAACCAAGATATCATCCACATATACAAGTACATAGAGCACAATAGTAGAATCTTTAAACACAAACAAGGATGTATCAGAAGGTGATTGTTTGAAACACAGAGAAAAAAGATAGGTTTTTAAAGCATCAAACCATGCCCTATGGGCCTGTTTTAACCCATACAAGGCCTTCTTCAGGTGACAAATGTGGTGAGGCTTATCAGGATCAATAAAACCAATTGGCTGTGGCATAAAGATATCCTCTTGCAGCTGACCATTCAGAAAGACATTATTCACATCAATGTGTTGAATATCCCTATTCATATGAACTGCTATTGCCATAATAACCCTGATAGTGGCAGGTTTGATGACTGGACTGAAAGTATGATGAAAATCAACCCCATAATTCTGACTAAAGCCTTGAGCCACAAGTCTAGCTTTGTGCTTGTTAATGGAGCCATCTGGATTTAACTTTAATTTAAAGATCCACCTGTTGCCAATCAATTTCTGGTTTTTGGCAGGAGGAACAAGATCCCATGTTTTATTATGCTAAAGGGCCTGGAACTCAGACCTCATAGCATCCAACCACTGAGGTTGATTCAATGCTTCAGTCACTGTGGTAGGTTCTGGTTTGGATGAGGAAGATGCAGCAGCAAGATAAGAATATGTCTTAGGTTTATAGATCCCACTTTTGGATCTGGTTTGCATAGGATGGCCAACAATAGGAGGCTCAGGATTAGGTGATGGAGATGGAGAACTTTCATGATTAGGTGAAAGAGATGGAGAGAGCTTAGGATTGGGAGGTGGAGAAGGAGATAAGACAGGAACAAGACTGGTTGTGTTAGGAGAAGGATTAGAAGGGTCAGAACTAATATTAGGAGCACCAGGTACTGAAGTACCAGGTGATGCTAAAGTAGATAGAACAGGGGAAATAGGTGAAGATGAGGAGCTTTAAGACTGGAAAGGGTTCAGGAACTCAGTATAAGTAGGAAGATTAAGAGAGACAGTGGAGGATATGTTAGGTGTAGAAGGAACATCAGTATACTGTGTAAACCCTATCTGATAAGGAAATTCAGTCTCATTGAAAACAACATGTCTAGACACATAGACTCTTCCAGTAGGATCTAGACACTTGAACCCTTTATGACTATCACTGAACCCAATAAACACACACATGCTAGTGTGAAAATCAAACTTATGTTTGTTATAAGGTCTAAGAAAGGGAAAACAAGCACAACCAAAGACTCTCAGATTACTGTAAGGAGGTTTTATGTTATACATCTTTTCAAAAGGGGACAAAAAGTTCAGAACTGGTGTTGGCATATAATTAATCAGTAGGACTGCATGTTGAAAACTCTCCCACCAAAACTTAAGAGGCATGCTAGCTTGAGCCATCAAAGTGAGACCTAATTCAGTAATGTGCCTATGTTTTCTTTCAGCTTTGCCATTTTGCTCATGAACATGAGGACATGGATGCCTAACGTGTATTCCACTATCTTTCAAGACTGAAACAAAGGACCTATATTCTCCTCCCCAATCAGATTGCACAATTTTAATTTTAGAGGAAAACTGGTTTTCTACAAGTTTTTTGAAATGCAAGAATGCTTGTAAGGCATCTGATTTAAGTTTCAGTGGATAAATCCAGGTAAATCGAGTATAGTCATCCACAAAGTGTATATAATAGGTGAAACCAGCAACAGATTGGACTGGTGCTGGTCCCCACAGATCGTGTGAATAAGTTCAAGAGGACAAGTAGTAACAGTTTCAGAGTTTGAAAAAGGCAAAGCATGATTTTTTCCATACTGACAGGCATCACAAAATGTCATTTCATTACCAAAAGAAACATTACAATCCGTTAAAACATGACTCATAACTTTAACTGAGGGATGTCCTAGCCTCCTATGCCATAGGACATAACTATTAGGTCTAGTTACACTACTGACATAACACCTAGGGTTCCATGAACCAGTCTACTGATTTAACACAGTCTTGTAGCTGGAATTGAAGGACTTGTTTCTAGATTGAAGGGAGTTCTGGAGCTGAGAGAGAGGCAACTGATAGAGACCATTCATCACTCTACCTTTGAGAAGAACTTGACCTGTTGTTTTGTCCTTAACAATACAATCAAGGTCAGTAAATTCCACAGAAACAGGATTATCAGAGGTCAGTTTGGAAATGCTAACAAGATCTTTTGTGATAGCTGGAACATGTAATATGTGTTTAAGGTGTAATGTGGAATTAGAGACAGGAAAAACACTAGAACCAGAATGAGTAATTTTAAGTTGAGAACCATTACCTACACCAACAGTGTCTGAGCCATTGTACTCATTCCCCAGTTGAATTTTTCCAAGATCTGAAGTGATATGGTTTGTAGCACCACTATCAGCATACCAATTTGGATCAGCAAGGGTTTCTGGTCCAGCCAAATAGGCAGCAGCAGAAGATTGACCATTACCTTGACCACCCTGATTCTGAGTAGGATTGAAATTGGTGTCAAACCTGTACCAACATTCTATCACAGTGTGACCAGACTTGTTACACAGTTGACAGGTAGGTCTAGCATTGTTGTTATTGTTGTATCCTGATCTACCTCTGCCTCTAGACCTTCCTCTCTGATTTGATCCTCTACCTCTACTCTGACCTTGATAGTTATTGCCTCCTCTTCCTCTACCTTGATAAGAATCAGAGGCAGTGGTTCTAACTGCAGCATTAGCAGAAGTATGAGAAACATCCAGATTCATGGTAGGATTAAATCTGTCCAGCATTCTTTCATGAGTAATCAACTGAGCTTGCACCTCAGGCCATGACAAGGCTCTCATCCTAGAGGTTAGATTAACAATCACAGACTCATACTCCTTGCTCAAACCTCCAAGAGTAGCCAAAATAAGTTCTGAGCGTGTAATAGGATAACCAGCAGCACTAAGTTTGTCAGAATAGGTCTTCATTTGAGCCAGATAATCTGCCATAGTCTTAGATCCCTTCTCAGCTTTAGTTAAGGCATCTTTATACTCTAACATCTGAGCCTCACATTGATTATTAAACAATAACTCCAAAGTTTGCCAAATTTCATGTGATGTAGTGCATCCAACAACCTCAACAAGGGCTTGTTCAGTCATAGAAGCTAATAACCAACCAGTTAACAATGCATCCTTAGCCATCCATTCATCATAAGCAGGATTTACAGACATAATAACCGCTGAGGTCACGTTTGGAGAACCTAGATACTTAGGTGGACATGGCAAGGTTCCAAACAGAAATCCCTCTAACTTATGACCTCTAATTACGGGCAAAATAGTAAATTTCCACAGTAGATAGTTGTTCCTATCTAATTTGACTGAGCAAGTTTGATTGAGGTTACCTCCAAGGGTTTGTGTAGGAAGACTCATAGGAGAAACAGATCCAGTTCTGATCAGAGCAAGCGGTGAGGTGAGAAAACCCTGATTTGCCATGTACCCAGTAGCAAAGGGACTCTGCATAAATCCTGAAATGGGAGATGAAGGCAAACCACTTGTGAATCCAAAGGAGAGAGGCATGGACATCATCGGTGAAGTCGGAACTGATGACGCACCCATGGATATCACAGTTGAAGCTGGTATAGCTGAGGTTGTCATGGAAATCGCAGCTGAAATGGGATCAGAAGAAGTAAGTATGGAGGAGACATGACTCCGTCCGGCATCTTGATCGGAAGCTGAAGATGGGGGTGGTTCCATCAGGCCGAGCTACGGTGGCTCTGATACCAACTTAGAGAATTACAACAGTTAAAACATTGCAGGAGAGAATGATTTTCATTGATTGTACTGACCACAAGATTACACCTTATATCATCCAAGATACTAACAAACCGTATCCTTCTTGGGATATACATTATAGATCTAAGGGTCTGTGATTACACACATGTAAAACAGAAAAGTGACACTTGTCACTATCACAGCACTACTACAATATAAGACATTCTACTTATCAATAACTTTATCAGGAGAGAACGAGGGTTTTCTGTTCATTAACTTGATTATTTTATTCACAGGAGGGGGAGAGGGAGGGAGGTGAGCAGAACTATCCACTTCGTCTAAGTTCCCCGCGTGTATTTTTCTCTTATTGCGGCTCCTTATTTTTTTTTCCCATTGTCTATTTCAAAAAATGTAGCATTTACGATTGCTTTTTTTTTTTTGCCTATTGCATGTGCTCTAAGATATGAAATGAAACATGACGTGATCAATCAATTGTTGTAATAAACAGGTAGGTCCACATATTTTCATAATATCCCGAATTATTAAGGGGAAACCTGTTCAAAATACACTTAAAAATGTTTTCTTCATACAACCAATTTTTTCACGCTATAATATATATACACCGCCCAAAATAGCATGTACGTACCGTCATATTTTACTTCCACCCGTGCTATTTTACTACGGAATACTGTTCTATTTAACACGGTATTGTGCGTGTTCTTTATAACACGGTACCGTGCTATTTAAAAAAAAGATTATCTTAAAAAATTTATGATTAGATACATGACCAAACATCCTTCTTCTCCATTTTTCTCAACCCTCCTCCCGTTTTTCTCCATCATCTGTTCTTCTCCGGCACCACTCATCCATCTCCAAAAATCAGCCTTTTCTTCTTCTTCACATTTTACAGGTACATAAATCATCATTTCTTCTCCACCATTTTGGGGATGAAATGTTCGGAAATCTTCTTCAACATTTCCGGGTAGAGATGTCGGGCAATTTCTGGAAAGAAGAATAACGCAAAAATCAACTCGTGGATTTGTTAAACACCGTTTGCTGTTGCATATGTTGTTTTTATGATTTTTATATTTGATTTACCTTCAATTTCTTAGCTTTTATAAACCATTTATGAATGAGGTTTTTTTACCTTCAATTTCTTAGATTTAAGGATTATGTTTTGGAAACCCCTGAACACTCGACCCGATTGCATTTTTGTTTTGTTTCGCCAGCCAGATCGTGATCTGAGCTACGGTGTCATGTTCCGTATGTATGATTTGGCTAGAGATTGGTCGAAGAGGCCATATAGGTGTCTCTAACTATGAGTCCGGTAGTGACTAACTGACTATCATCTATGCCTTTTAATCAATAACTGGATTTCATTGATCAATGGTTATGTAAAATTGTGTTTTTGGAGCTGTGTATTTATCATTTTTGGACCGCTTATGAAGTAAATCACATGTAGTCCAATTCTTGTATAATTAGGTTCTGGTTTTTGAAATTTATCAGATTCTTTGTCAAGCTGAGATCTGTGGCTTGTGTAATTTTAACTCTTAAGAAAAGCAAATTAAGTGGTCCTGTAATTTCTACTAACCCTGCCTTGTCATTTGAGTTCTATGATCGGTTCTTAAGGTCACTAACAATGTTGAATGGCAGGAAGCTGACTTATTTGTATGTCCATTTGCTCATTAACAATAAAAACTCTGATCCTATCATTCAAATCCCGTAATTATCTCCTATAATAAAGGGTAAATCCTATACTTGAGGGATACGATCATAAAGTCCATCATGGACACGGCACAGACATGCCTAGGGCATAAGACCCTCTACATAAACGATCCCATGAACTACGAAGAGACTTGATTCCTGAATAACTACAGGATACGTAGGCAACTTGGGAACATAATCTCAGGCTCAGTCTAAACACATTCAAACCACCATCCTCTCCATATTTTTTCCAGATTTCTAGGATCTTGATTCATCGTCACTAGGAAATATGACCCTGATTATTATCCGACGAGATCCAGCATCGCCAAACAGATCCTGCTCAGATTCATGATGCATTGATACCTCTTTATCTGAATAGTCAGATCTTAAGAGCAGTGCAAGAGTCATTTGCAATTGAGCTAGCAGAAACGATGAAACCACTGACAATGCATTGGAATCGAACCTTTCAGTTGCTTATAATTAGAAAAGACCGGTGACCGAAAATCA
The DNA here is from genome assembly GCA_036785695.1 of Gentiana straminea. NCBI lineage: Eukaryota > Viridiplantae > Streptophyta > Magnoliopsida > Gentianales > Gentianaceae > Gentiana > Gentiana straminea. Next base: position 1,669,049 of record JAVUPR010000477.1, read on the forward strand.
GGGGAGAGATATTGGAGACTGATGCAGAAGCTTAAAGAATTACGTAATGTCTGTTTTAGTTTTGGTGTGTTATGGATTTTTTTCTTGTTTTGGTGTGGTATCTTCAAATTAGCAAACTAGAAATTCTAAGAAACTGGGGACTGATCAAACCAGGGTCGCTAAGCAGAAATAAACATCATTATCTTTTGATACTGTTATGATAACATATCGTATGCGGAGTGATTTACGAGCAATCCATAATTACAGGGTAGAATTACAGAATAAGAACACAATAAAATAAAAATACGATGCATAAAGTAACGAAATAGAAATCAAAACCAAGGCGAGTGTAACATTATTCCTCAAGACAAATTGCCTTGGTCTCGTGCCAATGGTTGCAACAACTATCTCTCAAAATACAACGGTTTCACGTCTCATATTTAGAGGCACTTCAAAAACCCGAGCTCCGATGAACTTACTGAGCGTCCGGACTTCTCTTCGACGACTCAAGACTATGGCTTATATGAGACTTTTGTAGTGGATAATACAAGAGAAAATTCAATATCTAATTCACATTCATAGAAGTTTCTTATATAGTGGATATGAGGAGCTTAATTAGCCAATTACTCAACAACTTGTTCTTAAGAAAAGAAACAAATCAACGAAATTAATTAACCGCATTAATGGCCGATTTGATTATATCACGTATGATCACGTTCACACACAATCCCATATTGTTCTAACCGTCTTAATTAAAGTAAATTAAAATTAATTTTTGGTTTAATTTCATTAGAAAATTTTGCCTTAAAATTAATATTAATTAACAACTCCAACTCGAACTGAGCCGAGCCGAGCCGGACAGCATGCGACATGCAAGTGTGTTGAACCAAGAGCCATTTAAGTCCTCTCTAGTGCTGTTAAATGAACAGAGCGGCTCGTGAACAAGCTCGTGTTCGGCTCGTTAGTGTTCATGATCGTTTGTTCGTTTAGCTTAACGAGCCGAGCTCGAACATGATTGTAGGCTCGTTTGCATAACGAACGAACATGAGCTTGGTTCGCGAATGTTCGATTATGTTCACGAACGTGCTTATATAAATACATCAATTTACGGTAACCCTGACTCAAAAGAGGATAATTCATTCATTCATCTAATAGATCTTATAGATTAAATTTATATAATATTTAGATATTTTTATAGTAATTTTAGTTGTATAATATATGTAATTTTAATGTCTAACTTGTTATTTTTACATTTGCACTTTATGTTTTATATTTTAACGAACCGAACTCGAGCCGAAAGACAAAAAATATGTTTAACGAGCCGAGCTTGAACATTTTAGCTTTTAAACGAACCGAGCTCGAACATAATTTTTTGTTCGTTTAACAAACGAACGAGCTCGAAGCTAAAGCTCGGCTCGTGAGCTAAATAGTGCTCTCGCCCTTTGGGGCACTTTCCAATATTGAGCTAAGGAAACCCAATTGAGCAACATAGGCGAGAGAGTTAGGTCCTCCTTTCAACTCCTCTCTCTCATACACATTCTACCAACTTTAGGCATTGATTTACTGTTCACCCGATATCCGAATCGAGTGATTCAAAAATCCATCATCAATTACTCCGAAATGAGTATTTAATTACATCATTAACTCTTGATGACATATATCGGAGTCTATCCGGAATTAACGTTAAAGTTGACTAGTCAACCTACAAATGGGCTTTTTCTCCAACAGATACAAAATAAGATATTGAAAAGAATCACATTCGGCGAACGAATCTACCGTTGAGGTCAAACACGTTTGACCTTTGTAAAATTGAATGTTGAGCTTACATTTGACTTTTAAGAGTGTAATGTCCCCAAAATAGATTCGTTGGGGTGCATTTAACAACTGCATGCCCTTAAATAATAATAGATGCGTGTGAGATGCGATAGGGAAATAATAGAGTTCACTCCCTTAAATCTAAACTATTTTTACACCCAATAAAATCTTATGGTTGTGATTGTTTTAAGATTTTTTAAAAAAAAATTACAAGTAAAAAATATGTAGTGAAATGATAATGTTGTAAAAATGATGTAGATTTAAGTGAGTAACTCTATCACAGGCCGGTGCGATAAAGAGAAAAAGATGCATTAAGGTAGCATTAAATTGAAATCACAGGCAACAGAGTTGTTTTTCTAAAATCTAACCAAGACGACATATGAAAGGTAGATGTAATTTACATGGGATAATTACACTTTGGTTTGTTCCCATATTTTGGTTTATATTCTCACAACTATCCTCAATCTTTAATATTTAATATTGATATTTTTGGTCTCCTAACTATATTTTTTCTTACATTTTTAAGAAACTTAGCATTTTGCCTAATGTCGGATCCATTAATAAGTGTCCAAAAAATGTAAATTAAAAAATATATATAGTTAGAGGACCATTTATAATTATGAAAAGACATTTTGCCTAAGATCCATTAATAAGGTCAAAAAATGACGATCGATTAAAATCGTCGAAAAAAAAGTGTGACGATCGTCGGGGGTTCTTTCTCTTGATGATAACTACGGATGCTCTAAAACTTTGAAAGAAGATGGGGTGATTTGGGATGTTTTAGACTGGACTTGATAGTGATCAAGCTGCCTACGTACACAATGCTGAGATTGGAATCAAGTCTCCGTAGTTCTTTAGGGATTGTTTACATAGAGGGGCTTGTGCCGTAGAGTTAGCGTGTGGTGTGTCTGTGATTGACACTGATTGGCGTGTTCCCTAAGGAAATGGATTATGATTAGTTAATCTCTTTCATTCTAGGGGATAATTATAGTATTCAAATATTTGTGTTAAGTGATAAAGATTGGAGCCTTAATGACTCGGGATTCTTTCCATAAGTATCAGTTTATCACGCATATAGGAAATATGATTAAGAGTTGACTCTGGCCGACTTAAATGACCAGGGCTAGATTGGTTGAAACCTCATACGCTTGAGCCGACCCGAAGTGGAGAGTAGCCGAGTTGGAATCAGTTCGGACACACGTAAATAGAATGGTAGGTCTGAGAGGGACCTAACCATGACCGACAAGATCGGTCATGGGTAGAATAGAGTACAAGTGTCGACCGACCTCTAGAGGTCGGGACTGAACCCGGATGTACCCACGACTATTGGAAGTTGGTCCCGAGCAATGGTCGACCTGAAAGGGGATGTGGCGAGTAGTCGGGCTATTCTAGTCCGGCCACTGGAACACCAAGCACCGTTCTTTCCATACTTAATGTTGAGCCACTAAAGAGGTGCCACCTAGGTAGGTTCAATTCTTGGCATCGTCATAAGCCCCCCCAGATCCAGCCAAGCTTTGATTGGTTGGCTCGGATCTGTCTATGAGGTGGGTCGACTCGGATGTTTAACTTATAGGGTTTGAAGTGCATTTCCAGGTGGAAATGCTAGTTGTAATGTCATTACAGCTGTACCGGGAATTGAGGCGTCGTTGCCCACTTACTGAGGCCGTTTCTCGAGGTAAGTGGAGGGTTATAACCCCGTCATATCAATCGTTTCATAACTACACGGACTATTAAATCAGAAGATCTACTGCCGGTTGCTGACTTCCATTCTTCGTCACCTAATCTTTACTTTGCAAGTAAGTTTCCTTTCTTCTCGTAACTTAGCTTTGTAGCTTGATTTTCTTTGTCTCTAGATATAAATCTTATTTTCGCCGGAACCCTAAGTTCGATTTCTCCGAGATGGCTATTGCAAATAGTAGAGACGTTGGGTCTATCCTAAATCAAGAAGACCTAGACGAGATATGTGAACAGTATGGGATTGATAAGGCAAGATTCCTCTGAAGCTGCCTTCGGAGCCGCATTTATTAGCTCCGGACCCGCCGGAGGGTTTCTGTACGGTTCACCAGGAGTATTTTGAGGTGGGCTTAAGGCTACCTTTTTGCCCGGCGCTCCTTGCCGTACTCCGGTATTATGGGCTCGGGATTTCCCAGATAGCACCCAATGGCATCAGGGCCATTATTGGATTTGCTATTTGGTGCAGGTTGTTAAACATAAAGTTTGGCGTAAAGAAGTTTAGGTACTTCTACCACCGCGTATAGGTAAAGGACCACCCTGCCGGTAATACTTTTCCAGGCTGCAGGGCAAGTCTTCCGATATCCCAATACCGCCCCCTGGAAAGGATTCTTTCAAAAGATGGAATGAGAGATTCTTCTATGTGCGTCACGAGGATCATCCGAGCTAAGCGTGTTAAACATGGCTGATTTGGACAAAGATGATCGTTTGAAGTTACCGGACACGTGGATGGAGAAGATTCAGGAATCAGGACAGTCCATTGAGTGGAAGAATCTGTATGATGATCTAATCGCACAGCTGCTCATCTGGAAGATGCGGGGCCCGACCCCTACGTTGAGTTTACCAAGGTTGAATTGTAGTCCTGTAGGATCTTTTCCTTTATAACTTAGCTTTGCTGTTGTATTTTTGCCTTTGTCCGACTAACGCTTTGTTTATATTTACAGTGGCCGACTTTGCTGACCTGCTAGCCGGAGCAGAGAGAGAAGTGGTGGTTCGTCCGCCCGTGCTGACGCCAGCCGTTCGGATTATTCCCACAAAGGATCCTGTAGTGGAAGAGGCGGGTACTTTATCTGCTGCTCCCCTCAGGAGCAGGTCGACCCGAAAGATGCTAAGGAGGTGATGGAGAGAAGCATGATGCTAGGGAAGAAAGGACGGCCGAGGCCGACCCCACACGATGGTCATCCCCTGAAGAGAGGCAAGTCTAAGGCTTCCGAGAGGACTCAGGAGGAAGCTGCTTCCGAGCAACAGCGGGTTGCCAACATGTCTGACGAGGAGTTGACGATCATTGGCTGCAAGACTGTGGAGCTGATAAGCATTCCGTTCTTACTCCATTTTTGTTTTAGAACTAGCTACTTGTAATCCTAATTTGTTCTCTCTGTTTATTCAGGGTGGCACGATTGGATAGGAGGTTTTCAAGAGGTTGGGCAAGGCCGCTGCAGACTGATGAGGGATAAATTCACTGTTATTATCATAACTTTTTACCCCATTTCTGATATCATTTTGAGCAGCTTTATATCATTTCAAGTCATTAATTCCTTAGTTTTATCTAAATGTGTAAGTAGTAAGTATTTTATAAAATATCGTGTTTTTATCAGGTTTTGTACCGGTTTAGTAACCGGAGTGTCGTGTCGGATTTACGCTTGGTATTTTGGTGATTTATTGCAGGATTATAGGTTGATCGAGATCCCAAGTGACGACACGTTTTGAGCCCTAAAAAGATGTATTTATAGGGATAGAAGAAGATGCCACAAGCTTACGAGTTCAAACGGATCATTTTTCCTACATGCTTATACCGTAACCTGTTTTCGACAGACATTTGACCCAACTTAAATGCATTTTCTTAGGATGACTTCTTCATGAAAGTTTTAGATCTTCAAACGAGCTTTCCAACGCACTTTGAATCACATCAATCGGAGGTCTACAACTCATTTTACCAAACAACTGATATTTTGACAGTTCGGCACGAACCGGAAAAAACCGGCACGGGCCGGAATCTTCATCATTTCAAGCACATGGGAGTCTGACAAGGGAATCTTGCATTGTAGCACCGGCACGCGCCGGAATGATCCCGGCACGCGCCGGGCCAATACCCCTATAAATACTCCACTCGATCCATTTGATCAAAGGGCCCCAATATATATATATATATCTATATATATTTTTTCCTCTACCTTTTTTCTTTTTATTTCTTTTATTTTGGGCCTATATATATATATATATATATATATATATATATATATATATATATGTATGTAGTTATAATATCGTAGTTGTAATTCAAATCGTTATCGTTATAATATCGTTTTCCTTTTGTTCTTTCTTGTCTCTTTCATTTTTCTTATACATATAACTATATATATATATAGTATATTTTCCTTTTCTGTTCTTATGTGTAGCTAAATATATACATAGCCGAAATATGTGAAAACGGGTGAAAATCCCTAAAAGAGAGATGAGATGGGAGTTGTGTAGCGCGTAATTAAACGTTCGTATGATAAACTCATGTTCTAAAACTTGTTTTGATCATTTTAATAGCTTTGAATGAGATTGACAACCTTGTTCATTGTTACATCGAGCTTATAGATGCATTTTGCGGCGAGATGTGGGATATGGGTATCATTAAACATAGTCTTGATTGTAAGATTGACAACCTAAGTGACGGGCCAGGACTATGCCTATGTGAGATTCATATCGGTACGAGATGTGGGAAACATGTATTAGAATCACTAAACATAGCCTTAATAGTTAGATTGACAACGTTAGTGACAAGTTAGGACTATGCATATGTGAGGTTTTCATCGACTTTTTATTACGGTCAACCATGTTAGGCAAGTTAGCTTTCTAAAGGGAAGGTTAATAAGCCTGGTATGGGGGTTAAGCGAGAGTTGTTCGGACTTAACGCAAGAATAAAGAGTTGACGCCCGTGAATGTCATATAAACCGAATTGGATAAAACACACTCCTTGTCAAGTCTTTCCTATGGGGTGAAAATAACTTGTTGGATCATAATTCGGCTATGCTTTTTAATCACCTAGATAAATCCGTTAGAATAATATTTATTTTCTGCATTAGTTATAATACTCTCCACCACAACTTTGATCGCCTAGACTTAGACACACGTTCGCTTTGGTACTCACAACCACATTTCCCTTGGGATCGACCTCGTACTCCTCTAGCTATTCTAACAATCGACCCGGTACTCTGCTGGTTAGAGAGTTGGTTTACCCACAGATTTCGAGTTTTTATAAATTGTATTTTTGAGGGGTAAATTACGCTCATCACAGACCTAGCTGCCTAAGAGAATAAGATTGCCGAGCTGAGGCAGACACGGGAAGAGCTCAAGGCGGCCGCTAAGCTTAGGGACGCAGAAGTGAAGGCCCTGCAAGCTCAACTCTTAGCTCTGGAGGAAGAGCTGAATTTCTTGGCGAGTGATCTTTCTGAGGAGAAGAAGATGAAAAAGGAGGAGGTTGCCGACCTTCAAGCGAGGGTAGCGATCTGAAAGCTGCGATTCCGGTTCGGTGTGCCGAGGCCATTCAAGAGTACAAGGCTTCGGTAGAGTTTTCCGAGGTCTTGAAGGTGTTGCTGATCCCAGTCCTTAACCATGGGTATATCCAGGGAGTGGACGACGCGATGATCCAATACTCTTCCCTTGTATTGGACGACCTTTCTAAAAGGTTTATTATAAATAGGGAATGAGTGCAATCTACACCGAGCACGTCCAAGACTTTAAGGCTGGGGTGGATATTGTATCCAAGTATGTTGTCCAGCCGGATGGTGCTTCTGGTCCGGCCCCTTCGTCAGAGCCTCAGAAGAGTCCTACTCCGGACTCTTAAAGTTTTAGGAGTTTATTTATTTGAACAATTTTGTACTATGATTTTATTAAGGAAGTTACTTTGTTAGTCTTGTGTTCTTGTGTGTTGGACTTTGTTTTGTTTTGTTTTGTTTTTGTTATATTGTCCGGGAAGTATTACCGAAGAGTGTGCCCCCTAGTATGTCATTTATTAGTCTTAAATTTTAGATGACATACTTGTTTATGTGTGTTGTTGAGCCTACCGCGGGGGTTCGGCCCGCACATACCTAAGTTAGTTACTGAACTCTACTCGTGAGTTCGGGAAACTATTCGCTAGGCCCTGAATTCACGAGTCAGTTTAGCTTTAGTCTTACGACGAGCATGACTAAGTCTGATCGCCTTTAATATAAATAGTTAGCCTAGATGAATAACATTATGGCGAGTAGGGCAGGATTGCCTAACTAATCACGTAAAGTTTTAAGAGCGAGCAGTTGAAAGTTGCTTTATTTGTTTTGAGTTATCTGTTGCTTATTTACCGTTGATATGTTTGTTATTGTTTGTCATTGTTGGATTGGGTATGCCCTCCAGTATTCCATATACTATCTAGGATTTGTGGATGGCATACTTGTTTAGAGTGCATATCTCGCCGAGCTCGACACTCGGATTTAATTGTATCAAGTTTAGTAAAGTTCTTTAAGGGGCGTGTCGTCCGGTATGCAGCTTTGAATTTCAGATTGCACAATTATGTTTATATATGAAGCCGAGCTCTACTCGTGAGCTCGGATATCTACAAATTAGGTACTGAATCAACACAAGTCAAGTTAGCCTTAATTAGCTTACAACAAACAGGAGCTAAGTTAAACTGACCTTAGGACCAACTGAGTAAGGCTAGACAAATTAAACTTGACAGTGTAGATTGACCTCTCACGTGAAGTTTTGAGGACGAACAGGGCCAGGCTAGTTGCCGACTTCTCATTTTTAAGAAACATGACCAGGGCCAAGTCGGACTGACGTCTCGCGTGAAGTTTTAAAGACGAGCAGGGCCAGGCTAATGCTGACTTCTCGTTTAAAAGCAGGGCCATGTTGGACTGACATCTCGCGTGAAGTTTTAAGGACGAGCAGGGCCAGGCTAGTGCTGACTTCTCGTTTAAAAGAACGGCGAGCAGGGCCAGGTTGGACTGACGCCTCGCGTGAAGTTTTAAGGACGAGCAGGGCCAGACTAGTGCTAACTTCTCGTTTAAAAGCACGATGAGCAAGGCCAGGTCGGACTGACGTCTTGAGTTAATTTTTAGCGTGGGGTGTACGGACTCTTGGTGATTTATACAGTAAAGCATAAAAAGCAAGCATATGGACGCAAAGCAAGATTTATTCAATGAAAATAGGAATATCCATAACCGATATAAAAAAGGACGAGACCAAAGTGCAGAAATAAAACAAAAGATCCAAGGCAGATAGTAAAAACAGACAAAAAGAGCCAAAGTGCATAAATAAAAGGTAGTTCGAAAAAGCAGTAATTATAAAAACTTGCCGAATTGATCAAGCCAGAATGATTCCTTTGTCCTTGATAGTGGCCACATAGCAACTTCGAGCGACCTCCAGATCTCTTTTAATCTTAACCGAGTTGCGGGCGGTCGGGAACTTCAGAATGTTGTGAGCTGGGGAGATTACGGCCCGAAGGTCAATCAGGTCTGGCCTTCCAAGGATGATGTTGTATGCTGCTTATGACTTGACCACGACGTAATTGACCATGAGGTTCCTCCTTGCTGATTCCTTTCCGACCATTGTCGCGAGCCAAACCATCCCAGGGGATGAACAGGTGGACCAGCAAAATCCGAACAGGGGTGCTGAAAGAGGAATCGGTTGGACTCTTTGAGATTCATAGCCTGAAAAGCTCCAATGTATAGGACGTTCACGGCACTGCCCGTGTCGACACAAACTCTCTTCACCAGGTTCTTATTCACCACGACTTTGATAACCAATCCTTCATTGTTCGGGACTAGGGGAGTGGGTCTTTAGGTCCATAAGCTTACTTCCTGAAAAGGAATCTGACTTCATTTGCTTGTCTGGACACCTCCTGATTGGGTGTTTAGGCTGCCGACCTCGAAAGCACTGCCAGGGCCTCCCACAATAGTGTTGATGGTGTTGATCGGCCGATTGTCCATCTGCTGCTCCTTATCTGGAGACCGATCCCTTTTTCGCTGGGGTCTCCCTATCGACTACGATCCTGGTTATAGTTCCTCTGAGGGTAGTCATGTCGTCCTCGACGTTCGCCATACCGGAGACGCTCCACGACTTCATCCAACTTTCATTCTGCAATTGCTGCATCCACATCTCTTTGAAAATCTCCACATTCATCCAGATCGTGCCCAGTGTCTTGATGATACATGCAAAAATTGCTCTAATCCCTTCTTTCTGGGGGGATTCGTAGCGGTGTAAGGGTTTTTTCTAGCCCTTTTCGCTCCATGATGGCGAGCATTTGTTCACGAGGCCTATTTAACACTGGGAAGTCTAGCGGCTATAGGGCACTTTTCCTCTCGGGTCGTCCGCCCGATGATCCGATCACTCGATCTCCAGTTGACCTCCTTCTCTTGTCGAAAGTATCATCGACCTTATCTTTCCTGGACTCTGACTTTTCCAGTTCTCGCTTTAGCCGGTTAGCCTCTTCTCATTGACAATGTTTAAACGCCATCTCCATGCACTCCTCCATAGACGTAGGGAGCTTGCTGCTCAACTTATCATACAACCTCCCTTCACGTAGTCCTGCCACAAAGGACATGATCCGAACGTGGTCGTCGGCGTCTCGCACTTGAAGCGATTCCTCGCTGAACCGCTTAAGATACTGTAGCGCGGTTTCGTCTTTCTTCTGCTTGAGAGAGAACAAGTGGGTAGTATTCTTCTGAAACTGATTTTCCGTGATGATGGCGTTGAGGAACATTTTTCCTAAAGTGTCAAAGTTGTAAATGGTTCTAGGTGGTATCTTCTTAAACCACTCACGGGCTCGGCCCGTAAGCAACGCTGGAAACGCCTTGTCTTCACCTCCTCGCGAGCACAGTCGAGATTCATGTGCGTAAGTTACTGGAACAAATGGTCCTGAGGGTCCTTGGTCCCGTCATAAGGCTCTAACTTTAGGATCTTGAACCTTGTCGGTCAGGGGTAGTTGTCAATCTGTTCCTGAAAAAGGGATTCGAGAGCCAGGAGCACATATCTCTTTCTGACTATAGCGTCCAGCTCGGCACGAGCTGCCTCCATTGCATGTGGTACAACCAGTTGCTTTCTCGGATTGGAAGATGAGGATCGATCATCATTTCTGTTTCATCCACGCCTTGGTGGCGAAGTCGTTTGATTCCATGACCCGTCATTAGGGTCATCTTCATCCTTAGCTCTTGATCCTGGGAATTTTCCCCATATGAACCTCCGTTGGTTGATCCTGATCAGGCGAGTTTTCGTCAAGAGGGTCTTCTTCTTTTAAACTCTCTCAGTCTTCGTCATCTTCGTCCTCTTCCACCAAGACGGCGTTAAGAACGGCTTTTTTGTTGTGTCATCCAAAGTCGTGAGTTGATCTACCAACTCTTGGTGAGTTGTATCGAGAGAGACTGGTTCATGCTACTGGTTCTGGTTGTTGGCATCTGATTTAGTTGCATTGTTTGTGAGAGATTGTTGAAATAGTGTCCTAAACCCAATCGGGTTGGACTGGATCCGACCGGGTCGGATCATTTCTACTATTTCTTTATGTTTATACATATATAAAAATGGTATATATATATATATTTATATATATATATATATTATATATATATATATATATATTATATTTTAAATATATAACCAATTATGAATTGTTATATGATAACGTCCTTAGTGTTAAAATGTGATAGAGAAACCATGATAGGCGATTATGGTTGATAAGATCTCTAATCACTTTAATAAGTTTGATACTTAAATGTCTCTATTTGCCGATGTACTATTAAACGGGGCATTGATAGTATGAACGAGCTAGCACGTATTAGATGTCTTCGTCTTTAAGGCCAGGGATAGATCTCGTCTATCAAAGTGTAAAGACACTTGGACTGTACGTGGACGTGTATTAGAGAATGCGTACGTTAGACTGACCCACTTACACGGTTAAGTGTCACACTAGTGGCGGTTGTGTAATTATCCTTAGGACCGGAGTCTTCATGGCATCACGGTGTGGATTTTCATGCTTTGACACTATTGAGGTTTCCCCTAGCCACGGGGCGATCATGCGGTAGTGATTGGGTGTGATACTGAAGCATGCGTAGTATACATGTTTGGTCGTCTGGAAATCGCGTACCCTATCAGTAGGGTGAATATCCGAAATGGCCTTCTTATATGGAATGTCTTACTCTCGTGAATCTTTGCAAAGTGGAATTAAATGAGTTACTTCGAGAGAGCATGATATCCAAATTATAAGATACGGTCGTTGATGTTTGACACTCGACTAACAACCGTATGGACAACGATAGGATTGTAAGTTACACGGTAACTGTTTCACATGAAATGTAGTAGTCATTGCATTTGACTCTTCCGATGATTGGGGGTCACGGTGTGTTGTAGACGCTATCCCGTGATCGTTAGGCATGAAGGGCGTTTTCGTAATTTGCACTTTGTGTCTACGGCCAACATATTCGGAAGCCAATCGGGTCACACACATATGAACATCTAGCCGGATTAAAATACGGTTATAGTAAATAAGGAAAGAATTTATCTCGTACTATAAAGGTTATAGTGGTAAATTAATATTGTGGTATTTATTTATTATGAATAAATATAATACAAGATATTAATTATGTTGAATAATTAAATATACATATGATGTATATGTTTCGATATATATATATATATATATATATATATATATATATATATATATATATATATATATATATATATATATTTTTGTCTAGAAGGACAAAATTATCAAAAAATCGGGATAGAAGAAAACTGTAATTTAATAAGGACAAAAGTAACAATTATGAAGTAACAAATATGAAGTAACAAATGTGGAATAGAGTAAATATGAAGTAACAATTGTGAAACACAAAGTAATATTAACACGTGAAGTAACAATTTTAAAGTAACAATTGTGATTTTTGTCCTTTATAATCATGAAAATGTTACTTTTGTCCTTCGAGACCAATTTATTAATTTTTTTTGTCCTTGCGCCCCTTCTCCATATATATATATATATATATATATATATATATATATATATATATATATATATATATATATATATATATATATATATATATATATGTATACATGTATTTTGCAAATTAATAAATCATAGTATTATATTAATTAAAGAAAATCTCAATTCCCAAATTAGTGGGGAAAAAGGGACGCTTATTTGAATGTATTAGATATATTTGAATTGTGCAATTTAATTAATAAGATTACCATAATATTAATATTAGATATTAATTAATCTTGGAAAAATAGATTTATGGTAATAAGATATATATAGTCAATATAATATATTGACAATATATTTGAAATATTTAATATAGGATGTTAAATTAAATGAGATAAATCAATAAAATATACTTTCAATATTTTATTAGGAAATGATTTTCTTTCTCCTAATCTACTAGGAAGCTAATCGCAATCAGATTGGGAACTATGAGGGGCACACCATACCCTATAAATATGAGGGCTTGGCTAGCTTTTTTGTACATCACAATTCCAAGAGGTAATAGTTCTTGTGAAAAATAGAGAGCTTCCTAGAGAGAGAAAAAGTCGGTCTAGCAGACGAGTTTTTCTAGTAGCAATCCATGATGGGATTCCGGTGAGGTGTTCGTGTGGATCACCGGTAGAGACCGAACGCTTGGGCGGCTCCGTGCACAACTACTCTCCTTAAGACGGTCAAAGCGTCGATCTTTTAGATCAAGCAAGGTAACCACCGTCTTTAGCTTATTTGTTTATTGCTTAAACGAAGTCAATCTTGGGTAAAAGGAAATCAAAATTTTGAATTCCGCTGCGTTCCCGCATAGATTTTCTAACAGTTGTTGCCATTGGCGGCTTGTTGTCGTGTAGTTACCATGTTGACCCTAGAGCTTTTCCTGAGATTATCAAATCAGAGACCCTCCTTCTAGCGCCAATTGACGATCCAAAAATCGTCAGGTTAAACTTTTAGGGTTTTTTTTCTCTTGATGATAACCTACGGATGCTCTAAAACTATGAAAGAAGAGGGGGTGATTTGGGATGTTTTAGACTGCACTTGATAGTGATCAAGCTGCTTACGTACCCAATGCTGAGATTGGAATCAAGTCTCCGTAGTTCCTTAGGGATTGTTTATATAGAGGGGCTTGTGCCCTAGAGATAGCGTGTGGCGTGTCTGTGATGGACACTGATTGGCGTGTTCCCAAAGGAAATGGATTATGATTACTTAATCTCCTTCATTCTATGAGATAATTATAGTATTCAAATATTTGTATTAAGTGATAAAGATTGGAGCCTTAATGACTCGGGATTCTTTCCATAAGTATCAGTTTATCACGCACATGGGAAATATGATTAAGAGTTGACTCTGGCCGACTTAGATGACCAGGGCTAGACTGGTTGAAACCTCATATGCTTGAGCCAACCCGAAGAGGAGAGTAGCCGGGCTGGAATCAGCTCGGACACACGTAAATAGAATGGTAGGTCTGAGAGGGACCTAACCATGACCGACAAGATCGATCATGGGTAGAATAGAGTACAAGTGTCGACCGACCTTTAGAGGTCAGGACTGAACCCGGATGTACTACTATTGGAAGTTGGTCCCGAGCAATGGTCGACTTGAAAGGGGATGGGGCGAGTAGTCGGGCTATTCTAGTCCGGCCACTGGAACACCAAGCACCGTTCTTTCCATACTTAATGTTGAGCCACTAAAGAGTTGCGACCTAGGTAGGTTCAATTCTTAGCATCGTCATGTCATCTTTTAGACAACAAAAAAATACAGATAAAAAACCTCGTATTATAATTATTTCTCAACCAAAGATAATGTAACACGTGCACACATGTACAGTAGGATATATTACATTATACACGTGAGACACTATGCATCCGTTTAGTGTCCTAAAAGATTTAAAATAAAAACATAGTTAGGAGACCAAAATGTCAATATGAAAGATCGGGTCTAGTTTTGAGAACATAAAGAAAAACAGAGGACCAAAGTGTAATTATCCCTAATGTACAAATCACAATCTCAAGAGTTTTGGATCCGTGGAAAAAGTAAAATTTCCAAAAGTGGAACTGTATACAGTTGGAAGCAAACTCACGGGCATTTTCATATTTTGCTGTGTATGTCATAGTACTACTCTTTTGCCTTTGATTTTAGACTACAGCTTTATTCATTTCTTTCCTTTTATGATTGACAAGCTATATCATTTCATCATACTTAGATTGTAGCATATAAAAATATATAGACTTTATCTAATTTCATTCTTTGAACCCTTTTTTTTATTATTTTTAATTTGGTTTAAATTTCATTATTTCTCTGTAAAAATGGGAATAATTGATGAGACTCCTTTAAGCCTTAGGATTGCAGACATTTTCCTGAGGTTTATTATCATATTTTTGAACATAGCAGACATTTGGTTAGTGGTGACAAATCAGCAGGATGATAGCATTTATGGGAAGCTGGTTTTCAGTAATCTCATGGGACTCAAGTAAGAAAACTTCCAACTTTTTTAACTTCTTGAAATAATATCTTTGCATGCTTTTTGGATAAGAAAACAAGTAAACAACAGTACTCCAGTACGTAGGTGCATTGAACAAAGGAACACGTGTTTAAATCTGTAAAATAAAGAATCATTTAAGATTGTACGTACGTACGTATCTGATGCGCGCAAATGCTCTTATCTATGTAAATATGCAATCCCGATCATTTCCAGTGCACGTGCTCGATCTGCAGGTACGTGGTATGCATCAACGCCATTGGTATAGGGTATGGTTGTTTGGCTGCAGTTTTCTTGTGGATCAGATGTTTAACGTCTTACACTTTAAGGATCTTTTTTATTTCTGATCAGGTACTAATCGCCTATATACTTGAATATGCCAATTAATTCGTCACACAAGTTTTCTTGAAGAACGTGTTAATTTCTTGATCATATGAACATTTGCAGATGATGGCATACTTGATGATCACATCAGCGGCATCACTTGTGGAAATTATATACTTGGCATTTAAGGGTGACCAAAAAGTCACTTGGAGTGAAGCTTGTAAAATTTATGCTACTTTTTGCAACAGATTGAAGGTGGCTATGGCCTTGCATGTTATATCCTTATGTTGTTTATGTCTGATAGCTATGGTTTCAGCATATATATAGGTTCTTTAGCAGATTTGATCCTCCTTTTCTCGCACCAGATGAAAGGACAGATATAGAACCTAAGTGACATTTGGCTTATTTATGATATTAATGTATAAGTGTGTGTGTCAATTGTTAATTTTTTTAGAACAAACCATTTTTCATTGTTAATACAAGGGATCCAAAGGTTTTTTTTTTTTTTTTTTTAAGAGAGGGGGTTGGGGTAAGAATCAGGATCCACTCAAGTATTTGAGGAAGTATTCTCTTAAGTCGAAGTAATCTAACCCACATATTCAAAATATGAAAATGATCTAACCGTAGATTTCTCTTTTCAAAACTACGTCAATTTTGGTGATAATATATAAAACCAAATGTACTTGACCCTTAAGTACTTGAGATGATTATTGTTCGTTGGGGTACTCTGGCCACTGATGTAATGGGGAAAAGAAGATAACAAAGAAAATTAGGTAACAGGACACCTTTTGCAATATTCTTAAATAACATGATATCTAAATATTTTTTTTATAGAGAAAATAACAACTTATATAATTTTTATGGGAAATTAGAGATAAGAAATATTATTAAACATGATAACAAATATTTTATAGGGAGAAGGACAACCGCATAATTTTTTAGCGAGAAGGATAGAGAAAATGAAACTAGTGAATCCCGAAATTGAATTTCGATATGAATTTTTTATGAATCCCGAAAATCGGTGAATCCCGACAATGAATTTTGAAAATTAGTGAATTTCGACGGTGAAAAAATTTAAAATAAAAAACAAGTGAATTTCGATAGCTGATAAACAGTTTTCGCCAAAAGTTTACTTCAACCAATTGATGAAATATTTTTGTCCTTTTTTTTTCTAATTTTTATAGCCTAAAAGACAAAAAATAAAAAATTGACGTTGCTGTACATTCGCCTACTTCAACCCTTTTTTTTTCCTCTTTCCTTAATTTTCAAACACTCATATTTTTTGATCTAGATTCCAAAAACGATGAAAATTTCACTGAATTTTTTATTTTTTTTCATGCTCTTCGTTTTGTAACTTAGTTCGATATCATTACATCATTTTTTGTGAGATCATTCACTATCGGAATTCACTTGATTAATCTCGACAGTGAATCCCTAATAACAGTGAATTTCGAATAATAGTGAATTTCGACAGCGGATTTTCGGAAATTACATCGGAATATGGTGAATGTGGTTTCAAAATAAAGAGCGTGAAAAAATAAGTAAAAAATTGGTGAAAGAATTTTCAAATTTGGAGTTCTAGATTGAGAGATATAAGTGTTTAAAAAAAGATGGATGTGAGCGTTAGTGGATATTCGTAAATTACATCGGAATATGAAGAATGTGGTCTCAAAATAAAAAGCATGAAAAAAAAATGGTGGAAGAATTTTCAAATTTGGAGTTCTAGATTGAGAGATATAAGATGATAAACATTTTAAAAGGTTTGAGAGATATAAGTGTTTAAAAAAAGATGGATGTGAGAGAAAACGTGTTGTTATTTTGGGTAAGAAATGGCGCCATAATTTAAAATAAAAAATATTATTTTGTCTTTTATGTAAAAGTTTTGAAAAGTTGTCATATTCCCTAATTGATAAAATATTTTCGTCATTCTCCCCCAAATCCCCCAAGAATATATATATCACTCCATCGGACAGTATGTATGTATATGTGCACGTGCGTGCGTGTATGTATAGTTAATACTCTCTCCGTTTTTTTTAACTGTCATTTTTCAGAATTTGTTTTTTTTTTTATTTATCTGTCATTTTACATTACCAATGCAGGATTTATTATTTTTTCCTCTTTTATACTTTATATTTCAATAACCCGAATTTTGATCAATTTTACATGCACAAGGAATGAAGAGTAATTTTGTTATTTTACACTCTATTTGAGACACATTAATCACTTTCTTAATCTGTTTGGTTCTTCTATCTCCGACCGTTTATAAAAACGGAGGGAGTACTTTGAATATCATTAAATGATCTAACATTTTTATATTTATATCATTTAAGTAGTGTTGGACCATTTAATGCTATACACGTTTTATTTTAAATAATGTAAAAAAGAAAGGGCATTCGATGTTTTTTTTACCATTACACTTATTTTGGAGAAAAAAAAAAAAAAATATAACGTGGAGAAATAAAATATAACGGAATGAGTAAAGGATTAATACCATAAATCGGTTGAATGAATACACGTGTAATGATAGCCATACCATCTTCATCATACACCAGCCATCGTCATTGTCCAAATAACACCATCAAAGTTGAACTTAGTTGTTGAGTATTGATTTTCAATACCCCTTGTTGAAGATCTTATGTTTGTCTGTTTCAAATAACACAACTTAGTTACCGATCATATTCCCCTCATTATATGTGTTGTATCAGTATAATACAACATGTACAACTACCAACTGAACTGTATCACTTACAGTTAAGGCACAAAGATTTATTGATCTTATACATGTATTTTATTTTTTATAATCATGGGGATGGGGCATTTGAACTCAAGACCTCTTGGTCTACAGTCCTCAGCATATATTTATCTTATACATTACAACATTAAAATCAATCTACATTGCAAGATCAAAGACACAAAACATGAAGAAATCAATGATTGAACAAGATTTTATCAAGAATATCATCATACTTTGGTTGATCAATTTTGGCTTCAAGTGATGCATGTTTGATACATTATGTATCCTTAATCAAAGTCAAATACCTTAATTATTTCAGCCATGGAGACCATAGAGAGCCACAAGGAACGAAAACATGCTTAAAGTCTTTGCAAGCACTCATATCAGATCACCCATTAACCAAACTTCTTTGGTCCTAATACACAACGGATTGCTGATGGTTTGAGCTTCAAATCTTCACCAAACACATCTTAAAGGAGAAAGAAAAAAGTTTTCTCTACCTCAAACGGCTGATATTATGATCAACTGTATTAACACAATGGCTACTTCCAATTTGGTATTATTGTTGTCATCTGCCTATGAAAGGTGCTTATTCAAGAATAAAGAAAACTACTCCAACAACTTTCAGATCTAATGCATTTTTACCTCTTCTCTGAACTCCAAAATTGGGCTTTCAATCTTCATCTTTGAGTTCTATTTTAGAAATAAGTGACAGATTGTCAACTGTGTGCATTGCCTGCTTATAGCTTTGCTGCAAGTCTGGTTTGAGACTTGGTGTATGTCTTGAGCAGTTTTTTGTTTTGTTTTAGAGATACAATCAAAGTATCACAAGTAAGTTGTTATCTATCAAGAGGCGTAATATTCTTCCGATCAAACTATTTTACCTTGTTGCTCAGACCTAATTTGTTTGATCTAAGTCATTCTTGACTTATTGTGAGTTAGATATATATCTAAAAAGTGTTACTCTATCGTATAATCCGTATTTAAGCACTTGATCTTTGTTCCAACCTTATACATTGGGGATTAGAACAATTACACCACTTGTTTGTTTGAGGGAAAGTGTTAAAGCTAAGTTGTTGGTCAAAAACTATTCACCCCCTCATATTCTTATTTGGACTCTATTGTTCCTATAATCAATCGCATAAAAAACAATAACTACAATTGATGTAGGTTAAATTTATGATATGTTTTACTATGTTTTCCCTACTCCTAATATCGCACGTGAGGTCGCTAATACGAGCAAGAGTACTAGGTCAAATCATAGTATAGCAACGGTGAATCAAGGTCGATCTCCCACAAAGACAAGGCAACTTCGGAATAAACGCATCTAATCTAACCAAGGACACATATACGGTCATAGACCAATGACATAAACCTAGCCGACATAGTAAACGTTGTAGAGCCAGTTTCGTGTCCTCCAAGTTCTCGGTAAGTCGGTGGTGGGCCTCGGTATATCGAGCCCGTCTTCAGCTCCTTTTCTTGACAGATCTCTTTGTCGACTCTTGCAACTCGGCCCCATGACTTCCTTCAGCCCAGATCCATGCCTTAGCTGCTCCGAAGTAAGGTACTCCTATAAAACACGTAGAACAAAGCCAAACAGTACAAAATCTACGGGGAAATTATGCAAATGCAGAATAATCATCTAGAGAACACTCACTATGAAATTAACATGTATTTCACATAATATTCACACTATTGATCTTCTCTTGAGCATAATTCGGAGTAAATAAAAGTGTAGTTTAAGGTACTAAATAGCATGTTATCAACTCCTTGTGCTTTTAATGGTAATTTTGTATCTACCCGTGCCTCGATTTGCATTAGGTCACTTAGATCTAGTAAACAGTAAATATTATGGAAAATACAAAGTTAATATATTTTTATAGGATTTATGGGTCATTACGACCATTTTTGTTTTCGGGTTTTGACGTGGTATTTTTGTGGTTTTGTTTTACAGATATAACAGACTCGTCAGGTAGATTTTTAAACATTTCATATGAGTGCGATAATAAGTTTCTTGTGGTTCATGAGAAAAACGTAAATATTTCACCAACCACATTTTGGAAGGAAATTTAGATTTGAAAGGTGAATCTTGCGCCCTTGGTGACCACCAAATTCCAGTCGAAATTCCTAATTTTCCTTCGCTTTACCGATTTTCGGGATTATTCCTAGATGCCGATTTCGGGATTCAGAGATTCATTTGATTTTGCGGGACATATTGGTCTCATAGCTATAAAAATTAGAGGTTGTCTTCTCCCTAAAAAATCAGTTCAACATTTTTAAAAATATTATATATTTTGTCCTATTATCCCTATTGCTGTTGATTTTGCATTCTTTTACTTGGCTAGTTCCTTCATTTTTCATCTTCAATTTATCCAATATAGCTTTGTCAGATTTACATGCAGCAACATATCTTTGCCTCGTTTCTATTTAGTGCATTAAAGAGGATAGACATTGCCTTAGAGTTTAAAAACAATTTCTTCTTGTCTCATTCAGACCTGATAACTTCTATTTCAATGGGGACAGTGTCAACCAAACGAGTCTTTTAGGCTCAAAGGGACCATCTTCAATGACATACGTACCATAAATTAGTGTCCACAGACTCAAGGTATATATAGTCTCATGGTTGTTTTCCATTGATCATAGTAGTTTCCATCAAAGAGAGGTGGCCTAAAGCTTGAAAGACCTCCATGTTGCCTGCATAAAATAGAAATGTGCAAACAATTCAAGATTAGTATCATTAATTTGAAAGAGTGATGATAAAGATACAGTTACCAAATTGACTTAACGTTAACAAAATAATTTAATTTAACAACTGAAAAACACCAAGCTTATGCATATTTCTTTCTTACTCACAAATATCATCACAAATTGCAAAATGTAGTATAAAAATACATTTATACCAATTTTTAACAAAATTTCATTCAGAGCATGTGAAGCCTTGTTCTAAATACCGAGTCTTTTTAACTGGAAAAAGATGCCCAACAAGTATATAATTAGATTTAATCGATTATATACGTAAGTCTGACATCATCGACATCAGAGTACAAAGTGAGAAATGAAAAGATATGGGAAGTTAAAAGACTACTACAAACGATAAAAAAGCAACACAATCTGCAACTAAAACAGCAACCCAGAGACTATTACACGGTGACCGAAATACCATTCTACTGACTAATACTTTTAAGGGCAAATTATTAAAAATGATTGATTTTCAACTTATTATGGGTAATAGGACACTCCGAAATCTTATTTAGTTATAAGGACATTCTAATTTTAAGAAGGAAACTTATTTAGTTATAAAGACATTCTAATTTCAAGTGGATAAAAAGGAAGAAGGAAAAAAAAGGAAGGAAGGGAAAAAAAAAAGCGCTCAAAGGAAGAAAAAAAAAACTACTGAGTGAACGTGGTTTAGTTTTTTTTTTTTTTTTTAATTTTTAAATTCACCATATTTCTAAACGTCATATATTTTGATCTAAAACTCGGATCATCATAATTTTTTCACTAAAATTCATATTTTTTTCGTCTTTTTTATTCTAAATCAAATTTGATATTTTTCCGAATAAATTTCATAAATCAATTTTTTTCTTCATAAAAATCGACGTGGCGTATTGATCTCCGTCATACATTGACCACCTACCCCGATGCATTGGCCACCGGGATCCATTAACCACCCCGATGCATTGACCGCCGCGATTCATTGACTACCATGATGTATTGACCGCCGCGATCCATTGACAACATTGATCAGTGACATCTCATTGTAACGATTTATGCAATGACGTCTCATTGTAGTGATTTATGCAGTGACTTCTTATTGTAGCGATCTATGCAGTGATGTCTTATTGTATCGAATTATACAGTGACATGTTATTGTAACGATTTATGCAGTGACGTGTTATTGTAACGATTTATTCATACCTTTGGTTGTAAAAATCTGCCTTTAAACCAAAAAAACAAAAGAACTACAGTTATTTTACAAAGTTATCGAATATTTAAACCAACACTAATCAAATAAACCAAGATCAATCAAATATTTAAAGATAACAAAGAAATAAAGTAACTTTACAAAGTTATCAAATGTGTGTATCAAGTTGTATATGCGGTGACATCAATATCATTACATCAGTTATCTAATTGTAAATACGGTCATCAATGTCAAGTCATGTCGTCCTTTGCATAAGTCATCAACGTCCTTGCATAAGACATCAATGTCACTTTGCATAAGTCATCAATGTCTTGCATCGACATCAATGTCATTGCATAAGTCATCAATGTCCGCATCGACATCAATGCCATTGCATAAGTCGGCAATGTCCTTTGCATAAGCCCAGACCACCAAGATGATCATAGAGGGCACTCTTGTCAATCTCTTGATGATGGTAACTCTTGCACACATAGTAAAACACACTCTGCACTAATAGGTTAGCCAGATTAACTATCACCAGCAACCCAACCAAGAATCCACCAACCGTAATTCTTGTAAGCACACCATGATTATCCCCACCATTAACCACAACTGATGAGAATATAGTGTGATCGGTCCACAAATAGCCATATACCCAAAAACAAGGTTGAAAGCTATCATGGTCACGCCTTACTTTAACAAGCGGTAGCTCTTTTTCATAGTTGCAAGCCCATAAACCGGCTCCAATACGAAACCACGCTAGCCAAATGCCACAAAGCACTTATATCGACCTGCAACCCAAGAAACGGGACAAAGACAACCATAAGAGAAAAGAAAAACAACCCCAAACTATGAGTATCCACAAATTTATTATAATCGGCACCGAAACCCAAAAAAGACTTAATTGTAAGCCACCATGGTGAGTGAAACCGTATAAGAAGGTAATAAAGAGCCTCATAGATCATACTTGTCTTTGCGAAAGCAAAAGGGACTATATCATCTATTATAAGCACCCAAATACAATGTCAACTAATTAGTAAAGCACAATCTATGAATGCTCTGAATGTTTCTCCTAGACGTGTTATTGTGTCATTGCATAAATCATCAGTGTCCCTGCATCAGACATCAATGTCACTACATAAGTCATCAATGTCACTGCATCAGACATCAATGTCACTGCATAAGTCATCAATGTCACTCCATCAAGTAGCATGTAAATCAGAAAAATAATTCTTACTTCGGTAGTTCTTGAGCTTACATTGCTTTGTCGAAATGCATATAAACACAAGGGAGACCGTAAGTAAACATCGAAAAGATATTGACTTTGTAAACTTTATGAATGCAGGTACATGATTTACAAATTTAAGAAGTCGCATAATTCGTTTTACATCTCGGAAAATAAATCCGGCAGCAGCTAAGAACATCATTACTGATTGATTACGGATTACCTACCCCATCTGTAAGAAACGAGTGAGTTGTGCCGGGTTGAAGATTCCGGGTAAATGAGTTGCTTCACCCTTTAGAATATCAGCCACTTCAATGTATCTTTGCTGTTTTTGAATTACTTGAAAAAACTATGACACATGGTTATCAATCATCATCTTCATCCTCCTGCTAAAAAAAAAGTAACCAGAAAATGAACAAACTGAGTTTCAAGAACATATAATTGCATATGTTGGTTGAACTAACATCCCCACTTCCATCTTCATCATCATCGTCGTCATCATTGACCTCTGATTTTGACTTGTCGGATTCTTCTTCATCTCCAGGTCCATCAGCCTGTTTCGAAGAATTAAAAACACAGCTTTTAACTAATATACTCCTGAAACTGTTCAGAATTCATAATAATAAGCAAAATCAAGAGATAATTCACAATTCAATTGCTTCAAGAAGGCAAATTACCAGTTTCTTCTCATAAGCCTTGAGGTATTTCTGGTAATCAATCTTTCTCTTATCAGCTTTAGCTTGAAAATGAGCCTTTTTCCTGTTGTGGGAGATTAGATTTCGAAGGTACTAATACATAGATACGAGAGAGCCTAATATCACACCAATTTTAGAAGGAATTTCTTACGGCCTCGGACTACTTTTAATTACAACTTGAACATACCACAATAAGGAAGATTCTACACCAATAATGAAAGGAGAAATAAAAGAAAGATGAGCTTCAATAGGGGTAATCTCGGGAATCACTCTTTATCGATCTCGAACATAACCTACACCATACCCCACCTTCTTAGGTGGGGAAAACAATAATTAAATGGGTAAGTACAAGAGTACTTGGTAAAGATTAGAAGCCAAAAATCTCAACATGTAACAACACAAAGATTGTCATTAATAGCACATACGTTGAAGTAACTCACTCCCGTCTACTAGTCTTACTAGTAGACACAACAAGCAAAGACATTTGTTACACTATGATCCAATGACACTTTGCACAGTGATTATGCACCATGACATTTCCTCAACTCCTCAAGGGCACGGTATATTCTTATTCTGATTATTATTTTTTCCCAACAGAGTGAAGCCGTGTGGCTGATCTGCATCATCTGTTTCTAAACTGGATTCAAACTGTGTAATCCGGATTTATTTAGTTGTCAATTTTCAATGAATCGAGATATTACCCAAGACCATAAGGTCCTAGGTTCGACTTTCGAGTCCTACCAAATGCAGTGTGGGTCATAAATAACCAATTCATATGGTAATTTTGTTTTAGTGAAAAAAATTATAAATTCCAAACAAAAATATTAGTCTACAATTTCATCATAAATACATCACTTATACAAAAACATGACTCAAGATTGAACACTGACGTTGCAATAGAAGATTGTAATAGTTAATTTTCCACATGCAATTTAATTTGGATTTCGGATCCCCTCCTGTGGAACTTATTGTGATGATTGCCGTGATGCTTTGAAAACACTTTGTTTTTTATGTTTAATTTCAGATAAAAAGTTTCCTCTGTTTTTCCCAAAGAAACGAAAGTTTTTATTAACAAAAGTAGATTTACAACAAAAGCTAGTCGAAACTAGACTAAAACGCAGTCTAATGCCGCACTACAAACTACAACAACACAACGAAGCAAATAATAGATTGACATAGGGTGCTGAACTAAAAGAGAAAAAATTCTCCAAAGGTAAAGGACGTCCAGACACGAGTATCCTCTAAAAGCAATCTATTACCCGGCCAACACAGATTACAATGCTAAAAAAAACTAATAAACTAGAACAATATTAATAAAACAAACTACAACGAAGCAAGCCCCTCGCTATCTGCCGGAGCAGGCATCTAACACCAGATTAGACCCAAAACTTGTCCAGAAAGAGGAGATACGCCCAAACGAAAGTGGATCTAGCCCAAATGAGCTAAATCCGGCGAGATCCGCCACCATTCAGACAAGGCCGAATCCGGTGTTGAGAAGCACCACTTGGATCATGGAGAAAAAAGGCCAAGCTCAAACAAACAAACCGAAAACATCCTTCAAAACCACCACCACCGCCTTGGTTCCGCCGCAAGGAGTAGCCCACCATTGTCAGATCCAAATCGCCGGAGAAGAAGCTCTTCAATCGTCGGAGTCGTATCAGATCTGAATCAACGCTTAGAGAGGAGCGCAGCAGCACCACGCCATGGAGATCGGCTTTAAAGGAGACTAACAAAAAGAAGAATACAAAAGGAGACGAGAAGAAACTACAGGGAAACTAAAAGCCTCCTCCGGTGAAACGCCGGTGGTGCGGCGGCGTTGCACGGAAGTTTTTTAGCTTGAGTTTTTTTTTTTTTTTTTTTTTTGAGAGAGAGATAGATCAAGAGAGATAAAAAGTTTCCTATTTTACCCTCCCACACCTTATCACAGTAACTGGCGTGATATACTATCCCATAGAGGATCCAAGCCCTTTAATTTGGCTTTCCACAAGAGCTACTACAAGTGCACAAACTGACTTTTGCGTATCCATTTTCTAAACTGAACTATCAAATGCTATTACTACCGACAAACTTCTTTACAAATATTGGTGTTCTTAAAATATTTCAATGGGATCTTAAAGGAGAGTATGAAAAAAACAAATTTATGGTGAAAGATTAAATTGGAATGTTGATTAAAAATGTATGTACATATGACCAATTTTAATGGTTTTGTTTTTATTACAGAACAATGTTCTTTTTCTTTTTCGAGAAACAATTTTGATGGCTAAGAGGGATAAATGGTGTAAAAGAAATCCGAGGAAGAAGAGGAAAGAGTTATTTTCGTCAAAGTAACTGCGATTTTGTCATTAGAGTGTGTTAATTGATTAAATTAAGGTAAAAATATGGATTTTTGCCAATAAACCATTTTTTATGGGCTCTTTATCGGGTGTCCCGAAGGGGTTTTTTATGGGCTCTTTAGTTATATAAGCTTGTTGACCCAAATTCTCGCACATATAAGCTTCTTGAACAAATTTTGTCTTAAACAAGCTTTGAATCATAAAATGTACTGAAAAGACCCAAAATACCCCCCCCCCCCCCCCCAACTTCATCCTTCACACTTGAAACCTAAACATATACCCGTCGGAAAACACACCGGAAATCCCGCCGGAAAACCCACCTAAACCCCCGAACCCCCATGAACCCTCCATGCCCCTGAACCCTTAAATCCCTGAACCCCTAAACCCCTATAACCCTGAACCGCGGCACCCCTGAACCCTTAAAATCATGATTTTCCGGCCGTTTTCCGATGATGATGCGGGTTTTTTCCAAATCGTGAACGGATTAAGCAAGAAGAAGAAGAAGAAGAAGAAGAAGAAGAAGAAGAAGAAGAAGAAGAAGAAGAAGAAGAAGAAGAAGAAGAAGAAGAAGAAGAAGAAGAAGAAGAAGAAGAAGAAGAAGAAAGGAAGAAGAAGAAGGCATTTCCGGCGAAGAAAGAAGCATTTCCGGCGGATAAAGAAATGAGGAAGAAGGGGATGGGGGTGACGATTCTGGATCTCGTCGGGTAACAAATCTTGGCCGTATAATCCTAGTGACAATTTATTCAAGATCTAGAAATATAAAACACGATGGAACGGGGGGTGGTTTGTGTTATGTTTAGACTGAGCCCGAGATAATGTGTCTCAAGTTGCCTACGTATCCTGTGTATGAATCAAGAATCAAGTCTCCGTAGTTCCTTAGGGATTGTTTATATCGGGGGCCTTATGCCCTAGGCCTGCATGGGCCGGATCCTTGTTGGACTCTAATATCGTGTTCCCTAAGTAATGGATAATTACGATTTAATCTCTTTGATTGTAGGAGATAATCATGGTGATTTAAATAAAAGATCAGAGCCTTTATGGCTGAGGATTCTTTCCATGTTTATCTGTTATGTTGTGCACGTGGGCTACTCCGTCTAAGGGATACTCAGGCCAACCTGCGTCGAGTCCTATAGGTTGTGAGGCCCGAGCGGCACTAGTTGAGCTCCGTTGCGCCCTGGCCGACCTACGGTGGATTGGGAAGCTAGCTGAGCCGACCTCCCACCTGGGTTTAGGTCCGGCCTTAAATCTGTTCGTATCTTATATGTCTGCATTTATTTTTATGTTATTTTAAGGATCAGACGTGGCGAGGTGTTGGTTTGACCTCCATCATAAGCCCCCAGATCTAGCTGAGCTTTGGAGATCAGCTCAAATTTGCCAAAGTTGGAGCTCGGCTCTGTCATTTAGACGTGTATTCTTTGGACATCCTAGCTTGCCAGGTGGCACGGATGCCGTTATGACGCTGTCATAACTGACCCATAAATCGAGGCATTTTACACCCACTAGCTCGATTTGGGATGGTTTCGAGATGTGCTTGGGGTTACCTCCGTCACATCTGTCGTTTCATTACATCGCTATTAAACAGGAAGATTGAAGTTATTGGGTTGCTCTTCTTTCTCAATCTCAGATTACTTTTACAAGTAACTCATTCGTTGCTTTCTTGTGCATTCTTTTCTCTGCTCGAGTCCGTTTCCTATCGAAACAATAGACAATTTTATTTGGGTTCTTACCGTAACCGTAGGAACTAAGATGGCTGCCATAGGTAGTGAAGGTATCAAATCCATCATATCTAAAGAAGATTTAGACGAAATTTGTAGGATATACGAGATAGATGGAGAGAGGTATGCCCCCAGGCTTCCTTCTAATCCCCATAACTTTGCGCATCAGGCCCCGGAAGGGTACCGCACCGTTCATAGGGAGCACTTCGAGGTTGTGTTAGGAAATCTACACGGGAATGCAACGGAATTCAAAATTTTATTTCCTTTTAACCAGGATCGACTTCGTTTAAGCAATAAACAAATAAGTAGTTTACGATAAAGTTACCTTGGATGATCTAAATAATCGAAGCTTTATCGTCTACGAATGAGTAGTGATGCATGGAGCCGCCCAAGCGTTCAGCATCTACCGCTAGTTCACACGAACAACCCGCCGGAATCCACCATTGGATTGCTACCGGAAAAAGTCAGTTGCTAGGCCGCCTTTTTCTCTCTCCCAAAACTCTCTCTTAAGAAACTCTTTTTATCTCATTAAAATATTGCAAGAATATTGTTTGTAAAAGAATTGACACAACTCCCATTTTATAGGAGATATGACTAGGGCTGTAAATGAACCTAAGTATTCGATTCGATCTGGAGTATTCGGCTCGAAAAAGCTCGATTCGGGCTCGGTTCGTGGGTTCGAACTTCGAGCCGAACCTTACAAATTAGATATTCGGTGGTCGAGCCGAACGGTTCGACATGTTCGAGCCGAACCGAGCCGAGCTTTTTTCCCCAAATTCCAGACCGAACCCGAGCCGAATAATGAAAATATAAGGCTCGGCCATTTCGAGCCGAGCCGAACCTAAGGTTCGAACATACCGAGCCGAGCCGAACCCTGCCAGGGTTCGGTAGGGTTCGGCTCGTTTACAGGCCTAGATATGACGCCATATGTGCTTCCCAATTTTGAAAGCTTCCTATTGAATAGAGGAGAAAGAAAACCAATTTTCAATAAAATAAGGAAAATAGATATTTTAGATTTATCTCATTAATATTCAATATCTTATATTAAAAATTTGAGGGATTGAGGGAAAAGGACAAAAATATTTACAAAATGAATAAATAGGACACACTCATTTTTTTAGTTGCAAAAATGACAAAAAAAATTTCAGACGGACAAAAAAACCCTTTTTTAATCAAGCCGCGCATCTTCACTTGCTTCTGCCTTTCGCTTCAGCATATATTGATATACAGGTTTGATTTTTTTTAATTTTTTTTTCAAACACTCGTAACTTTTAATTTATAACTCCGATCGTCGAAATTTTTTCACCAAAATTCATATTTTTTTTTGCTCTTTAATTTGAGCCCAAATACGATACCCTTCCGACGTAAATTTTGAAAGTTGAAAAAATATTTGCATTAACCGGAACGTTTTTCTTATAAACGACCGTAACTTTTGATTTAAAACACCAATCATCAAAATTGTTTCACCAAAGTTCATATTTTTTTTATCTTCATTTTGAGACCGCGTTTGATACCATTTCAAAGTAGTATTTGAAAGCCGAATTAAGCGTTTACACCAACACATGTAACTGTGTACACAAGATATGATAGCACAAAGAACACAAACAACACGATACTTGATATAAAGTAACACATTTTATTAACATCCAAAATATTACAATTAACATTGTGTAATACAACAATCGATCAAAAAATGCTTCATATCCTAATGAAACAATCTATCAAAGCATTATGGAGATGCAACTCCGGGGGAACTATTGGATGTAATCAAAAAGCCTATCAATGAAACTAAAACATTATTCAAGTTCTTGAAGACAAAAGCAGTTTGTTTTACCATCTATGGACCTTCATCCTTCAAACCCGCACCACATCAAACTCCATGAAAAATGTATGAAGCAGAAAATGCATCAAATAGCATCGGCTCGGCCTCATCAATAGAGAATCTAGGCTCCTCCAATTTTCTAAAGACAGAAAAAACAAACATAACCATTTGAATCAAGAAAGTAACACACCAACAAAGTAACACATTAACAAAGTAACACACTAGTCTATTTTTGTTCTCAACAAAGTAACACACCAACAAAGTAACACACTAGTCTATTTTTGTTCTCAACAAAGTAACACACTAACAAAGTAACACGCCAACAAAGTAACACACTCTATTTTTGTTCTCAACAAAGTAACACACCAACAAAGTAACACGCCAACAAAGTAACACACTAGTCTATTTTTGTTCTCAACAAAGTAACACACCAACAAAGGACTGTCTGACAACTACTCGTGTTACCACCCGGATACAAACCGGCCAACATATGCACAGTACAACATATGAAATTAGCCATTAGATTTCCACTTCAATGACAAGAAACTACAAGCAAAGATGCTGGGATAAATAACCAAGTGTGTTCACCCTTAAACACTTTATTTGTTGCTCTAAAATCTAATTTTCAGCCTTAAATTTGGCTTATATATGGCTGAAAATGACACAGTAACACAGTAACACAGTAACACAGTAACACACCAACAAAGTAACACACCAACAAAGTAACATTAGTCTATTAGAAAGCTTAATGATATGAACCAAGTAAAAAACACAATCAATCTTCTTTAAAACATAATAGATGCATCCTTAAACCAAACCTTAAACTGTGGGATCACCAATATGATCAACCACAACAGACCTATCATTATTTATGTTTTCAACAGAACTATTAGTCCTCTCGGAAAAAAAACAAAACTATTAGTTTCAACTTCATGGTTATCAAAAAGAGTTGACGATGGTAGCTTCTATATCTACCATGGCAGTTTCAATACCTGCCTTGGGATTCCTCTCAACCCCAGTTGCCAGAGGAACAGTCCCAGACTCAATACGCAAATTATCAGACTCAATACACAGATTTCCAGAATTTTCAGAACTTGAAATGCTAGTAGCAGTAACATTAGCAGAAGTAGATACCTTCGAATTAATCAAATTTGCAAGAATGGCTGCCTCTAAACTGATAATTGCACTTGTAATAATAGTACTCCCAGATTCCGTTATATTATATCCATGACTTCTAAGCTGAAAGACATGCTATTAGATAATCAACTTTAACCTCGCCTTAATATGCTATTACAGAATTGTCAACCTGTATATCATTCCAAGTCCAAAGCCAACCAGTGCATGTAATGCAAATGCAAATGCTAAACTATAAGTGTAGGTTATATGATATCAGGATTATATCAAATGCTGATTGGAAAAGGAAATGCAGAGTGATGGGTTAATTTATGGAATAAGACAATACATAAATTGAACATCAAGGCTCTCGTCAATCCAGATCTTAAAAGGAATTTTCGACATTGATAACTGGGGAAAAAAAGGACCAGATCTCCTACTAAGATCAAACTATTTATACCGTATTTTTGTCAAACAATTTATCTACAACACTAGTTGAAACATCAGGATGAAGAAAGGACTAAATGTTACAAAAAGATAGCTTTATGGACATATATAGTTGCAAAATAGAAAGATTATAACACAAAAGAAACTTTGTTAGCAACCGCAAATGTAGTGACTTTAATTATGCAAATTAGATTCAGCACCTACAAATATATGAACTGTCCAAAAATGTCAAAGATAAGAAATGCAGGCAAAATGAAAAGGATGCTATCATTCAGGAAGCAAGGGCGGACCCACCCTATAGGTGTTGTGGTCTCAAGACCACCCCAAAATTTGAAAAAAAAAACAAAAAAAAATTTATCTTTTTGTATTATTGAATTAGTGTTGTTATTAAGACCACCCCAAAATTTGAAAGAAAAAAAACAAAAAAAAATTGTCTTTTTGTATTATTGAATTAGTGTTGTTATTAGTATATGTACTTAAGTCTTCTAGATTGCAAATGAAAGCTGTAGTGGCCTGGTGGAATAAGATTTATCTATTATGTCTTTCTCATCCATTGGTCATTGGTTCAAAACATGGCATAAGCATTTTTTTGTTCTCATACCGCTGAAATACTTATAGCATTTTACGATTTAAATCTAATATTTTTCCCTATTACCTTAGACTTTTTATATCACATTATTCTTTTTTCTATATTATACCATTTAAATCTAATCAATTTGATACATAATATACTGAAATGCTTATAGCATTTTCCCCTTACATTATACGATCTAAATTTAAATAATTAAAAAAAAACCCCTTTTACATTAGACATTTTTTGGTACATTATACCTCCGAAATGCTTATAGCATTTTTCATCTAATAATTTATTCTATTTACCTTAAATTTTTAAATCAACATTTTTTTCCTATCTTATACTCCCTGTGTTTTTTTATCTGTCGCAGAAAGAAGTATCACATAGATTAAGAAAGTAATTAATATGTCTAAAATATAGTATTGTAAATGTATTCTTTTAATTGAGATGTAAATACTTTGTTGGTAAAGAAATTTTTTAGTATTTGAAATGTATTTTTTTATTGGAAATGTAAATACTTTATTGGTAAATTAGGAAACAAAAATAATAAATGATGTATTAGAATTGTAAAATGACAGATAAATAAAAACAGAGAAAATTTTGAAATGTGACGGATTAAAAAACGGAGGGAGTAGCATCTAAATCTAATCATTTTCATAACTTGACGTATTATGATCGTGTGGGATTTTTTTTCCAGAAATGTATATTAGTGATAACCAAGACCACCCCAAGAAAAATTCCTGGTTCCGCCATTGTCAGGAAGGTCAACTTACTACTTCCAAATGGGTGGAAGCGTTTTGTGGACCGATTGATATACCAATAATCAAGTCTTCAATCGGCTGGTGGAATACATCGCCTCAACCTAGGAGCATTGGCCGATCTGGTACATCAATACATGTTCCTATGCTCATTTCTTGTAGTAGCGAGCAAGGCGATGAATTCAGCTTTCAACAAGGATCAATTGGAACTTGGAATCTTTGTCCTTCATGTTCCTCTCAATGCTAAAAAATCCACTTCCTTTTTAAAATAAAATAAAAACTATCGGTGCACTCCTGAGAAATTCATTACAATGCTAAACTTCTAGCAAACAAATATATGTGTATATTAAAATATTAGTTTTGTCGAATGTAAAATCAAGTTCAACCATTTCATTTTCGTTCAAAATTCAAGATATATAAAAAGGAATAAAAAGTAACATTTTCTTGCAGAATGCAGAGACACAAACATTTTTTTCTTCCAAATGAGGAAGAAAGAGGCTTTAAATCGAAGCTTTAAAAGGCATGACAACTATAAATCGAAGCCCTAGCTTGTCCACATGAAGATTCACGAAGCTTTAAAACTGTGCTTTAGGAAGATTCATGAAGTTTACCTGGGTTTGGTTGATGAACGAGCGGGTGATTGACCGGTGAT
The DNA here is from genome assembly GCA_036785695.1 of Gentiana straminea. NCBI lineage: Eukaryota > Viridiplantae > Streptophyta > Magnoliopsida > Gentianales > Gentianaceae > Gentiana > Gentiana straminea. The sequence continues at coordinate 1,702,341 of JAVUPR010000477.1, forward strand.
TCGTGAAGCGCGGCGGACGGGGTGCTGGCGGCTTTTAGGGCTCCGGCTGGAGAGAGATGGAGACTGGAAGCATCGATTCAAGCATTGGAGTCGTTGTGTGGCTGAATTTCGTATATATATATATATATATATATATATATATAAAACCCGATATATATATATATATATATCCAATATATATCTTTATATATATATACATATATATATATATATATATATCAAATATTAACATATATATATATATATATATATATATATATATATAATTAATCAACATAATTAATATCTTGTATTATATTTATTCATAATAAATAAATAACACCCTATTAATTTACCACTATAACATTTATAGTATGAGATAAATTCTTTCCTTATTTGGTTATCGCTATATATAACCGCATTTTAATCCGGCTAGATGTTCTTATGTGTGTGACCTGATAGACTTCCGAATGTGTTGGTCGTAGACACAAAGTGCAAATTATGAAAATGCCCTTCATACCTAACGATCACGGGATAGCGTCTAGCAACACACCGTGACCCCCAATTATCGGAAGAGCCAAATTCAATGACTACTACCTTTCATGTGAAACGGTTACTGTGTAAATAGAATCCTATCGCTGTAATAATATCCATACGGTCATACGTCGAGTGTCAAACATCAATGACCGTATCTTATAATCTGGATACCCTACTCTCTCGAAGTAACATATTACTTCCGCTTTGCAAAGACTTTCGAGAGTAAGACATTCCTTATAAGAAGGCCCTTTCGGATAATCACTCATACTGATAGGGTACGCGATTTCCAGACGACCAAACATGTATACTCCGCATGCTTCGGTATCACACCCAATCACTACCGCATGATCGCCCCTTGGCTAGGGGAAACCTCAATAGTGTCAAAGCATGACAATCCACACCGTGATGCCAAGTAGACTCCGGTCCTAAAGATAATTACACAACCGTCACACAGTGTGACACTTAACAGTGTAAGTGGGTCAGTCTAACGTACGCATTCTCTAAAACATGTCCACGTACAGTCTAAGTGTCTCTACACTTCGATAGATGATATCTATCTTTGCCCATAAAGACAGAAAACATCTAATACGTGCTAGCATGTTTGTACTATCAATGCCATGTTTAATAGTACATAAGCCTAGAGATATTTAAGTATCAAACTTATTAAAGTGATTAGAGATCTCATCAACCATAATCGCCTATCATGGTTTCTCTATCACATTTTAATACTAAAGACGTTATCATATAACAATTCATAATTGGTTCTTTAAAAGAACAAATTTATGACAACAGAAAAGCCATTTATTATATATGTATAATCATAAAGAAATAGTAGAAATGATCCGACCCGGTCGGATCCAGTCCAACCCGATTGGGTTTAGAACACTATTTCAACAATCTCCCACTTGGCCTAAAGCCAATCACTCGTACACACAAGACCAAGTTGAAACACAAGAATCTAATGCAATACTCGCAACCAACCCTAAGCGTAAACGGATCACTATCCATGGGGACTCGGACTATCTTAATATCATGATCCAAATGATCAAGTCAAAGGAACCACATCAACACACACATGAAGAGACCTTGGTCCTTGCTTCAAACAATGAACCCATTTGCTATATCAGCTATATAGAAAAGGTGGAAGAACCGTGCAAGGTTCAAGAATGAACCTTCTAGATCCATGTACTGCTCCCGCTGCGCCTCTAAGCCACTATTGTGTTTCGGCTAAGTTGTAGAATCTCCAGTGATTTCTAGCTAACATTTCCAGCTCACTGTATCACCCAATCAAAGTGACTGCAAACCCAGACTGTATCTCCCACTCACCTTCATAAGACTCAGGATGCATCCAAGTTTCGATAAACTATGGTACCATCCTTAACTTGTTTAAGGATATTCTCGACATTCACAAAATTTACTTTCATACTTGCTCATGAATCTTCATGGACTATGAACATCTCGCATTACTTTTATGATGGTTCCTATCGCAGTAGCAAAGGAAACCTTCCATAAGCATCATCTTTCACCTTATCTTTAGGACTAACGTCCTAACAAAGATAGATCTTAAGAACACCGGCTAGCAGTATCTCATGTCGCCATCTATGCAAAACCTTTTAGCATCACATTTATATAGGTAAACTATAAACTAACAACAGTTAAACCTATCACTATAGATTCTTATTTCAAAAAAAATAAGAACTGCTAAAGACCTTGAACTACCAAACATTAATTGAATGTGACATGGGGTGATAATTCCCGAGAGAGATATCCAATACCTTACTCAAAAATCGTAACACACTCCCACTATCCATCTTGCACATTGGGCATATCCCTTCTTTTGACTAAATCAAACTCCTTTGATTATCAAACAAAGAAATTGTCTAGAGAAACTTGTTTGAGTCCATAAATGGATCTCGTGTGCTCTCATATCATGTTATCATCTATGAACATCAGGCTGTTTTCCCAATGTCTTCAACACTATCATATAGCCATGATACGAAGTTATAACAAGCATAGTCTGAATAGAATTGGGCTCAGCTGGCAGCATAAAGATAATTACAAGGTTAACACCCCATACCCTTCAGCCGTCACTATAGCCATATGGTAATCATATTACTATCCACGTCAGCCTTTTAGGGACATTCCCTCTAGGTAAGGAAACTAATTCAGTTATTATGGCTCCTGACCATATCTCTCAATCTTGCCTTTCAAACATTCCTTCATAAGTCGTGAGATATTCATTCTTCAAGATGAACATACTAGCAGCCTTTTCAGGGGTAAGGTTAACCACAGACTTACAGAACTTTAGTGTGCACTGAGCAGTGTTCTACACCTCATCACTATGTCGCGTCTTCTCACGTTCCTATGGTTGAATATCTCATTGTGGTTCTCAAACTACCTTGGAGATCTAAATTTACACCCACTGTTTCTTTTGGAAGAAACACTTCCTCTAAGGACAGCATGTTTGGAGACAAACACTTTTTGCTCTGCGGACGAGTGAATAATATCTAGCGTACTTGCTAAGGTATTCCACAAAGTTGCATATGTCGTACTAGGCTCCAAGCATTTCTGACTTTGCCTATGACAACTTCAAATCATCGATTAAGATAGATACAACATTATCCCCTTCCATATCTAATATGGAATTTGTTCAACATTTATTCTTTAGAACTCGGTTAAGTATATGTATTGTATAAGGGCACTATCCCGAAACGGGTAAGGGATACTTTGCATGGCTTACGTCACACCTTTATCATATAAAGTGTTGTTTGTGAAGCACAATTTGATTGCGTATCCAAAAATGGTATCCTTCAAGGGGGAATCTTATTCCTTTTTAGACAACTTTTGAAACACGCTTCAGGTATTAATTACTTCAATCCAATTGAAGATTAATTCCTAAGTAGTTTATCAATCTCATTTCGTGCTAGCTTGAACTTTTCGGGCTTTCCGAATTATGCACTTCACTGAGTACACTTGACTATTTCTAAAAATAGTCATAAAGATTAACAAAAAGTTATTTGTGGCATTAATTGTCATGAGCCAACAAACATCGGTATGTTTAAGCTTCAGACAATTTTCTAGAATATGTAACTTTTTCTTAAAAGGGTATTACAGTCTTCTTTAGATAAGATACGTATTACCCACATTATTCATAATCACGTGTTCCAGACATCATTAGATTGATATTTGATTATACGTTTCTCTTCCAGAGAGTCGACATCTATAACAACCACAAATATCAAGGATAATTGCCATACTATTTTACTTGGTTGAGATTTCATCACCTATATCGACTATACAGTGACATCGTTTTGGTATGTTAGATTTGGTGAACGTTTAACTTTATCGGAATAACATTTATTCCTTACAATTGAATTTGTCTACTAAATCCTAACAAATAACTGAACTCGTGTTCTTCATAAGAACCGGAACACAATAACGTTTATTAGTTCCTTTATCAGTTTACCAGATTCAGAATACAATACCGAAAATGTCGCAACGTTTGCTTCACTTTCGTATCTAAGTGTATTCCCTATTTAATCTTTCTAATTTAATCACGCTCGTGAGATATCATATATCTAAGAGTTGACTTAAACTTAGATAGATTTATCTCAACACACTTGCCTGGAATAAAGACTTCGATAAGATCTCTCATTTTAAGCACATGCCCTAACTTTTCTTTTTAATCCCTTGAGCAATTGTAAAATATTTCTTATTGTACTCTTCATAAGACTTAAAAACGATCACATGAGCTATGTCTTTAATTTCCTTTTATAAAGAAAATCTAAAGTTTATTAAACAGTTTATTTAACCTTTTGAATCATATTCAAAACATTGACTATTTAACTAACCTTTAAGCAATGATTAAATAATTAAGTCAATACTTAAATCTTACAATTTTGAAAACAACCTTTCCAAAATTAGATGCGGTCATTCTTATTCAACGTTTGAATTAATTGTCATCGTATGACAGAATGATCATATTGGATCGCATCCAATATATGATTAATTCGTTGAAACTTATTTCAAGTGATTCAATCATATCATGAACTTCCGTTTTTCATTAATAATTAAACTCTTCGAGTACTGCATCAAATATGTAGTCTCCTTGTCTCTAACTACTATAACGGGGTTGCTCGTGTCATTACTTATTTAAAAGGATTAAAATTACTTAACCATTCTTGAGAACGTTTCTCAAACAATCATAATTTGGTTTTACTAATCGAGAATAAAAACATAAATATAAAAGTTCGCTAAAAACTACAACATAAAATAAAGATAAAAGAGTGTTGTTGTTTATACATGCAAAATCAAAAAAGGTCTTACGGTTTATGATTTTGCTCCCACTAGTCAACTACTCCTACTTGACTTTCAAGAATTTTTCAAAATTCTTTAGTGGCCAATCACCGGACTCGAGATCCAATCTTGTCACCTCGATTCCCGGCGGTGGTCGATCATCTTGGTTTTTGTTGGATAATTTCTAAACCGTATCGTATAAAATAAATACAAGCACAAAGTAAATAAATGCGAAAAGTAACCAGTATGATCAGGGACTTTTCCTAGGCGTTATTTCGAATACACACTAACGAAACCGCGAGTCACAGTCTAAGAGTAGTTGCAACCACCAATAGGATCTTTAATGCTCCATTCTCCAATGAGATCTTTATTTTCGTCATTCTTTGGTCACCATCTTCCACTCCATTCTTGTTACATAAATTTTATCTAATTAAATAAATACACCCGCCGCACACGGGGGAGCTAACGGGAATGGGATAATGCATAAAATAAACTAGGTCACATTTTTCATAACGGTCTGGGACAATTTTTAAACAATAGAAAAATTTATATCATTCACATCTATCCTATCGGTCGAGTCAATGATCAATAGGGGTCCATATAATCATATTATATCTACACATCTAATACATACAATAATCTTATGAAAAAGACAAATTAAAATTTAACTACTTGCGTCTTAATTAATTGATTAACGTTTAATCTATCAAATAATTTTATCCAATCAATTAACTAATTAACATTTAATTAATTAAATGATTTTAATCGAAATAAAATTAACAGTTAATTTTAAACGATTTCAATTTTAATTTTAATTAATTTGAACTATTCTAAAAATAAATCAAAATTAAAATTAGGTCTCTTTGGTTTCTTTCATTTTGATTCCTAATAAAAAAGGATGCTTTTGATTTCCAAACCAAAAGGCATCTAATTTGGCCCTTTCCAAAATCAAAATTTTGAAAAAGGTCTAGGCCTAGGTTTTTTCTAAAATCAAATATTTTGAAAATGGCATAGGACTTCCAAACAAAATTTGGAATGGCCTAAATTATTTAAAGGCAAATCATATTTACCAAATAATGCCATGTGGCATCCCAATGGTCCAAACTATTTGAACCATCAGTTAGTCACATTACATCAACTAAACAAATAGATATCAATCACAACTATGAACCATATTGAATCACAAAATACACGAAACAAAAATTTTGAAGATCCACCACCTTGACCGGTCAAACGACGTCGGCAACAGGTTGCCCTGCCGCCTCCGCCGGTGACCAACCGGCCGGTGGTGGGTCGACGCCAATTTTTTTTTTCTTTTTGTGTAACGTTTTGCGAATCAAAATTTTTTCATCTTTTAATTACGTGATTTAAACGATAAAATTAACTGTGTAAATTAACATGCTTATTACTTAATCTCGAATCCTGCTCCGATACCACTGTTAGGAAATCTACGCGGGAACGCAGCGGAATTCAAAATTTTATTTCCTTTTAACCAGGATCGACTTCGTTTAAGCAATAAACAAATAAGTAGTATACGATAAAGTTACCTTGGATTATCTGAAAGATCGAAGCTTTATCGTCTCAAAGAAGTAGTGGTGCACGGAGCCGCCCAAGCGTTCGGCATCTACCGCTAGTCCAAACGAACAACCCGCCGGAATCTACCATTGAATTGTTACCGGAAAAAGTCAGCTACTAGGCCGCATTTTTCTCTCTCCCAAAACTCTCTTCTAAGAAGCTCTCTTTTTATCTCATTAAAATATTACAATAATATTGTGTGGTAAAAGAGTTTACACAACTCTCATATTATAGGAGATGTGACGCCATATGTCATTCTCAATTTGATTGGGAAAAGCTTCCTATTGGATAGGGAAGAAAAAAAACCAATTTCCAACAAAATAAGGAAAATATATATTCTAGATTTATCTCATTAATATTCAATATCTTATATTAAATATTTTTCAAGATATATATTGTCAATATCCAATATTGAATATATCTTTATTATATTATCATAAAATAATTTACACATGTGTATATATCATATATATATATATATATATATATATATATATATATATATATACACACACACACACACACACACACACACACACATATATATATATATATATATATATATATATATATATATATATATATATATATATATATATTCATGCGCACCATACACATATGTAAATATATATATTTAATTAATCAACATAATTAATATCATGTATTATATTTATTCATAATAAATAAGTACCATCATATTAATTTACCACTATAACATTTATAGTATGAGATAAATTATTTCCTTATTTGGTTATCGCTATAACCGCATTTTAATCCGGCTAGATGTTCTAATGTGTGTGACCAGATAGGCTTCCGAATATGGTGGCCGAAAACACAAAGTGCAAATTACGAAAATGCCCTTCATACCTAACGATCACGGGACACACCGTGACCCCCAATTATCGGAAGAGTCAAATGCAATGACTACTACCTTTAATGTGAAACGATTACTGTCTAAATAGAATCATATCTCTGTAATAATATACATACGGTCGTACGTCAAGTGTCAAACATCAACGACCGTATCTTATAATCTGGATATCCTACTCTCTCAAAGTAATATATTACTTCCGCTTTGCAAAGACTTTCGAGAGTAAGGCATTCCTTATAAGAAGTCCCTTTCGGATATTCACTCCTAATGATAGGGTACGCGATTTCCGGACGACCAAACATGTATACTCCGCATGCTTCAGTATCACACCCAATCACTACCGCATGATCGCCCTATGGCTACGTGAAACCTCAATAGTGTCAAAGCATGACAATCCACACCGTGATGCCAAGTAGACTCCGGTCCTAAGGATAATTACACAACCGTCATATAGTGTGACACTTAACAGTGTAAGTGGGTCAGTCTAACGTACGCATTCTCTAATACACGTCCACGTACAGTCCAAGTGTCTCTACACTTTGATAGACGAGATCTATCCCTGCCCTTAAAGACATAAGACATCTAATACGTGCTAGCATGTTTGTACTATCAATGCCCTGTTTAATAGTACATAAGCCTAGAGACATTTAAGTAACAAACCTATTAAAGTGATTAGAGATCTCATCGACCATAATCGCTTATCATGGTTTCTCTATCACAGTTTAATACTAAGGACGTTATCATATAACAATTCATAATTGGTTCTTTAAAAGAACAAATAGATGACAAGAGAAAAGCCATTTATTATATATGTATAATCATAAAGAAATAGTAGAAATGATCCGACCCGGTCGGATCCGGTCCAACCCGATTGGGTTTAGGACACTATTTCAAAAGGTTGGTCTTAGGCTTCCCTTGTTCCCAACCTATGCAGCTGTGCTTTATTTTTTATGGTCTATAGACCGCCCAGATAGCCCCTAATGGGGTTAGGGCCATCATTGGATTCTCCATGTAGTGTCGGTTACTTTGCATCAAGTTCTCGGTACGATTATTTAGGTATTTTTACCAACACAAGAGGGTGACGGATCATCTTGGATGTACTACTTCTACCATTGAACTGGACATCTGAGTGATGTTCTCATTATCCCTAAAAGAAAGTCCTCCCACAAATAGCGGAAGGAGCGGGTTTTCTTCATCACACACGAAGGTCAACCGGAGCTGAGTTTCTGGAATCCGGAGAAGCTCCCCAGAGACGTATGTCCTACTGTTAGTGATAAACTACTGAAAGGTATCCAAGAATCGGGTTACTCCGTGAAGGTCGAAGAACTTTATACCGAGCTGATTGCCACTGCTCGGCTAGCAGACGATGGGCCTAGCCCTTATGTACCTTTCAGTGATGATGAGGGGGTTATCTGTAGGATTTTCCTTATCTGACTTCACGCTTTACTTTTGTACTTGTTTTTTTTACTAACAACTACCATGTTTTGCTTGTTCGAAGTGGCTGATTTCACAGAGTTGTTGGCTGGTGCTGAGAATGATGAGGTTGTGGTCATCCAATCTGAGAAAAACCTCGACATTGAGAGGACGGAAAGTATTGAGCCTTCTTCCGCCCTGCCTTTGGGCACAAACTCGGACGCTGCCGCTGCAGTTCCGTCTTCCTCCCAATCTATTCAGGGGGGAAGTTGATCTTACTACTGTGGATGTATCTGATCCAGAAAGAGGAAAAAGGAAGGCCTTTGTCTTAGAAGAAAGGCCAATCTCGGGTGGCTTTGAGCCCTTAAAAGGGTAGGCCTAAAAAGAGAGGCCGAACTGGGGTGCTTCCTGAGGGAACTCTGGACCAGAAGGTCAAACTGAAGATGCCACTTTTGAGCACGAGCGGATCTCTAAGATGTCGGACGATGAGCTGTATGTGGTTGGCTTCAAGTCCATGGAATTTGTAAGACTTGCCTTTCCCTTTATGTTTTATGCTATACTTTGATAGCGTTTCTTATTTTTGGTGTTTTTGGTTATTCAGGGGACCTGAGTCGGCCACGAAGTTTTTTGAAGGCTAGGAAGAGCTTCCGTCGACATTGCCGACCACAAAAAGAAGGTTGCCGATCTGAGGGCAGGTCGGGAAAAGCTGAAGGGCTCCGTTGAGTCCAGGGATAAAGAAATCAAGGGTCTCTGAGAGCAACTCCAAGCTAAGGAGGCTGAGCTCTAGTCCAGGAAGGACAAATCTGCTGAGGAGAAGAGTGGAATGGAGTAGGCTATGGCCAAGTTCCAAGCTTGAATTGACTGAGCTGGAAGCTGTTGTTCCAGTTCGGGCTGCTGTAGCCGTTCAAAATTTTAAGTCTTTAGAGGATTTTGATCAGGCTTTGAAGCTGCTGCTCATCCCGATCCTGAACCATGATTATACTCTAGGCGTGGATGAGGCGAATGGGTCAATTTCCTGACCTTGTCATAGACAATCTTCCTAAGAAGACTTTTTATAAGCCTGGGATGAGCACAGTCTATGACAACCGTCTGAAAGACTTCAAAGAAAGAGTATACATTGTTTCCAAGTACTTCCAGCAAACCTACGGCTGCTCATACTTCGGCTCCTACTGTTGAAATAGTGTCCTAAACCCAATCGGGTTGGACCGGATCCGACCGGGTCGGATCATTTTTACTATTTCTTTATGTTTATACATATATTAAATGACTTTTCTGTTGTCATATATTTGTTCTTTTATGGAACCAATTATGAATTGTTATATGATAACGCCTTTAGTATTAAACTATGATAGATAAACCATGATAGGCGATTATGGTTGATGAGATCTCTAATCATTTTAATAAGTTTGATACATAAATGTCTTTAGGTTTATGTACTATTAAACAGGGCATTGCTAGTACAAACATGCTAGCACGTATTAGATGTCTTTTGTCTTTAAGGGCATGGGTAGATCTCGTCTATCGAAGTGTAGAGACACTTGGACTGTATGTGAACGTGTATTAGAGAATGCGTATGTTAGACTGACCCACTTACACTGTTAAGTGTCACACTATGTGACGGTTGTGTAATTATCCTTAGGACCGGAATCTACATAGCGTCACGGTGTGGATTGGCATGCTTTGACACTATTGAGGTTTCCCCTAGCCATGGGGCGATCATGCGGTAGGGATTGGGTGTGATACTGAAGCATGCGGAGTATACATGTTTGGTCATCCGGGAATCGCGTACCCTATCAGTAGGAGTGAATATCCGAAAGGGCTTTCTTATAAGGAATATCTTACTCTCATGAATCTTTGCAAAGTTGAAGTATGTGAGTTACTTCAAGAGAATAGGATACCCAGATTATAAGATACGGTCGTTGATGTTTGACACTCGACGTACGACCGTATGGATATTATTAAAGCGATAGGATTCTATTTACACGGTAACTGTTTCACATGAACGGTAGTAGTCATTGAATTTGACTCTTCTGATGATTGGAGGTCACGGTGTGTTGCTAGACGCTATCCCGCGATCGTTGGGTATGAAGGGTATTTTCGTAATTTGCACTTTGTGTCTACGACCAACATATTCGGAAGCCTATCGGGTCATACATATAAGAACGTCTAGCCGGATTAAAATGCGATTATAGTGGTAACAAAATAAGGAAAGTTTATCTCGACTATAAAGTGTTATAGTGATAGATTAATATGGTGGTATTTATTTATTATGAATAAATATAATACAAGATATTAATTGTGTTGATTAATTAAATATACACATAATGTATGTGTAGGTCGAAAATATATATATATGTGTTATACATGTATTTTGCGAATTAATTAATAATAGTATAATATTTTTTTGAGAAGAATAATAGTATAATATTAATTAAGAATATTCCGGAAGCCAATAATTTGCAATATGGGGCGCAAGTTTAAAGTGTTTAAGATACACTTGGATTGTGTAATTTAATTAATAAGATTACCATAATATTAATATTGGATATTAATTGATTTTTGGAAAAATAGATTTATGGTAATAAGATAAAGATAGTCAATATTAGATATTGACAATATCTTGGAAATATTTAATATAGGATATTAAATTAAATGAGATAAATCAATCAAATGTATTTTCTTTATTTTATTAGGAAAATGTTTTCTTTCTCCTCAATCTACTAGGAAGCTAATCTCAATCAGATTGGGAGACATGAGGGCACCCCAACACCTATATAAGAAAGGGGTTGGCTAGCTCTTTTGTACATCACAATTCCAAGAGACTAATAGTTTCGTGTGAAAAACATAGAGCTTTTCTAGAGAGATTTATAGAGAGAGAAAAGACCGGTCTAGCAACCGGATTTTTCTAGTAGCAATCCAATGGTGGATTCCGGCGGGTTGTTTGTGTGAACTAGCGGTAGAGGCCGAACGCTTAGGCGTCTCCATGCACAACTACTCTCCTTAGACGGTCAAAGCGTCGATCTTCTAGATCAAGCAAGGTAACCACCGTCTACTAGCTTATTTGTTTATTGCATAAACAAAGTCGATCTTGGTTAAAGGAAATAATTTTTGAATTCCACTGCATTCCCGCGTAGATTTCCTGACAGTGGTATTAGAGCGAGCTTCGAGCTTAAGCAATAAGCATATCAATTTGTGTAGTTAATTTTATCATTTAAATCACATAATTAAAAGATGTAAGATATTTGATTTAAAAAACGATGCACGAAAAGAAAAAAACGAGATCAGGTGGTGCTCGGCCGACTGGCGGCGGCACCACCACTGGCGGCCAGTCGGCGGCGGCAGGGCAACCTGCTGCCGGCGTCGGTTGACTAGTCAAAGGTGGTGGATCTCCAAATTTTGTTTTGCGTATTTGTGATTCAATATGGTTCATAGTAGTAATTTATAACATCTATTTGTTTAGTTGGTATTATGTGGCTAACTAATGGTTTAAATTGTTTGGACCATTGGGATGCCACATGACATTATTTGGTAATATGATTTGTCTTTTAATAGTCTAGGCCTTTCCAAATTTTGTTTGAAATTGGTCTAGGCCCTTTTCAAAATTTTGATTTTGGAAAGAGACAATGTTTGTGCCTTTTGGTTTAAGAAACCAAATGCATCCCATTTGATTAGGAATCAAAAGAAAAGAAACAAAAGACACTTAATTTTAATTTTGATTTATTTTTGAAATAGTTCTAATTGATTAAAATTAAAATTAAAATTGAAATCGTTTAAAATTAACCGTTAATTTTATTTCGATTAAAATCATTTCATTAATTAAATGTTAATTAGTTAATTGATTGGATAAAATTATTTGAATGATTAAACGTTAATCAATTGATTAAGACGCAATTAGTTAAATTTTAATTTGTCTTTTTCATAAGATATCATTGTATGAAGTAGATATGTAGATATAATATGATTATATGCACCCGATTGATTATGGACTCGACCAATAGGATATGTGTATATGATTTAATTTTTCTATTGGTTTAAAAATTGACTTAGGCCGTTAAGAAGAACGTGACCTAGTTTATTTTCAGCATTATCCCATTCCCGTTAGCCCCCCCCCCCCCCCCCCCCCCCGTGTGTGGTGGGTGTATTTATTTTATTAGATAAAATTTATGTAACAAGAATGGAGCGGAAGATGAGACCAAAGAAAGACGAAATAAAGATTTCATTAGAGAATGGCGCATTAAAGATCCTATTGGCGGTTGTAGCTACCTTTAGATTGTGACCCGCGGTTTCTTCAGTTTGTATTCGAAACCGCACCTAGGAAAAGTCCATGATCATACCTGTTACTTTACGCATTTATTTATTTTGGGCTTGTATTTATTTTATATGATATGATAGATGCATAATAGAGATAGATATACATGATGAGACCATAATTATATTAATTAAGAGACTTGATTCGAAATTAATTAAGTGAATTAATTTTTTTTAAAAAAATTTACTCCCACAACAAAAATCGAGTTATATTGTCTCCCAATATTATAATGACGGTGAAGAGCCATTGTTCGGATCCAACTCGATCGACCCTCGTCGGGAGTTAGTTGACCTGTAACACCCCAAAATCTTGGGTTGTTAACGAGACACACCTTACACTAATATATTGGCTTTATACTATTATATTGATTTTATAAGATCTAGTGGCGAATAATATAAATGAAAATGTGTATTTAATGGAAACTTGTTATTGTTAAATATTATTACTATTATTATTATTTTGTTATTTTATGACCACATAAGTACAAATGTAATTGCAGACAAAACGACACTCCAAAATAATACTTGGGGTGCAAGTACAGATTTTGTTATTTATGAGTATTTATTATGAGTATATGTAAATAATACTTGGGGTGCAATCACCAGATTTTGTTATTTTGTTGGAGATTTTTTTATGAGTATTTATTTATCCATATACTTTGATACAATGGGATAATGTTTTCAACTGGTGATATGATAAGCACCACCGTTTAATTAGCCGTACCCGAGTAGTTGTGATTTTTAGAATATGATATTTATGTTTTAGGAGATAAGAGTGACCCCAATGGGGGGTTTATCCCCCCTCTAAAACTAATATAGAGGGAATAATCCACCTTTAAGCCCACAGTGGCTCCTAACCCAACACCCTATCCCTAAATAAAACTAAGGCTCATCCTAAATATGAAGGGCCTGCTAACATGAACAGTAGCATCATTTATCTCTCTTTTTACCCAATAAATTAATTTCACACATCAATATCATTTATATAATAATGCGTTATGTATCGAGTAATGATACGGGCACAACGGTAGTATCACAACGGTGATATACATCATTGAAAAAAAAATTATATATACTATTTTTTCCATAAAAAAAAATTAATCTGTCCAAATATTTATTTTTTTTATTTTGAACTCTTTTTGTGTACGGATACGACATCTTTTTAATTTTTTTACCGTTGTGCGACGTATTCAAATATCACTTTGTAAGCATAAAATATTTTTAAAGGGATGTATAGAGGTTGCTTATTGGAGTGAATTATTTTTTGGGTGTTGAAAAAGTGTAACTGAAACGAAAAACGATGTATTTGGAGGGTGTAATTGGATGTAACCATTGGGGTCACTCTAAGAGATAGATTATTACAACAGAAAAATTCAAAGTTGAAATTATGACTTATTTTGTAGGAGATTAGTAGTATAAATAGGACATAGGACTGGAAAGTTCTATCATAGAGACTCTCCCATGGAGAGTGATTTTATGTACGATTAACACGCGGATTTCATTCTTTATGAAAGCGTAGTGGTCAATCGTCCATATGGATCACTCCTTATGGGGGAGTCTTCATGTTAGAATTTCCCCATAGGACTTGACCCCATAGGACTTGACTCACAAAACACAACAAAAAAAATAAAAGCTTCTCGGTAGCAGACCATAGGGGGGAATAGCTTACAGTAGCATAATAAAGCTTGGCTGTGAGTTTTTTTTTTTTCTATTAATTTTAATATTTTCCTTTCCCTTCTTGATGTCCTATTATTTTATTGTACTTTATAATTATACTTGACATTAGCCTAAGGTAACGTGTCGATCCTCAAAATTCTAAGCATCACATACATTTGTATGCATTTTTGTGCCTAGCCTAGTTTTTCGTCAAGTATAAAGGTTGTGAATGACGGTTTTAATCTAAAATGATTGAGAGTGATAGTCACTACATGTGTTACTATATTTTTATACATGTGTTACTATATTTTTATACATGTGTTACTGTATGTGTTACTATATTTTGTCATTCTCAACTATTTTATATCTTATCTTGTCCTTCTAGCCACGGGCCTCTTTTCGTCAATGCTGGGGAAAGTAATAGTAGTTTCTCCACTTGCCAAAATTATAGTACTATACATGTTGAAAACGAAAGCTCTGTATAAACTGATTTGTTGATGATGCTAGTTTTTTTTTTTTTTTTTTTTTTTTTTTGGTATTTGTCTTGATGCTATATATATATATATATATATATATATATATATATATATATATATATATATACACGTCACAAAATAAAATTGATGCGCACACATTATTTTGAACAGATAATCTTATACAATTTTGATCAATTTGATGTGAATTCTATTTTAATTTTAACTATGTCTTTTTGCTACCTTATATATATATATATATATATATATATATATATATATATATATATATATATATATATATATATATTCCTACGTGCCAATTCCTCAAGTTTATTCATATTTATTATTTTGATCAAATATTTTTTATGCAGTTTCGGTCAATTCATTGTGATTTTTTTTTTTTTTTTGAAAGCAAAAGTGTGTACTATTAACGGTTCGAATTTTTTTACATAGTTTTGTCATTCTACCTTATATATAAAAATCGGTTCTCATATCCATAATAGTAAATCATGATGTTTTAATCAAACCAAATTTTAGAATACCTCGTTAATATATTTATTTAGGTCATACTGATTCTATTTAGGCTCTTGGTTTTCAACATTACTGGATTAGCCTTTTGACTTCGTATAAGTTGACAATTATATAATTATTCGAAATATATCCCAGGGAAGATGTGAATTTTAATAAGTATCTCGTTCAGATTTTGCAATAAGCATTTTTATATATATGATATGTAATGCTAACTTCCATTTGAATAATAATTGTCTTATATCAATTGTCTTATAAGGTTTGGTTGTGATGTACTTCGGTCATCGTGAAATTAATAAAGAAAAGAATCATCATGATAACAAATTCTTGTTCCTGCTTGACGTTAAGCACTTAGCAACTAGGTGAGTTGGGTTATTGATAAGTTCCAAAAAAGTCGAATAATTCTAGATGTTTTGGACTCAATTTGGTGTCGTATGTTGTTATTTTGCGATTTTTTTTTAATCCTTTTTGGACTAGATTACTGCGCATGTTTGAATTATTGCAGCATTGTTCAAGATTAGAAGAAAAAGGCCCAAAAACAGAGCTAAAATGGAAGAACTCAAAAACCAGCCTCTGTCACACCCAGGGTGTGACAGTTTCCAGAAATCTGATCCTGGCCAACGAAATGTTCTGATTGGTGGAAACTTTCCCAACATGATTTCTAGCATATTGGCGTGATAGTCAATGCAAAATAGGAGCCCACACACTTGAAGAGTCCAAGATTGATAGATATTTGATTTTAGAGATTTTCTTGATTAAATTAATTATGGAAACTTATATTTATGATGTAATTATCCCTTTTATACTCCCCTAAGTCGTGAAAATCATCATTCACGCCTCATTCATCAGATTTTAGTCGACTTTTTCCTCTTTTCTTCATCATCTTCTCACATCCCCAAGAACAAGGATTTTAGGTTCAAGAACAAAGCTTTTTCGAGGTTTGATTATTTATGCAATACTTTGACGGTTTCTTTCTCTCTCTTTTCTCCTTTCTTCTGTTTATTTATTTTCCCTGTCATAGTATGAATTTTATGATTGAATCTTGGAATATTGATATGGAACGTGAGTAAATATCAGTTTCTAGGATTAAGAGAAACCCGGATATGAATATATGGTGTAAAAACCCAATCTTTCCCTTGTTGTGAATTTGATGCTTATAAATTGATTCTTGTATGCTATTCTTGTATGATTGTCGAAATTAATAGCTCGAGAGGGTGAATAATCGCGATTCTACGTAGAGAAATTATTCGATTAATTAGTGATGAAAAAGTACCAATTAATTGATACTCTAGGAAACAAGAATTGAATCTAGGATTTTATTGGAATGAAAATTTGGTAAAAACCTAGATGGCATGAAATTATGGTTCTTTAAGGGATCTAAATTCATTCTTCATCGTGGAAAACCGGGTGTAGTTTGAGTCTAGGTACAATCACGAAAATAATTCGAAAGAATATTTTTGTGATAAAATTTGATAATTGCCTTTATAAGTGTAAAATTCGTATCTTGGGGGAAATATTGTTGGTAAGTCATATAGTAATTCCGTGGTGACTCCGAAATCCTAGAAATGCTTCTAATTTGAATCTTTACCTAAAACTTAAAGTTCTTGGTTCACAATTATACTTTCTTTATTTTCTTTAATTTTAGTATTTTTAGATAAAAACCTACAAACATTTGATTTGTCTTAGCTAATATAAATCGGGAATAGTTTGGTGATTGACTACAAGTCCCTGTGGGATCGACATCCTAAGTACTACTCGATAAGCCGTGCGCTTGCGGTAGGATTTAGTGATAATCTATTGAAAATCACACAACAAGTTTTATGGCGCCGTTGCCGGGGACTTCGGTGTCAATATCGAACCCGTTCTTGATTTTGTTAGACTAGATTTTCTTTTTCTCCTCACCATAGCAAGCAACACCTTGCTAAGGTGAGGACTTTTTGCTTTTGATTTTTTCATTTCTTGTGCAGGAAGTTGAAGAGCCAAGCTTGATGGATTCATTTTTCTCCGGATTTGATGTTAATGTGACATCGAATGATGAGAGGACGTATGGATATGGGTTTAATCAGCTTCAAGAGAGATGTTCGCATTGTGGCGGAAAACATCGTGAGGCTCAGTGCAATGGAGGTTATTAATCCCACCAAGTGAATACCTATGACAATGCACCAACATACAATGGCGGGATGAGTAACTATCCTTATTTTCCTTGGGGTCAAGATCAAAGCAATTGGAGACAAGAACCATTCCCTCAATCTGAACTTCAGCCTAGGCTTGAGGTTATAACGGAGAGTCCTATTCAAGAATGGGAACAATTCAAAGAAAGATCGAATGATTCACACCTCATTTCTTCTACTAATAAGAGAGAGCTAACAATTGGAGAATTGATTGCACGGAATCGCCGTGTTATTGAAGAGACTGAAAAGGATAAGCATATGATGGAGATTCAAGATCAGAATGCCGTCCTTGAAAGTTGTGGGGATGAAATAGACTATGATCCTTATGAAATCCCACAATGTCTTGATATGAATGTTTTCAGTGATTCTTTCTCAAAGATTGCGGAGTGTTTGGGCCTTTGTATTAACAAGAGTGGAGCCACATGGAAATTCGAACCATCTTCACAAGATAATGGTGCAATAATTCCGAATTCAACATTGATGAGCCAAGAAGAGGATGAAAAGGGAGGTAACATTACGGTGCTTGACTCTAATTTATTTGATAATGTTAGTTATCCTTCCTTGAATAACGATGTTGAATTTCTTGATGTTGAGCATATCGAGTATATAGATGTTGCACCTCTAATAGTCCATAACTCTCTAAGATTTGTCATGAGCATTGATAAAGAGATTAATAAATTGTTAGGAGGCACTTCATTCGTTGGAGCTAAAATGATTAATCACTTTTTCAGAAGACATTATTATAGGCTCACAATGCTATATCTGAAAATCCTTGTTAATATCCTTGATATGTGGAGAAAAATGCAGATGGATGCCCTTATTTGGTTTAGTCCTCCTTGACAATGATGTTTAAAGATAGTCCAACTGAAGACTGTAAATTCAAAATGTGTTTTTTATTTTTTATTTTTACTTGTTTGATGAATAAATAAAGGAAGAGAGTTGTCTTCTCGGTCCTTTGGTCTTGGTTTATTTTGTTTTTGTGTCTGTTTTGCAGAAAGAAAGATGTGCACGAGTGGTATTTGAAGGTCATTGCATGCGGAGAAAACGAGCTTTGGAAAGTGGAGGTCACACCAATGACGTGGTTAAAGACAATATGGGTGGCTAAAATTAAAAAAACGAAAAAATAGCCATTGTCACAGCCATGGTGTGATGAAGGCTGTTATTCAGAGGAAAAAAAATACTTAAACTTTTTTTTTCCCAACCTTTCGGCCCATCACCCCTTTTCTCATAACTACATAATCATTCATTGTATATATTTTTTCTTTCTTTCTTTCTTTTCCCCTATTATTCCCAGACCCAACTATCCCCCCCCCCCCCCTCTCCTTCCCTGCTTCATCCCTCCCGTCCCCTTCCCCAATCACCTAGCTTCTTCTATATATAAATAAAAAAAACCAAAAATATTTCTTTTTTTTATATTTTCTTTTACCATCTTTTTCATCGACCTTTATACATCCCCTCCACTTCCTCCATCTCATGGGAAAACTAAGAATTTTTGAGATATTACTCTTAAAATAAAGCATCCATGGAAAGAACAACCACAAAATCTCGGTGACTTTTCCGGAGCTCCGGTAAGTCTCAATTCTTCACCCTCCAACTCCCCCAGGGTTAGACGAAGGTTCTACAGGACTACGATGTTCGGAGCGTGATGATATGAACACAAGGAGCCTGCCAATTTCATCTTGTGAGTTTTCTTTTTACCCTCCCATGGTTTAATTTAATTCTATTGGGGACAATGCAACCTTTAAGTGTGGGGGAGTGACATTTGTGCAAGTCTTTCTCTTTTGCAGTTTAGATTCTTAGTCATTGTCAGTCGAGTCAGTTGTGTCGTTTTGTCTTGATGGTTTTGATGATCACACATAGCTACTTTAGATGAGATTTGTAATGCATGAAAATGGATATAGTTTGTTCTGACAAGAGAAATGCATGACATGGAGTGAAAAATCCTTTTAGACTATCATGTATAAAAGTGCCATTATTTTATTTAGGAAACAATAGAGTCTGAGTGAATAGACAAATAACCCGGTGAGATATTGTTCCGGCCATATGACCGACCACTTCGGTCTCACCCTAAATTTGTGCGTATTTTCTCTTCCTTGGACTTGTTCCTTTAGAACTTGTGTTGAGTCTTGTTGATGTTTCCTTGGTATGTGCAAACATGTAGAAATGATTGAGGCATTCGTTTCTACCTTCCACCACATTATATCTTGGTCTTTATTACACCTTTTTCCCACTTTACCTTACTTCACAACACCATACATTGAACAACCTGAAAAAGAGGAAGCCCAATTCCTTTCACCCAACCTTAGGACTAACTGGGGCATGTGGCTATCAAATTTCTTGTACTTAGTATGTAATGATCAAGCTTGGGGGAAATCCATATTGTTACCATTTGTCTGTTTCTTAGTTTGAAAAAAAAAAGGAAAAAATATATGAAAAAAAGAGAAAAAAAAATCAATAAATGAGGCAATCAAAAAAAAGAAAAAAAAACCTCCTAAATATTATTTGTTCTATTTGTTAGTAATAAAGAGGGAGTTGTATCCTTATCCTCCCAAAAGTAGAGAAATTATCCTTTGTATTTTCTTTTGTTTGGAAATAAAGTGTTTGACCCCTTGCCCTTGTGTGATGTTGAAGTTTAATAGTCATGTGTCTCGCTAGCTCTAATGGTTTTGCCGTCTCTTATACCTCTTCCTACACCTTTCACTTCCTTTTTCTTACTTGGGCAGTCCTCACCTACCATTTTTTCCCAAAGACCTTATGATTTATGTATTGCACAATGCCTTGGTGATTGATATGAGACGATATACAAGCATATAGTAGGGCATTTTCAATGGAATGAGCTTGAGAGTTTAGTCACCTCACAAACATTGAGCATTGAGTGATATATCCCGTGAGGGTCTATTTGCTTGGTCTATGTTGTTTCCCATTGACAATTCTTTGTTCACGATATGATAAAAAAGGATTAGTTAGTCTATATCTTGTGTTTTGAATGCCGTGATGAACTTTATTAATGCTCGTGTGTTGTACATCTTTGTCAATTGCTATGTCATGTGTGATCTTCTTAGTCCGTCTCGTCTTGAGTCTTTTTGTTTGCTTGGGGACAAGCAAAGTCTTAAGCTTGGGGGAGTGATAAGTTCCTAAAAAGTCAAATAATTCTAGATGTTTTGGACTCAATTTGGTGTCGTATGTTGTTATTTTGCGATTTTTTTTTTTTTATCCTTTTTGGACTAGATTACTGCGCATGTTTGAATTATTGCAGCATTGTTCAAGATTAGAAGAAAAATGCCCAAAAACAGAGCTAAAATGGAAGAACTCAAAAACCAGCCTCTGTCACACCCAGGGTGTGACAGTTTCCAGAAATCTGATCCTGGCCAACGAAATGTTCTGATTGGTGGAAACTTTCCCAACGTGATTTCTAGCATATTGGCGTGATATTCAACGCAAAATAGGAGCCCACACACTTGAAGAGTCCAAGATTGATAGATATTTGATTTTAGAGATTTTCTTGATTAAATTAATATGGAAACTTATATTTATGATGTAATTATCCCTTTTATACTCCCCTAAGTCGTGAAAATCATCATTCACGCCTCATTCTTCAGATTTTAGTCGACTTTTTCCTCGTTTCTTCATCATCTTCTCCCATCCCCAAGAACAAGGATTTTAGGTTCAAGAAATTCAAGAACAAAGCTTTTTCGAGGTTTGATTATTTATGCAATACTTTGACGGTTTCTTTCTCTCTCTTTTCTCCTTTCTTCTATTTATTTATTTTCCCTGTCATAGTATGAATTTTATGATTGAATCTTGGAATATTGATATGGAACGTGAGTAGATATCAGTTTCTAGGATTAGGTTAAACCCGGATATGAATATATGGTGTAAAAACCCAATCTTTCCCTTGTTATGAATTTGATGCTTATAAATTAATTCTTGTATGCTATTCTTGTATGATTGTCGAAATTAATAGCTCGAGAGGGTGAATAATCGCGATTCTACGTAGAGAAATTTTTCGATTAATTAGTGACTGAAAAAGTACCAATTAATTGATACTCTAGGAAACAAAAATTGAATCTAGGGTTTTATTGGAATGAAAATTTGGTAAAAACCTAGATGGCATGAAATTATGGTTCTTTAAGGGATCTAAATTCATTCTTCATCATGGGAAACCAGGTCTAGTTTGAGTCTAGGTACAATCACGAAAATAATTCGAAAGAATATTTTTGTGATAAAATTTGATAATTGCCTTTATAAGTGTAAAATTCGTATCTTGGGGGAAATATTGTTGGTAAGTCATCTAGTAATTCCATGGTGACTCCGAAATCCTAGAAATGCTTCTAATTTGAATCTTTACCTAAAACTTAAAGTTCTTGGTTCACAATTATACTTTCTTTATTTTCTTTAATTTTAGTATTTTTAGATAAAAACCTACAAACATTTGATTTGTCTAGCTAATATAAATCGGGAATTGTTTGGTAATTGACTACAAGTCCCTATGGGATCGACATCCTAAGTCTACTCGATAAGCCGTGCGCTTGCGGTAGGATTAAGTGATTATCTATTGAAAATCACACATCAGTTATTGCACCGCAGAATGTCCAATCACCGGTCTCGGAGCCACTTAAGCTAGAGTAGTAGCACCGATCGAGACACTCGATCTTAGCACAACGGAAGCTTATGCGATTTACGATATGAGACATAATTACTTAATCCTACGAGAAGGTTGAAGATTTACCTTATCGGGGAGGAAGAGATAATCGACCAAAGGGAGATGCCGTAGTCTTCCGGACTGTGTCTCCTACCGACGACTGGTGGACGTCGATCCTCGCCGTAGAACCTCCTCGAATATGCTAGGTTTTTCTTCTCTAAATAACTAAGGCAATAAACTAATTTTTCTTCCTTTTTATTTCTAGTGTGGCGCCACATTGTAGTGTGTATTGTGTTGGGATGAACTCTCTTTATATTGGAAAATAACTAGTCAAGAGAGTTATCATTTTCACACCACAAAAACCTATTCCCATAAGGAAAAGATATTTTTTCCCACAAAATAAGAAATAATTCCCAAAAAATCAATCCCTTAATTTTCCATTAATTATCCAACAAATAGATAATTAATTAATTACGTGACATAATCTAGAAAAATTTATTCTCCTAAATTATCCATATGTGTGGCGCCATTTTAGTCACTATTTTTAATAGAAAATGTCTTTTCTATTTTACATATTATTTACCAAATAAATAATATTGCATATTCATTAAATAGACCAACTATTTAATTTATTCTCGAGGTTCCATAAAACGAGAAAACACTCGCGTGTTAGGAGCCAACCCGGGGACCATGGACCTATACCAGTAGCTACAATAAATTAAATAAAATATTCATCGAACAGAATATTTCTACTTAATTCATTAATTCCGGAATTACGCCACCATAAATCCGAAACTGAACTCTATCGATTATAGATATAACTTATTCTCAAAACGTCGAGTCGAGTCGATAAGTGTCCATTGATATAATCATTTCATATAAACTAACCCTCCATAGACTATCCGTACTGAAGTAGGATTATTTCCGTAAACCTTCTTCACTACATCTTATTCTTATTTACCATTAACCCACTAGTGATCAATTAGTTCATAACCAATACGAACTCCCGGGATCGATCAGTTTCTAGGATCAACAAATAAGGGGATTGTTTTTCTACTTCCCGTAGGAAGGAATGGATTCCATATATGTGAGACACACACTTCTCACTCATTCCAGAATAGTGCCAACGTGAAAGTGATTCGGACCGCGCCTCTTAGCGATCCTTAACGAACACATCAAACCCTATCATGAAACAAGTAGGAGTCTGTAATCACTTCAGGATTAAGGTTAATCCATATATGATCATCTTGTGATTTAATAAGATTTCTCAATCACGGAATTATATGAGAAACTCAGATTAAATCGGTCCAGTCTATATGACTCTCATCATATATAAATGCCCCACTTAGACAACCAATGTCGACGGTCCGGATAAGACGGTCACACCATAAAGTGTTCTGGGCGCATTAATGGTGGTTTAATCAATAGACCCCATACTTTGATTAACTTCACCACGGACTAATATTTCAAGTGTATCACCATAAACTTAATCCTCATGTGTGACACACACTAAGTTATATGGCTACATATGATACGACTTGGGGTTTTCAGTAGTGTATTACTTATAAGCACGAAGCAAATAATAAGATGAGAATAAATCTGTCATTTATTAATTATAAAAACAATTACATAAATTGTCTTTCGGGCGCTACTTCCAACAATCTCCCACTTGCCCGTAAGGACAAGCAACAATTGTCTTTCGGGCACACTATATCTAATAATCTCCCACTTTGCCCGTAAAGACAAGCAATGATTGTTTTTAGAGCACCACACCCTTATTCTATCTATCCACAACATTCTCCCACTTGCTCTAAAGCAGATGAGACATATATCCCAATTTCATACCCGCCAAGCGCTTATCAGTGACATTAGATGCCACACGACTTGGTAAGGCGATCGACTAGGTTGTCGGCTCGAGGCGATCTTTAGGACCGAAACGTCGCCTATTTGCACGATCCGTCCGACCGGTGGTACTTCTCTCAATATGCTTTTGACCTCTTGTGATTGCGAAGATCATTTGCATGAGCTACCTCTCAACTGTTTACACAATAAAATGGTATCGGCTCATCGAGA
The DNA here is from genome assembly GCA_036785695.1 of Gentiana straminea. NCBI lineage: Eukaryota > Viridiplantae > Streptophyta > Magnoliopsida > Gentianales > Gentianaceae > Gentiana > Gentiana straminea. The sequence goes on from JAVUPR010000477.1 coordinate 1,726,866, forward strand.
CACGGAATCACTTCCCGATCCAACAAAGAACTTCTCAAGCCACGCGCCTCTTTAGCTTGCTCCGAAAGTTGCTATGTATTCGACTAACGAGTCAAATTGGCGATACTGGATTGCTCCAGACTGTAGCTCCATCACAATGAGTAAACACTGAGTCTGAGATCGATTCACGATCATCCTTAATCCGACAAAAAATCAGAATCAGTGTAGTCAACGACACTCAGGTTTGTACCCGAATACACAAGCATATGATTCCTCATTCTCTAAAGATACTTGAGGATGCACTGTACTGTTGTCAATGTCCGAATCCAAGACTCAATTTTATTGACTTTTAATAACCTGACTTTCTCTATCCAAAAGATAATCTATCCCATTTTCTCTATATCCAAAGACTAAGAGAATTATTCCGTGAGGGGTTGGGTAGGAAACCTCTCGTTGAATATTGCATACGAATATGCATTTTCATCTTAACCAATAAGATGGATGGGATATTGCCAACAACTTGTTCTCATGAATTCGACCGAATTAAATTCTAAGAATATAGTCCACTTCTCTAATTCAGAGAAGCTTTGGCTCGTCAGTTTCTGACTTCAGATAACACACCCATGTTGTTTCCAACTGTTGCAGTGTTATCTTTTATTAACACTAACGTCTACTACTTTACCAATATTGATTCTCCAGTCTACAAAAGACTCATCAATATTTTGGTCAAGCCCACACATTTCAAATATGTGAATTTTAATGACCTAGAGGTTTGCTTTAATCCACCAATGGATATAAGCATAGGCAGTCAATCCGCCATTGGCTTTAAGCTAAAACCCTTCCGTTCCGAATGAATTCAAGCTCCATTGTACGGCAAGAAAGTTTCAGGGCATCACCCCTGTTAATCTTTCTGCTTTCCATAGAGTCAAGCAAGGTTGAGTGGTGAGAGAGATTCAGGGCATCACCCATGTTTGAACTATCTACTTCTCGGGGAATTACCCCCTAGACCACTTGGCTTTGCTTAGAAAGTTAAACTTTCTCATTCATTCGACTCTTTTCATGTAGATCCAATTACTCCCTTTGGCCCGAGACACTCGGGTGGTTCTACAAAGAGTATGAACGAATGGAGTACCAAAACTCCATTTACAGGTTTATGGCTTTAAACCAACCTCTTTTATCAAAATCCTATACAGTCCTTCCAAAAGACCATAGGTTATCAATCACCCCCGATATTTAAGTCTGCATAATCACATCGGGTCAATGGTTAAACCATACTCCCATTGCATTTGGGTGGATTGATATTCTGATCTGGTTAGTAGTATTTATCAGTGTTATCCCCCAACCACCAATGTTGGATGTGGTCTGATTAAATCAGATAGTAACTCCTTGAGTAACTATACTTCAAGGTCTAAGGTTGTTATTTAAACATTCTTTTAGAAAGGATGTAACAGTGTAACCGTCACGATCCGATCTTAAGAATCTTATAACCAACCTTTACTCATTGCATTAAGATATTTCACGAACAGTCACCATCTGAACGTGTATGTAAAATCTCCAGTCCTACCTTCAAGCACTAGTGCTAAATGCCTCTATTTGCGGAAGTGGAGTAAATGCACTTCACTCTTTATCCACAAATTCATAAGCATCTTCTAGGTAGACTTCTTGGTATTACATAATAATGTAAACCGTTATTTTGCAACCAATATCTTAATTGAGTTAAGCAGTGTATTGTAGCATATCAATAACTATACAAGACAATCTATGGTTTATCCTTTTAGTGAAATCATTTCACTCGGAGGTAGGCCGAGCATCAGTTCCAAATACTATGCTATAGCCTATATCTGAGCATGGAATACTCGTTTCTCTGGTAATATCAGAGATTCCTCCAAATATTTAGATAAACTAATCGGCGTTTCGAGTAGTCATTAGACAAAATGTCTATTACTCAAAAGCTCCCACTAGCTTGTATCCTTCATAAGACCCCGAAGGTCAATATGAACAAGCTATGATACTTCTTTAGCTCTATTAACCTTTCCTAATTGAAAGTTTACTTAGTCATTTTTCCTTTGAGATAGTGTTCTTAGGCGGGATTAGGAATCACCCTTAGCCGTCTTCGATCTTATCTTTTAGGATATATGCACTAATTAATAGATCTTTGAAGAATCGTTTATCTAAATACGGAAACCATTTGTCTTAATAGTTTATGATGTGTTACATATACTTTTCGCATTACTTAGTGGTTCGACTTTATCGGACAAAATTCCGAGTCTCGAATCGTATACAAATGTCATATTCACTTTCTTTAAGGCAACTATATTATCGATGTGAAAGTGAATCCATTTGTTCCAACGAATACGAAAACGAAATTATATTTCTTTGATATTCAAGGATTAAAATCCGAAATTTATTTCCTTATATCACTCCTACTATCTTAGCTGAAATAACTGCCCATTGTTTACTCTTCATCATGAATGCCCAGCTACCTTGTTCTAACAAAATAACTATTAGCTTTTGAGTCAAATTACTCAGTTAAGAAAGTCTCTAAGGATTCACAGGTTAGTGATCCAAAATCACTTTCCTTATAATATATTTCTCTTATTAATATTTCGGTTTAGCCTTTAACTTATTTAGTTTAGATGACTTACACTTGTAGACATTTACCTTCCTATTCTTGGCTTTCTTTAAAGGAAATGGCCGTGAACTAGCAGTTCATTTGAGTAGACACTACTCGTGAACCGTGGGATGTCTAGTGAGATTGATACCAAATCATTCTCATCATCTTTGAACTAATTTTGTTTTGTCTCCCGTTTAACACGAGTGACAGCAGTGACATAAATGTCACTTAAGTTTGTAGGCTCAAGAGGAACATCCTCTTCCGAAGAATTAATTTGCATTTTCGATTATTGAGTTCAACGTTCTTGTTACTTTTCCACTTTTACGAAGTCGTTATCAGTCAATTTATCATGTTTAGCAGTTTAGATACCATGAGATAACATGCAGTTGTAGATAAATCATGATAGAAATATAAATCAAATCATACACCACAACATATAATAATTTTAGGAATAATAAACGTGATGTCATGCATGCAGTTTATCCTACCATTCCAAGGATTTAATCTCACACCTACAGTGCCGCCGTAGGGTAGGTCAAAGAGGTGACGATTAAATTAGACAAATCTCTCTCAACAATTAAACCATTGAGAATCAAACATCTTCGTTTAGTTGTTGATTACCTTTCTTTTTCAGCCAAGATATTTCCAAAAAATATCCTTGTGAGTGTGACCTGCTGTTTCAGATTTTTAAGTACGCCCCGAGTATGCCGCCGTAGGGTAGGTCGGTGACCCGACGAGTACCCAAAATCCTATCCTTTCGGAAACCAAGCCTTGAATTTTGATAGCGGTGAAGGTCATCCGTAGGGGGCCGAAATCAAAGCGGCACGAGGCGTCACCATTCTCTCACGTGCTTGTGTCAACAGTAGAGGCCGTGGGGTCGGTTGTCACCTTCCCCGCTCCCACTCGTTATTTTGAAATTTAGGTAGTCTCTTTTTAGGATTTTAGAATTTTCAAATAATCCAAAAACAATAGATCATAAATATTTAATTTAATCCTCCCACTAGTTCATCGGTTCCAAATACCGTCTAACTAGTGTCACTATATCCACGATCCTCCAATTTTATGGATTAAAATCTTTTTGTGTAGACACTACACAAATAAAATTCACAAAGAATTTTATTATCCTAATCAATTAGGACTTTATGAATATTCTAATAATTCTAAAACAATAAATCATAAAATTTAAAGCTCCCACTAGTTTATCGGTTCCAAATACCGTCTAACTAGTGACACCATATTCATGATTTTCCCATTTTTCGAATATTTCGAAATTTCTTGTATAGACAGTACACAACTAAAATTCACCAAAGAATTTAAAAAATCCTAATTTTGTCATGATAAAAATTTGGGATCTTAGAATTTTTCCAATAATAAAAAACAATAAATTATGAAAAGTAATCACCAACTTATCGGTTCCGAATACCGTCTAGTTGGTGTCCAATCTTTTCACCATTTTCCAATTTTCTCGATCATTAAAATTCTTTTACGTAGACACTACATAAATAAAATTCACAAAGAATTTTATTATCCTAAAAAATTCTGGGATTGTTGAAATTTTCGAATATGTCGAAAAACAATAAATCAAGAAAAGCAACCACCAACTCATCGGTTTTAAACCCTGGCTGAGCTTTAACCGAGTTCACCGAATGGTGTCAGGATTGGCTAAGCCAACCCGTCCTCTTCGTTGGTTCATGTACGACTGCTGGATAAATCGGGCTAAGGTTGCCCCATTGAGCCTCAGCTCTCCGGATAGCTTGACCTTGCCGGACCCCCGACGCTAACATCCCACTTGGACGGACAAGTCAAGTCGAGTCGAGCCGAAGCCCTGTTGACCACCCGAACCAATTTTCGAACCTTTTGCTCAGTTGGTGTCCAACTTTTCCGGATTTTCCAATTTTTGATTATCAAAATTTATGTAGACACTACATAACCTAAACCCCGTAGGATTTATTATCCCAAATTAAGTTTATCATTTGAATTTTATATCCCGATAAAATTCCGTTCGTTTTAATTAATTTAATTAATTACCTAAATCAATCTAAATTAATTACGTTTCATACATGCTTAATTAATATCATGATGTCTACATGTATGCATATACTAGGAGTGGAATTCATGAATATGATGTATGTCATGGCATGGTTATTTCACATAAATTATCGAACATGAAAATAAATGCGTAAAAATAAACCACTGAGATGGATCGTTGGTACTCCAGTATGTAACCTATTTAAACTAGGAAAAGCAAAAAAAAATTGATGCTTATTTATCCACAGTGATCTTGGAAAAAAAAAAATTTTGAGTCGTCCCTATTTCTTTTCTTGTTGCAGCACCTTTTTCTTCCTTCTTCATTGTACTTCACACGTACAGCAGCCTGGAAGTCTAGACATATATATCCAATATATATCCAATATTGTTGCAGCGTGCCTTTTCCTTTCCATTGAAGAATTTTTTTTTTGGCCGACGTATCCGACGAAAAACTACTAGTATGAAATTTAAATTGCAAAAAAAAAAATTACATAAATTGCAAAATAAATTATATATATCCTTTACTCGTATAATTCTAATTATACGAGCTTACAATAGATCCAACGGTAAACAAGTACCAACCCCTATCCATCTCGTCAACCAAATCATTCAATCGCATATATAAATATATATATATATATATATAAAAGATGCAATATTTATTCAATTCCAGTCCTAATTTAATTAATTATGCTCTCGATATCGTAAAAATTTAACCTTGGCTCTGATACCACATGCTAGGAGTAGTAGCACCGATCGAGACACTCGATCTTTGCACAGCGGAAGCTTATGCGATTTACGATATGAAACATAACTAATTAATCCTACGAGAAGGTTAGTAGATTTACTCATACCGGAGAGAGATGATAAAATCGACCAAGGGAGAAGCCGTAGTCTTCCGGATTGTATCTCCTAGCGACGACTGGTGGACGTCGATCCTCGCCATATAACCTCCTCAAGTATGCACAAAAAAAATCCTAGATTTTTCTCCTCTTAATGACTAAGGCAAGAAACTAATTTTTCTTCCTTTTCTTTACAAAGTGGCGCAATTTGTGAGTATCTATTGTGCTAGGAGGAACTCTCTTTATATAGGAAAATAACTAGTCAAGAGAGTTATCATTTTCACACCACAAAAACCTATTCACATAAGGAAAAGATATTTTTGCTACAAAATAAGAGATAATTCCCAAAAAATCAATCTCTTAATTTTCCATTAATTATCCAACAAATAGATAATTAATTAATTACACATGTGACATAATCTAGAAAAATTTCTTTTCTAATTTATCCACATTAAATGGCGCCATTTTCATCATTATTTTTAATAGAAAATGTCTTTTATATTTTACATATTATTTACGAAATAAATAATATCGCATATTCATTAAATAGACCAACTATTTAACTTATTCTCGAGGTTCCATAAAACGAGAAAACACTCGCGTGTTAGGAGCCAAAACGGGGACTATGGACCTATAATCAGTAGCTACAATAAATTAAATTAAATATCCATCGAACAGAATATTTTTACTTAATTCATTAATTCCGGAATTACGCCACCATAAATCCAAAACTAAACTCTATCGATTATAGATATAACTTATTCTCAAAACGTCGAGTCGAGTCGATAAGTGTCCATTGATATAATCATTTCATATAAACTAACCCTCCATAGACTATCCGTACTGAAGTAGGATTATTTCCGTAAACCTTCTTCACTACATCTTATCATTATTTACCATTAACCCACTAGTGATCAATTAGTTCATAACCAATACGAACTCCCGGGATTGATCAGTTTCTAAGATCACCAAATAAGGGGATTGTCTTTCTACTTCCCGCAGGAAGGAATGGATTTCATATCTGTGAAACACACACTTCTCACTCATTCCAGAATAGTGCCAACGTGAAAGTGATTCGGACCGCGCCTCTTTGCGATCTTAACGAACACATCAAACCTATCATGAAACAAGTAGGAGTCCGTAATCACTTCGGGATTAAGGTTAATCCATATATGATCATCTTGTGATTAATAAGATTTCTCAATCACGGAATTATATGAGAAACTCAAATTAAATCGGTCCAATCTATATGACTCTTATCATATATAAATGCCCCACTTAGACAACCAATGTCGACGGTCCGGATAAGACGGTCACACCATAAAGAGTTTCGGGCGCATTAATGGTGGTTTAATCAATAGACCCCATACTTTGATTAACTTCACCACGGACTAACATTTCAAGTGTATCTCATAAACTTAATCTCATGTGTGACACACACTAAGTTATATGGCTACATATGATACGACTTGGGGTTTTCAGTAGTGTATTACTTATAAGCACGAAGCAAATAATAAGATGATAATAAATATGTCATTTATTAATTATAAAAACAATTACATAAATTGTCTTTCGGGCATCACTTCAAACAGTAATGACTCATCGGCTAAAGCAAGTCGGTGTCAAGCGAATTAATAAACTTAAATTCAATAAATTACTTGCCATTTATACTCTCTGCAAATTATCATGTTTTGCAGTGTCGTTAGATATTATCGTATGCAGGGTAAATAAAAAAAAGCTTTCTATTATCACTACTTAAACGGTTTTGGGTAACTATTATCTTTACGTATAAAAGCCACGGACACACGCACCGGAACTCACTGGGCTAATTTTTTTAGCTCACACGTTTGTGAAATCTCTTTCTTAGGTATGGAAGAAGGACACCAGAGTAGTGAGGTAAGCGTGGTAACCTTGGAGGTTGTGCTGGGAGAGGGAGTTGATGAAGAGTTCAATGTTGACCTGACAGCTTAGTGTCAAGCTTTAATTTTCAGTTTCCTTTGAGTTTCGTTTTTCTGTTGTAATAAGAGTTTGACGATGTTCTTCCATTTTGGAGTTGTGATGTTTCTTTTTTTTATCTGGATTTAGTAATATTTGAATAAAGATCTAGTTCCCCCAATCCTTCTTTTGGAATTTAGTACTTGGGCGGTGGATCGCCGGCTTGTCCCTCTTTAGACCCCTGATTACTATTATTTTATTTGTTGATATTGAATGATTGATAAGAAAATTTATAATAAAATAATATAATTAATAAAATAATGATAAATAAGATAGTGTAGTGAATAAAATATTGGGTTGGATCCATTTGGGACAAACAAGGCTTGGACCCAGGGGTCGGGGAGGATGGTTATGTAATGGATACCCCACCCGAAACCAAACATGACCTAACCTACCTCGGGTATATTATCGTTATCGAGATATGATCGTTATGAGATCTCAAGAATATTTGGGTTACGAATCGACTAAGAATCTTGTGATGATTTGTCCTCGTCGAGACCGTGTGATTTTAGAGACACGGGGTTGACTATCATATAAGATGTAAATTGTCAAAGAGTTGACTAGTCAACCAATGGAAGCCGCATGAGATGTGACCGGTAAGTGTACCCACCTTTTGAAATCGACCCGGTCGATCGGCCCTCGTCGGGGATCGAGTCAACTAGATTGGATTCCATCCACTAAAAAATTAATTAAAATTCTTGAAAGTCAATTGGGAGTAGTTGACTAGTGGGAACAAAATCATAAACCAAAAGACCATTTTTGATTTTGCGTGTATAAATAACAACACTCTTTTATATTTAATTTTATGTTGTAGTTTTAGCAAACTTTATTTCTATGTTTTTATTCTCGATTGTTAAAATCAAATTATGACAGTTACCTTTTGAGAAACGTTCTCAAGTATAGTTAAGTAACTTTAATCCCTTTTAAAATAAGCAATGACACGAGCAACCCGGTTATAGTAGTTAGAGACAAGGAGACTACATATTTGATGGAGTGCTCCAAGACTTTAATTATTAATGAGAACGGAAGCTCATGATATGATTAAATCACTTGAAATAAGTTTCCACGAAATTAATCATGCATTGGATACGATCCATAATGATCATTCTGTCATACGATGACAATTCATTCAAACGTTGGATAAGAATGATCACACCGAATTTTGGAAAGGTTGTTTTCAAAATTGTAAGATTTAAGTATCGACTTATTTCTTTAATCATTGCTTGAAGGTTAATTAAATAGTTCATGTTTTGAATGTGATTCAAAAGCCAAATAAACTATTTAATACACATTAGATTTTCTTTACGAAAGAAAATTGAAGTCATAGCTCTTGTGATTTTTCTTAAGTTTTATGAAGGCTAATTAAGAAGAATTTATGAGTGCTTAAGAGATTAAAAGGAAAGTTAGGGCATGTGCTTAAATAGAGAACTTATTGAAGTTTCTATTCTAGGCAAGTGTGTTGAGATAAATCTATCTAAGTATAAAGTCGACTCTAAGATATATGATATCTTGTGAGTATGATTAAATTAGAAAGATTAAAATGCGGAATACACAAAGATACGAAAGTGAAGCAAACGTTGCAACATTTTCGGCTTTGTTTTCTGAGTCTGGTAAACTGACAAATGAGCTAAATAATTGTTATTGAATTCCGGTTCTTATGAAGAACACGAGCTCAGTTGTTGTTAGGATTTAGTAGACATATTCAATTGTAAGGAATAAATGTTATTCCGATAAAGTTGAAAGGTCACTGAATCTAACATACTAGATTGATGTCACTATATAGTTGATATAGGTGAAAAATCTCAACTAAATATTTGTATGGCTGTTATCCTTAATGTTTGCGGTTGTTCTAGATGTCGACTCTTTGGAAGAGAAACGTATAATCAAATGTCATTCAGATGATGTCTGAACCATGTGATTATGAATCATGTGGGTAATACGTATCTTATCTAAATATGACTGAAATGTCCTTTATGAAAAGGTTATAAAATCTAGAAAGTTGTCTAAAGCTTATTAATGCCACAAATAACTTTTTGTTAATCTCTATGACTATTTTTAGAAATAGTCAAGTGTACTCAGTGAAGTGCATAATTCGGAAAGCCCGAAAAATTCAAGCTAGCACGAATATGAGATTGATGAACTACTTAGGTATTAATCTTCAATTGGATTAAATTAATTAATATTTGAAGGGTGTTTCAGAAGCTGTCTGAAATAGAATCAGATTCTCCCTTAAAGGATACCATTTTGGGATACGCAATCAAATTGTGTTTCTCAAATAGAAACAATACTTTATGCGATAAAGATGTGACGTAAGCCATGCGAAGTATCCCTAACCTGTTTCGGGATAGTGCCCTTATACAATACACATACTTAACCAATTTCCATGGATTAAAGGTTGAATGAATTCCAATCAGATATGAAAGACAAAGACATCAAATCCATCTTAACCGATGTTTTAGAGTTGTCATGCTTCTCGCAAGCAGGTGATGTCTAAAGGGCAAAGAGCCCAGTATGACATGTGCAACTTTGTGGGATATCTTAGCAAGTATGCTAGATATTATCTACTTACCTGTGGAGCAAAATGTTTGTCTCCAAACATGTTGTCTTTTAGAGGAAGTGTTTCTTCCAAGAGAAACAATAGGAGTAAAATTAGATCTCAAAAGACTTTAAAACCACAAAAAGATATTCAACCATTGGAACACGAGCAGGCGCCGCATAGCGATGAGGTGTAGAACACTGCTCAGTGCACACAAATGTTCTATAAGTCTATGGATAACCTCAAGCCTGAAAAGGCTGGTGGTATGTTCATCTTGAAGAATGAATATCTCACGACTTATGAAAGATTGTTTGAAAGGAAAGATTGAGAAATATGGCTAGGAGCCATAATATCTGAATTAGATTCCATCAATGACAATCAGGTTGTGAACCTAGTCTATCTTACCTAGAGGGAATGTCCCTGAAAGGCTGACATGGATAGTAATATGATTACCATAAGGCAATAGTGACGGCTAAAGGTATGAGGTGTAAACCTTGTAATTTTCTTTATGCTGCCAGCTGAGCCCAAATCTATTCAAACTATGCTTGTTATAACTTCGTATCATGGCTATATGATATTGTTGAAGACGTTGGGCAAACAACTCGATGTTCATAGACGATGACATGATATGTGAGCCCACAAGATCCATTTATGGACTCAAACTAGTTTCTCTAAACAATTTCTTTGTTTGGTAATCAAAGAAGTTTGATTTAGTCAAAAGAAGAGATATGCCAACGCGCAAGAGGGATAGTGAGAGTGTGTTACGATTTTTGAGTAAGGTATTGGATATCTCTCTCGGGAATTATCACCCCATGTCACAGTCAAATAATGTCTGGTAGTTTAAGGTCTTTACGAAAGCACTTGGATTAGCAGTTCTTATTTTTTTGAAATAAGAATCTATAGTGATATATTTAACTGCTGTTAGTTTATAGTTTACCTATATTGATGTGATGCTAAAGGGTTTAGCATAGATCGCGACAGGAGATACTGCTAGCCAGTGTTCTCAAGATCTATCTATGTTAGGACGTTAGTCCTAAATATAAGGTGAAAGATGATGTTTATGGAAGGTTTCATTTGCTACTGCGATAGGAACCATCATAAAAGTAATGCCAGATGTTCATAGTCCATGAAAAGTCATTAGCAAGTATGAAAGTAAATCCGGTGAATGTCGAGAATATCCTTAAACAAGTTAAGGAAGGTTTCCTAGTTTATCGAAACTTGGAATCAGATAAATATAGATATACAGACGTATATCCTGAGTCTTATGAAGGCGAGTGAGAGCTATAGTCTAGGTTTGCAGTCACTTTGATTGAGTGATACAGTGGCCTGGAAATGTTCTTAGCCAAAAATCACTGGAGATTCTACAACTAGGCCAAAACATAGTAGTGCCTTGGAGGCGCAGCAGGAGCAGTACATGGATCTAGAAGGTTCATTCTTGAATGTTGTACGGTTCTTTCACCTTTTCTATATAGCTGATATAGTAAGTGGATTCATTGCTTGAAGCAAGGACCAGGGTCTCGTCGGAGATTCATGTGTGTGTTGAGGCGGTTCCTTTGGCTTGATCAGTTGGAGCATGATATGAAGATAGTTTGAGTCCTCATGGATAGCGATCCGTTCACGGCTAGGGATTGTTTGCGAGTATTGCATGAGATTCTTGTGTTTCAACTTGGTCTTGTGTGTGTGAGTGATTGGTTTTAGGCCAAGTGAGAGATTGTTGAAATAATGTCCTAAACCTAATCGGGTTGGACCGGATCCGACCGGCTCGGATAATTTATACTATTTCTTTATGTTTATACATATAATAAATGGCTTTTCTGTTGTCATATATTTGTTCTTTTAAGGAACCAATTATGAATTGTTATATGATAACGTCCTTAGTATTATATTGTGATATATAAACCATGATAGGCGATTATGGTTGATGAGATCTCTAATCACTTTAATAAGTTTGATACTTAAATGTCTCTAGGCTTATGCACTATTAAACAGGGCATTGATAGTACAAACAGGCTAGCACGTATTAGATGTCTTCTGTCTTTAAGAGCAGTGATAGATCTCGTCTATGAAGTGTATAGACACTTGGACTGTACGTGGACGTGTATTAGAGAATGCGTACGTTAGACGGACCCACTTACACTGTTAAGTGTCACACTATGTGACGGTTGTGTAATTATCCTTAGGACCGGAGTCTACATGGCATCACGGTGTGGATTGTCATACTTTGACACTATTGAGGTTTCCCTAGCCATGGGGCGATCATGCGGTAGTGATTGGGTGTGATATTGAAGAATGCGGAGTATACATGTTTGGTCATCCGGGAATCGCGTACCCTATCAGTAGGAGTGAATATCCGAAAGGGCCTTCTTATAAGGAATGTCTTACTCTCGTGAATCTTTGCAAAGTGGAAGTAAATGAGTTACTTCGAGAGAATAGGATATCCAATTATAAGATACGGTCGTTGATGTTTGACACTCGACGTACGACCGTATGGATATTATTACAGCGATAGGATTCCATTTACACGGTAACTGTTTCACATGAAAGGTAGTAGTCATTGCATTTGACTCTTCCGATGATTAGGGGTCACGGTGTGTTGCTAGACGTTATCCCGTGATCGTTAGGTATGAATGGCATTTTTGTAATTTGCACTTTGTGTCTACGGCCAACATATTCGGAAGCCTATCGGGCCACACACATAAGAACGTCTAGCCGGATTAAAATGAAGTTATAGTGATAACCAAATAAAGAAAGTTTATCACAACTATAAAGTGTTATAGTGATAGATTAATATGGTGGTATTTATTTATTATGAATAAATATAATACAAGATATTAATTGTGTTGATTAATTAAATATACACATAATGTATGTGTAGGTCGAAAATATATATATGTGATATACATGTATTTTGCGAATTAATTAATCATAGTATTATATTAATTAAAAATATTCCGGAAGCCAATAATTGGCAATATGGAGCGCAAGTTTAAAGTGTATAAGATACACTTGGATTGTGCAATTTATTAATAAGATTACCATAATATTAATATTGGATATTAATTGATTATTGGAAAAATAGATTTATGGTAATAAGATAAAGATAGTCAATATTAGATATTGACAATATCTTGAAAATGTTTAATATAAGATATTAAATTAAATGAGATAAATCAATCAAAGGTAGTTTCCTTATTTTATTAGGAAAATATTTTCTTTCTCCTCAATCTACTAGGAAGCTAATCATAATCAGATTGAGAGACATGATGGGCGCCCCAACACCTATATAAGAAAGGGGTTCGCTAGCTCTTTTGCACATCATAATTCCAAGAAACTAATAGTTTCTTGTGAAAAATATACTGCTTTTCTAGAGAGATTTAGAGAGAGAGAGAGAGAAAAGACCGTTCTAGCAACCAGATTTTTCTAGTAGCAATCCAATGATGGATTCCGGCGGGTTGTTCGTATGGACTAGCGGTAGAGGCCGATCGCTTGGGCGGCTCAATACACCACTACTATTCTTAGACGGTCAAAGTGTCAATTTTTAGATCAAGCAAGGTAACCATTGTCTACTAGCTTATTTGTTTATTGCTTAAACGAAGTCGATCCTGGTTAAAGGAAATAAATTTTTGAATTTCGTTGCATTCCCGCGTAGATTTCCTAACACCTACCTCTTTAAAGCCACAACAGAATCCACCCCAGACGCAAAGTTCAGTAGGGGTTATCTTTTTGTGTTTTGCTTTCAAAATTTTCAAACTTATTGTAATTTTCCTGAATTGATAATGGAAGTAGTTTTGTTAAGCACTTATTTTAAGTAATTTTTTTAAGTACTTTACTTTGAGTACCTCTCTGTTGGGGGTATATTTCCCTCCAATATTCCATTCCTTAACTTGCAGTTTTGGGATGGCATACTTATACTTTAGCTGTATTTTTATTTGGGTCCGTCCTACAAACTTGGTGTTTTTATTGAGTCCGACCTGCGGGGCTTAGTTGTCAGGATGCTGATGAGTTTGCTGATTTCGATCTGTCGAGCTCAGTAGTGATGAATGCTGACATTTAGCTGACATATGTTTGCATAGTCCGATCTCCGGAGCTCAGATGTCAATTTTGTGATTTGTAAGAAGTTTGTTGACTTAATGTTTTTAGCTGACATATGTTTGATGAGTCCGACCTGCGGAGCTCAGATGTCAAATTTAGGGATTTGGGTCAGTAGTTGGTTGACTTAGCATTTTTTAGTTGTCATATGTTTGCTGAGTCCGACCTGTGGAGCTCAGATGTCAGATTTAGCGATTTGAGTCAGAAGTCTGCTGACTTAGCATTTTTTAGTTGACATATGTTTGCTAAGTCCGACCTATGGAGCTCAGATGTCAGATTTTGTGATTTGAGTCAGAAGTTTGCCGACTTAGCATTTTTTAGTTGACATATGTTTGTTGAGTCCGACCTGCGGAGCTCAGATGTCAAATTTAGTGATTTGAGTCAGAAGTTTGTTGACTTAGTGTTTTTTAGTTGACATATGTTTGCTGAGTCCGACATGCGGAGCTCAGATGTCAAATTTAGCGATTTGAGTGGTCCATCTTGCAAAACTCGGCGTGTATGTCTTAATTAGTAGCATTCATGACGGAAAGATAAAATCGGCATAATATTGAGCAAGGCCATATCGAAAAATGTAAACTGGGTGCTCAGTGAGCACAACTTATTGAAACATTGTTCAAAAAGGGAAAGACTTAATAAATTGCAAGAATTCAAAACAAATCATAAATTTTCGGAACATGTCGAGCCCCTTAAGTCAAGACCACACATTTGATTTTGATCGTGGCAGCATAGCAGCTTCTGGCCACCTCCACGTCCTCTTTGATTTCCACCAAGCCTTCTGCGGTGGGGAACTCCAAACTGATGTGAGCTGGAGAAATGACAGCTCGGAGGTCGTTAGTGCGGGTCTTCCTAAGATAATGTTGTAGGCTGGAGAGGATTTTACCACCACGTAATTGAGGGTGTTACCCCGGGTTCTGCTCCGAATGTTGTGGCAAGTCGGACCATCCCCAAAATATGAACCGGAGGACCTGCAAAACCGAACAGCGGTGCTGAAACAGGTATCATCTCTGAATCCTTCAGCTCTATGGATTGGAAAGCGGATTAGTAGAGGACGTTGACAACACTTCATGTGTCTACGCAGATCCTCTTCACCATATTTTTATTCACCACGGCCTCTATCATTAGGCCTTCGTTGTTTGTAACCAGAGGGAGTGGGTCCCTGGGACCATAGGTCACTTTCCGAACTAGCATCCAATTTCTACATGTTGTAGAAAAAATTGCGGGTCGGTCACCATGGTTGCTCACTTCCCGTATTACTGGGGCCACCCACAATGGTGTCGATGGTGTTGATGAGATGGTTGTCCAACTGCCGGTCCCCGTTTGGAGATTAGTCTCTTCTTCTATGGGGTTCATCCGGCCATCCCCGATCTTGATTATAGTTTCTACGCTTGAAATCTCGACGACCTCGTGGCTCGGTGTTTTGAGATCGATTTATGACCTCATCCAACTTCCCTTCCATTATTGCTGTGTCGATGTCCCTCTTGAGTTCCTTGCAGCTTTCTACATCATGACCAACATCTTTGTGAAAAGTGCAAAATTTGCTCTTGTCCCTTCTCTCTGCGAGACCTCTCATAGGTGGTGGAGTTCGGGCCAAGCCTTTTCTCTCCATAATTGCGAGAACCTGCTCTTGTGGTATGTTCAGAAGGATAAAGTCCCTCTCCTGCAAAGCTCCCTTCTTTCCCAACCGATCTTTGATCGGGGTGGTCATGTGGTCTTAGACCGGCTTTCTTTTCTTGTCAGCGTGTTCTTCCGTCTTCTCTTTCTTATACTCTCATTTCTTTGATTCTCTTTTCAGATGGTTTTCTTCTTCTCCTTGGCAGTGCTTATATGCCATCTCCATGCGTTCTTCCATGGATTTAGGAAGTTTGTTGTTCAGATTGGCGTACAACCTCCCTTCCCGTAGGCCTGCTACGAAAGACGTGATCAGAATATACTCGTCTACATCCCGGACCTGTATAGACTCCTCATTGAATCGTTTTAAATATTGTAGCACCGTCTCATCTTTCTTTTGCTTGAGAGTGAGCCGGTGCGTAGAATTCCTCTGAAACGTCTTAGCCGTGATAAAGGCATTGATGAACATCTTTCCCAACATCTCAAAATTAGAGATCGTCCTTGCCGGGATGTTACTGAACCATTCACGAGCACGGCCCATCGTTACGCAGGGAAGACCTTGCACTTCATCTCATCTTAGGGCACAATCCAAGTTCATGTGAGTCAGGTATTGAAAGAGGTGATCCCGTGGATTCTTGGTTCCATCATATGCCTCAAACTTTGGCACCTTGAACCTCACAGGTCGGGGTAATTCTCCACATGCTTCTCGTAAATGGCGATACGATGGAGAGATCAGTAGATCTCTTTCCCAATATGACGTCAGCTCTGTCCGGGTTGTGTCCAACGCCCGGGGATCAATCAATTTCTTCCACCGATTGGTAGAAGATGAGTGATCATCCTACGTGCTTGGCTTGGGTTCATGAGTAGGTGTATTTTCCTAGCTCCTTTTCATGTTCTTCTTCTATATCCTCGTCCGGCGTGGTAGCTTGGAAGATTGCTTGTCGGGTGGCTGGGTCCATAGCCACCAGTTGATCTACCAACGCTTGTTGGGTAGAATTGAGGGCACTTTTCGAGACGCTCGATCATGCACACGGAAGCTACGAATAAATTCGTATGCGATTATACCACGATATGATCTACATAAATAATTAATCTAACTATGAGAAGGTTGAATATTTACCTTAACCGAGAGGAATAATAAATTGACAGAAAGAGAAGCCACAATCTTCCGGATTGTATCTCCTAGCGACGACTGATGGACGTCGATCCTCGCCGTAGAACCTTATCGAATATGCACAAGAAAAACTCTAGGTTTTTCTTCTCTTAATGACTAAGGCAAGAAACTAACTTTTCTTCCTTTTTTATTTGATGTTGGCGCAATTTCCGAATGTTAATTGTGTTAGGAGGAACTCTCTTTATATAGGAAAATAACTAGTAAAGAGAGATATCCTTTTCACACCACAATTACCTATTCCCATAAGGAAAAGATATTTGACATAAGATAAAAGATAATTCCCAAAAAATCAATCTCTTTATCTCTTTTCCATTAATTATCCAACAAATAGATAATTAATTAATTACACATGTGACATAATCTAGAAAAATTCCTTTTCCTAATTTATCACATAACGTGGAGCCAATTTGTCATTAATTTTTAATAGAAAATGTATTTTCTATTTTACATATTATTTACCAAAATAAATAATATTTCATATTCATTAAATAGACCAACTATTTAATTTATTCTCGAGTTTCCATAAAACGAGAAAACACTCGTGTGTTAGGAGCCAACCCGGGGACCATGGACCTATAACCAGTAGCTACAATAAATTGAATAAAATATTCATCGAACAGAATATTTCTACTCAACTCATTAATTCCAGAATTACGCCACCATAAATCCGAAACTGAACTCTATCGATTATAGATATAACTTATTCTCAAAACTTCGAGTCGAGTCGATAAGTGTCCATTGATAATCATTACATATAAACTAACCCTCCATAGACTATCCGTACTGAAGTAGGATTATTTCCGTAAACCTTCTTCAATACATCTTATCCTTATTTACCATTAACCCACAAGTGATCAATTAGTTCATAACCAATACGAACTCCCGGGATCGATCAGTTTCTAGGATTAACAAATAAGGGGATTGTCTTTCTACTTCCCGCAGGAAGGAATGGATTCCATATCTGTGAGACACACACTTCTCACTCATTCCAGAATAGTGCCAACGTGAAAGTGATTCGGACCGTGCCTCTTAGCGATCCTTAACGAACACATCAAACCCTATCCTGAACCAAGTAGGAGTCTATAATCACTTCAGGATTAAGGTTAATCCATATATGATCATCTTGTGATTTAATAAGATTTCTCAATCACGGAATTATACGAGAAACTCAGATTAAATCGGTCCAGTCCTATATGACTCTTATCATATATAAATGCCTCACTTAGACAACCAATGTCGACGGTCCGGATAAGACGGTCACACCATAAAGTGTTCTGGGTGCATTAGTGGTGGTTTAATCAATAGACCCCATACTTTGATTAAGTTCACCACAGACTAAAAGTTCAAGTGTATCACCATAAACTTAATCCTCGCGTGTGACACACACTAAGTTATATGGCTACATATGATACGACTTGGGGTTTTCAGTAGTGTATTACTTATGAGCACAACGCAAATAATAAGATGAGAATAAATATGTCATTTATTAATTATAAACAATTACATAAATTTTCTTTCGAGCGCTACTTCCAACAATCTCCCACTTGCCCGTAAGGACAAGAAACAATTGTCTATCGGGCACACTTTATCTAACAATCTCTCACTTGCCCGTAAAGGCAAGCAATGATTGTTTTTAGAGCACCACACCCTTATTCTTTCTATCCACAACATTTTCCTACTTGCTCTAAAGCAGATGAGACATATCTCCCAATTTCATACCCGTCAAGCGCTTATCAGTGACATTAGATGCCGCACGACTTGGTAATCTGATCAGCTAGGTTGTCGGCTCGAGGCGATCTTTAGGACCGAAACGTCGCGTCTTTGCACGATCTGTCTGACCAGGTGGTATTTACTTTCAATATGATTTTGACCTTTTGTGACTGCGAAGATCATTTGCATGAGCTACCTCTCAATTGTTTTCACAGTAAAATGGTATCGGCTCATCGAGACCTAGAATTACTTCCAGATCCAACAAAGAATTTCTCAAGCCACACTGCCTGTGTAGCTGCTCCGAAAGATGCTATGTATTCGACTAACAAAGTCAAATTGGCAGTGCTGGATTGCTCCAGACTGTAGCTCCATCACAATGAGTAAACACTGAGCCTGAGATCGATTCATGATCATCCTTATTCCGACTAATTATCAGAATCAGTGTAGTCAACAATACTCAGGTTTGCACTCCGAATACACAAGCATATGATTCCTCGTTCACTAAAGATACTTGAGGATGTACTATACTTCTATCTATTGCTCGAATCCAAGACTCGACTTTAATTGACTTTTAATAACCTGACTTTCTCTATCCAAAAGAGAATCTATCCTATTTTCTCTATATCCGAAGACTTAGAGAATGATTCCGTGAGGGGTTGGGTAGGAAACCTCTCGTTGAATTATGCATTCGAAAATGCATTATCATATTTAACCAATAAGATGGATGGGATATTGCCAACAACTTGTTCTCATGAATTCGACCGAATCAAATTCTAAGAATATAGTCCACTTCTCTGATTCATAGAAGCTTTGGCTCGTCAGTTTTTGACTTCAGATAACACACCCATGTTGTTTCCAACTGTTGTAGTGTTATCTTTTATTAACACTAATGTCTACTATTTTACCAATATTGATTCTCTAGTCTACAAAACATTCATCAATATTTTGGTCAAGCACACACATTCCAAAACAAGTGTGTTTTAATGACCTAGAGGTTTGCTTTAATCCATCAATGGATATAAGCATAGGCAGTCAATCTGCCGTTGGCTTTAAGCTAAAACCCTTCCGTTCTGAATGAATCTAAGATCCATTGTACGGCAAGAAAGTTTCAGGGCATCACCCCTGTTAATCTTTCTTCTTTCCATAAAGTCAAGAAAGGCTGAATGGTGAGAAAGTTTCAGGGCATCACCCTTGTTTGAACTATCTACTTCTCAGGGAATTACCCCTAGACCACTTGGCTTTGCTTAGAAAGTTAAACTTTCCCATTCATTCGACTCTTAATTTCTCTCACTGGGCCTGAGACACTCAGGTGGTTCTACAAAAGTGTGAACAGAATTGGAGTACCAAAACTCCATTTACAGGTTTATAGCTTTAAACTAACCTCCTATTGTCAGAATCCTATAGAGTCTTCCCAAAAAGACCATAAGTGATCAATCACCCCCAGGAAACTGTAAAGTCTGCATGATCACAATGGATCAATGGTTAAACCATACTCCAACTGCATTTGGGTGGATTGATATTCTGATCTAGTTCAGTAGTATTAATTAGTGTAATCCCCAACAACCAATGTTGGATGTGGTCAGATTAAATTAGATAGTAACTCCTTGAGTAACTGTAC
The DNA here is from genome assembly GCA_036785695.1 of Gentiana straminea. NCBI lineage: Eukaryota > Viridiplantae > Streptophyta > Magnoliopsida > Gentianales > Gentianaceae > Gentiana > Gentiana straminea. Next base: position 1,747,059 of record JAVUPR010000477.1, read on the forward strand.
TTCAAGGTCTAAGGTTGTTATTTAATCATTCTTTTAGAAAGGATGTAACAGTGTAACCTTCACTATCCGATCTTAAGAATCTTATAACCAACCTTTACTCATTGCATTAAGATATTTCACGAACAGTCACCATCTGAACGTGTATGTAAAATCTGCAGTCCTACCTACAAGCACTAGTGCTAAATGCCTCTATTTGTGGAAGTGGAGTAAATGCACTTCACTCTTTATCCACAAATTCATAAGCATCTTCTAGGTAGACTTCTCGGTATTACAAAATAACGTAAACCGTTATTTTTCAACCAATATCTTAATTGAGTTAAGCAGTGTATTGTACCATATCAATAACTATACAAGACAATCTATGGTTTATCCTTTCAGTGAAATCGTTTCACCCGGATGTAGGCCAAGCATCAGCACCAAAACTATGCTATAGCCTATATCTGAGCATGGAATACTCGTTTCTCTGGTAATATCAGAGATTCCTCCAAATATTGAGATAAACTAATCGGCGTTATGAGCAGTTATCAGACAAAATGTCTACCACTCAAAACCTCCCACTAGCTTGTATCCTTCATAAGACCCCGAAGGTCAATATGAACAAGCTGTGATACTTCTTCAGCTCTATTACCTTTCTATATGAAAGGTTACTTAGTCATTTTTCCTTAGAGATAGTGTTCTTAGACTGGGAGATAGGAATCACCCTTAGCCAGTCTTCAAATCTTATCTTTAAAATATATGCACCAATTAATAGATGTTGAAGAATCGTTTATCTAAATACGGAAACCCTTTGTCTTAATAGTTTATGATGTGTTACATATACATTTTCAGCATTACTTAGTGGTTCTGACTTTATCGGACAAAAGTCCGAGTCTCGGAATCGTATACAAATGTCATATTCACTTTCTTTAAGGCAACTATATTATCAATGTGAAAGTGAATCCATTTGTTCCAATGAATCTGAAAATAGAAATTAGATTTCTGCGATATTGAAGGATTAAAATCCGAAATTTCTTTCCTTATATCACTCCCACTTTTTCAGCTGAAATAACTGCCCGTTGTTTACTCTTTAATCATTAATGCCTAGCTAACTTGTTCTTACAAAAGAACTTAGCTTCTCAGTCAAATTACTCGGTTAAGAAAGTCTCTATAGGTTAGTGACCTGGAATCACTTTCCTTATCCTATGTTTTCTTTTATTAATATTTCGGTTTAGCCTGTAACTTATTTAGTTTAGATGACTTGCACTTGTAGACATTCACCTTCCCATTCTTGGCTTTCTTTAAAGGAAATGGCCGTGAACTAGCAGTTCATAAGAGTAGACACTATTCGTAAACTGTGGGATGTCTGGTTAGATTAATACCAAATCATTCTCGTCATCTTTGAACTAATTTTATTTTGTCTCTCGCTCAGCACGAGTGACAGCAGTCACATTCTTATCAAATGTCACTTAAGTTTGTAGGCTCAAGAGGATCATTCTCTCCCGAAGGAATAATTTGCATTCTGGATTATTGAGTTCAACGTTCTTGTTACTTTTCCACTTTTACGAAGTCATCATTAGTCAATTTATCATGTTTAGTAGTTTAGATACCATGAGATAATATGCAGTTGTAGAAAATAAATCATGACAGAAATATAAATCAAATCATACACCACAACAAATAATGATTTTAAGAATTATAAATGTGATGTCAGGCATGCAGTTTAACCTACCATTCCAAGGATTTAACCTCACATCATACTGCTGCCGCAGGGTCGGTATCAGCATAATGACGGTTAAATTGAGACAATCGCTCTCAACAATTAAACAATTAAGAATCAGACATCTCCATTTAATTGTTGATTACCTTCCTTTTTCAACCAAGATATTTCCAAAAATATCCTTGTGAGTGTGACCTACTGTTTCAGACCTCAAAGTACGCACCGAGTATGCCGCCGCAGGGTCGGTCAGTGACTCGATGAGTACCCAAAATCCTATCCTTTCGGAGAACAAGCCTTGCATTTTGATAGGGGTGAAGGCCATCCACAGAGGGCCGTAATCAAAGCGGCTCGAGGTGTCACCCTTCTCTCACGTGCTTGTGCCAACAGTAGAGGCCGTGGGGTCGGTTGTCACCTTCCCTGCTCCCACTAGTTGTTTGAAAAATTGGTAGTCTTTTAGGATTTTCAGAATTTATTCACAATCTGAAAAACATTAAATCATGAAAATTTAAATTAATCCTTCCACTAGTTCATCGGTTCCAAATACCGTCTAACTAGTGTCACTTATTCACGACTTTCCAATTTCTCGGATTTATAAATTCTTTGTGTAGACACTGCACAATTAAAATTCACTAAGAATTTTATAATCATAATATATTAGGACTTATGAATTTCTCAATAATTGAAAACAATAAATCACGAAATTTAAAGCTCCCACAAGTTTATCGGTTCCAAATACCGTCTAGCTAGCGACACCTTATTCATGGTTTTCCAATTTATCGATTATTTAGAAATTTGTGTAGACACTACACAATTAAAATTCATCAAAAGAATTTTATAGTCCTAATATCGTCATGATAAAATTTTAGGATCGTAGAATTTTATCTCAATAATTTTAAAACAATAAATCTTGAAAAGCAATCACCAACTTATCGGTATTAAACCTTGGCTGAGTTTTAACCGAGTTCACCGAACGGTGTCGGGATTGGCTAAGCCGACCCGTCCTCTTCGTTGGTTCATATACGACTGCTGGATGAATCGGGCTAAGGCTGCCCATTGAGCCGAAACTCGCCGGATAGCTTGACCTTGCCGGACCCCCGACGCTAACATCGCTCGTATGCGGGTGCTGGGTTGAAAATCGGGCTAAGGTTGCCCTATTGAGCCTCAGCTCGCCGGATAGCTTGACCTTGCCGGACCCCGTGGCTAACCCCGCATTTAGACGGACAAGTCGAGTCGAGCCGAAGCCCTGTTGACCGTCCGAACCAATTTTCGAACCTTTTTGCTCAGTTGGTGTCCAATTTTCAGGATTTTCCAATTTTTCAATTATCAAATTTTTTTTATGTAGTCACAACATAATTAAAATCCACGAATGTTTTTTAGATCCCAAAATTAAATTTACCGAGTAAATTTTATTTTATCATGTGAATTTTATATCCCGATAAAATTCCGTTCGTTTTAATTAATTTAATTACCTAAATTAATCTAAATTAATTACGTCTCATACATGCCTAATTAATATCACGATTAATTATCTACATGTATGCATATGCTAGGAGTGGAATTCATGAATATGATGCATGTCATGGCATAGTTATCTCACATAAATTATCAAACATGAAAATAAATGCGTAAAAGTAAACCACTGAGATGGACCGTTGGTACCCACGTATCTAATCTATAAATAAACAAATAAACCTTAAATTATTGTGCAGCCGCCAACGGGTTTAATAATTTTCTGCTCCAGATCTTTAATAAAAAACATTTCTAACTGAGTTGGTTGAAGCTCCTTCTTCCTTCATCACCACCCGAGTTTGATTCCCGCTCCCTTTTTTTTTCGTTTTTTTTTCGTAAATAAAAAATACGAGGGGAAAAAAATAGATTTCTAAATATTGATGCAGCCAAGGGGATTCAAACTCGGGTCTTCTATTTTGAGATTTAGTGTCTTCATCACTGTGCTATTGCTCTTCTTCTTCGCAGCTTGATCCGATTTAATTAAATAGGGTGCGGCCGAAAATAAAAAATTCATGAAATTAAATTATATGATGTCCTATACTCCGGAAAAACGGGTTTACAATAGATCTAACAGTAAACAGGTACCAACCCCAATCCATCTCGTCAACCAACCATTCAATCGCATAAAAAAAGATGCAATTTTTATTCTATTCCACTCCTTATTAATTAATTATGCAATCATGATCGCAAAATCGCTTTAACATCGCTCTGATACCACATGCTGGATATACAAAACCCGATCCGGATCCGATCCATAGTTGGATCGTCAGATCTGATTCACAGCACCGATCGAGACGCTCGATCATGCACAGCGGAAGCTACGAATAAATTCGTATGCGATTATACCACGATATGATCTACATAAATAATTAATCTAACTATGAGAAGGTTGAATATTACCTTAACAGAGAGGAATAATAAATTGACAGAAAGAGAAGCCACAATTTTCCGGATTGTATCTCCTAGCGACGACAGGTGGACGTCGATCCTCGCCGTAGAACCTCCTCGAATATGCACAAGAAAAACCCTAGGTTTTTCTCCTCTTAATGACTAAGGCAAGTAACTAACTTTTCTTCCTTTTTTATTTGATGTTGGCGCAATTTCTGAATGTTAATTGTGTTAGGAGTAACTCTCTTTATATAGGAAAATAACTAGTAAAGAGAGAGTTATATTTTTCACATCACAATTACCTATTCCTATATATTTGCCATAAGATAAGAGATAATTCCCAAAAAATCAATCTCTTTATCTCTTTTCCATTAATTATCCAACAAATAGATAATTAATTAATTACACATGTGACATAATCCGAAAAAAAAATCCTTTTCCTAATTTATCACATAAAGTGGCACCAATTTGTCAGTAATTTTTAATAGAAAATGTCTTTCTATTTTCATATTATTTACCAAATAAATAATATTACATATTCATTAAATAGGCCAACTGTTTAATTTATTCTCAAGGTTCCATAAAACGAGAAAACACTCGCGTGTTAGGAGCCAACCCGAGGACCTTGGACCTATAACCAGTAGCTACAATAAATTGAATAAAATATTCATCGAACTGAATATTTCTACTCAACTCATTAATTCCGGAATTACGCCATCATAAATCCGTAACTGAACTCTATCGATTATAGATATAACTTATTCTCAAAACTTCGAGTCGAGTCGATAAGTGTCAATTGATAATCATTACATATAAACTAACCCTCCATAGACTATCCGTACTGAAGTAGGATTATTTCCGTAAACCTTCTTCAATACATCTTATCCTTATTTACCATTAACCCAATAGTGATCAATTAGTTCATAACCAATACGAACTCCCGGGATCGATTAGTTTCTAGGATTAACAAATAAGGGGATTGTCTTTCTACTTCCCGCAGGAAGGAATGGATTCCATATCTGTGAGACACACACTTCTCACTCATTCCAGAATAGTGCCAACGTGAAAGTGATTCGGACCGCACCTCTTAGCGATCCTTAACGAACACATCAAACCATATCCTACACCAAGTAGGAGTCTGTAATCACTTCAGGATTAAGGTTAATCCATATATAATCATCTTGTGATTTAATAAGATTTCTCAATCACGGAATTATACGAGAAACTCAGATTAAATCGGTCCAGTCCTATATGATTCTTATCATATATAAATGCCTCACTTAGACAACCAATGTCGACGGTCCGGATAAGACGGTCACACCATAAAGTTTTCTGGGCGCATTAGTGGTGGTTTAATCAATAGACCCCATACTTTGATTAAGTTCACCACGGACTAATAGTTCAAGTGTATCACCATAAACTTAATCCTCGCGTGTGACACACACTAAGTTATATGGCTACATATGATACGACTTGGGGTTTTCAGTAGTGTATTACTTATAAGTACAAAGCAAATAATAAGATGAGAATAAATCTGTCATTTATTAATTATAAAAATAATTACATAAATTGTCTTTCGGGCGCTACTTCCAACACTTTCTTCCTGCTCTTGAGTTTGGCCACCGGTGTTGGAGGTAGTAGCTCCTCCATCGTTAGTGTTTTGGCCGTTCTGGGGGTTCAGCGGCTTTTTGTTGGCGCGTTTTGGGCGGCATGATGCTGATACTGTGTCTTGAATAGAATTGTCTGTAGAGGCCCTCATTCTAGCATCAACTGACGATTCTAGATCTCGTCGGGTAACAAATAAATTGTCACTATGATAGATTTGTCACTAGGATCTTGAATAAATTGTCACTATGATTTATTCAAGATCTAGAAATATAAAAGTCGATGGAACGGGGGGTGGTTTGTGTTATGTTTAAATTGAGAATGTGTCTCAAATTGGCTACGTGTATGAATCAGGAATCAAGTCTTCGTAGTTCCTTAGGGATTGTTTATATGGGGGCTTATACCCTAGGCATGCATGAGCCGGATCCTTGCGGGACTTTAATTTCGTGTTCCATAAGGAATGGATAATTACGATTTAATCTCCTTGATTGTAGGAGATAATCACAATGATTTAAATATAAGATCAGAGCCTTTATGGCTGAGGATTCTCCCATGTTTATCTGTCACGTTGTGCACGTGGGCTACTCCGTCTAAGGATACTCAGGCCGACCTGTGTCGAGTCCCTTAGGTTGTGAGGTCCGAGCTGCACTAGCTGAGCTCTGTTGCGCCCTGACCGACATGTGGTGGACTGGGAAGCTAGCTGAGCCGAACTCCCACCTAGGGTTTAGGTCCGGCCTTCAATCTGTTCGTATCTTCTCTGTCTGCATTCATTGCTATGTTAACGCAGGATGACACGTGACGATGTGTTGGTCCGACCTCCGTCAGAAGGTAACTAAGTATTTCCCGTCTTTTTAGTTTGTTTAAAATTCAAATTTAGGTCAAAGTTTATCCCTAAAATAATATAAAATAATATTTATTTTGTCCAAAATGATTTCAAATAATATTAAATAATACAATTCGCATTAAATAGTTTATATGTGTCGTTCCCCATTTTTGTGTACTTAGTATTGCTACTAAATTAATGTATACCTTTCACAATTTTGTTTTTAATTAGTATAGTACTCTACAAAGGAAAAAAAAAAAAAAAAAAAAAAGAAGATGACGTGTGATACCGAAACTTTCTCATCCCGGGTTTAAATAGCGTCTCTTCTCTGATTGCTTTCATCTCTTGAACTTGAAGTAAACCTAATCTCTTTCTCCACTTCTCTCTAAAATTCTGCAGTAAACTCGAATTCATCATCAATGGCTAAAAGCTCCTTCAAGTTTGAACACCCACTCGGTATTTCCCGATCTACACGATTTCTTGTTTTTTCATTGATTTCTTGTTCGTTTTATCTTTTTTTTAATGCTATCCTAATATATTTACAATTATGTATTTTTGGGATATTGATCGAAAGATCAATGGACATAGAGGCGTTTACTCTGTTTTTTTTTCCTATTGAATTAGACGAAAGTGTTCTACTGAAAAAGCAGTAAAAGATCTTGATGAACTTCCGATTTTTTATTATATATGCTAGCATACCCACCTAAAAAAGAAAAATACTGTCTGTTTAAGGCTTCTTTGGAAAAAAAATTAATTTTTTAGGGCAATAGCAGAATCTGACCCGAGTGTGGTTTTATGGATTTTCTTGGATACAATTATCTTACAATTTTTTTAGGTGTTAATGTAAACTTATGGTTATTTAGTTAGAACCCAGGGTGCTAACCTTAAAAGGCGATTGTTTTTCTTACTTTATTTGTGAAAGACTATGAATTGTCAATTTTCTGGGTATTATTATTTAAGTTCGCTGTGTTGATCTGTTGTAGAAAGACGACAGGCAGAGGCTGCTCGGATCAGGGAGAAGTATCCTGATAGAATTCCGGTAAAGATTCAACTGTTACTCATTTGGTTTTGATAACTGCTTCTTAGTTTTATTTACAATTTTTGAACTTACATTTGTATTGTTGTTTTGTGTTTTGTAGGTTATTGTTGAGAAGGCTGAAAGAAGCGATATACCCGACATTGACAAGAAAAAGTTGGTACCCTTTTTAGTTTAGTCATTTTGGCAACTCCGATTTCTGAACAGATTTCATTACAGTAAACATTTTCATGTGTAGAGGTTTCTTTTGTAGTCTTTATGAATATAAGAGAAGCGCTTATGGTTTATAAAGACAATTATTTTGGTTTGCCTGTATTTCTGAACTACAGAGCATCGAATAACTTTAATGCTTCTTTTACTTGTGCTCTTTTGATGCATATGAGGTTTAGCACTGGATTGAAGCTGCTAACATCCCCCGAACGGCCGAACCCTGAACCCCGAACCCTGAACCCTGATTCCACCTTCTCCTTTTCTTGTCCCTTCTCGAAAAAGTAGTTGGCAATCCTTAGAGACAAAATGTACATTATATATACCCCGAACCCCTTCTATGCCGTCACAATTGTTGTCTCCCTTTTTTGGTACAAAACAATCAAAAGAGGCCAGTTGTGTCTAATGCTGCCTTACTAGTAAAATGCACAATCTGGTGCTGTACTTGCTTGACCTTGTTATGTTTATGGTTAGGTATATACTTGGTGCCTGCTGATTTGACCTTGTTATGTTTTATGGTTTAGGTACCTGGTGCCTGCTGATTTGACTGTTGGGCAGTTTGTCTATGTTGTCCGAAAGAGAATTAAGCTCAGTGCTGAGAAGGCCATATTTATCTTTGTCAAGAATATCCTGCCCCCTACTGGTGAGGAAAATCTCCTGCTTTCACATTATCATGTTCCCTTTTTCCTTTTTTGTAGGTGTTTGTCACATTGGGTCATAATATTGTAATCTCTACACTTTCGAATATCATTGATCAATGAGGTAGGGTGATGCACATGGTCACACACTACATTGTATCATAACATACACTAGTAAACCGAACCCGTTGATGATTGATTTGAGAGTGACCTATATCAGCCATTCATTCCACCATGATCATCAATCAATACTCTGTAAACATTATTGAATGAAGCTTTTACAAGTCGGGTTTTTTTGTGTTGTTGTTGCAACAGCTGCTATGATGTCTGCAATTTATGAGGAAAACAAAGATGAGGATGGTTTTCTGTACATGACCTACAGTGGGGAGAATACCTTTGGAATCTGCTGAAAGTGGAAATTATTATGATGATGATGATGATGGAATATGTAAATAAATGTTGGCAGTAAGTTGTAAAGTCCTTATTTTTTTTCTTAATTATTATGGCTGGGTTATCTTGTTTTCTCATGATCTTTCTCTTCTGAAGAATTGGAGTCTGTTATTTTTCATGAAAATAAATAATGTTTAGTTATATTACTTATGTCAAGTTATTATGAATTTGTTGCAATCCCAATGGTTGATCTTTCTTTTTTTTTTTGATGATTTTCTTGTTAATGGTGATATATTTCAATGGATACGATTTCATTTACAAATGTATATACCAAAAAAAAAAAATAAAAATACAAATATAACATTTGTCAGCAATTTTTTTTTAAAAACTACCTCTATTCCTACGTATTTTGAATGTTTTCCCGGGGGAATTTTTTTTTAGGATTACTCTACATTGCTAGTTTAACAAATTAACATAATTTTATAATTGATGATTGTGTAAGACTTTATTGATAGATATGAATACAAAAGTGTATTATTTTCACAACAAATTAATAATATACTTTTGCATAATTGTTTATTGTGTAAGACCTTATTGATAGATATGAGACCTAATGGTGCAAAAGTGTATTATTTTCACAACAAATTAACAATATAGTTTTGCATAATTTTTTATTGTTTATGACCTTATTGGTATTGACTGAATAAGCTCATATTACATAATTTGGACCAGTGGCGGATCCACGTGATCCCACTGGATTTTTTTTATTTTTTTTAAAAAAAAATTAGTTTTAAAACTATGTAATTTTGTTGTTAAAAAGTGTTGTTTTGTCCATAAAAATTGATGTTTTAGATTCTGGTGACTTTACTGAAAAAAAAAATTGGATAAAAAATATTTTAGACTCTGATGACATCACTAGAATAAATTTCTGGATCCGCCATTGATTTATACATAATCTCTATAGATGTTTATTTCAACATTAATGATACGTGTTCTAAAATTTATGGATTGGACACTTTGACGCATCTCAGTCTTCTTCGTCTTGCAACTTTGTGTTCAATTCGGCCTTTATTTTTTGTTTTTTTTTTTACTTTAATTGATTTTTTCACTACTACCCTTGGTCCATAGTGCCGATCAGTAATGGATAAATTTATATGTTGCTTAGCAAGAAAAGGATGAAAAATAAATTCCCACCATGTTAAATAGAAGAAAAACAAATAAATTCACATGTTAAATTTAGAAGAAAATGAGAAAAAGTAAATTCACGAGCAAGAAAAGGAGGAAAAAATAAATTCCCATGTTAAATTTAGAAGAGAAGGAGCAAAAAGTAAAGTTAAATTTAGAAGAAAATGAGTGAAATTTAGAAGAGAAATAAATGCATTCACATGTTAAATTTAAAAGAAGATGAGGAGAAAATAAAGGAGCGAAAGTTAAATTTAGAAGAAAATGAGGAAAAAATAAATTCCCATGTTAAATTTAGAAGAGAAGGAGCAAAAAGTAAAGTTAATTTTAGAAGAAAATGAGTTAAATTTAGAAGAGAAATAAATACATTCACATGTATAATATAGATCTAACACTGATCAACGGTGCAGATCATCCGATGTGGCCGGATGTGGCGCACACGGGTGTGGCACTATCATTGTTGTAAATGTAAAAGAAGATGAGGAGAAAATAAAGGAGCGAAAAAAGTAAAATAGTAAAATAATGCGGTGAGCGTGGATCGAACACGCGACCTTCAGATCTTCAGTCTGACGCTCTCCCAACTGAGCTATCCCCGCATGTAATGTTGTTTAGACAAATGATTTATATATACGCCACAACTGCTTAGCGAAGCTAATAAGCAATGTCTATAGCTTATGTTCTAAAACAACACTAGTAGGTCAGTGAGGGGCACCTAACTCCTACACTAAAAGGAGCCAAAAGTAAATTCAATTTAGAAGAAAATGAGCAAAAAAGTAAATTCAATTTAGAAGAAAATGAGAAAAAAGTAAATTTGCCATTGTTTTAAAAAACGTTAGACGCTAGTAGGGCGCCTAGCACCTATACGAAAAAGAGCAAAAAGCGAATTCAATTTAGAAGAAAATGAGCAAAAAGTGTTTAGTGAAGCTAATAAGAAGTGTCTATAGCCAATGTTTTAAAAGACGTTAGACGCTAGTAGGTCGGTGAGAGGGCGCCGAGGGCTAGACGAAAAGAAGCAAAAAGTAAATTAATTTAGAAGAAAAGGAGCAAAAAAGTAAATTCAATTTAAAGAAAAATAGCAAAAAGTAAATTCGCAAAAAGACGCTTGACGCTAATAGGTCGGTGAGGGGGCGCTTAGTGCCTAGACGAAAAGGAGCTTCAACTTAGAAGAAAAGGAGCAAAAAAAAAAAAATAAATTCAATTTAGAAGAAAATGAACAAAAAGTAAAATTCAATTACCCTATATAAAAAAAGTAAAATTCAATTTAAAACGAAAGAAACAAAAAGTAAATTCGCAAAAAATAAACAAAAAGTAAAATCAATTTAGAAGTATAGGAGAGTAAAATCAATTTAGAAGCAGTATAGGAGTATAAAAAATAAATTCAATTTAGAAGAAAATGAGCGAAAAAGTAAAATTCAATTTACAACAAAAAGAGCAAAATGTAAATTCATAAAAAATAATGCGGTGAGCGTGGATCGAACACGCGACCTTCAGATCTTCAGTCTGACGCTCTCCCAACTGAGCTATCCCCGCATGTGATTGTATACGAACAAACCAATTTATATATACAAAATAAATTTTAAGGAAGCTCAAAGTCATCGTCTATAGCCAATGTTCTAAAACGTGCAGGACACTACTAGGCGGTGAGGGATTGCCTTGCACCTAGACGGCTAGGCGGAAACCTAGGATTTTTATTTTAATAATGCTAGTAATAAATTAATCTTAAGCTGTGTGCCCTCAAGTCCGGATACCGAGTTTTTATTCGGAAAATAGCGTCCGACACGTATATAATTAAAATTAATCAATCATATACGTAAGCATGACATCATTAACATCAGAGTACAAAACGATAAACGAAAAGATAGACTCGGAAACTAAAAAGACTATTACAACGGTCGAGAAAAAACACATACTACAACTAAAAGTCTAAAACTACATCCCAACAATAATGCACAATGATCGAGGCATCATTCCATTGTTACAACTCTTATATCAAAACCAGAGTGTACCATTATCTCACTTTACTACAGAAAGGGGAAACATATATACCATTAATACAAGAGAGTAAAAGAAAGATAACTTCAACATCAACAACTTTGGGATTCACCCTTAAGTGATCTCAAACCCAAAATATAGTAAACCATCTTCTCGGAGTGGGAGCAATAATAAAAGAGAAGTACATAAACACTCAATAAATGGTAGAAGTACCGTATTTAACGTTAGCAACAAGATATACAAGATAAGGAAATATCAAGAGTAGCATCAAAGATACTTACTACCAAGTATGTATGATAACACTCCCTCTGCTAGTCTAACTAGTAAACTAAACCAAACAATGGATGAGTTTCTCTTAAGTCCAATGACACTCTACGAGGTGAAGATTGCATCACGACGCATTCAGCCCCTTATATGGCATGGGTCCAACCAAAGTGAAGTCCAATGCCTTGAGACTATCCGACCCTGGGGCGTTAGATCTCCCGACTGTGAAAAAGAAACATGCCTCACCAAGGACAAGAGTGCTTAATCCTTTAGACTCTCAAATATGTTTAAGCGTTGTTAAGCTAACCACCTAAGTTCATTCCACATAAACGACTTCTTAGGGACTTCTAGTCATAGATCATTCTAATTACACAACATATCACATAGCATAGAAGACGTAAGTTGCCAAACACAACATCCCGCAAAGTCAAGTGATGCATTATGATGCTCCCGTGCTTATCCGGAGGTCGGCACGGTGCGGAGCCGGGGTCACCGGAACCTACGCACTTTACTTTACCATAGATCACATAAGGCTTATCACATTGATCCCATAAGGAAAACAATCACAAAATATTCAAACAGGCATTTTGCCGCGCGCAATCCACTTTTTGGCGCACGTCAAACTCAACGTGAACCCCCTGCTCAATTATGCTCTCTTGGGCACGCGCTAAACTACTTTGGCGCGCGCATGTTCCCTTTGGCGCCTGCCAAACAAAACAGAAGCATCCTGCTCCAGAATTGCATCTTTGGCGCATGCCAACAGAGACAAAACCATTCTGTCAATTTCTTGTTCATTTTGGCGCGTGCTAAAGCAAGTCTGGCGCGCACCAGGCATCGGGAATTCACAGAACAGCCTGCAAATTGAGGTGAAACCAGACCAAGTCAACACCCAATCGATTTCCAACCGTATAACACCAATACTTACAACAAAACCACCAATTCATACAAAACCATACATCAAATAACACACACAACGGTTGAACATCCATTTACCTTAATTATCTGAAGAAAAGCTTGAAAGTGAAAGCAAACTTGTTTTGTAATCCAAAAGCTCCTACAACATTTCCCTCGATTCCTACACCAAATTAACGATCTACTATTAATCTAAACACCCAATTCTATCAAATTTCTCATAATTCTCGAGGAAAACCTAGATTCTAAAAAGAGGGATTTTGGAATAACCTTATTGATTAGGATGATTCTTGTATAGAAACTATGCGCTCAATCTCCTGAGCATTTTGGTATGAAAGCTCGACAAAACAGATTGACGATTTAGCCTCGTGATTGAAGATTCCCTTGAGTTCTTTCATATTCTCACATCTATGTTAAAGTCGATGAAACTCCCATAAATATATAATTATCCTTTAATAAAAAAGATAGAAATATAACATTAGATTTAATTTTTAAATAAACCCAAAATTACCATATTCGAAATTTCATGACATTACACTAAGAGTCAAAGTACAAAATACTAAGAGATAGAAATAACTAGTATTAAGTCTAAGAACTTTAAACTCAAAGAGTCAAGAGTGTGACTCAAATAATCTTCTACATGCTTCATTAAGAATAGATATGAAATTAACATTTAAATATAACCCAACCTGCCTAGACTCATCTAGACCCCGTCTAGAACCCTACCCGCCTAACCCAGTCCGCCTAGGATATCATCGGGACTCATGGCAGCCGCCTAGCGCCTAGACCAATTTCCATCTATCGTAATGCTTTCTTGAGGCAAACTCATCCGACGTTAGCTTCTTTTACGGTTTTTTTCTTTTAAGTGTTTATTCGATTTGGAAAGTTTGATTTACCAATATTTGAGTCTTATAGAAGACTCTTCTTTCTTGTTACAGATTTCCTAAACCATACGGAGAATGCAAGTAATTTTTTTTGTTGATAATAAACCATCACTTTAAAATGACAGTCACTTCTCCTAAAAAAAAATAGGATAAAATGACAGTCACTTTTTTCAACTTATAAAATAAAATAAATAAAAAAAAAAAACCCAACAGTCACTCATTGTCATCGCTTATTGGAGGAGAGAACAAAAATGAAAAGACATTAATGGACATAAACAGATATTTTAGTCCTTCAGATACGAAAAATGATTTGTTCAAAAAATAAAAAATAAAAATCAAACATCCCTTCAATACACACAGATGAATTATTATATAAACCCCATATAAAAATAAAATTAAAAATATTGCTCTTTCGTAGGGATTGTACGAGTTTCTTTTTCTTTTCTTTCTTTCTTTATTGGTATCATCAATGTAAAAATGGAAGAGGATCTTAAAAAGTGAATTAGATCACTTAACCAGCTTATCTTATGTAAAGGCTTAGCATAAAACTATGCCAGCCAGTTTTAACCGAGTGTGGACTGATTTTTCATATTAGAATTTGATGTTCAAATAAAAATCATTACGTTTTCAAGGTTGAGAAGGAAAGATTTCTTCAAAGAAGTTTTGGAGATCACCATTAAGTGCATCAAAAGCCAACAATTTCTCCACAGCTACCTGCAAAAAAGTTAGCTTTGAAACATTACACAGCTACCTCTTGGATGGATAATTAGACGAATACGATTTGATTAACGATAGGGGAAATGGAGTCATCATACCTTATATCTTTCATCTTGGGCAGCTACACTCTCGTTGCAGAGCCGCTTAATATGCTTGTTGTTTTCAATAGCATCCAGTACAATAGCTGCTCTTTCTACAACTTCCTCGTTTACGCCTTCATACAAATAGCATAAACTCAAGGTACAAACCCATATAACAATATAATGCATTAATGAAACCCATGGTGATGTGCTTAATCTAAGATGTCAAACATAATTTATTAGTCAAAGTTGTTTCATACCAGCAAGAAGTGCACAATGTAGCCCTGGAAAATAGCAAGATGAAACGAGGTTAGTGATGCTTAACAAGGGGAAGAAATCCGTAATCTTAGGTCCATATAAAAGCTTGAAAATTCTACCATAGCTTAAAAGTGCATGTCCTGGAATGAGCCTGCATAAAGGTAAATGAATGAATCAACAGAAATATTTGTCTGTGGAAGCTATTAAGTACTACAATGCATTATCAAATGCTTATCTGAAAATACAAATAACACACATGTTAAATGCCTCTATTGAGAAAAAGCTACTATCTACAATTCTGCACAGCCAGCACTTGGACCGGTGCACTTAAGAAAGTCAATGTGATCGATAAACCAGATAGTAAAAACAAACAAATACATGCGAACAAAGAGATCAACTGATAGGTTGGAAATGACTAGTCTAGTAATACTATTAGTGACCCCCCTCAGAAATGTTCAGAGATAAAGCAGAGTAACTCACCGGTACAAGAATACAAAATCTTCAACATCTTTACTGCTGTCGTCTGGGCTTAGCACGCTCATGGTATAATACTTGATTTTGTCTGACTAAGATAAGAAATTATATAGCTGTAATTTTACCCGTGTAATTAACCATTGACACTTCAAAAATTAAGAAATAGTGTTCTACCTCCATTATATAGTTACTGTCAAAAATCTCAGTCAAGTGAGTGCAAATTAATACCTGAAAAAGTAACAGAGGATTATGAAAACCCAAAGATTATATCTAAAATATCAGATAATGCCCAACGTTAGACAAAAACAAGTTCAACTACTTCAAATTCCTCTCTAGAATTGGTAAGACAGAGAATTCAGAAGAAAATGTTTCAGTTCCTCATATTTATTGTTGAAGCATCTGACAACTATTACTTGGTATTTCAAGTTGCCTACGTATTTTATATACAAACTTGTTTTTTCTCCTTAACAGAGAATCGGACAAATTTGGTGTAGTGTACAACCAAGAGTAAAGATCACCTCGTTGTTTTTGTTTGGGCATACAGACTCATACTTGTTAATTCATCATGTCAGATAAAATGTACTCAGATATTATAAACAAGAGATATAAATCCATTTGGAGATTTACATTACACAGGTTATCAATTTGTTTTACCATCCTCGAACAAGGTGAGAAATATTATTAGAAGTTAGTAGGATGGTGAAAGATGGGCTTCTGCTAAGTAAATTACTCAGGTAAATAATAGACTTAGAAGCATATTGCTTGGGTCTCCTAACAATTTTGAGAGAATTGGATCTGCAGATATGCTTCTGTAAGTGAACATTTCACAACTGTAACCACTTAAGAGAAGTCACCAGTTAATGTTTTTTCAGTAGTAACTGCTGCAGAAATTCTATCTGACGTTTAACCGTGCCTGAAATAACAAAAGGATCCCAAATTGCATGGCATCCAATGTAATCGTCAATTTTCAATTATATCTCGGTTGAGGGTCTTCGTAAAACCATGTTTACACATGTCAAAGGTGGGCAGAGAGAACAATTATAAGGGCTTCAGAAACTGCTATCCTACAATCATAGCATATGGAGTTTAAACAAACCTTTGGAGGGTCATAGCATGAGGCAAAATGATTTATAGTTCCACCCAGGAGACCAATACCATCTGGTAGAAAGAAACAGAAAATCTGATGAGGAAAAGTATATCTTCAAGTCAAATATGCTCTAAATTGAAATACAGTGATAGGACTAACCCTCAGTAAGAGTGCCTTTCCCGAATTCATCTAATAAGCACAATGATGTGGATGTTGCATGCCTAGAAAGGAGACAAATGTGCTCAATAAAAAAAATTAAAAAAAAAGCGAAAGAAAGGAGGCCGATGCGGAATTGGACTCCACATGTCTCCATAAAAAGATTTTCAGCACGGACAATTGATCAAGCCTACCTCAGCATCATGCCCACTTGATGCAAATCAATCATAAATGTAGACTGTTCAGCTGTCATAAATTTGCTTCCCAGGGCACAGAATATCCTGTTTGTGTAGTTTCTCTTCATGTTATCACTTTCTTAATATCAAAAGGGGAAATTTAACTGGAACACATGAAATTAATGTACAACCTATCTGTCAAGCCCACCGTTGCATAATCAGCAGGTACAAAACTTCCGATGTGGGATAAAAACACTATTAATGCGACCTGAAAAATGTACATAGACTATGGCATCCGATTATCTGAAAAGGAATGCATCATGTACATGCAGCAAATATAAAATGTTCATGCCGGTACACAAGATGAGCTAAAGAACACTTAGACACGGTCTTGGACTTTCAACTCTCTCCAAGATGAGTAAAAGCTCAAACACAAACATCCAGAAATCAGATAACGGACTGAGATAATTTTTTGCAAGTGCCATAGCTTACGAGATCTGTTGCACTTTCCATTCCGCATCTTTAGCAATAATGGACTTGATTACATGGAGATATACATTGTAAAGTTGGTGGGCAACACAAGTTACAAGTATCTTATTTCTTAAGGTTGAAAGGCACAATATGGACTGCTTTGAAATTTAAGCAGTGTCAAAAGAAATCCAATATGACTTGTCAGCAAAATAACTAAGGATATGCACAGTGAGAAAGATGACCTTACACGGCTACTAACCTGCTTTACATAAATACTTTTCCCTGAATAATTAGGGCCAGTGATGATGCTAATCCTTCCTGGATGTGGAAATTAGACTGGTCAGACAGGAAAACGGAAAAAGAAAGAACAAACAATCTGCAACAAGGAGAAATTAACTAATCCCACAGCAGGATATTCAAAGGTCCAAAACCTTCAGTCAGTATCTTCGTATCATTTGGAATGAATGTGTCTACTGTCATTTCCTGCAGCACGTGTCTGAAAAGAAAAACTACAGTAGCTAGTCAAGTCAAATTTGATAAAGTGGTCCTGGAACTTGGCCATACCACAGAGGAAACGAAAGAGAAGATGGAAAAAAGTGCATAGCCCATGGTGCAAGCAATAACCTCCCATTTCGTATATCAAGCAAGTTTTCAGCAGTCATGACTGGCCTCACGTAATTGTTTTGACGAGCCACCAAAGCAAGGGACAGAAAACTTGGTATAATAGAATCAACAGTCAGAACAGAATCAGCTGAAGTAAAAGAAACTTCAGAAAACGGTGAAATACCAGTCAAGTTCAGCCACAAAATTTATAGCTTTCTGCAGATGTGTTGAGAACTGGAGAATGTGACACACTAGGTCCCTTGTAATTGCCCTTTCCATATCTTGCAAAAGAGTAATAAAGGAGAAACGGTCAACATGAACAAAGTAGTCGTTTCTATGCAGCTTATACAACAATGATGTGGTCCAAACTCAGACACCAAAACTTGCTGATAATAGACTGCCAAGTGGCAGAGGTCTTTTACAGATTGATATGCTATATTAATATCCTTTTGCCATATCATGTACTAAAAGATTAGTATTAGTGACTAGTGTCGCACTTCTACAAGTTCGCACGCAAAGACACCATTTCCCAATGTACACTATCTGCACTTCTAGCATGAGAATAGAAGAGGAGTTACATGAATCACTAATATAACAATTTGTGTTACAGAAATAGATCCTTAAGCGGCCCACTGAATGGCAGACTTTCTTCAAGTGATGGGTACATAAAAGGTACAGGAATGACTAAAGAAACTCTTTTTTCAAGTTTGACACAGCCAACTCCATTCACAAACTATACAAAACCCTCAAGCATGAAGTATATTGTCATCGGTAATGAATTTTGAATTGTATACATACCTAGGATTTTATGAAACAAATCTCCAAGAAGGTTATCCAATTCCCTTGTCTTTGCAGTGTGATAGTAAAACTTCTTGGCATCCCCGTCCTCATCTGAGAACTATGGTCTCACATAAGGAGTAATCTAGGTAAGCAAATCTTACTCATAGAAAAGTGCACACATCAAGATTGATAAGGGAATGACGCACCGCAAATTGAAAATCGCCAAGATTCTCAAGTATGCTTTCATCAAGTTTTTCATGGAAAATACACATCAAGTAGCCTGCACCGCATAGAATAAGCATCATTCTTCATTCCACCAAGACTCGACGTAAGGACTTGAATATGGTTTCAAGGAACTCAGCAAAAGGCAATATCCCCAAAGTACCATGGAAAAGAATTTGGCGACATATGCGGTTCCATCTAGTTTTGTAAGGGAACTCAAAATAGATTAATGATCTAAAAAGTACCTATTTGATGTATGTATACAATACAAGGGATGAATTTGTCCATGGCCATGTGTGGAAGCCGAGCAAGTTCCAAAGATGATACCTTCAAAGAAAATATTATCAAGATAAACAATATGAAGGCTCAGCATCAAATCAGCATAGGACGTATGTTATGAAGATAGTAAAAGTTGACACCTCTTCCAGAAACTCTGGTAACTCCTCATATATCTGCCTGAGCTCATCCAACTACATTGGAAGATAGAAGTTCGTCAGAGCTACAAAGAACAAGCAGAACAAAGTACTATCAATGACTTTGAGTCACTTTTGTTACATACCTCATCACAAAAACCATCTTTCACGAGTGTTTCATAACCTTTAGCTTTGCCTCGATTTAAATCCATGACTCCAACTATCTACATCAACCCCAACCCAAGAACAATGCAAAATAGTATGTCATTAGCAACATCAAGGATATTTTTTAATCAATTGACACTCAAGAAAACACTAGGAAAGTAAGCTCTTAGAATTATATCCACGATGGGAGAAACTGCCGTTCTCACCTATCTCGGGGCATATCATCCACAAACATAGAGTTTATGGCTAATTCATATCACCAATAGGCTCTAAGAAGGGGAGATGTGCAAAAAATTACACCATTGCCCTTTGTCCTAGTATCATATTCGGTTATTTATTAAAATAGTGATGAAAATTCTTAGACAATAGCCCCTTTATACTGGAATAAACCATGCAAGCATGACACTAAACCTGTAGAAAAAAAAACTGTTTTTCTGTCTTGCAAGTGAAGGCATCAAAAGTGATAGATTAAAGCTATGTCATCACGCTATGCAGGCATCAAAACTATTGTGGTGACACGCGAGCAACGGGAATTGCACCAACTACTTTGCAATATAAATTACAACCCAAAATCCCGAAAAACAAAACAAAACAAACCAAAACAAAAAAATAGGATGAGGGCTACTCAAAGCAGATTCCTTGTCACTCACATACAACTGGAGGCATTGGTCTGATATTAATTCTACAAATCAAATTCCAGCTGAGAGATTATACAAGTAAATGCGTTGGAGCTAAGTAGTAAGAAGAGCTTACCAATTCATAGACATAAGCTAAATCGCTGGAAATGTAGAACTCAGCCTGCAGCATATGAAAGAAGTTAACAACAGTGAATATACTGAAATAGAGATGCTACTTTCTGCATCAAATTGATACCTCCTCGACTATGTCCAAATCAAAATGCTTCATTTTCTCTTGGAGGTTTTCAGAAATGCCCACTTCGAAAATTTTATTGATGTGCAGGAGAGAAGCAATGCTCTACAATGAACAGAATGATGAAAATAAGGTACTTATAGGCACTACTAAAGAAATGTGACACCTTTTGGCACCATAAAAATCTACATCCAGTTTCCATACAAGAACTAGAAAGAACACAACAATTTGAAGCATAGGTGGAGTGTCTTTTTTTCATCCAGTGTTTCACTACAGAAACAAGAAAAGGAACCAACCTTTACAAAAGCTGTCCAATCGCCACAACTGCAGGATGACCTGGGAGAGTTGAACTTCTTCAATAGAATTAGAAAAGTCACAATGTCAAAATCTCTAAGAGCACAGTTTCCACCTTACACCAGAAGGAGAGCACTTACACAAAATCAAAGCAACAGAACAAGAGTAAGCTATACAGCAAGTTTGAAGGGAAGTTAAATCTGAGTACATTCCAGAATCAATATCAACATGAAACGCTTTTAACATTCATGTAAACTAACAAGATCTGCAAACTTTGTGGAATGAGTATCAAAAAGCATATGAACAAATAAAAAACATGGATAAATGACCCACTACTTGTGATATATATGAACAGAAGATAAGCACTGACAACAGAGAAAAGATCCAAGTCCAACATGCATAATTAGACATGATCAGCAAAACCAGAGAGAGATTCGAACCTTCAGTATATGTGGAATATCTTTCACAGACTTCAGTGTTTCCCGCAAGGAAACCAAGAGCTCTTCTGCGCAATGGAAAAATGATATCTTGACTTGTTAAGGGGGTTAGTCCCAATAGAATTTGTGTTTCAAAGTTATTTTGGGATATCACATGAACTATGTGCTCTGAAGGGTCAATTCACATTACTAGTAATACTTTCATGAATCATTTCTGACGCAAATTCAGTCAAATAAGAGTAATAGTGACTTATTTCATCCAGAGCTACAAAATCATTGAGCACAGATTAAATCAGGATACAGCATCTAAACGCTTGTTCAGGTTTCCAATATCTAGGATAGGCCTCAGGAACCAGCTCCTGATCAACTCTGAACTGTTATCTTAAGTGCCTTCAGATGCAGATAGATCAATAGCTTAAGCATCGAAATTTAACATGAAAACAGACCTCAAGAGACGTCTACCCACTGGCGTCACACACTGGAAAAAAAAATCAAAATAAGTCCAGTGACAGAAAGGTAGTAACTGTAAAAATATAATGATAAACAACGCCGTCGGACCTTATTCATCATTCCGAACACCGAAAACCTGCACTGACTGTTGTTAGTGCACATGCATATTTAGCTATAATGAACCAAACTATGGACAAGACATTACCCTTCTTTTGCTCTGCCAATGCCCATATGGCTTGGATGTTTGTCTATTTGGAAAATTTGCAATGCCTCATGGACAGCCGAATCAACTTTGAGAAATTTATTTCTTTATTGTCTCGTTAAATCCAGAAGGAAAATCAGCTATTCCAAACAAGAAAGGAATAAATCTGAAAATAAATGCAAAGGACATGTAACAAATCATTGGATACAATGATATCTCAGTGACGGAGTCGATGGTGATGGATGCATTTCCACATTCTTTTTGTTCAAGGGTGTCAATGATTCGCTCATTCTCCAAAATTGCAAGGAGGCCTCCACTTGCACGAACTTGAACATCGCTTTGGACATCCATCATGGAATTCAACTATAAGTTAGCAGGAGAGAATGAGATAACATCATTTAAGTGATGGTTCTGTGAGTGATGATACTCATTGGAGCATTAATGAAGATATGAAGATATTGAGGCTGGAGCACCACATGCATTAAATTGGCTGTTAAATCTTGTAACGCCAAATCAAATATGATTGACAAATTGACTAGAATATAGCAAGATAAGTCATGGTTCGTAAGATCCGTAAATTGTTTTCCTATTTCTTTGATTTGAAATTCAAACATGGGAATAAAGAACTGTTAAGATCAAACTGAACTAAAATCCAACAACTTGCATTGGTAAGCTCCCTACTTTTGCCCTCATGTTTAACTTCTTTGTACAATAAATATTTTGACTAGAAGTTAAGTTTATCCTTAAAGGATGAAATTGTATCCGAGAAGAACATTGATAATCAATCTAGACGAGAACAAGAGAAACGTGGACTCACGAAAGATAATCTTTCTTTTACACTCAATCCTTCTTCCATTCCTGTAACACGCAGGTACATTAACCTGGATATGCAAAGACAATCAGTTAAGCCGGAAAGAGGTTTACTCTACCGAATCTTTATATTTCCCAAAAACAATGGCTCCAGTATGATAAAAAAAAAAAGAAGCTAAGTTTGCAAAGCTATTTCAAGATCTGTTACAGGAACACTAACTTTTTGAGAAACTTATGGGGGCTAAAATAACCTTAAAATGGTTGTAGTCAACAGAATCATCATATAATTCATAGACATAGTCAAACAGAGTCAATCGTCAGCTTATACTGGTTCAAATTTGGGTGGGGGTTGAAAACTGTAGGTAGAGGGGGGAATGGAAATGAAACATGTTAGTGCAACATTAAACATTTAATAAGTACCTATGCCATGCTTGCTCAAAGCTGAACAGTGTACTTTTTACCAGCTTTACTGTGAAAGCCTCACTTTCCCCATCTGCTCGTGTCACATAAAACTTGAGAAGGTAAGAGATTCCATAACATAAGAAATTAATAAGCTCATAGTATTGAAGTAACGCACCATTTCTCTCCAAAGCGGCCAAAAATCGTTCTTCACTTTTCGTGCTAGCATAGATGATACTTGGCTTTGCTTGATATTTTACTAATCCAGGTTAACAATCATAAGTAAAAGGAAAAAGAAAAAGAAAAAAAAAACTAAAAAATACAATTGAGCTTTCTCTTTCAAGATGAAAATCTGTACCCATGTCAACCAGGGGAAAAACTTCTCCATCTTCACAAAATTCCATCACATGAAGTTGACGAATGCTGGAATCGTAGTAGGCAACTCCAACTCTGAAGATAATTCAATTGGTTTAAAAATTCTTTTGGAACGGCAAAAGGGAAAAAGAAAAAATGAAATCAAAGTTTGAGTTCCTGTTGAACCTAATGACACTCTTATGTATAATATACAAACACAGACAAAGAGATATATGTTTAATACTTGCACATGAACCTCATGTGTATGCATGCATAAAAACATGCCTTTAAATACTCTTGTTTTCATTGTAGGTCATGTTTAAAGCACTAACCTTTCTCCTTGAATAATGCAAGCCATGAAAACCTACAAGTAGCCAGATCAAAAAACCCCTTGTAAGAAAGTATAAAGAGCACAGAATAAAAACTACATTGGTTTAACTGCATCATGTGTTTCTTTTCAGTACACTACAGAGTTTTGGAAGGTCATCAGATGTCACATAGCTAACCTTCTTAAAATTACCGGTTATGCAATAAGATTCATTAAGTCATAAAGGCACAATATGTTCTTCTTCTGATAAAAAATATGACAGGTAAAATAAAATGCCTGTTATTTTGATCTTATCTTAAGCTCTTCAATTAAGTTATGACTGATTAATTTAAATACACACCAGACACGAGGATCAAATAAACAACTACACGCATGCATTAAGTGTATCAAAGTCTGATAATCAACTATAACAACTAATCAGCAGAGTATAAGTACCCTTGACCTAATAAATTGCAGAGTTGCAAGAGTAAAAAAGCTCAAAATAGGTTGAATTTCTCTAAGTTTCTCGCAATAACCAATTAACAATTGCGTTGGCACTTAAGTTCACACATGCATTTTCTAGTCAACAATAGCAAAGAATTAGATAAATTATCCAATCTGTGGTCATATTTCCAAGTATGTTTTGCGCAAAATCTTAAGGATCATACGTTCGTCGAAATTTTTTAATGCGAAGGAAAATTCTTGGAGAAATTTCTGAAAAAAAAAGTCGGAAAACTAAATTCATGGGAGAATGTTGGAAAATATCTCGAGAATCCAAATGCTGTGAAGTTACCTGCGGTACTGCCTCGGTTTCGTCGACTTCCTCCATCGGTGCTGCACGGTGGTGAATACGGCCGAGAGGAGAGATTCGAGATGGCGGGAAAACTGAAATATACTCGTTTCACGTTTGATAAATTTGTAGCTATATCATTTTTTTATTTTTTCCTTTTGGGAAAGGAAAGATGTACATAAATTTTATTCGTCAAAACGGGGTTTGAACTCTGGTCAGTGTCGGATTATAACCTATTAGTACTTAACCACTAGACCGATACCTTGTTGATTGTAGCTATATGCTAGTTGTTCATCATGTCACCATTTTGATAGAAAAAAAATATGATTGGATGTTTCTTTTTATAGATACAGGTCCACCAAAAATCTCTTGTGACAAGATATGAGTTGTTTGATTAAAAAAAAAAAAGATATGAGTTGTTGGTGTATGGACACTAGTCTTCTTAGCATTCGCAGTTGTTTGTATCGGTGACACCTAGCGTTGTGTGTAACAAACTAGGTGTAACTATTACTAAATTTGTAATTAGCTGAAAAGCTTTTATGATTATGTAATGTATTATGTAGAAAAGCTAATATGAGATTCTCCCAAAAATGCTCTCGATTGTTCTCTTCTTGTTTTGACTTGGTATCAAAGCCCGGTTAAAATCCGATGGCTACTACCGGAGCTCCGACAACAACGTATGTTGCAAATCTTACCCAAGAATGAGGAAGCTCTACTTAGAGCTCAACATTAATTGTCACTACGAACGACAGCTCTGCTTTGATTTCATTGTCAGGCACTGAGTGTCACAATAATCATATCGACGAAAAAACATGTTTAATAACGATTGTTTGATTGTCATAACGGCGTGTTGCCAGCTTTACATGTGATATCGTTTTAGGTTGTCGGCATGACATGGTCTATTGAGCTCGTCTCCGTTCTTGTCTTGCAAGATGTAGGTCCTCTTTTTCACTTCTCTTGAAATTTAGTAAGGACCTTCCAATTTAGGGAGAGTTTCCCTTTCTCGGCCCGATGGCCGGCGGCTTCTTTTTCTCGGACGACGAAGTCGCCGACAACAAATGAATGATTTCAAATTCGCTTGTCATGATGTCGTTTAGCCATCTACTTGTAGTTCAAAAGTCAACTATAGACTTGCATCCTCTTTTCTTCTAACAGGTCGGGGTCGGCCTTCCTGTTTTCTAGATTGGCGAGCTCATTGTAGTGGGATACTCTGAGACTCGGCAAGCCATCTCGACTAGAGCCATGGCTTCTGAGCCATATGTTAAGGCAAAAGGATTTTCACGTGTTCTTGTTTTGAAGGTCGTCCTGATTTCCCATAACACGGAACGGAGCTCTTCCACCCATCTTCCGGCCTTGTCATCCAAGTTCTTTTTCAGGATACGGAGGATCTGCTTATTAGCGCTTTCAACTTGACCGTTCTCTTGTGGATAAGAGACTGTGGAAATATTATATGTGGAAATATTATTACATTGTTGTAATTATAAATCGTTACAATGTAACGATTTACTTATGTATCAAGAGACATATTAATTGTATTGAATAAACAATTAATATGTCCTAAAGTCATAAAGTAACTCTAGTTTGTCCTATTATGTAATAGCCGACTCTAGCATTTAATACTAGCCGGCTCTAGTAACTTTTACTTTACTAGCTAGGACCTTTCATGCTTGTATCTATTTATACCCTTTCTTCAAACATGAATAAACAAGTTGAAGTTTACTCAAGTATTATTACTTTCTCAAACACTCTTCATGGTATCGGAGCCACCCTTGTGCAAGTGTTGGGCCTCTTTGTTGGCCTTGTAGTGCCCTTTATATGCCTTGTGTGCCATGTGGCCCAGGCTCTTTATAGGCTCACACTTGAGGAGGCGTGTTAAAGTTGTCCCAAATTGGGCACTTTCTATTGTATCACCCACCATATTAAGAGATGGACTTCCCTCACCTCACAACCTAGGTTTTGGGGATGATGCCCCTCCTCTTATATAGGTTTGGGCCTAGATTTCTACATGGTATCGGAGCCTTAAAATCTTGAATCCGCTGCAAAATCTCCCTAACCTGCTGGGACTTCTCATCTCATATCAAGAATGTCTTCATTATCTGAAACTTCCTCACCCTCAGCAGAGTCCCAGCTGCCTCAGCAGACTGGGGTCACTGAAAACCATTCATTTACAAATCACAGACTTGATGGCAACTACATGATGTGGTCAAGATCCATGAAAATGTATATCTCAGGCCAGAGCAAGATGGGATACTTGTCTGGCTCCAAACCTGCCCCTGCTGAAACTGACCCCAAGTTTGAAGCATGGGATACAGAAAATAACCAAGTCATGACCATCCTCACGAGGTCAATGACAAAAGAGATCGATGAGAACTTCATGATGTATGATACTGCAAAGGAAATCTGGGACAATGCCAGAGACCTTTACTCAAAAAAGGACAATACATCTGAGGTCTATTATCTTGAAGCTCAAATCCAAAATTGCAGGCAAGGGGATCTGTCTGTAACTCAGTATTTCAACCAACTATCTAAGGCATGGCAACACCTAGATATGTTGGAAATTCACCCATGGAAGGATGTAGAGGATGCTACCTTATACAAGAATATCATGGAGAAGAAGAGGGTATTCAAGTTCCTTACATGACTGAACTCATCCCTTGATGATGTTAGAGGTAGAGTTCTTGCTACTAAACCTCTCCCCAGTCTCAAATCTGTGTTTGCTGAAGTCAAACATGAGGAAAGCGAGGAGGAAAGTAATGCGCAAAGCAACCCCGCGATCACCCTGCGATAGCTCGGCAATGTTGGTGGTCGGGAAGCCTGCGAGGTTGCGAGATTTACGGGAACCCTGCGAGAAGGCGGGGAAAATTGTTCTGTGACCACCGCAAACGCACAAATCACACCAAGGACACTTGCCGGAAACTCCATGGTAAGCCTAACTCTTTTAAACCCTCCAAACCAACCGGGGAGAGTCGGGGCGGGCATGTCGGTGAAGAAGGGAACAAAGATACCGGGTTGGATGCTCGGTTCTTTGCCTTCAAAGCCTTCATTGCTCAACAAAAGGAAGGTAGTTCTATCAACGACATAGCTACTCATGCTAAAACGGTATATTCCACTCACCTCTCGGTAATGATACTTGGATTGTTGATTCTGGGGCCTCATCCCATATGACTGGTAACAAGAGTCTCATATCTCAGCATAGGCCCTGTCATCAAACCCACAATATTAGGATTGTTGATGGATCTATTTCATGTGCACAAGGTTTTGGAAATGTTAAACTTACTGATAAGATATACCTTCAGGATGTCATATTTGTTCCAAAATTAGACTGTAACCTTATATCTGTCAGTAGACTCACTAAAGACCTAAATTGGATAGTCTTGTTTAATGACAATCAGTGTATTTTCCAGGATCTTTCTTCACAGGAAGTGATTGGGAGAGCTAAAGCCTGCACAGGACTGTTTATGGTAAACCCTGCTGAAGACAGAAGATTGAAGATTGAAACTGCCTCAGCAACTGCACCCAAACCTTAGACAATATCATGTTATGGAATTATAGACTGGGTCATCCAAGTTTTGGTTATTTAAAGTCTTTATTTCCTGAATTGTTTAAATGATATAACCTCAGTGACCTTCAATGTGATATATGTCAGTTTGCTAAACTTACTAAATCTGTGTATACTAAATTACCTTACTTGCCTTCCACACCTTTCACTCTAATACATAGTGATGTATGGGGACCTTCAAGAGTTAAAAGTATAACTGGGAAGAGGTGGTTTGTCACCTTCATAGATGATCACACCAGGATCACATGGCTATTTCTGATGAAAGATAAATCTGAAGTTGGAACCATCTTCCAAGAATTCTATAATATGGTATCCACTCAATTTGACACTAAGATTAAAATCTTAAAAACAGATAATTCCCTGGAATACTATGAGTCCAACCTCAGCACCTTCCTGAATGATAAGGGGATTATTCACACCAGTAGCTGTGTAGAGACACCTCAGCAAAATGGGGTTGCTGAGAGGAAGAACAGGCACTTACTGGAGATGGCTAGATCAGTCATGTTCACCACACATGTGCCTAAATATATGTGGGGTGAAGCTATATTAACTGCCACATACCTGATCAACGGGTTACCCAAACAGAGTGTTAGGATTCAAGACTCCCATTCAAACCCCGGCGACAACTCATCCATGTCCTCATCTCATTCCGACTTGCTCCAAAGATCTTTGGATGTCTTGTGTTTGTCTATATTCATGCCCAACACGAAGCAAACTTGATCCCAAAGCTCATAAGTGCATCTTCCTAGGCTATGCCAAAGACAGGAAAGGTTACAAGTGTTATTCTCCCACTGACAAAACATTTTACAATTCTATGGATGTAAAATTCTTTGAAAGATCTCTATACTACAGCAAACCTACTGAGACAGTCACAGAAGGCAACCTTATTGAAATTGAGATCACTCCAATCCCTCAACCTACTCCTCAACAGACTCCTGATACTCATCGGCCCTGCGCACCTCGGCGGATTCCGAACCTCGGCGGCCACTGCGAGCCCAAAGCATCCTGCGAACCTCGGCGGCCCTGCGAGCCTGCGAACCTCGGCGGCCTCCCGAGCCTACCGGCCCCGCTCATTCTACCGATATTGATGACATACCCATTGCTGTCCGGAAGGGAAATAGATCATGCACTAATCACTCTATTCATACTTATGTGTCTTATGATCACTTGTCACATTCTTTTGCTATGTTTACACATGACTTGGATACTCACTCTATTCCTAAGAATATACATGAAGCTCTCTAACATGATAAGTGGAAGGCAGCTGTCAAAACTGAGATGACTGCTCTCATTGACAACCATACTTGGGACCTCACCACTCTCCCACATGGAAAGAAGACAGTCAGCTGTAAATGGCTGTTCACTATCAAGTACAAATGCTGATGGTACTATTGACTAATACAAAGCTAGACTGGTTGCAAGGGGATTCACTCAAACATATGGACTTGACTACAAAGAGACCTTTGCACCGTGGCAAAGCTAAACACCTTGTCAAGGTACCGATCTCACTTCTTTGTCCAACTTGGTCGGCTTCTTCACCAATTGGATATCAAGAATGCTTTCCTAAATGGTGACCTTGCGAGGAAGTCTATATGAATGTACCTCCTGGTTTTGCCAACACTCACACTCAAGGGAAAGTTTGCAAATTGAGGAAATCTCTATATGGCCTAAAGTCCCCAGAGCCTGGTTTGGCAAACTTACTACTGTGGTTAAAGCTGCTGGATATCATCAATGCAACTCAGATCACACACCATGTTTATCAAAACAACCAACCAGAAAAGATCCATTCTTATTGTCTATGTGGATGATATCATCCTTACTGGTGATGACCCTGCTGAGCTCCAACAATTGAAGACCCTGCTAGCCAAAGTATTTCAAGTTAAAGATTTGGGCTCCCTCAAGTACTTTCTTGGTATGGAAATATCAAGAAACAGCCAGGGTATATCTGTCTCACAGAGGAAGTATATATTAGACCTGTTGAAGGAAACTGGCATGCTAGGCTGCAAACTGGCTATCTCTCCAGTAGACCCCAGTAATCCACTGGTACATGGTAATGTTCTTGTAAGAAAGGAACAATATCGGAGACTTGTAGGGAAACTCATCTATCTCTCTCATACAAGACCCGATATTGCATATGGAGTTAGCCTTGTCAGTCAGTTCATGCATTGCCCTACTGAGCACCATTGGGATGCTGTCTACAGAATACTCAGATACTTGAAGTCCACTCCTGGCCAGGGCCTACACTTCACTAAGTCTACTGACAGATCAATGAAGGTCTATACTGATGCTGACTGGGCTGGTTTCCACATAGACAGAAGATCTACCACAAGCTATTGCTCATATGTATAGGGTAATCTTGTCACTTGGAGAAGCAAGAAACAACCTACTGTCTCTAGAAGCAGTGCTGAAGCTGAACTCAGGGCACTGGTTTTGGGCATTTGTGAAGCATTATGGCTGAAAAAAGTCCTTACTGACCTTCAGCAGACCCCTCAGCAACCTGTCATACTCTGATGTGACAATAATTCAGCTTTATGCATGGCGAGAGGATCCAGTCCATCATGATAAAACCAAACATGTGGATATTTACAGACATTTCCTTAAAGAGAAGATTGATGCCAAGATCATTCAACTTCAGTATGTTCCCTCAACAGACCAAAATGCTGATATTCTCACCAAGGCAATTCCACCGCTTATGTTCAGCAGACTGAGTAGCAAACTTGGCTGTATTGACATATACAACCCAGTTTGAGGGGGGTGTGGAAATATTATTACATTGTTGTAATTATAAATCGTTACAATGTAACGATTTACTTATGTATCAAGAGACATATTAATTGTATTGAATAAACAATTAATATGTCTAAAGTCATAAAGTAACTATAGTTTGTCCTATTATGTAATAGCCGACTCTAGCATTTAATACTAGCCGGCTCTAGTAACTTTTACTTTACTAGCTAGGACCTTTCATGCTTGTATCTATTTATACCCTTTCTTCAAACATGAATAAACAAGTTGAAGTTTACTCAAGTATTATTACTTTCTCAAACACTCTTCAGAGACGGATGATTGCCAATGCTTGATGTTGTTCTCCTCGCAATATAACACAAGATGTTCCCTAAATTGAGGCCCGTGGTCGGATACCACAACTCTGAGAACTCCAAATCAGGACCAAATGCGATCGTGCATGAAGTATATTGCGTCCCTCATAGTCGTTTTTGCTAAGGCCTTGGCTTCTACCCATTTGGTGAAGTAGTCGACTGCTTCAATAGCGTATTGACACCCACCTAGACACTATTGGAAAGAGCCAATCAGGTCGAATGACACATGTCGAAGGGCTAGGCCAAATGATGATGCTCTGCTCGACTGATGGTAACCTCGGTTTATCGGTGAATCGTTGTCAGTTATCACAAGTCTGAGCAAACCAATAGGCGTCTTGAGATAGGTGTTCGGTAAAAACGAGTTTTACAATTTATAACCGAAACACCCCAAGTATAAGGATCGTAGTATAGGATGTTAACGGGTCGTCCTAAGGGAGTGGAATGTTTATCGGATCAAAGTACAATTATTCTATCGATTATGTCACGACTATTAACTAAACTAGGGTTTAAACTAATTATGAACAGTAAAAACGACGATGAACAGTAACTTCGATGAATAGTAAATTTGCAGAAAATTAACAATTAACAACTAAAATTTAAAACAACTAACTTAGCAATCAACGATTTATACTAATGATTCGATTTATCAAGTAATTAAAACAACGGCAAGGCAACGGGAATCCACCGATCAACCAACCCAACCCCAACTAGACGGTAAGCTAAAGATATAATTTTTAGTAACGATCAATCACGAATTCGATTAAATTTCTCTAAGCGAATTCTAGGGTTTCGTTTTCTTTTTCAAGTAAAACAAAACGACATGCAAAACACGATCACGAGATTATTTCTAATACTCTTACTCAAATAATTATAAACGATCTCTCGAATTATAATTAAGTGCATCAATTGAAAAGATCACAACTTTGAACAATATTTTCATATAAATTCAAAGCATAAAAGATGGTTTCATCGATCTCTCGATTCAAATAAAACATAAACGATAAATAACAAATTCTAATTGATGAAAAGCGATAACTTTACTCACTAAAAGTACGGCTAAAAATCTCTCTAGTTGGTGTTGATGTTGATCGGTTTCATCCGTTGTCCCACCGCGATGTGCTTAGCCAACAACCATGATGTTAATCATGATTATTGGTTTGGAGAAATTCATCCCTAATTAAGCTTTGGTGCGGCTGGAAAATAATTGCGGCTGCTGCTTTTTTTCGTCTGGTAGGGTTTCCTCAGCGCTGAATTTATAAGGAGTTTGAGGCGGTGGCTCAAGGTCGGTCATCCTGTATCGAAATTCTGCCTTGCAACTTCTAAAATTCATATCTTGAGTTGTAGACCTCCAAAAATTATGATCCGAATGTCATAAAAAAGCTCTCGGAAAACTCTACAACTTTCATTAAGGACTCTTCTTCAGAAAACGCCTTTTTGATTAGCCCGTCGTATTACGAGTCGTTTTTGGGATTTTCCACTTACCCAAATTGATTAGCCACTTGATCACCATTTGAGTTGTACAAGTCCGATTGACGTAATTCAAAGTGCGTTGGAAAGCTCTTTCAAAGATCTACAGTTTTCATGAAGAAGTCCTCTCCTGAAAATGCCTCTAAGCTGGGTCAAATCTCCGTCGAAAATATGTAACGATTTAAGTACTTAGGAAAATTTGCTCCGTTGAACTCGTAAACTTGTGGCATCTTCTTCTAACCCTCTAAACACCTCTTTTAGACCGAAGATATGCATCTACAAGATATCCAAAATATTGCAAAGTGTAACAACATCCAAATAAACATAAAACCAACGATAAAAACACATAAATCAGCCACTTTTGCAATTTATTATCTTTAAACATCATTTGCTCAGTTTATCCTTTTGGCGAGTGATTTTCTATAAAAATCACTAAAACATGGAAGATAATGTTACGAAATAACTCGATAAAAACCATAAAATTAGTCGTAAACAACTCCCCCACACTTAAACTTTTGTTCGTCCCGAACAAAACAATCAAAACTAGCTCACTTTATATGCAATCCAAATAGATCCCCAACTCATGTAACCAAAGATACAACAACTATAGCAAATAATACCAACATAGAGATAGATTCGGTGTATTTGTGACAAGCCCTTTTCAATCTCCACAATCCTTTCAAACAACTATCTTTTCAAACAATTTAATGACTATCCTAGGTATAGACAGTAATTGCTCCACACAAAGTCTTCCCGAGCACTCAGTAGGATAATCCCTACAGCATATCGTTCAGTTTATACTAGGTTTGAGATTAACGATAACCAAGTCTTTAATTTAATTTTTATACGCAGATTAGAATGAGCTCGTACCCGTCATAGTAGAATAGGATGTTTCGTGATAACACCCTACCTTACTCAAATCATAAGGTAGCTTCTTCTAACTCGTCGTGAGCTTTTAGTCATCATAGTGGTATAGGACATTTCGAGATAATACCCTACCTCACTCCAATCATCGACTAGCTTCCGACATACCATTTAATCATGTGATTACTTAGAGATTTCTGGCTGGCAGTGGTAAAAATTATTTTTTCTAGTAAACACAGACCACTGAGCATAACACCTCAAGTAAACAATTTATTACTATTTCAAAGACTTAATCACGTTTCACTTATCACATTCAAACTTTCAGATATTCACAGTACGCGTTCCGAACTTAGGTATCACTTCACTGTTACTATTAAGAACAAATCTCTCTAAGATAAATCACTAAAATAGTGAAAGGATACGGTTCAAAAGTTCTTGCTTCAATATCAAAGGCTCTCGTGAACGTGAAAAATGAATACTAGCTCCATGAAAGTAAAGACATGCTATAATTATCTCTCAAAGTCACATAAAATCATCGTCAGGAAACTACAACTAGCAAGCATTTGTTCCAATTACATGCTCAAGATTTACAATTATCCAAGTGTAAAAATTTTAAAATTTCACCATTTATCAAAGATCACAAATATTTACTCATACTGTCGAAATAAAGCATGAATTGCACCCCCCCACACTTAAATCACATTATGTCCTCAGAATGTGCAAATAAAAGAAAATAATACTTA
Source organism: Gentiana straminea (assembly GCA_036785695.1). Lineage (NCBI taxonomy): Eukaryota > Viridiplantae > Streptophyta > Magnoliopsida > Gentianales > Gentianaceae > Gentiana > Gentiana straminea. Next base: position 1,781,331 of record JAVUPR010000477.1, read on the forward strand.
GCTGGTTATGAAGTGGTTGTCGGCTGTAGGTTGGCAGAGGTCAGGCCGTAGCATGAATAAACCGCTGCACTCGTATCAGGGACAGACAATACCGAAAGTAGAAGCTTGCAAACCTGCTCGAAAATATCTGCAACACTCGACATAACACATAATCTCGGGGTACACGGGGTATATGAGTAAACAAGCACGCAAATAACGCATTCACAAATAGGACAAGGATAACCAACACACAAACACCAAGGTTCTATTCCTAATAAAATAAAAACTTAACTAAAAGGAATTAACTTAAGAGACTAGGCTGCCTCCTAGTAGCGCTTCTTTAATGTCATTAGCTTGACACAGATTTCAAAGTTAACCCGGATCGGGCCACTTTGGCTTACTTGGCTGGCCACTTCCTCATCGGAATCGAATGAAGGACGGGGAGTGTGACCACAACAAACAAGTCAAGTGCTCTACTAAGTGTTTGAACTTAACTCTCCAGATAGCACTGACTCTTTTCTTCTTGTTCTTGTTTCTCAGATTCGGCTGAGGTATGCTAACAGGCTCAGGAGAGGGATCTGCAAGGATAGGGGTAATAATGTCATCATCCACTCCAAAGAAGTCGGATGGAATCTCTTCACAAATAAACGACTCAACCGTGTCATTTCTCTTTTGAAAGTATAGTACTTCAGGCTTTTCCTTAGGTTGCCCAAAGTACTTCTTGAGTCTTTGACCATTGACCTTAAAAGGTGATCACCATACCCGTTTAACGTGATCGCTCCACTCGGATGGACATCAAGAATCTCAAAGGGGCCGGACCATCTAGATTTAAGCTTACCCGCAAAAAGATGGAGCCCGGTGTTATAAAGCAAAGCCATATCACCCACTTTGAATTCTCGATCCTTGATCTTGGCATCGTGGAGTATCTTAGTTCTCTCCCTTGCGGTTCTTGCATTCTCATATGCTGCGAGTCTAAATTCATCGAGCTCGTTTAATTGCAATAATCTCTTCTCCCCACGTAGCCGGCTATCGAAATTCAAGAATTTAATAGCCCAGTAGGCTCTGTGCTCAAGCTCGACTGGTAAATGGCAAGCTTTGCCATAAACCATTTGGAAGGGTGACGTGCCCATCGGGGTCTTAAACGCGGTGCGATAGGCCCAAAGCGCGTCATCCAACTTTAGACTCCGAGTTGGATCTATTTGAGTTCACGGTCTTTTCTAAAATCCTTTTAAGGCTCTGGTTGCTTATCTCGACTTGGCCACTTGTTTGGGGATGATACGGTGTACCGATTTTATGTCTCACACCATATTTTTCAAGAACTTTATCAAGCGGCGCGTTGCAAAAATGAGTACCTTCGTCACTAATGAGGGCTCTAGGACGACCAAATCGGTGAAGATATTATTTTGCAAGAATTTCTTCACAACTTTGTGATCATTAGTTTGGGTGGCTATTGCCTCCACCCACTTGGAAACGTAGTCTACACAGACGAGAATGTACTTATTACCACAGGACGTTGGAAAGGGTCCCATGAAATCAATTCCCCACACGTCGAAGACTTCGCATTCCGAATGGGTCTAAGTGGCATTTCCATCCTATTACTCGCCTCCCAATTCTCGGCACCTATCGCAACCTTTACAAAAGGCTTCTGCGTCCTTAAAAAGAGTCGGCCAGTAGAATCCGGCTTGGAGGATTTTTGCAATTGTCTTGGGTGCTCCGTAGTGTCCTCCTGTGGGACCACTATGACATTGCTCCAGAATATCCCATTGCTCATGTTCCGGAACACACCTTCTAAGCAACCCATCTTTACAAACCCTGAACAAATAAGGATCCTCCCACACGAGATATTTTAGGTCAGAAAAGAACTTCTTCCTCTCCTGATACGTCATTTCCTCTAAATGTCCACTTGCTAAATAGTTGACGTAATCAGCGTACCATGGCCTAACAGTATCAAGCTTCATCAATTGCTCAGTCGGGAAGTCGATGCCTATTTCCTTGTGATTTACGCCACCCTCATTTACTAGACGAGAAAGATGATCGGCCACAACATTATCACTACCCTTCTTATCTTTGATCTCAAGGTCAAACTCTTGCAAAATTAGAATCCATCGAGTAACCTTGGTTTTGCATCCGCTTTGTCCATAAGGTAGCGTAGGGCTGCATGGTCGGTCCAAACGACAACTTGAGACCCTAGAAGGTAACTTCTAAACTTGTCAATAGCAAAAACGACGGCTAAGAATTCCTTCTCAGTCGTAGTGTAATTGCATTGAGCCGGGTTCAAGGTGCGGCTCGCATAGTAAATGGGCCCGAACTTTTTATCAATTCTTTGACCTAAAAGCTCGCGCCTCTTGCGTAGTTAGAGGCATCGCATAATAATTCAAAAGGCTTAGTCCGGTCGGGTGCGATTAAGATAGGGGCACTTATGAGCTTTTCCTTCAAGCAATTGAAAGCTTTCTTGCATTTCTCATCAAACAAGAACACAACATCATCTTTCGAAGGTTGGACGGGGGCTTGGCGATGGTGGAAAAGTCCTTAATAAATCGTCGTAGAAGCCAACATGACCAAGAAAGCCGCGTACCTCTTTGACGAGTTTTCGGGTACGACATTTTCTCAATGGCTTCTACTTTGGCCTTATCAACTTGAATACCAGTACCGGACACCTTGTGTCCCAGAACGATCCCCTCATCAACTAGAAAATGGCATTTCTCCCAGTTAAGCACTAAATTCTTTTCAACACAGCGTTGAAGTACCATATCTAGATTCACCAAGATCTCATCGAAGCTATCGCCATAGACTGAGAAGTCATCCATGAAGACTTCCATACATTTTTCCACAAGTCCATCGAAAATGGCAAGCATACACCTTTGAAAAGTCGCAGGTGCATTGCATAAGCCAAAGGGCATTCTGCGGAACGCAAAAGTGCCTGATGGACACGTAAACGTAGTCTTCTCCTGGTCATTAGGGTCGATGGCTATACGGAAGTAACCGAGAATATCCATCGAGGAAACAATAATACTTGTGACCACTCGGTCTTTCAATAAATTTGGTCAATGAAGGGTAAGGGGAAATGGTCTTTGGCGGTGACTTCATTCAATGCGATAGTCAATGCAGACTCTATAGCCAGTCACAAGGCGTAAAGCTATCTCTTCCCCCTTTTCATTCTTTTCAACGGTGATACCTCCCTTCTTTGGCACAACTTGGGTGGGGCTAACCCACTCACTATCGGCAATTGCATAGATGATTCCCATGTCTAACCACTTTATAACTTCCTTCTTGACAACCTCCTGCATATGCGGATTCAGCCTTCGCTGAGGTTGTCTGACTTTCTTAGCTCCTTCCTCCGTTCGGATTTTATGCATGCACACATCGGGGCTGATTCCTCGGATATCACCCACTTGCCAACCGAACGCGAGGATGTTCTTTTCAAGCACTTTTATCAGCAGTGCTTCTTGCTCGGGCTCGAGTTTTGAAGAGATGATCAAGGGTAACTTATCACCATCCTTAAGAAAAATGTACTTAAGGTGTTGCGGAAGCGGTTTAAGCTCCAAGTCAGTAGGTGGTTGCTCAATACTGGATTTTAAGGGGCCACCTTTTTCCTTATGGGCTTGAAGTGGTTGACAGTAGAATACCTCATCTTCCCGAGGCATAACCCCGAAAGGTCTTGGATAACATCATCCATAGGGATCCTTCGTCGCACTCGCTTCCTCCTTCTTATGCTTAATCATCTTTCTCAACTCTTCTTCTTCTAGCTCCTGCGCTAGCCGTTCCCAATCATCAATCTCCCAATGAGTAGTCTCTCTCCGAAATCCACTTCATCCCAACTACCCATCGGGGCTTCCTCTTCTCCGGGGTTAAAGTCATTCGATTAAGCTCTTTGAAATCATCGTTCATTCTTGGGAATCTCCATGTTTCTTGGCTATTGACAAGCTCGGTGACTAAGGCCGGTAATGAAACGAGAAGATGGTCCACGGTCGGCTTGGTCTTCAATGTTTATCGCTTCGAAAACACCTATCTCTGTCGGCTCTTCGACTTCCTCGATTTGGCATCTTCTTCGTCCTCATAAATTGCTTCAATGAACGAGATTTCTTCACTCAAAGTGTTCTCTAGACTTTTCCCTTGTGTAAAGGTAACGGATGTATCATCAACTCTAAGTGTAATCGACCCTTACGAAGTCAATGAGGCGGCGAGAGGTGTCTAAAAAGGTCCGGCCTAGAATTAGAGGCATCTCCTTGTCGGTGGGTAGTCTAAGATAACCCGGTCGGTAGGGAAAACCAAATGTTCAACATGAAGAAGAACATTAGTAACACAACCGGCTGCCGAGCGACTAGATCGGTCCACCATCCGAGAGAAATAGGGCGTTCCCGCATTCTTTTATCTAAACCGAGCTTTTTGCGGACGTTCAATGGCATCACATTTATAGAGGCCCCCGAGTCGCATAAGACATTTTGGAACTTGTGGCCTTCAATCTCACGGGAGATTGAAGGTCTTCCGGGTCACCTCGCTTAATAGCAACTTTTTGTGAGACCATGGAACATTCTTCTCTTAAAACTTCTTCGCCATCCCTTGAAGCTTCTTCTTGCTTCCACAAACTTCCTTAAGATACTTAGAGCACTTGGGCATTTCGATCAATACCTCGGCTAGGGGTATACTCACTTTGGTGTCTCTAAGCATCCTCCTCACTCCGTCATATTGTCCGTCAAGACCGAGGGTATTCTCTTTCCTCTTTGGTGGATAAGGAAGGGCTTTATCATTATCGGGGAACATCCACGACTTTTTAATGGCTTCGTCTTCCTTATCCTTCCATCTCACAAAATTTTCCTCCCTCTTCTTTGTCGGGGAACGACCACGACCTTTCCTCAAATCGGAATCATCCTCATCCCCCGAAGAGGCGTCATCATTAAGCTCCTCCTCACTATTGGTTTCTTCGGTATATGATTTCGATTGCCCCCTCCCCGAACTTATTGCGTCGGGGAGGGGCTGCTCGTTTCCCGACACCTTTCCGGGTCCCGCCCGCTTACCACTTCTCAAGGTAACTTCATTCAACTCTTGATCTCCATACCCCCGTTGAGGTGTGATGGCGGTGCAAACATTGATATCGCTTTTGGATTTCTCTCGGTATAACTTGGGAGTTTACCGTGAGGTCCGATTGCTTCTTCGTTTCGCCATCCGCCCAACTTTGTCTCTCTATTGCTTTGACACTAGTAGACGGGGTCTTCACCATGTCCACTAGCTCATCAAACTTATGTTGAGGGACACATGAGGTGGTATGATTCGATGTTGGCTTTGATTCCAACCACCTTGAGGTCTTTGGGAGTTGGGATTATGAGATTGATTAACCACCCCGGAGGTGGTCTTTGATAACCGAGTTGAAAGAAGGGTTAGAATTGGATGGGCCGGGTGGTGCATTGGGACGTTGAAATCCGGAATAATTCCGGTTCGATTGGAGTTTTCGAAGGTTTGGTTGAAATTCACTTCCTCGTAATTTCATCTCCCGCCCGCATGCCCGGGTAGTTCATATCTCGGTCGCCCTTGTTCCGCTTGCATTTGTAAATTGGCTAGCCGCTTGCTAATTGCTTCCATTTGAGCAACTAACACCGTAGTCTCGTAATTGCTTGCGTTGCGGATCCCCTCTTATTTCCACTAACATTGGTCTTCCTTGGGGTTGACCACATGTTATTCTTGGCTATGGTTTCGGCTACCCCGTAAGCGACATCATCACCTCCTCCTAGGAAGGATCCATGGGCGAGTTGAATCAAGGAAATCTCTATTGGGTTGAGTAACACCCGATAGAATAATTCTAGTAGCTCATGTCTACTTTGTATCCATGGTTGGGGCACTTCCTCATCAACAGATTTAATCTCTCCCATGCTTTCCCCACACTCTCACCTTCAAGTTGTTCAAATGTGGCTATCTCCCTTTTCATGTCCATGATTGTCCCTGGTGAGACAAACTTCAGAGCAAAGGCTCTTTTGACATCATTCCAGGAGCGGAGAGAATGATGGGCTAAAGATTTAAACCAACGGTTCGCTTCACCCTTGAGAGCAAACGGGAAGAGTTTTAACTTGACAATCTCAGAATCAACACCAGGATAGTGGCCTGCTTCGCAGATTTGAACGAAAGTGGACAAGAAGTCATGAGGATCTTCGTCAGCAGTGCCATGAAAGGAACTATTCTGGACCAGTCCTACCACTCCATTTTTCGGATCGAAATTAACTTGCCCCATTTACGGAGGGCGAATGGGTCTATGACCTTCCGGGAAGTCTTGGTCAAGATAGGGAGCATAGGGGTCTTGGTTTAAGCTGGTTTAGTTGGTTTTGACGGAATTGTTGAAACCGATTATTTATGCCGCCTTGTTGATTCTGTTGTTGCCGTATTGCTTGCATCCGTTGAAGGATCGATTCATCCGGGCTTCGAGGGTCCGCATTCGGGACTTCGTTAGCCATGATGTCCGGATTGGGAAAGAGCTTTCTCCCCGATAATAGATCGCTCGGGCTCGGGATTAAAGATAAGAGGTCCCTTCTTGCTCCTGGTTTGCATAAACCAGAAGAGCAAAATGGAAAGAAATCAACCTTAGGGTTGATGAGAACGAAATGTAGAGGAAATTAGAGGGTTTAGAAAGAGAGAAGAGAAAAGAAGTGTCAATTGAAGAGAGTGAACTGGCGTTCAGTATGAGTGAATGCTCGTTCAGGGGAAATTCTGGAAGTGGACGCTCGTTCAGATCACTGAACTGGCGTTCAGAAGACAGATTGGGGATAAATGGGCGTTTAGAGGCTGGAAGAGCGTTTGGTAGTTCAGACGCTCGTCTGATCAGCTTAAACGATTCAGAGAAGAAATTTTTAGAACAGACGGGCGTCTGAAAGGATGGACGCCCGTTTAGAAACTGAAAAACGAAACAGATAAAGAAAAGAATAGCAGGAAAGAAAATAAAAACCTAAAATAGTAATAATTAAGGCAATAAATTTATACGATCTAAAATCTAAGGCAAATCTAAGCTAAATCTAAGGCTGCTAAAATCTAAGATCTAAAGAAAAATCTAAGGCTTCTAAACTAATAAAAATCTAATGTGAACAATAATATAAAATAAATATAAACTATGATAATTAAAATCAAATTTATAAAATCTAAAATCTAAAATTTAAAGTAAATCTAAAATATGACAATTAGAATTAACAGGTAAACACGAAAAAAATAAAAATAAAAATAAAAAGATAGAAAAACTTATGAAAAATCTAAAATCTAAAATCTAAACTATGAAATAAAATAATAAAAAAAAACGTAACAATTAGATTATTACCTAGAAAAAATAGTATCGAAATAAAAATTGCACCTAGAAGAATCCGACAACCGTTACCGACTCCCCGGCAACGGCGCCAAAAACTTGTTCGGTAAAAACGAGTTTTACAATTTATAACCGAAACACCCCAAGTATAAGGATCGTAGTATAGGATGTTAACGGGTCGTCCTAAGGGAGTGGAATGTTTATCGGATCAAAGTACAATTATTCTATCGATTATGTCACGACTATTAACTAAACTAGGGTTTAAACTAATTATGAACAGTAAAAACGACGATGAACAGTAACTTCGATGAATAGTAAATTTGCAGAAAATTAACAATTAACAACTAGAATTTAAAACAACTAACTTAGCAATCAACGATTTATACTAATGATTCGATTTATCAAGTAATTAAAACAACGGCAAGGCAACGGGAATCCACCGATCAACCAACCCAACCCCAACTAGACGGTAAGCTAAAGATATAATTTTTAGTAACGATCAATCACGAATTCGATTAAATTTCTCTAAGCGAATTCTAGGGTTTCGTTTTCTTTTTCAAGTAAAACAAAACGACATGCAAAACACGATCACGAGATTATTTCTAATACTCTTACTCAAATAATTATAAACGATCTCTCGAATTATAATTAAGTGCATCAATTGAAAAGATCACAACTTTGAACAATATTTTCATATAAATTCAAAGCATAAAAGATGGTTTCATCGATCTCTCGATTCAAATAAAACATAAACGATAAATAACAAATTCTAATTGATGAAAAACGATAACTTTACTCACTAAAAGTACGGCTAAAAATCTCTCTAGTTGGTGTTGATGTTGATCGGTTTCATCCGTTGTCCCACCGCGATGTGCTTAGCCAACAACCATGATGTTAATCATGATTATTGGTTTGGAGAAATTCATCCCTAATTAAGCTTTGGTGCGGCTGGAAAATAATTGCGGCTGCTTGCTTTTTTCGTCCGGTAGGGTTTCCTCGGCGCTGAATTTATAAGGAGTTTGAGGCGGTGGCTCAAGGTCGGTCATCCGTATCGAAATTCGCCTTGCAACTTCTAAAATTCATATCTTGAGTTGTAGACCTCCAAAAATTATGATCCGAATGTCATAAAAAAGCTCTCGGAAAACTCTACAACTTTCATTAAGGACTCTTCTTCAGAAAACGCCTTTTTGATTAGCCCGTCGTATTACGAGTCGTTTTTGGGATTTTCCACTTACCCAAATTGATTAGCCACTTGATCACCATTTGAGTTGTACAAGTCCGATTGACGTAATTCAAAGTGCGTTGGAAAGCTCTTTCAAAGATCTACAGTTTTCATGAAGAAGTCCTCTCCTGAAAATGCCTCTAAGCTGGGTCAAATCTCCGTCGAAAATATGTAACGATTTAAGTACTTAGGAAAATTTGCTCCGTTGAACTCGTAAACTTGTGGCATCTTCTTCTAACCCTCTAAACACCTCTTTTAGACCGAAGATATGCATCTACAAGATATCCAAAATATTGCAAAGTGTAACAACATCCAAATAAACATAAAACCAACGATAAAAACACATAAATCAGCCACTTTTGCAATTTATTATCTTTAAACATCATTTGCTCAGTTTATCCTTTTGGCGAGTGATTTTCTATAAAAATCACTAAAACATGGAAGATAATGTTACGAAATAACTCGATAAAAACCATAAAATTAGTCGTAAACAATAGGGTCGGCCAAAAGTACCCGGCCGAGATGACTTTCTGACTTAGTGATCGGCTTGCGGAGCCACATAACCCGGAATGCACTTCGCTTAAGATCTTGGAAGTCTCTTCGGGTCGCACACATCTGAGTAAGGGTCGTGTAAATAAGCATCGGTATAGACCTCCATCGAGCACGGTGTATCTCGCCCCCCGTTTCCTTAGAGCTCGGGCTTGATCTTAATTGGTGGGTAAAGCCCATGTTTCCAAGTACTCTTTCATCTTGCCTACCCAACTTATCATTTCCATTTCCACCTCCATGAGTTCATCTCGACTGATGGTGGGTTCAACTGGATATTCAACCAGTACCGTTGGGTCTTCACTTTCCTCTTCTGAAGACAGTATGGATAAATAAACCGCTCTCATGTTATATTCTCTACTAATTCTGATGAACTCGCAATAGTTGAAGTTGCTTTTAAGCCGTTTGACGATCTCAAGGTATTTGCTCAGTGATTTGTTCTTTGTTTCAATATTCCTTGAGATCTGATTCACGATAAGTTGTGAATCGTTGTAGACTTCAATGTTCTCAACTTTCATTGATGATCTAGTTCAAGGCAAGCTATGACTGCTTCATTTTCGGCCTGATTGTTTGAAGCCGGAAATTCATGTTGAAATGGTGTCCTAAACCCAATCGGGTTGGACCGGATCAAACCGGGTCGGGTCATTTACAGTTTATATAGTTCATGTAATAACTTTATTATGATTAATAAAAGCACTTTTGTTATTATATATTTTGTTTTTCATTATGAACCAATTATGTTATTGAATATATAGTAACGTCCTTAGTATTAAGCTGTGATAGAGAAACCATTATGGTGATTATGGTTGATGAGGTCTCTAATCACTTTAATAAGTTTGATACTTAAATGTCTCTAGTCGTATGTATTTTCAAACGGGACATTGATAGTACGATTAGACTAGCACGTATTGGATGTCTTCTATCTTATTGAAGATATGATAGATCTTGTCTATCAAATTGTAGAAACACTTGGACTGTACGTGGACGTGTATTAGAGAATGCGTAAGTTAGACTGACCCACTTACGTTAAGTGTCGCAGTATGTGGCAATTGTGTAATTATCCTAAGACCGGAGTCTTCATGGCACCACGGTGTGGATTGTCATGCTTTGACACTATTGAGGTTTTGATGAAGTTTGTAGAATTACAAACAAACAAAATAAAATGCGGAATTATTATTGATCAAGTAAAAGTTACAAGTTGTTTACAATGTGGCTGATCATGGGGTATGTAGAGTTGGAGAAGAATATGATGGTAGCAATCGTCATTGTCGAGATTTTTAGGTGCTTAGATAATCCTTTCCTTGATGTAACTTAATTATCATATATGTTGATATTAAAGTTTTTATCATATATGTTGTAATTTTTTTCCATTGTAAGTGAATGTGGTAATTGTGATTGAATGTGTTATTTCAAAATACACAAGTTTTTTGGGTGTTAATGTGATTACATTATTGTCCAAATGATTTTTAGTTTACGGATTGTTTCCGATTACATTTTGTTTGTTAATAAAATGTGTTAATGTGATACTGATACTGTAAAAGTTGCGATTAAATTCAGCTTTCAAAAACTACGTCGAAAGGGTATCATATGAGATCTCAAAATGAAGAAAAAAAAGTATGAACTTTGGTGAAAGAATTTTGATGATTGGTGTTCTAAATCAAAAGTTACGATCGTTTATAAGAAAAACGCTCCAATTAATGTAAATACTTTTTCGTCATTCAAAATTTACGTCGGGAGAGTATCGTATAGGATCTCAAATGAAGAGCAATAAAAAATAATTTTGGTGAAAATTTTTTGATGATCGGAATTCTAAATCAAAAGTTACGGTCGTTTGAAAAAAAAAGAAAAAAGCAGGCAGCGATGAAAGCAGTGCACAAATTAGAAAAAGGGTATTTTTGTCCGTCGAATTTTTTTTTTCCTTTTTGCAACTGAAAAAAGAGTGTGTCCTATTTATTTATTTTGGGTCAAAATTTGGACTTTTCACTCATTCCCTCATAAATATAATACAAGATATTAATTGTGTTGATTAATTAAATATGTATATAGATACATATATTTCGAAAATATATATATATGATATGCATGTATTTTGCAAATTAATTAATCATAGCATTGTAATAATTAAAGAATATTCCGGATGCCAATATTTGGCATAAAGGGGCACCACTTCTATGTGTATAAGATACATTTGGATTGTGAAATTTAATTAATGAAATTACCATAATATTAATATTTAAAATATTAATTGATTTTGGGAAAATAGATTTATGGTAATATAATAAGATATATTCAATATAAGATATTATCAATATATATCTTGGAAATATATTTAATATAAGATATTAAATATTAATGAGATAAATCAATCAAACGGATTTTCCTTATTTTATTAGGAAAATGTTTTCTCTCTGCTCAATCTACTAGGAAGTTTCTCCCAATCTGATTGGGATCACAATGGGGCGCCCAACACCCTATATAAGAAAGGGTTTTCTAGATCTTTTGTATATCACAATTCCAAGAGATTAATAGTTTGTTGTGAAAAATAAGAGAGCTTCTTAGAGAGATATTATAGAGAGAGAGAAAAGGTCGACTTAGCAGTCGAGTTTTTCTAGTAGCAATCCTTGAAGGGATTCCGGCGAGGTGCTCGTGTGGATTACTGGTAGAGGCCGGACACATGGACGTCTCGCGCACATCTACTCTTACCGGACGGTCAAAGCGTCGATCTTTTAGATCAACCAAGGTAGTATTACCGTCCCCTCTTTTCTATGTTTATTGTTTAAACAAAGTCGATCCTGGATTGCGAAATCAATTTTTGAAATTCCGCCGTGCTACTCGATTGATTTTCTAACAGCTTCATGGGACGAGGTTCATGTAGCTCGTCCTTTACCTCATTCATAATGTGCTCGTATGAGGCGTTCAAAGGCGTGAAGTTCTCCTCCTTGAATTTCCCAGGATTTTTCAAGTTCATGTTCCATCTGTAGCCCTCCTTAGGAGGGTTTGGCTCAGCCTTTTCTTGGCCTTTTGCTCCCGGAGCGGCCTCAAAGACGCTTCAATTCCGGGCAAATGTAAGCATCTCAGTCAGGCTATTGGGCCACCTTGTAGAGAATTCCGATTTGATGAGTCCTTTGGTTCGACCTGCTTGGAAACAACCCATGACCATGCCGTCACTTAAGCCCCTAGTCTGATCATAGGTCTTGATGAACCGCTCGTAATAACTTCAAGTCAATTCGCCGGCATTCTGTTTGATCTCGTAAAGGTCGGCCTGGGTCTTCTTCGGTTCCCCAACCGACTTGAATTCCGTTATGAACTTAATCTCTAGATCGTGCCAAGAGGCGACCGACGGAGAAGGTAAGTTCCTCATCCAGGAGGCTGCTTTGTCTTGCATGGTGCCCGCAAAGGCTATGCACCATGCGGCCTTGTTCTTGGTGGCCAGAAAGATCTTGTTGTGAAATGATTAGAGCCAATCGTAGAGGCAGGTCGCCCAGAGTAACTTTGGAACATGGGGTAGTGCACCCCCTCTGGTACCTCCTCGATTATCCAGTCAGCAAGGACACGTGTTCCCTATGAGCGGGGCTCTTTCTTCTCGATTTTCCTTCTTTGCAGATCCTCAACCTGCTTTTTCAACTTGGCGAGCTCGCCTTAGAGTAGCCCGTGGCGGTATGTTTCGTAACACTGGTCGCCCTAGACCTCCCCGGCTTATAAGAAGATTCATCTTGACGCTCCCCGGTTTTAGCTTTAACGTTTCAGGGGGCGGACTGATATTCAGGGCTCTTTTCTTGTACAACCCTCATGTTATCCCTGCCGGAAATGGGTCCAAGTCGGGAACGTACAAATTCCCTCCATTGGTTGTGAGTGGACTACTGTATAGAGTTTGCCGCTGGGCGGGCTGCATCTTTGCCGATATTAGATTTCTTCGGCGGAGTGAACTTGTGAACCGGGAGGGCAGATCTCCCCATGGCTAGGAGTTCCTGGTTTACATTAGCCATTATTTCAACATACACGGCATGTTCAAGTAGCGCTGCCATGTAGAGCTCACTGTACTCGTCCTCCTCTTCAGCCAGAGGAGGTTGGCGGAGGTGGCTCGACCTGGAAGTGCCGATATTCTCTTTCCCTCTACGTTGGTTGGTTTCAACGTCGAGAGCCTTCCTAGATCTGGCCTTTCCTTTGAGGAACGACCAGTGTCTTGTTGACTGGGATCCCTCGCCGGCGGAGGAGGGGCGCCCCGATCACTAGAGACTTTGTGTGCGGAAACAGGATCACCGTCAGTCCTCCCGGTGATCAGGACAATGCCGTGGTCGGCCTTCTTGGTCCTGGGTGAATTTCCGTTAGTGAGAGCCGAAAGAGATGATCTGGTGTTAGGCATTTTGTTCTTCGTGGAAATGATGAATTGGATGAAGATTTGAAGTTTGGAAGCTTTTTTCTAGAAAAAATATGGAGAAAACTGTCGGAGGTGACGGTTTTTCTCACCGAAAAATGTAAATAATGGTTTTCACGGTGGATTTGGCCGGAAAATTGATCAAAATCATTTCACAGTAACGGAGCCAACTGATATTGCTGTGAATATCACCATATTTTAGGTGGATTTAATGATGATTATGCGAAAAATAAGAATGCAATTTGAGAGCTAATATGTCGACAAATTGGCAGAGGTTCTTTACTTCTTTATATTACAACATGTCCTTTACAAAGGAATAGTGCGGCTATTTATATGCCTAGGAGACAACAATTACAAGAGTGATAATTGTAAATAATAAACGTGGCTGACGTGGTGCGCTCTGATTGGGCGGATGTCAAGATAACCATCGTGGATTGTCAACAACATGTAACCATTGAGCTTTAACTCCTATGGCCTATTTAGTGGGCTTGGTCTAGTCGGGTCAGACTGTCAAGCTGGGGGACGAGCAGGTCGCCCACCAGTGCTCCTTGCCGACCTGTGAAAAGCGGGTTGAAGGCTTTGCATATCGACGCTCGTTTTCCCCTGCCGTGATAAATATCGCTAAGGCGTTTGGCGAGCTAGATGTAATCTCGGCCCGACCCGGCTTATGAAGGTGCGGGGCATGTGGGCCGAGGACCTTGTGTCTCTTGGCCTAAATAAAGATCCTAATCCATCACTCGCGGGCTCTTTTTGGGCTTGGCATATCACCAGGGTTCGAAATCATGAACTCACTAATGAACCCTGGGTTTGAAATCATTAACTCCCTAACGAACCACGAGTTTGAAATCATGTACTCACTAACAAACCCGGGTTTTAAATCATCAACTGAATAACGAACCACATGTTAGAGATCATCAACTCATTAACGAACCTTATGTTTGAAATCATGAACTTACAAACGAACTATAGGTTTCAAATCGTCAACTGAATAACAAACCACAAGTTTCAAATCATCAACTCACTAACGACCCCCGGGTTTCAAATCATCAACTCAATAACAAACCCGGGTTTCAAATCATCAACTCAATAACAACCTCGGACTTCAAATCATCAACTCACAAACGAACCCCGGGTTTCAAATCATCAACTCAATAACGAATCCCGGATTTCAAATCATGAATTCAATAACAAACCCCGAGTTCAAAACCATGAACTCACTACAAACCCCGAGTTTGATATCATCAACTCAATAATGAACCACGGGTTTGATATTATCACTCACTAACAAACCTAGGGTTCAAAATCATGAACTCCCTAACGTATCCCGGGTTTGAATTCATTAACTCCTAACAAACACCGGGTTTGAAATCATTAACTCCTTAATGAACCACGAGTATAAAATCATTAACTCACTAACGAACCCCTGGATTGAAATCTTCAACTCAATAACAAACCACGGGTTTGATATCATCAACTCACTAAAAAACCCTGGGTTTGAAATCATAACTCACGAACGAACCATTGGTTTCAAATATTCAACTCACTAACGAACCCCGGTTTTGAAATCATCAACTCAGTAACGAACCCCGTGTTTCAAATCATCAACTCACCAACGAACCACGAGTTTCAAATCATCAACTCAATAACCAACCCCGAATTTCAAATTATGTCCTCAATAACAAACTCCGAGTTTAAAATCATTAACTCACTAACGAACTCCGTGTTTGATATCATCAACTCAATAACGAAACATGGGTTTGCTATCATCATCTCACTAACGAATCACGAGTTTGATATCATCAACTCACTAATGATCCCCACGTTTCAAATAATCAAATCAATAACGAACCGGGGGTTTCAAATCATGAACTCAATAACGAACCCGGGATTTCAAATCATGAACTCAATAACGAGTAATGGGTTTGAAATCATCAACTCAATAACGAACGATGTGTTTGATATCAAAAAACTCACCAACAAATCACGAGTTTGATATCATCAACTCACTAACGAACCACGGGTTTCAAATCATCAAATCAATAACAAACCATGGGTTTCAAATCATCAAATCAATAACGAACCACAGGTTTCAAATGATCAACTCGATAACGAACCCCGGGTTTCAAATCATCAACTTTATAACGAACCCCGGCTTTGAAATCATCTACTCGATAACGGACCTTGGATTTTAAATCATTAATTAATTTAATTGGATAATATATTATTAAATTTATTTGATATTGTAAAATGAATTCACAATTTATTATTTTTTACACACATAGATTGGATTTTCATAAAAAAAAGAATAATTATTTAAAAAATTTATAATCATAAAAAATATTAATTTAACCAAAAACTATATTTTTAAAAAATAAGGGGATTTATTGCGACGATAACATTAAATAAATTTTTTATAAAAACAATTTATGGGGCATATTATTCATAACAAGAACACATATTATTTAAAATTGATTTAAGGTGACGGCAGACGGCATCGCATAAAATACTCCAGTCCACGTGGATTCCAAGCTGGCAAGGTGTCGTTGCAACAAATTAGGTCTCCTTCGCAAAAACTATTTTCCTGCCTAAAAAAATCTCGCTAATTTGCGCGGAAAATGGGTCGTCCCAAAAAATCAAACACGTCGTCGCAAAAAATGTCCATGCGGAAACTTCCCACAAAAATTTTCACCAAAGTTTGACTTTTTTTTTTGGAATGATTTGATGCAACGACATGTCGTCGCAAAAAAATCATTTGGCGTGATTTGTTTTTCTATTTCGTGTAGTGTGTATATACATACACATCACACACACATATATACTTATATGTGTACATATGTACGTATATATACACATAAAAATATATATACTCACACACCAACTTATAAAAATACACCCGAGCATGCAAAGTTAACATTCATTAACGTTCATATTCTCACACATTACAAACTTGTGACCATCACAAATTCAACGGATGCTACTTTTAGTACAAGAAAAAACATGAGATGCTAGGAGGCGGAGTGTATATTTATTGATCAACTTAAACGTTTATATATTCCATTTATCTTGTGACAATGATGAATAAGTAAAGTAATTATTAAACAATGACTGAATATATTAAAACTTTCAGAAATCATAAGCATCTAATGGATAAAGGCGTATGGGAAGACCCTTGGCTGGAATTGGAATTGGATCGATCACAATATTTTCTTCTTGGATTACTTTCTCCCATTTGAACCTCTTCACCAAATTATACATGAAAACAAGAATCACCAGTCGCGCATATTCCTTTCCGGGACACATTCTAGGACCTCCGCCAAAAGCTACATATGTGTATGGAGCTGGTCCCGTTCCTTGAAATCTGGATGGATCAAACTTTTGCGGTTCGGGGAAGAATTCTGGATTCTTGTGGGTTGAATTCACGCTCCAGTAAATCTAAAGTCAAATGCATGTAATATAATATCATGCCATTACACTAAGTTCCTTTAAGTGAAAAAACGATTTTTGTGTCGGCAGTAATTTTTATCATAAGTTGTACTTCTAAGGTTTTAAATTCAGAGTTTGTTCCTTAACGATGTCAAAATGATTACACTCACTTATCAGTTATTTGATTTTTCTATAAGTATAAACTTTTGGTTCAAAATATAAGAAATTTACCTTCCAGCCTTTAGGTATGGAGAATCCATTGAACATAAAGTCAACAATGGCTTCCCTAAAAGTTCCTTGAATAGGTGGTGCAATTCTAAGGACTTCACTTACTACGTTCCAAGAGTATTTCATTTTCTGTATGTCATCCCAGTTTAAATACTCTCCTGGTGCTTTTGATTTGGCTATCTCCGTTTGCTCTATCAAAAAAGAAAGAAAAAAAAGGGAATTTTTTGATGACATAACAATAGAAATAGTAATAACAACAATATTGTCTTTGTTGGATATCAAATTTGGCCTAATTGTAAAAACTATTGCACTTCGTGCAGAGAACATGATTTGTTTCTCATTCACGGTAAAATCTCATATCGATAAAGTAATATTCAGCTCACCCTCATATAACTTTAAGACATAAATATTTTGTCAACTCGGGTTAGCCCTTTATACCAATCGAGGACGACGGTCTTAGAAATTGACCGGACTATTTATAACTCATTTAAGACTACCATGCCCGGGGTCTGGGGGCGTTACAGAATGATATTCAGGGCCGACTGCCATACGGACCTAGCTACGTGCCACAACGTGAGAGACGGCGGGGGTGCCACACAGTGAGAGACGGCGGGGATCACCTCTAGAATCCTATGGTAGAGACGAACTGAGACAAGTCTTGGTCGTCCTGGCGAGGACGTCAGTCCCTTATAAGGGGGGAGAATATAATGTCTCATATCGGTAAAGTAATGTCTTGCTCACCCCCATATATATAAGTGTGAGACATAAATGTCTTGTCAAATCAGGTTAGCCCTTTTAGACCAAACGAGGACTACGGTCTAAGCAGTTAACCGGACCACTTATGACTCATTTAGCGCTACCAGGGCTTGGAGTCATGGGGCGTTACATTCACTCCGCAATTTAATAAAAATCTCATTTCTCATTCCACAATTTATTAAAAAAACTATTAAAAAGTTGTCTTTGTTCCGAATGATGTAAATGATTACTCCGATTTTAACGAGCTAAGCTTACAAATAATAAAAGTAATAGTCAAACTCTTCAGGAACGATCCGGACCGAACTCCGGATAGTCGGGTTAGTTGGTCCTAGATACCAGAGGTTTTAAGCAAAAACAAACTACTACTAGTAGTAATAATAATAATAATAATAATAACAACAACAACAACAACAACAAAAGTAATGTAGAAAAAAGCTACTAGGTTAATGTTGTTTACCTTTGTAGACTTCCTCATATATATGAGGCAGATCAGCAAGATAATTGACAATCATAGTACATGCTGAGCTTAAGGTATCATGCCCACCAACGAGCAAAGCAATAATTTTGTTTGTGATATCAATTTCTTCTATGAATTCACCATTTTCATCTTTAAGCAAGAGCATGTGTGACATTATATCTTGAGTTGGTGTCGCCTTGCCCGCGGCCAAATCGATTTTTCTTTTTTGATCATATCCGTAATCATTTTTCTTATAAGAACAGAGGCCTTCATCGCCCGATTGAATTTCGATCCAGGAAAATTAATGGGAATCGAAAAGATCCCAGATGCAAGAACATTAAAGGGTTCAGCTAATTTCTCCAACTGTTTGGGATCTTCAACACTTAGAAACAATTTACATGCAATCGAGAAAGTGAATTTCATTGTAAGAGGATAAACAACTACTTGTGTTTTGTTTCTCCAACACGTCTCGAAATGCCTTTGAGCTAATTCGTCCATGTCACGAATGTATCCCTGCAACGCCTCTGTTCCGAGGATCGTGTGGAGAATCTGTTTCAGTTTCAGGCCGACTAAATATACGTTAGTATGTTCGGAAGGTGGGAAAAGTTTGTTTATAGAAGTCGGCCACCATGTTTGGAGTACCTTGTTCTCATTTGAGAACAAGAATTTGTTTGCAGTTGGTCCACAGAACACTACTGTTTTCTGTCCCAGTAGATTTGTACTGAACATATAGGACGAGTATTTATTTATACGATCAAATATGAACTTTTCTGGATGACCCTTCTTTTCTGATCGGAGAAACGCTAAGCTTTCTCCGATCACTGGCCAACCCATCTGGCCAGGAGGTAAAGGGCCATCGCAGGAGACGGAAGAAAAGGATTTGTTTTGGAATAGTATGAAGCAAACAAAGAAAGAAAAGGAGACCACCGCGAGACTAACAAGAGAGGGATAGAAAAGCTCCATGGTATTGTAAAGGAGGAGAGTTTGCTTTTTGCTAGAATATGATATATAATGCACTTGGTCGATCAAACAATTTATAGGAATATTGTCAAAGAGATGCAGTTGTGTACTTTGTACATTGAAGTACAAGTGGGTTTTCAATGACATTAAAATACTACAGCATAAGAAGGTCTGATAGAGTTTTCAGACATCACTAGGTATATGGTATTATATACTCTTCCATCGTTCTAGGATGTATATGATATTATATACTCTTCCGTGTAGGATCAGGGACGACTGCAAGAATTCTGAAATACGGGTCCGGGATCGAAAGCAACACCCTCATATTTTAATATTCAAGGGGTGAAAGGTAAATAATTACAAAATTTAAAGGGTTACAAAATAATATTTAGTGGTAATTTTTTCCAATCAATAATTTTTTTACATAGATTTTCTTTTTGACCCAAAGGGTCAGAGTGACTTTCAAAAAAAAAAAAAAATCACTCAGAGTAGCGCCGCCCTGTCTTGGATGCTTATTTCAATCCAACCCCAAGGATATATATCCACCATACCTTACATGTTGGGGTAGAGGTTTTTTTTTAAGAATAGAGTAGGGTTTGAATAAAAAATTTCAAAACCGTTGTGTGTAGGGTAGGATATAAATATTTATTTTATACGTGTTGTAATGTAATATTCCGATTTTTGGGAAAAGACAGACGTGTCATTTTACGAAAACGAAATATAATTATTTCTTTTCTTTTATTGGAGTTAGGTTATGTGATAAATATATATACATGATTTTCGAAATTTTGTACATATGAATAAGGAAAATTCTGAATTTAATAGTAATTAACGGTAATTAATAAAAAAAAGAAAAAAATTGAAAATATGTATTTAAGGAAAAATACACACAGTTATTCTCATAACCTAAAAACTATTCAGAAAAGCTTCTACGCTCTCTTTATCACGTTGAAGAGGAGAGAAAAAGGGCCAGGAGAGTTCTTCAAAATTTTAAAGCGTTATCGAACCGTTTTCATATCAGAGTAGAGGTTTGGAACCGTCGTGAGGATGACATCGTTTGGATATCAAGTTTGTGGAGGTGCTGCAGATTTTTGAGACAGTGGATTTTGGTTTGTCGCTTGCAAACACGGAAGAGTCGATGATTTTGACTACGGTTTATAAGGTTTAGATCGATGTTTTAAGAAGTTTAGATGTTAGAAATTGTGTTTTTCGTTGATCAAGGATCGTAGATGTATTGGTATGATACAGATATGTTTTCTACGTTTTTCTGAGTTTAATTCGAATCTAAATGTGTTGAAAACGGATTGAAAATCGTTAAGTGGCTGAAAGTTGAGTTTAGGGTTTTAGGCATGATGCGCACGCATTCCCTGGAAAGGATGTTCTGGTTTTTGGTTTGTAGGTCGAATGCGCACGCATTGTAGGCAATGCGCACGCATTCTTGGTTCAGAATGTAGGAGTCTGTTTGTAGCAGGTGCAATGCGCACGCATTCCTCAGAATGCGCACGCATTGTTTGTCCAGGTTGTTTCAGGATGTTCACTGCTCGTGCAATGCGCACACATTGGCTGAACAGAGACTTCCAGCAAGTTTCTGGTCAGTGAATGCGCACGCATTGGACCCAGTTTGGGAAAATTATGTTTAAGCTATGTGTTGAGTTTTAAACCTTGATTTATGATCTAATAACAATGTATAAACATGAACAAGCCTAGATTGAGCTTCTGATTCATTTAGTTTTGGCACCGAATGTACTCTTAAAGGGAGTTGAAATTCGGTCCATCAGAAGAGCATGAGAGGCATGTGCTTTGATGAGTTAGTTTTCATCAATGTCTGTGTAACTGCTAGGACTTGTCCATGTCTAGTGGTCTAGGAAGAGAGTAGTATGTGTGAGGGAGATTATTTGAAAACACTTACGTGGCTAGTTAACAATTTAATAAGGCACGTACTAGTCAAAGATTAAACATAATGTCACTCTTGGATATGCACCAGACAATATCGTGATGTATGTGCTTTCCTGAAGGTGGATAACCCCGTAGGTTTACAAGACCCTAAGTATGGAGGGACTTCACTGAAACGTGCGCACCCTCGGGCTTTCCCCCGTGGTTTTGGTGTGATCCATCAATATGTTGCCAAGAATATCCCCAGTCGGATATGCGTAGTGCCCTTGAGTGCGGATGTAACATAGATAGGTTAGGCTAGAAACGTATAGTCATGACATGTTGATGGACATGAAGTGAACCCTAGATTGATTCGGTCACCTAAAGACAACTAAATAAATAAATATCTTTTCTTTATAAATTTTAATTGATTTCATAGCTTCTCTCTTTTATTAAGTACGTTGTACTTACCTCAAATGCATGTTTTCTATGTGTTTGGGGGGGTGAGAAGATGAACAGGTTAATCAAGTTTTCGAGGAGGATTACGATGACGACGTTTGAGGACGCCTCATTGGAGTTTTATCATTTATTGTTCTTTCATATGATTCCTTAGACTATACTTTCATTTGGATCTTTTGGAGTTGATTTTCGGTCCTTTGAGACTTGTAGTTTATCTCTTTTTCTTTGGGAATTTCGTACGTTTGGATTTCGTATTTTCTTTTGAATGTTATAAAGGTTACATTTCCATCTTTAGTTTGCATTTCTATTCTTGGATGATGGAAAAAAATTGTATACCCGAGTCTTTTGCTTCCGTTTGCTTAACTCGATACGACGTAGTAGAGACTTACGTATAAAGTGAAATTTATTTTATTTTATACTTGCCGAACGTTATTTTTCCGGATAAGGACTCGGTGTCCGGAAACGGGGCGTTAAATGTAATACCAAGCTACATGATCCACTATAATATATATAATTGCACACACACACATAGACATATATACACATCATTCGTCTCAAAATCATAGGAAGAAATAAACAATTTTGTTTGGATATTAGACGGATCATTTTAATATTTGACCTAACTCATCAATGAAAACAATCAAGGGAATGTGAACACAAATTTCAATGTTTTCGTCGCATAAAAATAAAGATTCATCATTTTTTCAGTGGTAGAAGGATAAACTGAACGTTCTCTTAATCAGAGTTAAACCACAATTTAGATGCTGATATTTTTTTTTCAAAATTTTTTAACTTTTTTTCTTGAATGATTGAAAATGATTTAGATCAAGTATTTGTCACTATCTACTATAATATACTATATATATATATATATATATATATATATATATATATATCTTTGTTGTGTGGTTGCAGAATCAATTTTTATTATAAAAGATAGACGGTATAAAAAAGGAAAAAATATTCATTATAAGTGTTGACTTAAGGTTGTTTTAATATCTCGACAATAAGATTTAAGCATGTAATTGTGGGCTCCATCTTTATAGAAAAAAACTTCCTCTGAATTTTTTTTACGTTCAGTGTTTTAAAATTTACAGTTGTTTTTCTATGATAATTGTTTTGATTTACGAAATGATTTTCTTTAGAGGGGTGTTATTGACACCATAATAATGCATCAACAACCATCATCACTGAAAACGCCATTTCAAATATTACATGACATCACATTATATGAAAATTTTCAAGAGAAAAACTATTCATCAAATGGACATTTCCTAAATTGCATGAACGTCACCCGCGGTGCCAACGGTGACGATGATAAGTAAATTTATAATTAGTGACGGTAATTTATATACTGAACGTCAATCGTGACGATGTGATCCGCTTTAAGCATCAATACTAGCAAAATAACTATGTGAATTGCAGTATAACCCGGTGAGTCAAGGTCGATCCACAAGGACTGATATTTCACAATATTGACTACGCCATTAAATTAGAATCAATGACACAAGTGGGTGGATCTCGGAGCAATATGATCGTGAATAATAGAGAAATATAAAAGAGATTGTATTGAATTGATTAAAGTGATAGAACATTACAATATATATAGCCTAAATAATGATAGGTAGAAGTTTATCTAAACCAAATAATATATCCTAACATAATTCAAATTCAAACATAATTATCTAAACAACTCAATCTTGTCATTATCTCTAACACGCTCCCGCAATCCCATGGTAATGCAATGAATATGGAGATTGACTCGTAATGAATGGATCTCGTTTCTTCACACGGTGCCTGCAACAAACCGCTCCATATCAATCGGAATCAACGTTTTTCACAACTTGATATTGCTTGAATCTGCAATTGATGACTCGTAAAAAGTTTGGAAGAGTCATAGAAGAAATTATAGAGATGAAGAAAGATTTGGAGGGAATATCATACCCTAAAAAGAGATAGAAGAAAGAAGAATTTATAAATTAGATAGAGCAAATCAAGTGTGTGAAATTAAAACCGATGATGAAATGAGTCAATTGAGAGACATAATTTATTTTGATTACTAGAAAGAAATAAGAAAATAAGTGAAGAGTGCTTGAAAGCCGGAAAAAAGAGTTTATAGTAGCAGGAAGAGAGAAAAAGAAATATTTTTGGGATTAGATCGTCCATTTTATTTTATTTTTTGGTATAATAAAAGAAAGAGTGAACCAGGTATTGCTGGGGTTTGGTGGACGATAATGACAGAGAGATTTATTTTAATGATAAAGATAATAATAATAATAATAATAATAATAATTAATAATAATAATAACAATAATAATAATAATAATAATAATAATAATAATAATAATAATAATAATAATAAAAGGGAATCAGATACCATCTTATGACTCAAATAGAGTAGAAGGGGAAGAGAGAGTCAGCAGGTTCACAAACGTAAGACTATCCACAATGGAACTCTTGTACATTACTCTAAAACTGGTTTTAAACAATTATAGAGTAACTTAGATCTGCAGTGGGTTTACTTAATGATACTCTATCTCAAAAATCTGCTAGCATCCCATTCAAATCTCAAGTTCTTCTTAGAGTGATCTATACATACAACTTGCTACAAAGCTCCTCTGTAATTCTTCTTCTTCTAATTTTCTTAATCTTTTCTCCCAGTCTGCAATAACATTCAGAATAAGTATATAAATAATTTTTCATCTTCTCGTCTTCTGATTTTCTTTTTTATTGAGGGGAATTAGTGGTTAGATTTGTTGGTTGTGAGAAAATGTTTAGAGAGTTTATAGAGTTTGCTTATTGGAGTAGATGTTTATTTGAAGTGTTAAAAAAGTATAACTGTAACAGAAAACGAGGTGTTTGAAGGATGATTTGAAGTAGAACCATTGTGGACAGTCTAAGAGAGGAGGTGTGAGAAATTGAAGAAGATGAGGAAAGTGGTCCACGGACGCATGAGATATTGAAAAAAAAAAATTATATTGCACACAACCAGGAGGAAATTTCTTTTTTTTTTTTTTTAAAGAACAGGAGGAATTTATTTTAAAAAAAAGATATTGAAACAAAAATAAATGTAAAAGGAGAGAGACAAGGGATGAGGGGTGATGGGTGAGGGTCTGTGTATATTACGGTAACGCACCCCACCTAAACAATTTCTTTATAATTGATCAGGATCCGAAAGACGTTAGTCGAACAGCTCTGATATCATAATAGGGAAATATAAAAGAGATTGTATTGGATTGATTAAAGTGATAGAACATTACAATATATATAGCCTAAATAAAGATAGGTAGAAGTTTATCTAAACCGAATAATATATCCTAACATAATTCAAATTCAAACATAATTATCTAAACAACTAAATCTTGTTATTATCTCTAATAGTGAAAAGTAATTATTAAAGCTAATGAGGACGCTGATGAGCCGAACTCTAGAGAATCTAAGAAATTATACGACGAAAGCTAACCGAATCATGCTTTAGTTAATCTCCCCCAGTCTATTACATAATTATATTCGATGATTAGACATACAAACCTAATTGTACCCAATTAATGGTGTGATCCCTTAAGTTGGATTTAAATCAAGCAAGAACGGAAGAACCCTATGGTTAATTAACGGTCTACCAGACTTTATGGGAAGCCATAAAAACATGGAAAACCTCACTCATGCGACAATTCATCCAAGATGGTGATTCTACATTGTGATCTAGTTATCTACGTTCTATCGATTCCTTCCACTTGCGGCTCCTTCTGAATAATTTACAATGTCATGCATAAAGATGATCAGGTTTTACAACGATTTGATTATGCCACGGATAAGCTTAGCAGAACAGCCACATTCCAGTTCATAACTGCCGGCTAGCCGGCAGCTAGACCAGCCGCGGAGCCAGAAGATATGTGATCTGTATCTCGCTTTTGAATCACACATGGAATCACAATTACATTCCACACTTGGTTCGAATTAACTATTACATGATTTGGTCAACGGAAATCTAGCCTATCATCACTAAGATGGAAAAACAAAACATCATGAATTTAAAATGTAAAACAATCATAAATAGTGGTGAAAATGGTCCGGTTCAGCCGGTTTTTTTTCGTTTCTTAAAACCGAACCATTTTATACGATTTCTAATTTTTGAAACCAAACTAGAATGGTTTTAAGACGTAAACCATTTGTTCTGTCCGGTTTGGTTCGGCTTGGTTCCGGTTTTTTACGGGTTTTATTAACAATTAAAATTATTAATAGGAAATCACAAATTGTATGGTAACAACAAATGATAATATATGTAATTTATTAGTACTATTATGTCAGTAAATCCAATGAGATGAGTGAACAAATGTTTTATATTTAACTAACATCTACCATGCGAGTCTTAAAGATCCAAAAACCAATCATCCTTCAACACCATGCAACACATCAAACTCGACACCTATCATTGAATTCCCAAGTTTGGGACAAACAAGTAATAAAATAGTCATCTCTTACTCATTTCAATTCATCAATGAATCATCAACGAATCATCACCTTCAAAAATACTAATAATGAACTAATCGTTATATTATTGAATAACATATATAAATCTCAAAATCAATAAGACAAAATAATATTTTGAGTAAGGTCTAAGGAGAAAGAGGAAAACATTTAATTCATGCGTAATCGAGAGATAAATGGAAAATAGTTAACTTTCACACATTTCAAACGAAAAAAACATGTGATATAGTTTTAGTCTTCATTTAGTTAGAATTTATTCGTCATTTTATTTTCTCCATAACATCAGTTTTGATTTTAATTAATAATTTTATTGTCCAATATAATTTAATAATAAGCAAATAAAAGTCAAACTTATATAAAACTAATGTCTATAAATGTATTTATTTATATAAGATGTCAAACCTAACAAATGAAATCGGAAAATATACATGATGAAGTTCATCAACATCTTTAAAAGAAGTAAATAATGCAAATCAGTATTTACATATTTCAAATATTGGTGCTGAGAAAATCGAAAGAGAAAAAAGATTTAGATGTGGTGAGTTGTGAACTATCATGTACTCGAAAATCTCTTAAATGATTGGGAATTGAAGACAAGTTTCTCAAATGATCAACTAAATCTGAATCTTTAGTATATGAATTGATCATTAATACATTACAATACAAAGTTTAAACATGTTGAGTTAGAACGAAAAAACACATTGATGTTTTAAAGTATTAATAAATGTAGGTATGAACACACACACACACAAATATATTTATATATATATATATATATATATATATATATATATATATATATATATATATATATATATATATATATATATATATATATATATATATATATAGGAGTCAATTTAACCCATTTACCCGATTGACCCGCTCCATACCCGACCCAAACCCGTAAAATATGAAAAAAAATTCAAACATACCTTAACTAGAAAATTCGGCTACCATAATTAGAAATATCAATTAAAATTTGACTTCCCTAATAAATACATTATCTTTCCCAATCTTTTTCTAGCAAATATCATCTCATTTCACATTCACCTATTCATCTCATTTCTTTTGGCATTCTAAGCTATTACATTACTTTGTCTAATTTTTTTATAATGCTCATTCATCTCATTCGAATCATCTATAAATCCATTTGTGCAGACATTTAGCTTCGTGCAACGCATGAATTGATTCATTCCTTTGTGCAGACATCTAGCTCCGTGAAAGGTATGCATTTTTTAATTTGTGCTTTAATTTTATTTGTGCATATTTTGTTACTTTTTTAGGGTTTAATCTGAAATTCATAATTTTAGGGTTTAGGCTAATATTTAAAGGGTTTAGGCTACTGACATTCATATTTTGTTATTTTTTTCAAATAAAAAATGGTGGATTTTTTTAATATTTTTTCTTTTGTCATTATTTATATGTAGTTGATTTGTGCAGACATCTAGCTCCGTGAAAGGTATGGATTTTTGATTTGTTTTTATTTTTATTTGTGCATATTTTTGTTACTTTTTTAGGGTTTAATATGAAATTCATAATTTTAGGGTTTAGTCTTACTCTTAAAGTGTTTAGGCTGATATTCATATTTTGTTATTTTTTCAAATAAAAAATGGCGGATTTTTTAATATTTTTTCTTTTGTCATTATTTATATGTAGTTGATTTGTGCAGACATCTAGCTCCGTGCAAGGTATGAATTTTTTGATTTCCGTTTTAATTTATTTGTATATAGTTTTGTTATTTTTTAAGGTTTAAGCTGAAAATAATATTGTTAGGTTTCAGGCTAATTTTTTAAGGGTTTAGGCTGATATTCATATTTTGTTTTTTTATAAAAATGGCGGATTTCTTTTATTTATTTTCTTTTGTCATTCTTTATATGTATTTGATTTGTGCATACATCCAGCTCCGTGCGAGGTACGGATTTTTTAAATTGTGTTTTAATTTTATTTGTGCATATTTTTGTTATTTTTTAAGGTTTTAGGAAAATAGTATGGCAATTAGTGTTATTTGTTTTAATTTTTTTAAATTAGGGAAGAATATAGTATATAATAATTGATTAAAATCACCATCAATCATAATTATAAACCAAATACAGAAAAATATAAAAATATATTACCTAAAAATAACTACTTACAATTCACACTAATTACTAAATATACAATAAAAAATTAATACTTACACTTCACAATAATTACAAAATTTTAGGGTGTAATACAATAGTTGATTAAAATCAGAATGCATCATAATAAATAGAAAAATGAAAAAAAAAATTCAACCAAACATGATACAATAATTGTTCAACGAAAATTGGAATAATTTGAAAATACATACTGAATATGTCATTTAATACAAAATATTCTCATATTAAATACATCGTTATAATTTAGCCATCCTAATTAAAATAAATATTCTTAAATTCGTGGCACTTAATGTGAAATATCACATTAATTTTTTTTCTGAATGTCACATTAGGTTATAATATTTAAATGATAAATTTAATTTTACCAATCAATGAAAAATATTCTATCATAAATAACATTTTGATAAATATATAAACTCAAAACATGTCATTTAATACAAAATATTGAGACATTAAAAACATCCCTTATAAATTATCTATCCCAAAATAATGTCAAATATTCTAAAATTTATGTCACTTAATGCGAAATATTTTTTCATTAAAGTATAATATTTAAAAAGTAATATACGAAATTTGATTTTCTACTAAATATCATCTCACTCCAATCACACTACTTATACTTCACAATAACTACAAAATTTGACTTTTTAATATTTGATTTTCTTAATAAATAACCCCTCTCTCAAATGGCACTATTTAAGGACAATATTTACAATTCGCACTTATTACAAAATATGAATTTATCAAAATTGATTTTTCGAACAAATAACCTCTATTCTCTCTCCAATCACACTAATTACAAAATTTAAATTTTTATAATTTGATTTTTATAATAAATAACATCTCTCTCCAATCACATAATTATGGTTCACACGAATTAAAAAAATTGACTTTCTAATTATATAGAACCATTAATAGACAAATACAACAATAATGATATTTATAACATAAAATATTTGATTGAAATAAGAATGAATCATAATTAATAGAAAAATACGAAAAAAATGAAATATCAAAAAAATTCAAACAAGCCCTAATTACAAAATTTGATTTTCTACTAAATAACCTCTCACGCCAATCACCCTACTTACACTTCACAATAATTATAAAATTTGACTTTTATTGGAATAATTTGAAAATATAGACCGAATATGTCATTTAATACAAAATATTCTCATATTAAATACATCCCTATAAAATAGTCTAAGTTTTTTTTGAATGTCACATTAGGTTATAATATTTACTAAATGATACATTTAATTTTACTAATCAATAAAAAATATTCTAACATTACATAACATTTTGATAAATATATAAATTCAAATATGTCATTTAATATAAAATATTGCGACATTAAATACATCCCTTATAAATTATCCATCCAAGAATAATGTTAAATATTCTTAAATTTATGTCACTTAATGCGAAATATTTTTTCATTAAATTATAATATTCAAAATGTAATATACGAAATTTGATTTTCTACTATATATCCTTTGACTCCAATCACACTACTTACACTTCACAATAATTATAAAATTTGAATTTTTTAAAAATTGATTTTTTTTCCTAATCAATAACCTCTCTCTCAAATGACACTATTTACAGTTCACACTTATTATGAAATTTGACTTTATCAAAATTAATTTTTCTAATAAATTATCTCTCTCTCCAATCACACTAAATCACATTTTGAATGATAAGTAAATTCAAATAGTTATTCGAAAAAAATTTCAAATATTATAATAAATACGAAATATTCTTAAATTAATTCATCTCCTATAAATTAGCCACCTCATTTAATGATAAATATTCTTGAATTGAATTACATTTAAAAAAATGAATGTATTCAACTTTTCCAATATACGAAATATTTAATGTCGAATATTCTTACATTCAATTATATTTTCAAATTGTGGAATTTAATGAGAAATATTTCTACATTAAACAACAATGTCGGTCAAAGTAAAAAATTCTTACAATAAATTACTTTTTGAAAACAAAATATGCCTAAGAAAAATAATCCTCTAAACTACATTATATTGATTTTATTAAACATAAATAAATTAAAATATGTTATGCAAAAAATTATCCCTTACAAATTTTGGGTCCTCCATTAATACAAAATTTTAATAAATTAAAGTACATTTTGAAATATAAGTAAATTCAAATGTGCTAATTAATACGAAATATTCTTAAATTAATTCATCCCATACAAATTAGCCACTTCATTTAATGTTAAATATTCTTATATTAAGTTCTATTTTAAAAAAATAACTGAAGTCAACTTTGTCAATTAATACGAAATATTCTTACATTCAAATAATCCCTTGCAAAATGGTCACCACATTAATGTCGGGTTTTCTTACATTAAATTACATTATCAAAATAACTTTATTCAAATTTATCAATTAATACGAAATATTTTTACATTAAAATCATTCCTTGCAAATAAGTCATCCCATTAAATATTCTTACATTAAATTACATTTTCAAAAATAACTTTATTCAAATTACCAACCAATTAATTAATGTCATATATTCTTACAGTAAATTACGTTTCTATAGACAACTATATTAAATTTTGTCAATTGTTACAAAATATTCTTACATTAATTTCATACCCCACAAATTAGCCTTCCCATTTAATACTAGATATTCTTACATTAAATTCTTTTTTAACATTGCAATGATTTTTTTCATATTTTTTGAATTAATTTTTTCCGGTTTTGTTTTTGCGGCTTTATATTATTTAATGGGAAATATTATTACATTAAATGCATCTCATATAAATTAGACAACCCAATTAATACCAAATATTATTACATAAAATTAAATATTCAAAAATCAAAAAATTCAAAAATGGAATTTAATGCGACAAATTTTTACATTAAATTATAATTTGTGAAAAATGATAAATTCAATTATACCAATTAATGCAATATAATTCTAACATTAAATTACAATGTCAAATATTTTTAAATTAAATTATATTTTAAAAAATAACTATATTCAAGTTTTCCAATTAATTCGAAATATTCTTACATTCAAGTTATTCCCTGCAAAATAGTCACTCCATTTAATGCCAAATATTCATACAATCAATTATGTTTTCAAGAATAACTTACTTCAAATGTTTGTGGTGTAATGCGAATGTTTTTAGATCAAATAAATATGTCATTCAACGTGAACTATTTTTACATTAAATTATATTTAAAAAAAAAAATCAATTTCAAATATGTCAAAAGATAATAATCCTCTAAAACTATTTTAAATTAATTATATGGATCATAAATAAATTTAAATATGTTAAGAAAAAAATCATTCTGTACAAATTAGAGTCCTCCATTGATACAAAATATTCAGAATTTAAATTACATTTTGAAAATAACTAAATTCAAATATGCCAATTAATACGAGATATTCTTAAATTTGGTCATCCGCTACACGTAAGCCACCTCCTTTAATGTTGTGGTGGGTATGATAGGTAGGAAGCGTATTTGAATAAGGTGGGGTATGATGAGGTTGTGGGTAGGGTGGTGGGTAAGGTAGGGTAGGGTGGGGTGGTGGTGGGTAGGGTAGGGTAAGGGTGGTAATGGGTAAGGTATGGTAGGGTAGGTAAGGTGAAGTGGTGGGAAAGGTAGTGTTGCTAGGGTAGGGTATGGTAGGGTAGAGTAGGGTAGGTTGGGGTAGTGGATAAGGTAAGGTATGGTGGTATGATGGGTAAGATAGGGTATAGTGGAATGTTGGGTAGAGTAGGGAAGGGTAAGGTAAGGTGAAGTGGTTGGTAGTGTAGGGTTGGTAGGGTAGGGTAGTGTAGAGTATGGTAGGATAGGTTGGGGTAGTAGGTAAGGTAAGGTAAGGTAGTGTTGCTAGGGTAGGGTATGGTAGGGTAGGTTGGGGTAGTGGGTAAGGTAAGGTAGGGTGGTATGGTGGGTAAGATATAGGTAGAGTGGAATGTTGGGTAGAGTAAGGAAGGGTAAGGTAAGGTGAAGTGGTTGGTAGTGTAGGGTTGGTAGGGTAGGGTAGGGTAGAGTATGGTAGGATAGGTTGGGGTAGTAGGTAAGGTAAGGTAGGGTGGTGTGGTGGTTAAGATATGGTAGAGTGGAATGGTGGATAGAGTATGGTAAGGTTGGGGTGGTGGGTAGGGTAGGGTATAGAAGGGTGGGGTGGTGGGTAAGGTAGGGTGGTATGATGGGTAAAGTAGGGTAGGGTAGGGTAGGGGTGGGTGATATATAGTGGAGTAGAGTAGGTAATGGGTAAGGTAGGTATGATGTCGAGGGTAAGATGTGGTGATATTGAGTAGGGTAGGTTAGGGTGGTGGGTAGGGTTGGGTGAGAAGAGATGTAGGGTATGGTAGGGTGAAGTATGATAGGATATGTTGGGGTAGTATGTAAGGTAAGGTAGGAGGTGTGGTGGGTAAGATAGGGTAGAGTGGAATGGTGAATATGGTATAATAATGTGTGGGGTGATGGGTAGGGTAGGGTGGAGAAGGGTGGGATGGTGGGTAAAGTAGGGTGGTATGATGGGTAAGGTGTGTGGGTGATAGCGGAGCAGAGTAGGTAATGGGTAAGGTAGGTATGATGTCGATGGTAAGATATAGTGATGTTGGGTAGGATAGGATAGGGTGGTGGATAGGGTATGGTAGCGGTGGGTAGGGTTAGGTGAGAAGAGAGGTATGGTGAAATGGGGTATGGCGTAGGGCTACCTCACCCCTTCGTCTATATCCTACCTTATGAACCATACCATGCCCTACTCCAGCCAACCTTAATTCACTACATTGCTCTATTCATCACTCAATGTGTCATATTTGTATAATTTATTTCATTTTAATTTTGCATATTCCAAACGCAATAAGAGAATTAATTTATTCCATTACATTCCATTTCGTTCCAATTATTTTATTCCCATTCAATTTCATTCCTGCGTAACAAACATGCCAATCAAATATTCTTTTCATCCTTCAAAAAAATTATTCTTTTAAAATATATGTTCTCCCGTGCAATGCTAAAAGCAGAAATATAACGACAATTATTGGCATCAGTATAACTTTTGGACATTTTGTATTGTCTGTTTTTGACTCTATCTAACGCCAGAAATGAATACTAATCTTAAATAAAATAATTATAATAGCTAGCATTACAATAAGTTTGAAGGGTCTTTGTTTTGTAGTACATGTTATGCATATTAATTGAATGTAATCACATTATTATACGTCCCCGTGCAACGCACGAGTTATTGACTAGTATATATATATATATATATATATATATATATATATATATATATATATATATATATATATATATATATATATATATATATATATATGTGTGTGTATGTATGTGTGTATGTATAAAATCCGGTTTGATCCGGTTTTAAACGGTTTTTATTTTTTTAAATTTGAATCAAATGATACTAAATAGTTTGGTTTTTAGTTATATAAAAACCGACAAAAAAACCACGGTTTATACCTTTCCGGTTTCGTTTGATTTGGTTAGGCCGGTTGGTTTTGTTTTCAGAATTTTTATTCATCCCAAATCATAGACACAAATAAATACCTCGAACCCTCAATAGTTTACCACTTCCACGACGCCATGGACAAAGACCTCTTCGAATAACACCATGATCCACGACTACGAGAAATTTCTAAGTACATTGATGTGAAAATAGGATAAAGTTATTGAGTATATTAACTTCTAACAATTCATCGAATAGACATCAAACAACAAGAAAGTTATTTACCGTTTAACTGAGGAAATTGGAGGGTATCAGCAGTAATAAGGTACCATAATTTATAGTCTCGGTGGAACTTCTTTTATATGTGCTTGCTTGAAAAATCCGAATGGACTTACAGCTAGAAGAACTAACTGCCCTATTAAAGGGAAGAAAATCTGAACAAGGGCAACACATTCAAATAGGACTAGTGTGTCTTACTTGTAAGGTTTTTTTTTTTGTTTGTTGAAAATGACTATTTAAACATAGAAATACGAAAAAAGGACAGTGAAATTTTTTTTCGGGTAAAAAGGACATGTCCTTATTCCACTATGATAGTGAAACATTAGATTTGAGGTCAGCTTCACTGCAGCAAACAGTAGATTTGGGGTTATGAACAGTTGATTTGTCCTTATCACAAAATTTATATTTCCACTGTCCTGATTCGTATTTCCCCCCCTTTTTTTTTGTCCTTTTAAGCCAATCCCCCTACTTGTAATAGGTAAGCACAGTACTCCACTATAAAAATTTACTTGTATGAGAAAGTGTTTACATAATTTCAGGCTATTTATGGAAGAAAAACTCGATCCCAAGATTAGTTGATCGATCACGGCAAGATATCAACCGTTACACATTTCCCAGGCAATGGTGCTAGAAATTAACTTGATGCATGATCTTCAGCAAGGTTTAGGATCTCGTTTACTTTGAGAACCAACCAAACGACATCTCACCGGTAGCGTATCGGGCCAAATGTAATCTAGTCAAAAGAGCATGATTGTAACCAAAAGGAATTGAAACGTGTGGTTACTTACCAAGTGATTACTTCATCCTAGTTTGAGGAACACTTTAGCTGGGATATTGGTGTCAAGGAGAACATTAATTGCTTTCACAAGCTATTGGAAATATTGTAGATATTACTGTAGATATTATTGTTATTAGTATTTGATCTGTTCACACTTTGTAATCATTATAATTGATACAGTAGTTACTCTAGAAGATACTCACTCCTTGTATAAATATTTATGGTGTATAGTATTACAAATCATCAATTCTCCAAACTCTGTCATGGTATCAGAGCTACCCTAATTTTTTTTTCTTCTATCTTTCTTTCGGAAGCAACCATCTTCTTCCTCATGTCTGCTCAGTCGGACATCTCTTCTCCGGCCACAGCCACAACCGGCTCCAATCTCCCTGCTCTCGTTCCCCTCAATTCCGGAGCTCAAGCTCCGGTCAAACTCACAGGTGACAGTTATGCTATTTGGGAAGTCCAATTTTGATCTCTACTCATTGGTTATGATCTGTTTGGCTACGTTGACGGCTCCAAACCTCAGCCACCCGCCACCATCACCGCCAATAATGTCACCACCTTCAATCCGGCACACAGCCATTGGTACCGGCAGGACAAACTCATCCTCAACGCCCTGATCGGGTCTCTGTCCACCACTATTTAGGCTCGATTCATGCTCCCAAGAGCTTTATGGACGTATGGACAGCGCTGAAAGACATCTATGCCAAGCCGTCTCGAGGACGCATCACACAGATTAAACAAACGATGAAACGAACAATGAAAGGTACCATGTCCATCTCCGATTAATTGCTGTTTATGCGCAATAAGTCTAACAAGCTCGCCCTCCTTGACAAACCCATGGATCCTGAGGACCTTATCGATGTTATTTTGGATAATCTCGGCGATGATTATGCCGATCTGGTTCGTGCTGTTCAGGCTCGTGACACCCTCATCACCATTGATGAGCTCCATGAAAAATTGTTGAATTACGATGCTTCCCGTCGACGTCATCCACCGTCTGTACCTGCTGTTGTTGCTCATGTTGCTGCTCGACCACCATCCCCAGCCGGTCCTCCGGCGTACACAAGTAGTGCAGGTAACTCGGGCAATTCAGCCCGTACTTCAAACTAACCTTATCAAGGTAAATGTCAAATGTGTCGTGTGCAGGGACATAGTGCTCGTTTTTGTCCAAATTTTTAGTTTGTTCCTGTCCAAGGCTCAGTAGCCCCACGTCCTTCAGGCCCTCGACCCCAACAGCAGTGGCGTCCCAACGCCCCACAGGCTCACTTTACTGCAATCTTTGAACCGGTGTCCCCCTCCCCGTGGCTTCTTGACAGCGGCGCATCGCACCACGTCACCAATGATCTCCAAAACCTTTCTCTTCACTCGCCATACACCGGCTCCGACGGCCTTATGATCGGCGATGGTAGTCCCTTAACTGTTACTCACACTGGCACTACTTCACTCCTTCCATCTCATTTAAATTTTCAAGCTCCGTGATATTTTATGCGTCCCAAACATATCTCTCAATTTACTGTCAATTTCCAAATTTTGTCAAACTAATCGTGTCTCTGTTGAATTTTTTCCGGACTCATTTCGTGTTAAGGAGATTCCAACAGGTACGTGCCTACTGACGGGACCCGCTAAAGATGGACTTTACACTTGGACCTCCACTCCTCTCATCGCTTTTGCTGCATCCGCCGCTTCTCGGGATATCTGGCACTCTCGCCTTGGTCACCCTGCCGTCTCCATTTTTCGTAATATTAGTACTACTGCCAATTTACCATTTTCCAATAATACAATTTCTGAACATTGTGATTCTTTTTTTACGAATAAAAGTCATAAGCTTCCTTTTAGCTTGTCTACTTTACGTTCCTCCCGCCCACTAGAAATTTTATTTTCCGATGTTTGGACCTCCCCGGTTTATGGCCTTGACGGCTCCAAATATTATGTGATTTTTGTCGACCATTTTACCAAGTATATATGGTTTTATCCACTCGCGCGTAAAAATGATGTCGCTACAGTTTTTCCACAATTTAAAACGTAGTTGAAAAGCACATTGAAGCCACCATAAAAATTCTTTACTCAGATAATGGCGCCGAGTTCACGAGTCTTCGCCCATTTCTCACATCTCATGGGATCTCTCACTTCACATCCCCCCCTCACACACCCGAGCATAATGGCTATTCGGAACGCCATCACCTCCACATCGTCGAAACAGGCCTTGCCCTCTTAACCCATGCGTCCATGCCTACCTCTTACTGGCCCTATGCCTTCGCCACCGCTGTTTATCTCATTAATCGTCTCCCCACCCCTACTTTTGATATGAACTCTCCCTTTGCCAAAATATTTGGTCACTCCCCGAACTATGAAAAACTTAGAGTATTCGGTTGTCTCTGTTACCCCTGGCTTCGCCCCTACACTACCCACAAACTTGAACCCCGCTCTCGTGCATGTGTATTCATTGGCTATTCCCTTACTCAATCTGCCTATATGTGCCTCGACACCACCGATCACTGTATCTACACCTCTCGCCACGTTAAATTTTTTGAAAACGTTTTTCCATTCCGCTCCACCGCCGAACCTCCACCTGACCAGCCTCCTCCCCTCCATATCTAGATCCCCGCACCACCTCCAGTCCCCACCCCATCCCCTTCCCCCACCAATTCATCTCCTCCACCTTCCACGGCCCCATCACCACCACCTCCCACGGCCCCCGCCTCCCCCAACACCTCACATCCAATGACAACTAGAGCTAAAAACAATATCTCTAAGCCCATTCAAAAACTCTCCCTTCTCAGTGAACTCTCGTCCCCTAAACCCGAACCCTCCACGTTGTCTCAAGCCCTTGCCTCACCCTCTTGGAGATCAGCCATGCAACTTGAGTACGATGCCCTTGTCAAGAATCACACGTAGGATCTTGTGCCTGCTGAACCCTCCTTAATATTGTGGGCTTCCGGTGGGTGTACCGCTCCCTGATCGCTCTCTCGACCGATATAAAACTCGCCTCGTTGCTAAGGGGTTCCATCAGCGTCCAGGTGTTGACTACTTTGAGACCTTCAGTCCGGTAGTCAAACCTACAACTATTCAGGTTCTTCTTACCCTTGCTACTTGTCATGGCTGGCCTCTTCTCCAGCTCGATGTCAATAATGCCTTTTTGCAGGGTTCTTTATCTGAAACAGTTTATATGCAGCAACCACCCGGCTTCTCTGATATGGTGCATCCCGATTATGTATGTCGCCTCAATAAGGCATTATATGGCCTCAAGCAGGCCCCTCTGCTTGGTACTCTGAGCTTCGCTCATATCTTCTCTCTACAGGTTTCCGGAATGCTCACACCGATGCCTCTCTTTTTATTCTCCACGATGGCACTCATTTCCTCTATGTTCTCGTATACGTGGATGACATCATTATTACCGGGTCGGACCCTGATGCGGTCCAATTATTTATTCACAATATGGGTGCTCGGTTTTCTATCAAAGATCTTGGTCCGTTGACATACTTTCTTGGTATTGAGGTTCTTACTACGCAAGTATATCATGGAGCTTCTCCTCAAATCGCATATGGATAAAGCTAACCCGGTCTCTACTCCACTTCCCTCCGACATTTTTGCTCTTACCCCGACCTCAGGGACTCCACTATCTGATGCCACTCTTTTCCGTAGTATTGTTGGGAGTCTTCAGTACTTACTATTCACTCGCCCTGATATTGCGTTCGCGGTCAACAAACTGGCTCAATTTATGCATGCTCCCACCGATACTCATTGGTCTTTTGTTAAGCGGCTTCTCCGATATCTCGTTGGTACTCTTGATCTGGGCTTGCACATTTTCCGCGACTCTCCTCTTGTCTTGCATGCGTTTTCTGATGCTGACCGGGGTGGCGATAAGCCGGATTACACTTCCACCGGGGCCTATGTCGTGTCTTAGGTCGCAACGCCATCTCTTGGAATTCGAAAAAGCAACGTATTGTTGCCCGCTCCTCAACTGAAGCTGAGTACAAATCTGTTGCTGATACCGTTGTTGAACTCAAATGGTTACTCTTTCTTCTTCACGATGTCGGATTTCCCTCCTCTCACTTCCCTGTTGTCTACTGTGATAACCTTGGTGCTACGCAACTGTCCTCCAACCCAGTCTTTCACTCCCGCATGAAACATGTTGCTATCGATTATAACTTTATTCGCGACCAAGTTAATCAAGGTGTAGTTTGTGTCACTCACGTTCCTGCTGGAGATCAAATTGCGGATGTGCTCACTAAGTCTCTACCCCGTCTAGACTTTATTTCTTGGCATGACAAGTTGTGCCTTCGTCCCCGCAGCCCAACTTGAGGGGGCGTATTGGAAATATTGTAGATATTACTGTAGATATTATTGTTATTAGTACTTGATCTGTTCACACTTTGTAATCATTATAATTGATACGGTAGTTACTCTAGAAGATACTCACTCCTTGTATAAATATTTATGGTGTATAGTAATACAATCATCAATTCTCCAAACTCTGTCACAAGCAATATCACGAAGGATATTCCTCCTTTGGGAATAATGTTAACAACTTCAATGGATCTTGTACTCTTTGACAAAATCGTGGATGTATTAACGAAAACAAGGAAAAAGTTTCCATGAAATCTATTTTCCACGATTTTTTAAAAAAAATAATTGAACATTTCTCATAAAAAAAAATTAAAAAAAATAGTTTTGACATAGTCTTATTTTTCCATTTACTCAAAGAAAATCTCCATCAATTGATCTATCAACTCTCAATCCGACAGCAAGTTGTTGCTTCAATTCCGTTCCCAGCCAATATTAATGCAAAGAAATGACGGCAGCAACTTTGTTTTGTACTACCTCCTGTACAAAATATAAGTCTTCCTAGGTATTTTCATATAAATTAAGAAAATGGTTGATAAATTTGAACGTTAATGTCTAAAATACCCTTGACTATCGTTAATGCAGTAATTGTTAAGTAATAAAAAGTGGTTGGATTGATAATAAATTAGAGGTAAGATAAGAAAAGAGTAATAAATGTTGCATTGGTAATGTAGAATAACTTATATTGTGAGATAAATCTAAAAGTGTTCGATTATTTATATTTTGGACCGGAGGTAGTAGTATTCAACAAACAATATAATACTTAAAGAGCCCCACGATGATGTTACTATATATTCTGATTAAAACAAAAATTTAATCACGATAATCACCTCCTCATACATAGATGATCAGGGACGCATGATCTCCGATAAAGAGAGGCAATAAAAATTTTAAAGGCAAATACAAAAATTAAGAGGGCAACCTATAAAATTAATACATATATTAGTGTATTTTTTTCAAATCGAAGGAGCAGTTGCCCTTCTTGGATATATGTAGGTCCGCCTACGTGGATGATATAGATATATGATAGGCATGTTCCACTTTCATTCTCAATCCACGTTGTACCACTTTTTTTAAAGAAGAAAGTCAAATTGTTTTTTTCGGAGTAGAGAGTCTTACCCTATTTTCTAACCAACATTCCACATATATATATATATATATATATATATATATATATATATATATATATATATATATATATATATATATATCAATGATTGGCATGTGGGCCACTTTTATTCTCCACAAATTTTACCTGGACCATATCTTATTTGAGGTGCCGATCAATTAGAAATTAAGAGATTTCTAATGAAGCCATGTATATAAAATTCAACAGTCAATCTTTGATAAAGTCATAAATGGTACAAGATGATTGGAATTTTGTCACATGAAAATTTCATCAAACACCTTTGGATCAAGTGGGTAGTTATAACTACCACAAGTCGGTTACAGCAAGTTGGAACTTCTAGGCCTATATAAAGTGCCATTGAAGATGTCATTAAGTAATTAGAAAGCTGAATTATTCTCCTAGTGTGTTAATTCAAGTGTAAAAATGTTTTTCTAGTTTCCCGCCTTTTTCTTAATTCAAATTCATGAAGATGAACTTCATCTTCTTCATTTTCCATTTTCTGTAAATTCTAGTTCAGTTCAGTTTTATTCGATTCTAGTTTGAATTTCAACATGGTATCAGAGCATTAGCTATCCGCTGATCATTCTTGTTCTGTTTCTTGAGTTTAATTCGATTCTTCAATGGCTTTGGTCATTTCTGAAAATTATGATACCAATCTTGATAATCTGAGTTTGGTGATTGTTCGTCCGTTACTTAAAGGAGCTGATAATTACAATCATTGGAAGAGGGCAATGACTAAGGTTTTGTCATCTCGTGGTAGATTGAATCTTGTGGATGGATCTTCAACCATGCCGGAGGTGACAGATGCAGGTTATCCGGCTTGGATGCAGGTGAATGATTTGGTACATTTATGGCTCATTAATTCCATGGTTCCTGCTGTTGCTGAGAGTGTATGTACTTCGATACAACAAAGGAAATCTGGACTGATCTTCAAGAAAGATTTGGACGAGGTAATGCCTATAGAATCTCAAATCTTGAGGAAGAAATTGAGAAAACTAAACAAGGAACGTTATCTGTTACAGATTATTATACAAAGTTGAAGTCTCTTTGGGACCAGTATCTGATTTTAAAGCACATTCCTCCTTGTGTTTGACCTGCTCTATAGATAATTATGGAATATTATGACAATTCATATACTACCACATTTGTAAAAAGACTAAATGGCAACTTTTTTAGTGCGGTTAAATCACAAGTGTTGATGACAACGCTTTTGCCAAATGTCAAAACCGCCTTTGTAATGGCCCTTAACCTTCAACAACAGTTGGATTATGCTTCTAGCTCTGTTGATCCTATAGTTCTTTCTACACAGTCAGACAATATAACTCATATTTTTGGTACTTCTAATGCTATTATGCAATCTAAGTTTCAAGGTCAAGGAATGGGGCAAGGCAAAGGTTATGGTGCACAAGGAAAAGGACAAAGGAATTATAAGAAACCTCAGTGTTCATACTGTGGAAAGGAAGGTCACACAGTGGACAAGTATTACAGGAAGTATGGGTTTCCTCCAAAGTTTGGAAGAGCATGAGGAGGTTTTATGGCCAATAATGTTAGTCTTGAAGGTAACATGAAGAACAAGATACTGAACATTCTTGTCAGGACTTGGCTCATATGGTTCTATTAGGGGGATTTCACAATCCCAGTATGATCATTTACTATCCCTCATCCAAGGATTGCAGTCTAACACCAGTCATTGCAATTCTGTGATTTCAGCTGCAAATAATGTCTCACAAGGGCCAGGTATTACTGACAGTAGTACCCAATGGATCATGAATTCAGGGGCTGCTGATCACATAACCTATTCTATACAAAATATGTTTGATATAAAGCCTGTTACTAATCTATCTGTTAAATTGCCTAATGGAGTTTCCATTGTAGTTACACATATAGGCAAAGTGATGATCAATCCTTCAATTGTAATGCAGAATGTGTTTTGCATACCTGCCTTTAAGTATAATCTGATTTCTATCAAAAAATTGGTATCTGATAGTGGTTTATTAGTTAGTTTTTCTCCTAACACTTGTCTTATGCAGGACCAACTAACTTTGAAGAGGATTGGTACATCTGAATTGCAAAAATGAATATACAATGTAGTATCAAATTCTCAGAATTGTTCACAGAAGCCTTACATTTCTGCGTCTAATAATGTTTGTCAAACTTGTAATAAGTCTGAGTCTTTACTATGGCATGATAGGTTAGGACATCCTTCATTGGATAGGATGAAGTCTTCGAATATTCTTGATAGTAGCATTAAATTGCCTACTCATGCTTGTACTATTTGTCCATTGGCAAAACAGAAGAAGCCAAAGTTTCCTATAAGTACTTCTGTTTCTCAATCTTGTTTTGATTTAATACATGTTGACATATGGGGGCCTAATAGAATTCCTACCATTGAATTTTATCAATTGTGGATGATCATAGTAGATGTACTTGGCTTGTTTTGATGCATGCTAAATCTGAGGCTAATCAGTTGTTACAACAGTTCTGTAACATGGTAC
The DNA here is from genome assembly GCA_036785695.1 of Gentiana straminea. NCBI lineage: Eukaryota > Viridiplantae > Streptophyta > Magnoliopsida > Gentianales > Gentianaceae > Gentiana > Gentiana straminea. The sequence continues at coordinate 1,824,004 of JAVUPR010000477.1, forward strand.
AAACACAGTTTGATAAGTACATAAAAGTAATTAGGTCAGACCATGGTGGTGAATTCAACCTGAAGCTTTTTTATAGAACTAAAGGGATAGTTCATGAAAAGGCTTGTGTTAGAACTCCCCAACAAAATGGTCTAATAGAAAGGAAACATCAACATATTTTGAATGTAGCTAGGGCCCTAAGAATACAGCCAAATATGCCTATACAGTACTGGGGATTCTGTGTATTACATTTTGTCTATTTGATCAACATTACTCCCATACCACTTCTTGCCAATACAACACCTTATCAAGTGTTATACAATAAAACTCCTACTTATACCAATTTAAGAATTTTTGGTTGCCTTTGTTTTGTTTCCACCTGTTCACAGGGGAGGGGCAAATTTGATGATAGGAGTAGCAAATCTGTGTTTCTAGGGTTTAAAGAGCATATGAAAGGATATAAGGTCTTGAATATTGCAACCAGAAACATCTCTGTATCAAGAGATGTTACATTCCATGAATACACATATCCTTTTTCTGACATTTTGAATACACAAGATGATAATAGTATGTGTATACCATTACCTATTTCTGACATTGATACTTCTTCAAATTTAACCTAATGGCTATGTTCCTAATGATACTACAGCTTCTGATAATTCTGATACATCACCTAATCAACACACAACTGATGTTGGAACATCAGTTCATAACAATAGAAGATCTAACAGGATCAAGTCCACTCCTTCATATCTCAATGATTATGTGTACACTAATCATGCACACAGAACCTCACCACACTCTTTGGATCATGCCATTTCTTATGCTAACATTTCTCCAAATTATCAGGGTTTTATCAGTAGCATCAACAAAGAAACTGAGCCAACTTCATACAAAGCAGCAGCTCAAAACCTCAATTGGCAAGATGCAATGCAAAAGCAACTCCAGGCATTAAATCAGACAAACACCTGGTCTCTAGTCCCTTTACCAAAAGGGCATCAAACCAATAGGGTGTATGTGGGTATCTAGGATCAATAGGAAGTCTGATGGTAGTATTGAAAGATACAATGCAAGACTTGTTGCCAAGGGTTTTATCCAAACAAAGGGCATTGATTTCTTGGAAACCTTTCACCAGTTGCCAAGCAAACAACAATCAGACTGTTTTTGGCTTTAGCAACACTCAAAGGCTGGAATTTACATCAAATGGATGTGAATATTGCCTTTTTACAAGGTGACTTAGATGAGGATGTCTATATGAAACCTCCAGAAGGCATGAATACAAATGGTATGGTCTGTAAGTTAAATAGATCACTTTATGGACTTAGACAAGCAAGTAGATAGTGGAATGCAAAATTGACCCAAAAGCTTCTGGAGAATGGATACAAACAATCTCATAAATGACTATAGTGTTTTCACCAAAGGCAACAGTTCAGATTTTATAGCTCTTCTAGTATATGTGGATGACATTATATTTGGCAGCATGAATATACAAGCAATACAACAGTTGAAAGATCTGCTTCACACTGCATTTACAATTAAGGATCAGAGAGAACTCAAATACTTCTTAGGGTTTGAGGTAGCCAGGACTAAATCCGGAATTGTAATCAATCAAAGGAAATATTGCCTAGACTTGTTAAGGGAATTTGGATTCCTAGAATGCAAACCTCCTTCCACACCTATGGATCCTACACAAAATCTTACAGAAGTTCAGGCCCCTTTATTACCTTCCAACACTGAATACAGATGTCTCATAGGTAAACTATTGTATCTTGGCAATATTAGGCCTAACATAGCATTTGCCACACAACAGCTAAGTCAGTTTTTAGATAAGCCAAATGAAGCTCACATGAAAGCAGCACACAGACTCTTAAGATTTCTGAAAGCAACACACATGCTCTTAAGATTTCTGAAAGCAGCACCTAGAAAATGGATTTTCTTTCCAAGTGAAGGACCCCTCACACTCAAGGCTTTCAGTGATTCTGATTGGGCAGCATGTACTAAGACCAGGAGAATGTACTAAGACCAGGAGATCAGTTACAGGCCTCTTGGTTTATCTAGGTGGAGCCTTACTGTCTTGGAAATCTTAAAAGCAACCTACTGTTTCAAGAAGCTCCAGTGAAGCTGAATACAGGGCCATGGCACTTACTGCCCGTGAAATCCAATGGCTCCTATACTTGCTCAGTGATTTTCATATTAACTACACAGCTCTTATTCCTATATATTGTTACATATATTGGAAATTCCTGTTTCCATGAAAGGACAAAGCACATAGATATTGACTGTCACTTTGTAAGGGAAAAATACCAAGCCAATGTCCTAAAACCTTTACCAATCCACACTAATCACCAGCCAGCTTACCAAACCTGTGAATAAACAAACTCTCGACACCTTACTTCAAGCCTTTCCCTTCCAAGATCTTTATGAAGCCTAAAATGGTACAAGAGGATTGGAATTTTGCAAGTTGTTCTTGGTGATTCGAAGAACCATTCCAGCTTGAGGGGGTGTTAAAGCCTAAAATGGTACATGAGGATTGGAATTTTGTCACATGGACATTTCATCAAACACATTTGGATCAAGTAGGTAGTTATAACTACCACAAGTCGGTTACAGCAAGTTGGGACTTCTAGGCCTATATAAAGTGCCATTGAAGATGTCATTAAGTAATTAGAAAGCTGAATTATTCTCCTAGTGGGTTAATTCAAGTGTATAAGTGTTTTTCCAATTTCCCGCCTTTTTCTTAATTCAAATTCATGAAGATGAACTTCATCTTCTTCATTTTCCGTTTTCTGTAAGTTTACTTCAGTTTTTATTCGATTCCAGTTTGAATTTCAACAATCTTATTTTTACAAATTGATGATATGGTGATTCAAACATTTTTTTAGGGCGTGATTCAATCATTTTAGTGGGGATATTGCCTCAAAATTTAGTTTAGAAATGGGATTTGAAAACAAAGTAGAGAGTTTTCCTAGAATGAAATCTAATTCTAATATAGCGAGTCCTGCAATATGGGGACATTTGATTTTTTCCAAACAGTTTAAGAAACATCATGAATAAATTAAATTTTAATATTTCAAGGTAAAATATTTATATTGTTTTGTGGAAGTGACTTATAAGAGAAATTGGAAAATCAGGCCCTTTTAACCTCTGACATTTATTTTTAGGTTGGACAGATTCTGACATTTTTATTCAGGTTCAACGTCCAAATTTGGAGGAAATCGTCCATATAAAGTCAAACCCCTCCAAATTTGGATTCATTTCGTCCAAATAAATTGAAAGAGCAAAATAGACGAAAACCGTCCAACATTTTGGATTCACCGTCCATTTTGGGACGAACACCGTCCATTTTTGGACGGTGCGTCCGAATTATGGACGGTTTCCTTCCAATTTGACAAAAGCTCTAAAACCGTCCCAATTTGGACGGTATAACTTAGTCTCTCCGTCCAAACAGAGGACACACCGTCCAAATTTGGACGGATACATCCAATTTGGACGGAAACGTCCATTTTCAAACCCTTATC